>CM051456.1:100400783-100509597 GCA_028274465.1 Plantago ovata | reverse complement strand
ACCCTTCAACAAATATCAAAAGGAGTACCACCACCGCAAAATCACTCGGATTCGAACCCTTGCTCTACTTCGAAGCGGTGGAGTATCAGATCGTGTGTCTCTATGCCGATTGGTTCCCCCGATGCCTCGGTGAGCCGGATGTTTGGCACATTTGCTTTCTCACACATAGCAGTGATCAGATGTGGGAAGACTAGTGGGTGGCCGGGTTCTCGTTTAATCTCAAATTGCTGGAAGATGATGTCCCCGGGAGTGATGGACAAGTTTGCCATGAGGGAATAGACTAAGATCCCGACTTCTGGCGTTATCTCTTCGGTTATGAGTCCCGGGATCAGATTAGCTACTACGAAGGGTAGGATCATGCGGGCGTGCAAGTGCAAATCTTTATACTTCAAGGTGTTATCGAGACGCGTCTTCCTTGGCTTATAGTCCTTGGTTGTCAGAACCCCGGCTATCTTCCTCGGAAACTTCTCAATCGTTGGGTCATAGACATAGTGCTCATAGGGATCACTCACATAGTATGCTACCTTATTCTTGTCCTCCCGCAAGGGCTCCTCTAGTCCCATAATGAAACTAGTGATACTCAATGGTGAGAAAGGGACCATCACACCACGAATAGGTACTGCTTCGGCCTTATAGTTATAGTCCTCGAAGGCAATGTGGAACTCCTCGACAAGGTCTCTATCCCATCCGGAGAGTTCTTTCCCATAGAAGGTCCATCCTCTCGCCGTTATAAGCCTGGTAAGGTGAGCATAGGGTGCATAGGGTACATCAAAGAAAAGCCCCTTGTTCTCATATTTTGTCCCCTTTAGTACGTCCAAATCCTTTGAAGTAAAGGAGATGCTACGGTCCCATATCACTGACCGTTCTCCTCCCCCATAGAAGTTGTAGTGGAACCTCCGCAATGCGTCCGATTCTTTGTATAGGTCACGGTCGCTTTCATCACGGGGAATCTCCTTGGAGGTTGAAGCTCCATCCTTCCTTGATTTCTTCTTGGCTCTTGTGTCCATGGTACCTAGGATAATCTTATTAGATAACTTCAAGAGACAATGAGACTTAGACTCGACTCCTAGACTCCAATACTCACTCAAGTAATCTCATGGTGAGTTTGAAGGCTTGCTAAAGTTCATATGAACAAATCGAGAAGCTTTAACACTTCGTTACGATAAATCCGTACGAATCTAAACCAAGCAAACAAACTCTCCAATTAAATTACCCAACCAATCCAACACATTCTCATGCAATCACAACATCAACATAATCATAACATAACTCAAATTCAAGGCTAACAATCATCAAACAATTACATAGCAAAAATTCGAGCACTAGAGTTCATCATAAATCAAGAGGAGCAAAATTCGAAATTAGACATCACATCTAGTAAGAAACATGCTCAACAATCATCATCAAACTCTAATTCACCAATGCATAACACAATTGAAGCTAATTAAGATAAAATCCCAAATTCAAGAAAGTTAGGGTTCATGAGAGGTACCTTTGATTCCTTGTTATGGATGCCTCAAACGTGAAATTTGATCGGTTTAGATGATAGAGGGGGTGATGGGCTTTGTAAAATGCACAAGAATTGAGAGAGATTGAGATTTTTGGGGTGCTAAATCGGCAATGGAGGAAAAAACGAAGTGGGGGGCTTTGAATCTCAAGTGCCCCGCTTAGCTTTCTTAAGGAAAGCCAAGCGAAGCGCTTGGCAAGCGGTCCGCTTGGGAACTCCCAAGCGCTCCACTTGGATTTCCAGTAAGAAATTTCATTCTTACTGGAAATTCAAGCGGACCGCTTGGGGGTGCCAAGCGCTTCGCTTGGATTTCCAGTAAGAATGAAATTCTTACTGGAAACCCAAGCGGACCGCTTGGGCTTTCCAAGCGGTTCGCTTGGGACCTGAAGCTCCCAAATCTATTTTTTTTCGACTTTTGCTAAATTTTCACCCCAAAAACCTTGTCTAATCAACGAAACAAAATTTTAAACGTGCTTCTAATCTATATGCAATTACCTACAACCTCGGGTTGCCTCCCGAGAAGCGCCTTCGTTTAAAAGTCGTTGGCTCGACTCATCTTAACTCATGCGGGATCAATTTTGCATCGGGTACTAGACTTCCTCGTCCAAGTGCTCTTCAAAGCACCAAGTCCCTGCACATCTTGACGAACATAAAGAGGACCAAAGAATCCTACAAGTTCGTTAGTATCAACATAAGCACATGAATTAACTATGGCTCGCAACGTATGTTGCTTGCCATTTACCTCGAAGCTACATGTACGACGGTACATGTCTATCACCATATGTACTTTGTTGATGAAGGCTCTACCCAAAAGAACCACATCCTTGAGCTTTGAGGAGGATGTAGGCATGACGATGAAGTTCGTCTTGACCTCTACACCGGCAACTCTTACCACTAGATTCTCGATCACACCCAATGGCTTCTTCATAGACCCATCCGCCAATTGCACCATGCACTTCATTGGTCTTAAGCCAGACAAACCCGACTCTTCGTACACGTTCAAAGGTATGACATTCACACCCGCTCCCGTGTCTAGAGTTGCCACTATTCCATCCTTCTTACCCAAGCCGATTTCCACATCAAAGCTCTCTTGGATAGGCACTTCCACCATATCCACCAACTCATCCTCACACGATGAGTTTTCATTCACTTCTTCCACTATCGCATCAGATTGTGCGACCACTTTCTCTTCCACAACTACCTTAGGAGTCTCAAACTCCTCACTCACCTTGCAAGTTTCAGTTATCTTGCAACTTGGCACCTCAACTAGTGCATTGTCTCTCACAACCGTGATCTCCACGGGCAAATCAGTCACCACGGTTATGGCCATAGCCTTCTCCGTGTTTCCGGAAAACTTCCCTTGCTCTTTACTCGCCCCTCGATCTATAAGCTCTTGTAGCTTCTTATGGAGGCTGCTACTACTAGCCTCAAGCTTCTCAAAGCGTTGATTGTTAGTAGCCTCATTACGATAGCAATGCTCCATGAATTTATTCGTCTTCATAACCAGATCATTGAGTGAAGTAACAAGAGGAGAAGGGAGTACCCCTCCACCTTGCAGTCCTGAACTAGCAACCGGAGGTGGGGGTGTGGGATTAGAAGGCGGTGCTCCTTCATACCAATTGTTCCCATAGCTGAGACGACTTCTATCCTGATTAGGCCCATAGGCATTTTGATCCGGGTTGTGAAGATAACCACGGTTGCCTTGATTCTGGTACCCACCTCGGGGTCCACGATTTTGTGGCCTCACATTTCCATAACCTTGCCCGTAGTTCACATCTCCAACTACTTACTCTCCCTCAGCAGCATATACTTCTTGACGGATATCGTTCGTGATATATTGCTCTCTAGCAAATTCAGAACGACATAAGTAGGCCGGGTGCCCATAGTTCTTGCACACACCACAAACTTCCGTAGAAGGAGATGGAACGCTTTGCCTCAAAGCTTGCTTCACTTCATGGGATAACCCATCGAAGGCATTTTGTTCCACTACCACCTTGGCCTCACCTCTTTGCTCCTTTTGGAGCACACGAGCCCTCATATTCCGGTTTTGGGAATTCCGGTACATCATATCCAGCTTCACTTGGGCTTGAGAAGGAAGCAACTCCCCCATACTACCTCCACAAATACTATCCACTTGAGATTGAATCTCAGGATGTAAACCATTGTAAAAGAATTGGAGAAGCTGACCTTTATCATACTCGTTATGTGGGCATCGATGATGCAACCCCATGAATCGATCATAGGCCTCGTGGAAAGGCTCATCGTACCTCTGCTCGAAGGAGCTAATTTGGCTCTTCATAGCCATTGTCTTGGAAGCGGGGTAGTAACGCTCCATGAACTTATCAAAACATTGATCCCATGTTGTCAAAGACCCGGCCTCCAAAGTATTGAGCCAAGCCTTTGCACGATCACCTAGCCCCATAGAAAAGACCTTCATGCGGAGATCATCATCTGTAACACCAGCTCCTGGTCGCCCAAGATGGAGAACAAAGTTCTCGAGCTCATTCAAGTACCCTATCACGTCCTCATTAGCCATCCCATAGAATTTGGGTAGTTGTTGGAACATGTGATTCTTGATCTCCAAGTTCCTTGTGGCATCATTGAGGACAATTGCTGGTCCTCTAGCCCCAACCGTAGGCTTAGTAAGTGTGCGTATAGGTCTCTCCGCCATTTCACCTTCCAAGTAAACTGATTCAAGAATTGACTCCAAAAGATAAGAGGAAGACTCTTCCCGAATACCAGAAGTGGAAGCTCTAGATGCTACTCCTTCAAACTCGGGATTCAAATTCCTCCTTCTCCTTTGAAACAAACGATCGATCTCGTCTACAAAAGGTTCAATAATAGGTCCACCCGTTTGGGTTCTAGGCATGCACTCACCTGAAATACAAGATAGTGAGTATCTCAAGCAAAAAGAAACAAAAACAGAAATGAGTCAAAGAAGAGATGTTGGCTGAAAAAACCAAAACAAAAACACCAACCAAAGGAGTTAAGTCCCCAGCAACGGCGCCAAATTGATGATGTCGTTTTTCACCAATTAAATTTGTTTAAAAGCCTAAGAACACTTATCACTACACAAACTAGAGTGCAATGGCAAGTTGTCCCCG
Organism: Plantago ovata; assembly: GCA_028274465.1. Classification (NCBI taxonomy): domain Eukaryota; kingdom Viridiplantae; phylum Streptophyta; class Magnoliopsida; order Lamiales; family Plantaginaceae; genus Plantago; species Plantago ovata. The sequence goes on along the minus strand of CM051456.1, from coordinate 100,504,986 downwards.
AGTGTCGTTCTCTCGGGACCTAACGTGGCTTTGCTTGAGGTTTTTGCTAGTAATTTCAGTCAACAAGTTCAAATGTTGATAGAATCGTTTTCTTTAGAACAAAGCAACGAGAAATCAGATTGTTGTAAATCAAGATTGGAAAATGGTTTGTGGTAGAAATCAAATACACATGCATGGGTTACGAATATGCTCACAAGTTCAGTGCGTAAAACCTTCGATCAAGTCTGCTAAGCAACTCGTCTAGGCAACTTTAAGACACACATCATAAAAGATCACTATCAATACTTTAGAGGTGCTTGTCACCAACACCATTTATCTAGCATGCTGCAAATCTCTAACATACAATCCTATAGCTTTCATTGACCAAGAGTTTGTCACTATACTCAATTCGAATATATTTTATAGGCAACTAAGAATCATATGAAGAGATTTGCAGCAAGATTGAATCACAATCTCATGTAAGCATAAACATAACCCATAGCATGCATATTCTACATTCTACCACCAACACAAAAGATTTAGCTACTCATATTCATCAACATAGACATCAATTCATATGAATAATAATCAGAATACATCATATCAAACTACAAGACAAGAGAGTGATACAAGTTACCACCAAAGCTGTCACTAATCGGTGGAAAGCAAGAAAACCTCTCCGTAGATGATTACAAAGGATGAATCCCAATCAGAACCTTGAATCCCAAGCTAAAATACAATGTAATCTGAGTTTTCTCTGAGTTTTGGGGCTTAGGAGCTCTCCAAAACGAAGTTACAGTTCAAAAGATCTCCAAAAAATGACCAAAGATCAGATCTAAGAAGGAAAATCCGAAAACGTAACCGCTGCCAAGCGGAGCGCTTGGCAAGCGAAGCGCTTTGGGCACTCCAAGCGCTTCGCTTGGCTTCTGTGCCAAAGCTCCTGGAAATTGAAGCGGAGCGCTTCACTATTCAAGGCGCTTAGCTTGGCTCCTGGGCAGATTTTTATCTTCAAACTCAATCTTTTTGCCCTCGCATGGCCCTTGGGTGCCTTGGACTCATCCTTCTCGATGTTTATGGATGCTCAAACACTTACGAACAAGCCACGGAGATTGTAGAACTTCAACGGGGCCATCTTTTCCGTCAAAAAGGCTCGTTTTTAGCTCCAAAAACGCCGTTTCGTACCTAAGTGCCTGAAAATGCAGAAAACACAAAACGTGACACTATTCTACAAATCTAACCAATAAACAAGGCTAGAAGATAGCAATAGAAGGTAAAAAATACAAGATGAACGCGTCAAAAATACGTTCATCAAACCTATTGTTGCCATATCTACTACTGAAGCTGAGTATATTGCTCTTACTGAAGCTTTCAAAGAAGCTATGTCGTTAAAGGGTCTTGTGTCTGAAATTTGTTTTATTGAACAAGATGTGGTTGTGTTTTCTGATAGTCAATCTGCTATTCACCTTTGTAAGAACCCTGTGTTTCATGATAGGACTAAGTATATAAATGGTAGGTTCCATTTCATTCGTGATATTGTTGAAAAGGGTATTATTAAGTTGGCCAAGATTGCTTCTCAGTTTAATCCTGCTGATATGGGTACTAAGTGTTTGCCTGTTGATAAACTTTTGTCGTGTCAAAGGATGTTAAACTTTGATATTAATGATTGCTTTGTGTATTTGTTATCTTGCATGTCATACTTTGTGTTTGCTATGCTTGATAGTCATCTTTGTGGCCGCATTGCATGCTTTGTGTATGTTATGCTTGTTTATGTCTTTGTGGTTGCATTGCATGCTTTGTGTGTTGCTTTGCATGGTAATTGCCTGCTTGCTTTGTATGCTTTGTGTGTGCGGCCCCCTGGTTATTACCCATTGATCTTTGTGATCATAGAGTTTTTCTTTGTGAATACTCGAACTTCCACTTGCATTTTCTTTGTGAACTTGTAGGTGGGTTGGCGATGATGGGTCCTCCGGTTACTACGTCCTTAGTTCACCATCATGGGCCAAAGGTGCAGATTGTTAATATTTGAGCCCAAGCTTAGTGTTGGCCCATTTAGCAATCCATTTGCCTCAAGCCCAAATCCAATACTCCAATCTTAACCTAGCTTCTCTTATAAACTTGTCTACTCTCATTAGTTGAGAGTAAGAAAAAGAGCAGCCATGTTTTTCCCCTTGGTGAAGAAAACGCAACCCTCCCCATCTCACTATACTAGCCGTTCAGCCAGAGAAATTGAAGCTTCATGTCTCCTTCCCATTTCTCTTCTTCTCCTCTTTGTGACCCTTTGTGGGTTTTGGATTGGCTTGATTGGTAGACATCTTGTGGTCTTGGTGGTGCACATAGATTGGAGTGGTTGAAACCGGGATAAAGGAATTGCTGAGCCGACAAAGACGAATTATTGATCTTGTTTTATACCTTACAAGATACCTTCTGCCAATGATTTTATTGTTTTGCACATGGATGATTCAACTTGTCACTTCTCACACACTGAAAATATTGGTTGTATTCTTAGAATGCAGCTGATACGTTTTTAGGGGAGCTTCTGGTTTTATTGGGATTAATTCTAATAATATAGCAGAAATTTAAGCAGCTAGAGCTGGGAATTAAGAAACTTGAGTTGAGGTCTGATTCTATGTATGTTTTTTATTTGTTAAGCAAGCAAGTGCAACCGGGGTGCATGGATGCAAACGCTGGTCCTTCAGGCAATCAACAAGATGATGGAGCAGTTTGAGATCATCAAACTGCAGTTTGTGTACCGTAAATGTAAAATGGTAGCTGATCCACTAGTTAAGGAGGCTTGGAAGCGGATTGTTTCCCAATGAACCAGCCAAGTTTAGCCTTAGATTTGGTGTCCAGTACTAGTTTAAGGATCTTTGATGTTTGTCCTAGTTGGTTAAGTCCGTTTGTAAATATGAATTTGTCTGTCGTATCTTTGTGTCTCGTTAGTATTGTCAATAACGCTTCTATAACCATTTCCATTTTTTTTTATTTCTTTTCAAAGATAAATAGAAATTCATTCAAATAGGAAATAGGAGTGTCGCACGTACATGTAGCACTCGAGGTCTACTTTCTAAGTTATCCATAGTTACAGCTTGCTCAATGCAAGGTGGGCAAAAGTCCCGCTCTTACAAAAATAATTACGTGATACATTATACGGGTGGGGAATCACTATATTCTTGTAACGATCGTAGAATTTGCTCCCTTCTTTTGCCAATGAAGTGTTATCATTCGACCGTTGAGATTCATTCTCAAAGCAAAATAGCCCAAAACAGAGTACGAACTAACTAATGCATGAAATTGCAAAGCAGTCCTTGACCTTCCAAACCTCTATGTTTTCGCCAACAGTACTTCCATAACTTACACCTAGCAAATTGTTGTATGACAAGTTTAACTTGATATTTGAAACCTAACTTTTTTTTCTTCTTTTAAATAACAAATATTACAACTACTCCTACACTACTATTATGCAAACATTCTAAACCACCTTATTTCTCCACACCTATACCAACCTTATAACTCTGTCACCAACATGGATCGAACCATGCACATCTCCTTTCACTACTCCAACTTCTTATATACCACTGCACCACCTTATTACACATAGAAAATTAGAAAATTATGTTATTTCAAAAGTTAATTCCCCTCACCAATATACATATCCGAGACCAACAGCTAATCTAGGTACTTCTCAAACATAATTTTAACCCACTTGCACTAAAATCTAACATTTAATATATTTTCTGCACATATATATTAATTATGGTTGAATAGTTTAATTGAGTAGCACATGAGACATGATAAAATAATTTGTACTGGCTATTCACTCTCAGTGATCAGTGATAACTTTCTGTCTCTCTTCAACCAAACCCCTAGAAAGGAATCCTATTTAATGCCACAGCCTCTCTTGCATAACATCAACAAATTAATCACTTCATTGATTCTTACTCTACCTACAAACAAACCTAGTATCCAAATATATTGTTCTTTTCTTCTTATATCACTTAATTCACCAAACAATCCACATATTCAATCTTTAGTGCTGAGACTCTTGTGCTAGCTATCTAGCTGAGTTTAGTTTCTCTTTTCGTTCACAAAGAATCCGACATTGTACTTACATACAGTAATAATGTCTAGCCGAAGATCAAGATCAAGACAGCCAGCATCCTCAAGGATCACAGAGGATCAAATCAACGAACTCGTCTCCAACTTGCAACAACTACTCCCCGAGATGCACAATAGACGCTCGGACAAGGTATATAGCATAGTTTTTGTTGATCCTAAGGGATATAACATTGCAATGTGCGTGTGATATGAGTAGGTGGTTCAATGGTATGCCCCCTAGCTAGGGCAGACGATTGTATCTGTATATTATAACTCGCTTAGACGCATGTTTTCATCGATACTTTTGAACAAGCGAAAAAGTATTTAGATAATTACTTAGTGAATTATGGAGATTGATTTTATATTGTCTGTATTATTATAAATAATTAAGATTTTAGTTTTCCAATTTATACTGGCTAATGAGCTCAAACATGTACTATATGCATGGTTAACTATGTCTATATGGTCGGTTACTTTGTTTGACATAGGATCTATTTTCTTATTGAGAATCTTGTTGGATAGTGTCATTTGTACACTATCAAAAGTGTCGCAAAACCCAATGTTTTGTGAGTTAATTTTTGAAGATGATATTCTTGGAAATGTGATCATAATATATAGTACTAGTAGTATAGTAGATCAACAAGATTCCTCTTCCATGTTTTTTATGACTATGGGCAGTGAAGTGTCTGGTTAATGATAAGATCTGTATTAAAATAATAACTTCAATGCATTTAATTTTTTTGCAGAGATCAGCTGCAAAAGTGTTGCAGGAAACATGCAACTACATTAGAAGCTTACACAGAGAAGTGGATGGCTTAAGTGAGAGACTGTCCGAATTATTAGAAAATGCAGACACAAATCAAGCAGCACTCATCAGAAGCCTGCTCATGCAATAGATGTCATACATTCATCAGCATGTTTCTCTATTTTTGTTCTTTCTTTTTCATTATAATCTAGCTCCAGATTATGATCGATCAACTATGTTTCCTTCATTTTTGCAAGTTTGCAACTTGTACTAGTCTTCTTTATAGTCACACGATCGAGGATATGATTTTGATGTAATACGGTGCATTTTTCCCAATAAAGGTACTCTTTTTTCCCCGTAAGATGGATATATGCATGTTGATTTGAACTTTATGCATTGGACTCTAGTTAAGGGATGAATAATCCCTTAGCCGGGATGACAATTTTATGCGCATAAGTGTTGGATATTGTTCATTGGAACTTATTGAGTTAGAGCTAAATTTTAGTCTCTCAATAAATGGAATCTTACTAACAAACTCACACACAAATCATTAATCAAAACAAGCACACTACAAATCCTACATCGATAAGAAAAATCAAGCCAAATTACTATACTCAAGATCAGAGTACAGCTTACAGCTACATCGGCCTCAAGTTAAGACACAAGAAGTCTTTGACAGCATCTTACACAGAAAGACACTAGTACTTGAGAAACTTTTCAAAGTTATATATGACAGTGTATATGTCCTAGAGACAGTCCTTGTTAAGGGCATGCAGCCCTTATAGAGGGCATATATGTACTATTACACAGGTCAACGTAATATAATATATGATTGTTGTTTGACTATTAAGTATTGATTTCATATTTATATTACACCAGGCATGCAGCATGTAATATCTCTATTTCTGTCTGTATTGATATTAAACATGTCCCCTCGAATAGATGACCGATCACACAGATAGTGGGAGCTATTTGAGTTATCATCTATCCCAAACTCTCCCTAGTCGAGGTTCATCTCGGATGTAGGGGTCTGAATGAACCAGCTGATACTAGTATGCGTGCAGGTTATACTTGTTGAAGCAAGTGTGAGCCAATCCCACGGCCACGGAACGGATTGTTGGACAATCAAGAAACGTTCCCATAACTGCGCATAGTTGTTCGAATGATGATTACCGAACAATGGAAGTACCCACCGGACGCTCCCATCGATGTATACTCTACACCGAAGTGTCTATGGGAACCGGTAAGTTGTCGAAGTGATGCCAGTCGTCCTCCTTTGGACTTACAGGACTTTATCATCACATTTGTTGCCCCATATCCTTGGTGGACCCGTCGATGTCAGCTCTGAATAAGCAGTTGACTCAAGACACGATCCAGGATTATGGCTACATACAAAGGGGGATGATAAGTGATTCTGTGAAGGATTCATCTCTCATGTGTAGCACAGCAGAGCACTGCTCATAGTCGTTCATAGTTGTGATTGGTAAAACCGCTGGCCAGCGTATCAATATTATTATGATGGTCATAATAGATATTGTATTCACCATGCAACTCACTGAAGACGCCCATGGATGTATTATTGGGATAGACACTTCATCGATCCTACATGCATTCGAGTCAGTCAGATGAAGGGACGTTACCATCGCTGCGTTGAGCGCAATAGACTTCGCAACAAAAGGGTTTGCTTTGAGAAACCTCTCAAACGTCCTCATGTATTAATATTGCAAATGGAACAGTCTAGGAATTCCATTTTGTCTAGTCTAGGACTTGCTTAATACAATGAGGCCCTATGGGTCACACTATGTGGTGATTCGGCTTATCCGAATATCCTTGAAGATGGAATCGCAATTAATTTAGAATTAATTGTGATTGATGGATTATAATTGATTTGGAATTAATTATAATATTTTGTGGCTCAATTAATGATTTGGAATTATTAATTGAATTGGCTAATTAATTGTATTTTATGTAAATACAATTAAAGATTATATTTTAGAAATATAATAGAGGTCTGATTTGAAAGGATATGTTAATTTGGAATTAATATATGCACATGGGCAAAATCTACTTGGAGTTTGAATTGCCTTAGAACTATAAGTGTGTCCCAAAATCGGGACCCACCTAACCTCCCTAGGGGGCGCCCGCGCGCAGCTGAGATAGGGGAAGGAGTTCGACTCCTTCCTCTATTAGAAGTCCAAGGGATAAGTTAGATTTTCCTGATTGAGTTTTAATTTGCACTACAAGGAACATGTCCTTTAGCGACGGAACCATCCGTCGCTAAAGGACACCGATCGGTCGCTAATATTAGCTAGCGACCGATCGGTGTTTTTAGCGACGGATAAATTCGTCGTCGCTAAACCGTTAGTCGCTAGCGAATTAGCGACTGATGAGTTTTCCATCGCGAATTAGCGACGGATTAATGACGGAAAATGAGGTTGACTTTTAGCAACCGATGACTTATCCGTCGCAAAAGTCACCGGAAATCCAGCGACGGATGAGTCTCATCCGTCGCTAGGTCTCCGGGACCTTTAGCGACGGATAATTCATCCGTCGCTGGAGCTCTGGAGCTCCTAGCGACGGATGAAATCATCGGTTGCTAATTATTATTATTATTTTTTTAATTTTTAGATATAATAATGAGAACCAAAATCAAATGCAACCTGTTCAATTAAGAAACATGTTACAGAAATTCTTATAGACCAAATAAACAAAAAAATAATCCAAAAAAATCATAATAAATGTACCAAAACCCTCCATACATATAATAATAATCATACGTACACAATACTAAATCCAAAATAATATCATAGTGTACACAGTATTCATGTAGAAAATAGTAAATAGAGTCGAAAAGGATAGGGGATCATGGAGAGGGAGGTGGATCCATCCCCCGCTTCGCATACAGCTCAGCAAACATAGTGCCATATTTAGCCTTCTGCGCAGCCTGCTCCGCCTTCTGCGCAGCCTGCTCCGCAGCTAGCCTCTTCACCTCCTCATCCTTCTCCTGCAACTGAAGTAAGAGGGCCTACTCTCGAGCGGAAGCTACTGCTGAAGATGATGAAGATGTACTGGCACGGGAACGACGATTCGGCCTCGAGTCCAATTCAGGGACGGCTGCTGCACTCCCCAGTCCCAAGCGACGACCCTTCTCGTCTGGAGGATTCACCTCGAGGAAAATGGCATTCACTTCCTCAACAGTGAGATCCTGATCACGAATCCTGTCCTCGTAGGCCGTCTGAAATTATACATCAAGAGTATAAGGTGTTAGTTATGTTGTTAATTAGTTATGAAATCATCAGTATTTAATAAACACATGTATTGTTGAACTTACCGCAATTGCTGTGGCCTCGTCACACAACCACTGTCCGTCCTTGGCCTTCTGAGATCTCGAGAACAAGGTGAATAGGAGACTCTGGTTATCCTTCAACTGAATGACACATGAAAGCATCATATACTTAGTTTGAAAGTTCGAAATGCAAGTAAATAATAAGTATAAGAATGATGAATTCACAAAGTTAATACACTTACCTTCTGCCTCACATGTGTTGTAGCAATCGACTCAGAGCCAAAACGGTGTGTCACCAGGGTACGGCTCCCATCATTCGGCTGCTTCTTCCTGTTCTCAGTGTTCTGGTCAGCCTGCGCCCGGACTCTCTCGTTAGCCCAATACACCTTCCACGCCTCCCAAATTTCATCTCCGGGCCAATCACCGGTACGTGGACGGTTATTTGTCCACAGTTTCTTCAGGTTATGAACCATGCACTTGTAAAGGGCACTACCGTGAGAGTTGAAGCTCCACCAGAGATCCATCAGCAATGCTTTCGGACGGAATAATTCTTTCTACACAATTACAAATAAACATCGAAACACATACGTTGGTGAATACTTAAAAACATTCAAGTATAACAAGGGGAGCTAACATGTATCAAATATATAACAAGGGAAAACAACATCTATTCAGGTATATCGGTGACTAACATATCACCCAAGTTCAGTGGCTAACATACCACTCAAATATAGTGGCTACCATACTACTCACATTGTACTATATTTCACTAAAACAATGGTAACTAACATATCACCCAAGTACAGTGGCTAACATACCACTCACAGTCAAAGACAGGGCGACCATTCCACATAAGACCATCTTCCGGCCTTTGAAAGGGACAACCGTCGTCTGGAACGTGGGCCCACGGGTCGTGGAGGGAGGAATGAGGAGTCGATCCCCTGCTCGACCCAGGTGGAGTCCCAAAAACAGTAGGGGAGCCCTGTTGTGAGCCCTGCCCGGTGTCCTCTCCGTCGGTATCATCCCTCTGGGACTGCGGGGTCAGGTATCGTGGCCTCCTGGGTCGTGGCATCTGCAATAAAAAGATCCGTGTTAGTACATACACAATTGAATATAAAACGCTTCAAATGGTCTACAACCACCGTAGAGGGTAAGTACTTACGGTTCCTACATTTCTTATGGTTGCAAGGACACTTCATCATCCCAGTACTCAAACACTCGGGTTTTGACAATGCAAATTCGACAAATGCATTGACCCCTTGTACAAACGTAGGCAAAAGTATTCCATCTGCAATCCTACTGTACATCCCAGAACGATCGGGATTCATAATTGAATGCTAAACCTGGCCATTAGAAGTTTAGTACATTGCGACGGCAAACGTATCTTTTTTTCGATTATTCATTTTAATTATCAGTTTTTTACCTTGCATTATATATACTCCAATATTTTCTAATTTAAATTTACCTATGATCGAGTTATTTCCTTCATACTTACGTTTTTTAAAATAATAATTACTTATATTTATCTATATTTCATACAATTTTCATTATAATAACTACTTACAATATACTATAATTACATATATTTATCTATAATTCCATTATAATTATACAATTTCCATTATTATAACTACTTACAATGCACAATAATTTACTCATATTTCCATTATACTTATACAATTTCCAAATCTAATTAGTAATTAGTATATCCGAAACAAAACTACACTAATTGAACAAAACTAACTACGTAATCCAACTCAATTCAAATACCAAACATAATCGAACTAAACTATAAAATACCCAATTCATACCAAATCTATCAATTCACCAACTAAAACTTGTCCATCCCCCCTAATTTGAGCTACACAACATAATAGATACTAGTAGAATGCATACAATTCAATGAATTGAAAAAAAAATGAAGAATACTAAAATTTAGACAAGTTAGGGTTCGAAATATATACCTTTGATTGTGGAAGAAATGGGGAAATAATCACGCAATTGAATAGCTACACTTGTTCCTTGATGGAAGAGCTTCGAAATGACTATAAGATTGATTGAAATGGTTAAGAAATGAAGAAAATAGGGAAGGAGAGATTGGAGCCGCGGAGAAGACGGAAATGGGTGTTGTGTGTGTTCTGTGTTTTTCATCGCCGATGAGGACGATGAAGTAGGCTAAATTAGCGACGGATCACCAGCGATCGGTCAGCGACCGATCGTCGCATCCGTCGCACTATTTTTATTTTTTTAAATATAGCATAGCAACGGATGGACCCATCCGTCGCTAATAATGTTGACCGGCCAAGAAAAAGAGAAAAAAAAATTAAAATATTGCGACGGATGCGACGATCGGTCACTAAAATAGCGACGGATGGAATAGCGACGGATCAGCCATCCGTCGCTAAACCACGTACGCTCTAAAGGCGCTCTCCCACGATTTTAATTATCCGTCGCTAATGGCTCCCATCCGTCGCTAAAAGACCGATCGGTCGCTAATTTTAGCAACCGATCGATCCGTTGCTAAAAGTGGTTGCTAAAATGCTGTATTCTTGTAGTGTTGATTGGGAATGAATCTAGACTTGAAATTGGTTTCCTAGTGCGATAAGAACTAGATTCTTATTCCTTTATAAAGTCTAATTGATTATTCATTAGGCTTCTATTGACTATTGATGAACCGGAATTTGTCAGATTCTAATTAATCAAATAAATTTGTTATTTAACCAAAGGCAATCCACAACTATAACGAAAATCGTAGTGTAGCAGTAGAATGACTCGAGTGTCGTTCTCTCAGGACTATGACTATCTTTATCTATTTAACAAGAGAATATAAACAGCAAACGGATAGCAAAGGGGTTTCTAGCAGATAATGGAGATTGGTGATAGTATGATCCTTCTTAGCATAACGGGTCGATAATCATGCATAAATTCCTCGGTCTTGCATAGAGATCTTTGAATCAATCTAGTGTCCTGTTGCAATTATTAAGCACTACGAAGATAATTGGTCTGACAAGTCAATCACTATTGTCTTAATGTGTTCCGTAATTATTCAACACTACGAAGATAAACTCGCGTACAGGTCGACGAGGGTCCAATTGTGCATAATAATTAATACAACATACGAGAATTTAGGTTGTGCCTGATCAACGAAATAAAGCAATGACACGGAGTATAATGCGCGATATAGCCATTAGCATGATTATCTTCCCTTCGCTAAGAATTCACATACCACAACCAACGATAAGTTTAGCTACTCATAATAGGCATGCAATCAACAGAAATCATAGAAGAAAACATGTTGAAATATAAATAAGAATAAGTAGATTAAACTGTAAGATACAAAGTTACCGAAGGTTGTCAATCTCCGAAGAATTGCGATCCTACAAGCTCCAATCCGCTATGAAAAAGTATCCCCTAAGCTACGGACCCCCAGAACAGGCTCTGGGAAGTCCCTACCTAAAACTACAGAGAGAGGTGAGAAAGTAGGTCTGGAAAAGTATGATTTTCGGAGAAAACTGAGCAACTATATATAGGCTTCGAATTACTGTGGGGCGGTTCGCTACACGTCTGGGGTGGTTCGCCCCAGACAATTTCTCGCGGAATTCCGCATTTTCGACGTGGTTTTAGATTTCTTCCCCTTTTCGGACTCGGTTTCTGACTTCTAGTGGCCTTCTAACCTCCAGATTCGACCCCTAGACTCCAAATCCTATCCGGAAACCTTCAGATACTCCAAATAGGCTTCTCGAACACCAATTCCTTGTCAACTTCAATATAATTGCCCGGAAATCTTCGAATTTCAACCAAAACCTGTAAAATAAAATCTAAAGGAAAACGTGACACTATTCTAATAAAATGTACTAAAATATAGCTAAATTAACATAGAGGATAGCTAAAATAGGTGAAAAAGACTCGAATGAAAGTGTAAAATACACATTCGTCAAACTCCCCTAACCGAACCTTTGCTTGTCCTCAAGCAACTAAGCTAGACTCTAATACAAAAAAACATGCAAGACACAATGGAGTCTCATGCCAAATAAAATGAACTAATCTACTGAATCTACCAAAAAACATATGAACAAAAACCATATAAATCAAAGCGTGAATATAGGTTGAAGAATACCTCGATTGACTTGTACACATCTACATAAGCACTTATGTCAAGACAAGATAGTCTCTCGTAACATTCTCTACCTGGACCTAGTCAGTGACGACGTAATGAAGCATGCTAAGATACAAATGGTTGCCCCGTGCCTATGAAACTGAGAACTTACTGTTGTTCCACCATGTTAAGACTTTTCCTCAAAAGAGGTCGAACTAGTACTGGCTCTCATCAAACGAAGGAGGGTTCCCTATAAAAGACAACACTCCCCTATTCTACCCATCTCTCAAGTAAAGTCTTAAGTTATTCAACACTTCCTGAATGGCAGGACGAGGGTGGTCTAGAACAGATGACACTCAAGACAAAAAAGGTAAAAGATAAAAAACACGAATACGAACATTACAAAAATGGAAAAGAAGACACAACACTTTGCTAAACTGCTATTTGGCTTTCTTTTTTGGACCCTTCTTTGCTTTTTTGGGGTCTTTTCTTTTTTTCCTTTTTTCTTTCCAGATTCTTTTTCTTTTCTTTTATTCTTTTTTCTTTTTCTGGAATTTTTCTTTCTTTTTTTTCGATTTTTTTCTAGCCAGCAGTAGCATAACAAAAAGAGAAACAAAATGACTCACACTACTTCCCCAAACCTATTCGAAAGAATAGGTTGGAGTTCAAAATTCACGGAAAATGAAAAATAAACTCACGATACGAAAATGAAAAACAGAAACAAGTCTTATGATGGTGTAACCCCCTCCACAAACCTATTCGGAAGAATAGGTTATAAACAAAGGATCACACAACCTCACACTACCTCCTTCCTAGGCATTTAGCAATCTCAAAGCATGGTGAAGACTTGTTGGCTCTTAGGTACATAATTACTTGGGAAACAACCATAAGACCCTAACATGCATCATCCTATTATAAAGGCCTTCGTGAACCGCAGTAGAGAAAACACCACTAAGTGATGTCGAGACTACCATGCTTAACTAAGTGCAATACATACATGTGACAAGCCAAGCGAGAAAAACCTCAAACAAATTCATAGAGATGAAGCATACGATTAATGGCATAGTTAGTTGATCTACCCAATAAAAAAGTTCAAAAAATTCGGCAATAAACTCCATATAAAACATGCAAGACTATCCTAGGATGAATGTAGTGAATGCAACCTAAAAAATCTAAGAAAGCAGTAAACGTGCAAATGCAAATGCAGACGGATAAAGCATGCGAGGTACTATACTCATCCTACCAATACCAAGCTCCAAACTAACAACATCAGATCACTTAAATCCCATCCCCCCTCATGAAATTAACGCTAGTCCCTAGCAGTAAGAAAATGAGGAAATAAGATGTGATACAAGATGTTACCCCATGGTTTGGCCTTGGTCGGCTGAGTGTGCTGCTTGTGAGTTATTGGGACTGCTCCGGGAGCCTCATATATGATCATCGGGACTTGTGGTAGTGGCGGTAGTTCCATCAATAGATCGGATAGGACCAATTCAACCATCTGTATCATCATTGTCCCTATTTTCTTCATTGTCACTACTGTCACGCACATCGTCACTGGTAGAGTTGCAGTGTCGAAGGGAATCTTCAAGATTGGCCGCCTCTGTTATGGACTCTTCCACCCGGTATCTCTCCAACAGGTTGTGAACTATTGAAGGGGAAAGGGCAGTGGTATCCGGACCTCCCCCTCCAGCGTTTTACACCCCAAGGAGGTTACAGCGAGCTGCTCGGGTATTCAGAGGTTGTCTTCCATGTTTTCCAATGTCGACCACATTCTCTACAATTGATGCTCCCGATGTCTATATGATGCTCTCTTTAGAGGCAGGCAAGGGGCACCCCAACAAGGTGCTGGGTACCCATGTCATTATGTATTGGAACCAAGCTAGCGCTTCGGAACCTTCTAGCAACTGCGAACTCATGATTGAATCCGTCGCGGCGAAAATGTCCCGGTGCCTTCCAGTTCACTCGAACTTTGCAGTCCTTGTGATGGATTGCTGACGTAATAATGGTTTCTATCCTTTCGGTGGTGCATGAATAGGCGTAGGAGTCCTTACTCCAGTTGTACTCTAGCTCATCCTCTTGGATAATCCACGACGTTGTTGCAAAACCCCTTGGCTCGAACACACATCCAACGAGGTCACCCTTCTTGACATGGTAGTGATCGTTCCGCCTCCAATTCTTCACAGCAATCATACGGGAATGTTCCTTTCCCTTGGTATGGTTCCTACAAACAGCAGTTAGTACCTCGTATGACACAAAACTGACTCATGCATATGCTAGTTTAAGAGTGAAACACACAAGTGATAAAATCAACAATCGAGCTCCCCAAACCGTAATGTCTAGCCTAGCTTCTTCATCATGCAACATACCAATGTACTATTACATGCAATACATCACATTATGCTCTTACTAGACAACCAATATCCTAGATAACAAGGCTCAATTCATACCATAGTAGCGAAAAATTCGAACATCATAAATCCTCATACTCAACAATTAAGCATTCTAACGTCAAATCCACCAACATTACATCAATAAACACAATCATAAGCAAGAAATCAAAGATAAAGACATATTGCATAACAAGATATATCATCAAGTAGCAAAATACCCAAATCAACAATCCAAGCAAAATTGAGCATGCAATTGATAGTAAATAACATGTCTAATCATACAAACAATATACCCATGCATCAAATAAGCATAATTGAGGCTCAAATTAGAAAACCCCCAAATTCGAAAATTAGGGTTCTAAGGATGATACCTCAGATCTGAAAATCTAACGCATTAGGACGAAATCTGTTCGGATGGGATGATAGATCATGTAATAGGCTTCGATTTAAACTAAAGAACACTAAATTTGGTCAAGAAATGAAGAAGTTATGAAGATTTGGAGATGAAATCGCGATTTTCGGTTTTTGGGGAGGAGGAATGAAGAAATATGAAGAAAATGAGGTTTTGGGGAAGAAATCCGCGTTTTTTAAGTTCTGGAGCCGTGGGGCGGTTCGCCCCTGGTGCGGGGCGGTTCGCCCCACACGGGGCGATTCGCCCCCCACGTGGGGCGGTTCGCCTCGTGCTCCCCGATGCGGGGAGACGGCTCCTGTCGTCAGAAAATGCGGTTTTTATCCCCGAAACAAATTTTTTCAAAAAATCACTCGAAAAATTTCACTCAAACATAAGCATATACGACACAGACATGAACAAATTCGCATACGAGAAGCAAATAGTTCAAGGATGAATGCATGCAAAAAAGCAGTAAAGAAAGCGATAAAAATTCCGGGTTGCCTCCCGGATAGCGTCATTGTTTAAAGTCTTTGACTCGACTCCTGTCTGCGCCTATCTCTTCTTTTTGCGGGTACTAGGCTTCCCCTTCATTGATCTCTTGTCCATGCCACGAACCTGTGAATAAGAAAGAATATAGGCTGCAAGACCACAGTCGTGAGTAGTGATAGAAATATCGGGCGGATCAGGTGGATCAGATATGGCATGCAACACGTGTTGCTTGCCATCCATTTCAATAGTGCAAGTTCTTTGGTAGATGTCCATCACGGAGCGTAGTTTAGTCAAGAACGTTCTCCCTAAGAGTATGACATCCCCCGTTCCAGGTGCTGATGCCGGCATAACTACAAAATTGGTGTAAACAGAAGCTTTACCAATCTTGACCAACACATTTTTCACAACGCCTTCGGGTCTCATAAAGGATCCATCCGCCAGTTGCACAATAGCCCTTTCCTCAGATAGTTTTCCAAGGTTACTCTTTTCAAACACATTCAAAAGGATTATGTTTGAGTAGGATCCCGTGTCTACTGTGGCACGGACATCTTCAAGCTCACCAATCCCTACCTTAACATCGAAACTTTTAGGGAGTGGTTCGGGATCCTCTTGCTCCTCATCACTTACGTCAGAACCAAGGTCCTTCTCTTCTTCCTTAGCCTGTAGAAGTTCTTCCTTCTTGCAACACTCGCACTTAACAACCTTCTTGATCGTGATTTTGTCAGGTAGATCACCAGCCAATGTTATGGTATTCGACTTCACAGTGATGCTAGGTAGTTTGCCTTGCTCCCTACTTGCTCCTCGGTCGATCAACTCTTGCATCTTTTGATGGGCAAGCCTAGTGCTTTCTTCCAACCTATCAAGCCTTGCCCTAGTCTTCTCAGAATCTTCTTCATAACGTTTGAGAAAACTTTGTGTGTGATCAACCATCTTTTGCAAGTTCTCCATCAGTTGAGCCGACCTCGACTTCGGTGGCTCTTTCGGAGCGGGGTTTTCGCAGTGATCATTACCATAGTTTAGCCTACTACGGTCTTGGTCAGGGCCATAAGTTTGGTTAGTCGGTGCATATCCTTGATTGTTTCGGAATCCTCTTCTCCAAAATCCACCTCGAGGATTCCTACCGTCTTGTCCGTAGCTAACTTCTTGAGTACCAAACTCCGTAGAAAAGGCTTCTCCTTCGCCTCCTCGAGCCCAGTTGCCATCATCGTATGCCAGCTCCGATCTACACATATGAGCCCCATGCCCATAGTTCTTGCAAATTCGGCATACTTCGTTCAAAACAGTTGTTCCGGTGGCGCTCTTGAGGACTTGCTTCAATTCGTTGGTAAAGCACTCAAATTGATCCCCATTCCCCCTATACATAGGGGCTTCTTGAGTAGGTGGAGCTTCAGGTCCACGTCTCCTAACCATTGCTCTTGGGTCCTTGAACTGCGAACCCTTAGCAAGCCTTTCGAAAACTGCCCAGACGGCTTCTGCGGTTTCCTCCCAAATATTGCCTCGGCATTGGAAATCCACCACTTGTTGGTTCTCGAAGGTTAGTCCATTGTAGAAGTGTTGGACTAGGTCAGAAAGTTCAAAACCATGGTGAGGGCACTTGTTCGTGAGATCTTGGAATCTCTCAAACGCTGTGTAGATGGTCTCATCATAGTCCTGCTTGAATCTAGTGATTTGCGCCTTTAGCGCGGTAGTCAAGGTGTGAGGGAAGTATTTCTCCCTGAAAGCTGAAAAAACCTTTTCCCAAGTGTCCAGTGAGCCTGCTGGTAGAGAACTCAACCATGACTTGGCTCTGTCGCCAAGTCCCATTGCAAAAATCTTCATCCTCAACTCATACGTTGTTATTTCAGCTCCGGGTCGTGGGAGTTCGTTGACGAAATCATCGATATCGTGCAAGTACCCCATCACATCTTCCCTTGATAAGCCATAGAACCTTGGAAATTGTTGGAATGCGTGGTTCTTGATTTCTAGATCTCGAGTTGCAGACGAAAGAACAATCGCCGGTCCCCTCATACGATCCTTGGTGGGTTGAACCCATGCCTTGAGTGGTCTAGCTTCTGCCATTCCGTCGATTTCCTTGAAAAGACTGAGTAGAGATTCAGAGAAATCGGTATCCTCTATTTCCTCTAGTGCACGCCTTTCGAGTAGTCGCCTTCTTTGGTGGTAGACTCTGTCGATCTCAGCAATTGAATCAGCAAGCGGTGTTCCTGCAGAACGTGTATGCGGCATACACTATCTGTAACAGACTAGGAAAGCAGTATCAGAGATTAAAAAGGAAAACTAAAACTAGTAGAATTAGGAATCTAAAGCTGTAAATATAAACAAATTAAACAGAAAAAAGGAGTATAGTCCCCGGCAACGGCGCCAATTTGATGAACGCGGATGTCGTGCTCCGAATTCAGCAAATAATATTTGTTATTTAGCCAAAGGCAATCCACAACTACAACGAAAACCGTAGTGTAGCGGTAGAATGACTCGAGTGTCGTTCTCTCAGAACTATAACTAGCTTTATCAAATCTAATTTAGAATATAAAAACAGCAAACGGATAGCAAAGGGGTTTCTAGCAGATAATGGAGATTGGTGATAGTATGATCCTTCTTAGAATAACGGGTCGATAATCATGCATAAATTCCTCGGTCTTGCATAGAGATCTTTGAATCAATCTAGTGTCCTGTTGCAATTATTAAGCACTACGAAGATAATTGGTCTGACAAGTCAATCACTATTGTCCTAATGTGTTCTGTAATTATTCAACACTACGAAGATAAACTCGCGTACAGGTCGACGAGGGTCCAATTGTGCATAATAATTAATAAAACATACGAGAATTTAGGCTGTGCCTGATCAACGAAATAAAGCAATGACACGGAGTATAATGCGCGATATAGCCATTAGCATGATTATCTTCCCTTGCTAAGAATTTACATACCACCACCAACGATAAGTTTAGCTACTCATAATAGGCATGCAATCAACAGAAATCATAGAAGAAAACATGTTGAAAGATAAATAAGAATAAGTAGATTAAACTGTAAGATACAAAGTTACCGAAGGTTGTCAATCTCCGAAGAATTGCGATCCTACAAGCTCCAATCCGCTATGAAAAAGTATCCCCTAAGCTACACAGGCTCTGGGAAGTCCCTACCTAAAACTACAGAGAGAGGTGAGAAAGTAGGTCTGGAAAAGTATGATTTTCGGAGAAAACTGAGCAACTATATATAGGCTTCGAATTACTGTGGGGCGGTTCGCCCCACACACCGGGCGGTTCGCCCCAAACAATTTTTCGCGGAATTCCGCGTTTTCGACGCGGTTTTGGATTTCTTCCCCTTTTCGGACTCGGATTCTGACTTCTAGTGGCCTTCTAACCTCCAGATTCGACCCCTAGACTCCAAATCCTATCCGAAATCCTTCAGATACTCCAAATAGGCTTCTGAAACACCAATTCCTTGTCAACTTCAATATAATTGCCCGGAAATATTCGAATTTCAACCAAAACCGGTAAAATAAAATCTAAAGGGAAACGTGACACTATTCTAATAAAATGTACTAAAATATAGCTAAATTAACATAGAGGATAGCTAAAATAGGTGAAAAAGACTCGAATGAAAGTCTAATTTATTATTCATTAGGCTTCTATTGACTACTATATATAGTAGACTATTAGAGAGCTTTTGACATAGACTTTTCACAGTTGAATACCCAGACATATAGTTTGTCTACCAGTTTTCTTAGAGAAAATAAAAAGCTCTTCCCTACCTCTCCCTAGCCCACGCGCGCGCCACCCTTCACCGGAGGAAAACCGCCGCCCCATCTTCTTGGCCACACAAAGAATATCCTAGCATTATTTCGATAAGCTGTTCATCCGTGGATACCAAGGTTGAGGTTCAAGGAGCTGGAAACTGACTTTTATTGTCTTGCAGATAATCAAAGTATTGCAGATATCTTCGACTTCGACGAAGGAGAAGATTCACCGGATTATTACGAAGACTTGGAAGTTGTGCTCGCTTTTGGAGTATTGTAAGTCTTCTAATTGACGTGTTTAAATATATACGGCATATACATGATCAATTAACCTGCATGTTAAGAAATTTTTTGAAATTCCGCTACGTACCCTAGGGGTAACTCTGACCGTATTTTCTTACAGGGGTATCAGAGCGAGGTTAATTGATTACGTATATACGTATATATGTTGTATGATTTTGTAGTTCATGTGGATGCAATTGATTCTATGATTAATTCGATTTTCAAAAGTTTTGTTGTTATATAAATTTAGAATTTAGAATTTTCAAAAAAAATAAAAAATTTAATATATATATATATATCGGACCGGCCGCCTGCGTGAAGCAGGCGGACGCAGGTGCCGGTCGCCCGCGGCCGCATGCACGGTAGGGGACGGGACTTGGTCCCGTCCCGTATTTTAATATATATATATATATATATATATATATATATATATATATATATATATATATATATATATATATATATATATTTTGGATTGGACCCAAAATCGAATTTTTGAAAATTTTAAGGATTGAATTTTATATTTGGAATATAAATATGATTTAATTGTAATTGTTTTTTTAACTAGAGGGGTTAAATTTAATTAGTATAAAGTTAAGGGGCTCATTTGTGATTTATCAATTTATTGTTTATTGCAAATAAGTCCTTGTACTTTTGAATTTTAGATTTAACACCTCCAAGGTTTCGAAAATTACAATTGAGTCCTTCGGGTTTTCGAAAATTGCTACCTGGTCAATAGAATTTTCGATTTTTCAATCTAGTCCAAATTTTCAATTATTTCATAGAGATTATAAGTATGGGATTATAATTTTCATAATGAAATTATGAAGTCATTTGGCATCCACATAGGCTACTACTTGTTTGTTTGCTTGATATGCTATTGTTTGACAATGCATGTTTAAATACCATGTATTTTACTTTCCGTTCGACCGCTATGCATGCGAGGGTAGGCGGCGCCCTCTTATTTGTCGGACCGCATATGTTATGTATGGGTAGGCGGCTCCCATTATGTGCTTGACCGCGTTTAGAACTAGAATGGATAGGCGGCACCCATTACGTGTAGACCGCTCATGCATGATGGGTAGGCGACGCCCTTATTTGTTTGTAGATGACTGATAACAACCCTCAAGCTACAAGCCCCAACCAATATAAGTGCAAAAATATGTATATGTATGTATTTCTGAGATGCTTTCCATGGGGTGCTTTAATTCTGAACTTTCATTGCGTTTTCCTATATTGGCGATCTCGTCTTACAGACTCGCAGTGATCGTCAGATTAGAGTAAGCATGTGGTTATAACTTACTGCATATTGTATCTAGCGACCTCGATAGGTACAATATGTAGAGCATCGGGTTAAATTAGATTTAACACCCAAGAGTTGCGTGACGCAATTGGATAGTCCTACCGGTCATATTATGCTATGCGACCAGCCCCCGTTGGAGTATAGCATAGTATGGATTTGGATCTTGTCCACTACGGTAACTTGTTGGACATTACCCGTATGTTTGTTTTGGGGGCAAGCATATGTGAAAATAGTGGGAGCTAAACAGCTAAAGGACCTTGTTGTTTAGTTATGTTGACTGTGTATTTAGAAATAGTATTTCAATAGTTGATTTATTATTTTCGTTCTATATTATTTCTCCTTAGGAAATTAGAAATGGCGAGTATCTCGCTCCGTACTGTCTTAGAGAAGCAAATTTTGACCGGACCAAACTTCCTAGATTGGATCAAGAATATACGTTTGGTGCTGAGGTACGAAAAGATTGAGTACGTCTTGGACGAGGTCATTCCCGTGTGCCCCGAAAATCAGACTGCCGATCAGGTTGCTGCTTGGAATCAAGCCAACAAGGCAAAGTCTGATAAGAATCATGAGGATGCTAGATCCGCGCAGTGTATTATGCTGGCGGCAATGAGCAATGAGCTGCAGAGGCAACATGAAAGTATGTTGCCGTATGAGATGCTGAAGCATCTTGATTCGCTCTTTAAGACGACAGCTAGAAGTGTTGAATTTGATTTGATCAAAGAGATACACAGATGCAAGCTCAATGAAGGAGAGAACATGTCTGAACATGTTCTCAAAATGATTGGTCTCTTTGAAAAGCTTGCCGATGCCGGTGTTAAGCTAGAGAATAAGATCATGGTGATCTTTGTCCTTCAATCATTGCCGAGTTCGTATTCGCAGTTCATCATTAACTACACGATGAATGCGAAGGACGTAACACTGCCTGAACTCCATAATATGCTGAAGACATATGATCAAACTCTTCCTAAGAAGGAATAGTCGATCATGTTTGTTGGGCAACCGTCTAACCCAAACCCGAGAAACAAAGGTGCTAAGGGTAAGGGAAAGTCGGGAGACAAGGCTAACACTTCGAGTGATAAGCCTAAGCGTCTGAACCAGAAAAGGAAGTTCAAGAGAAGCGGAATGGTACGCACAGATGAATGTCTTTTTTGTAAGCAGAAAGGACATTGGAAGATAGATTGCCCTAAGCTGAGGGCATATCAAGCTAGGAAGCCACCGACTTCTAGCTCAGGTATGTTTGTTATTGAAATGAACATGACTATTTTTGACTTCAATGGTTGGGTATTAGATACAGCATGTGGCTCACACATTTGTAATAATGTGCATGGGCTAATTGATCACAGGCTAGTCAAGCAAGGTGAAATCAACTTGCATGTTGGGAACGACAATCCAGTTGAAGCCAAACGCGTTGGACGCTGCAAGATAGATTTACCTTCAGGACAATGTTTAGAACTTGATAACGTTTATTTTGTTCCATCCATTGTCAGAAATATTATTTCCATTCCATCGTTACACAATTTGGGTTTTTCCTTTCGATTTGCTAATAATACTTGTTATTTTTTCATTAAATGACCAATATTATGGAAAAGCTCGCTTAGTGAATGGTTTATATATTTTGCAAAGTAGTCTACCTTTATTTCAAATACATAACAAACAACCGTCTTCAAGTAGGACGAATAATCCATCTTATCTATGGCATTGTCGGCTAGGCCATATCAATGAAACACGGATTCAAAGACTAAGGAAGTTGGACTACTTAGAACCATTTGATTTTGAATCATATGGTACATGCGAATCATGTGTTAAGGGTAAGATGACGAACAAACCTTTTGTTGGACAAGGTGTTCGTGCCACTCGGCTTAGAGCTCAGACATACCGATGTATGTGGACCTTTTAAAGTCCATGCGCGTGGGGGTTATCCTTACTTCGTTACCTTTACTGACGATTTCTCAAGGTATGGATATATTTATCTTATCAAGAATAAATCCGAGACCTTTGGGAAATTCAAGGAGTTTAGGAATGAGGTCGAGAATGAATTGAACCTAAGGATAGTCACTCTTCGATCAGATCGAAGAGGTGAATACCTTAGTGAAGAATTTATCGACTACTTGAAGGAAAATGGAATTCAATCGCAATGGACCCCTCCTGGAATACCACAATTGAATGGTGTGTCTGAGAGAAGGAATCGAACCCTGTTAGACATGGTGAGATCAATGATTGGATTCTCGACTCTTCCAAAATATCTATGGGGATATGCACTACAAACTGCAATCTACATTCTGAACCGTGTACCATCTAAATCAGTGGAGAAAACTTCTTATGAGTTATGGAAAGGAAAGAAGCCCTCACTGGGCTATCTTAGACCTTGGGGCTGTCCTGCGATAGTCAAACTGATGCTCACTGATAAGTTAGATGCCAAGGGTGTCAAAGTATATTTCATAGGCTATCCTCGTCAGACGAGAGGCTATGAATTCTATCATGCTGAAGATCACAAGGTGATAGTATCTAGAAACGTTAAGTTTTTAGAAGCAGAATACCTCGAAGAAGAGAGGTTAGAGTACATGATAGAACTTGAAGAAATTCAAGACTTTGACACGCGCGAACATGAGTTCTCTAAATCTTCTGATTTGCACTCAAGTTCAGTGGGAGCTTTCGAAGCAGACAAGGGTAATGATATGACACTTGCTAGGCATGTCATAGTCAGTGGGAGTCCTGTGATTAGATCAACAGTTGAAACCACACCAATAGAACCCGTTGTCAACCAACCTGTGCAACAAGTTGCACAAGAGCAGCCTCCCGCTAGGGAACAGGGTCGCGGGGCATGACCAGCTGCATCAGTGCCCACTGATAATGTACGTGTTACACGAAGCCAGAAAAGAAAAGCACCAGAACCAGTCGAGCTCCGTAGGTCGAAGAGGATCCTAAAAGGACCTCAGAAGCAAACCTTATGATAGAAGACATCAGTGAACTTGATGTCGGCTTATCAGATCGGGAAGATCCCGAGACCTACAAAGAGGCAATAATTGATATTGACTCAGACAAATGGCAAGAAGCCATGGAATTGGAAATGGACTCCATGTACCTGAACCAAGTTGGGAAACAATGTCTCTATGCTAGAAGAGACTAAAGTTTGGTTATCAAATACCTTCTCAATGAAGGACTTGGGTGAAGTGAACTACATCCTAGGGATCAAGATCTATAGAGATAGATCCAAGAGGATGTTAGGATTGACACAGTCCACCTACATCGACAAAATACTGAAGCGTTATTAGATGGACGACTCAAAGAGAGGCTTTCTCGCAGCTAGGCATGGGATTGTCTTATCAGTTAAGGATACTCCTAAAACTGATAAAGAAAGAAATGCAATGAGTCGTGTGCCCTATGCTTCGGCAGTAGGGTCTATAATGTATGCAATGAATTGCACAAGGCCCGATGTGGCATAAGCGCTTAGTGTCACTTGTCGACACCAACAGAATCCAGGAGTACCTCACTGGACTGCTGTGAAGAACATTCTTAAGTACCTTCGACGAACTAAAGAGATGTTCTTGGTGTTTGGTGGAGAACCAGAATTAAATATGTCTGGTTATGTCGACGCTGGATTTGAATCAGATCTTGATGACTTTAAGTCACAGACAGGATACGTATTCAAATTGAACGGAGGAGCTATCTGTTGGAAGAGTTCTAAGCAAGCCACGGTTGTTCTTGAAGCATCGAAAGAAGCTGACTGGATTTCAGAGTTCTTGAAGGAATTGAGGGTTGTTCCTGCTCCTAGTCCAATAATGATTTATTGTGACAATACGGGCGCCGTCGCTCAAGCTAAGGAGACTAGATCTACAAACAAGAACAAACATGTACTTAGAAAGTATCACGTTATACGTGAGATTATTGATAGAGGAGAAGTTAGTATAGAACGTGTCTCTACCACGGACAACGTGGCAGATCCTTTCACCAAGGTCTTATCAGTGGATGTCCACTTAAGACATTATGCTAATCTGGGTATTAAGCATAAAGGTGAGTGGCTCTAGTCCAAGTGGGAGATTGATAGTGTATATGTCCTAGAGACATTCCTTATTAAGGGCATGCAACCCTTATAGAGGGCATATATGTACTATTACACAGGTCAACGTAATATAATATATGATTGTTGTTTGACTATTAAGTATCGCTTTCATATTTATATTACACCAGGCATGCAGCATGTCATATCTCTATTTATGTCTGTATTGATATTAAACATGTCCTCTCGGATAGATGACCGATCACACAGATAGTGGGAGCTATGTGAGTTATCATCTATCCCAAACTCTCCCTAGTCGAGGTTCATCTCGGATGTAGGGGTTTGAATGAACCAGCTGAGACTAGTATGCGTGGAGGTTATACTTGTTGGAACAAGTGTGAGCCGATCCCACGACCACGGAACGGATTGTTGGACAATCAAGAAACATTCCCATAACTGCGCATAGTTGTTCGAAGGATGATTACCGAACAATGGAAGTACCCACTGGACACTCCCATCGATGTATACTCTACACCGAAGTGTCTATGGGAACCGGTAAGTTGTCGAAGTGATGCCAGTCGTCCTTTGGACTTACAGGACTTTATCATCACATTTGTTGCCCCATATCCTTGGTGGACCCGTCGATGTCAGCTCTGAATAAGCAGTTGACCCAAGACACGATCCAGGATTATGGCTACATACAAATGGGGATGATAAGTGATTCTGTGAAGGATTCATCTCTCATGTGTAGCACAGGAGAGCACTGCTCATAGTCGTTCATAGTTGTGATTGGTAAAACCGCTGGCCAGCGTATCAATATTATTATGATGGTCATAATAGATATTGCATTCACCATGCAACTCACTGAAGACGCCCACGGATGTATTATTGGGATAGACACTTCATCGATCCTAGATGCATTCGAGTCAATCAGATGAAGGGACGTTACCATCGCCGCGTTGAGCGCAACAGACTTCGCAACGAAAGGGTTTGCTTTGAGAAACCTCTCAAACGTCCTCATGTATTAATATTGCAAGTGGAACCGTCTAGGAATTCCATTTTGTCTAGTCTAGGACTTGCTTAATACAATGAGGCCCTATGGGTCACACTATGTGGTGATTCAGCTTATCCGAATATCCTTGAAGATGGAATCGCAATTAATTTGGAATTAATTGTGATTGATGGATTATAATTGATTTGGAATTAATTATAATATTTTGTGGCTCAATTAATGATTTGGAATTATTAATTGAATTGGTTAATTAATTGTATTTATGTAGATACAATTAAAGATTATATTTTAGAAATATAATAGAGGTTTGATTTGAAAGTATATGTTAATTTGGAATTAATATATTCACATGGGCAAAATCTACTTGGAGTTTGAATTGCCTTAGAACTATAAGTGTGTCCCAAAATCGGGACCCACCTAACCTCCCTAGGGGGCGCGCGCGCAACTGAGATAGGGGAAGGAGTTCGACTCATTCCTCTATTAGAAGTCCAAGGGATAAGTTAGATTTTCCTGATTGAGTTCTAATTTGATTAGGAATGAATCTAGACTTGAAATTGGTTTCCTAGTGCGATAAGAATTAGATTCTTATTCCTTTATGAAGTCTAATTTATTATTCATTAGGCTTCTATTGACTACTATATATAGTAGACTATTAGAGAGCTTTTGACATAGACTTTTCACAGTTGAATACCCAGACATATAGTTTGTCTACCAGTTTTCTTAGAGAAAATAAAAAGCTCTCCCCTACCTCTCCCTAGCCCACGCGCGTGCCACCCCTCACCGGAGGAAAATCGCCGCCCCATCTTCTTGGCCACACAAAGAATATCCAAGCATTCTTTCGATAAGCTGTTCATCCGTGGATACCAAGGTTGAGGTTCAAGGAGCTGGAAACTGACTTTTATTGTCTTGAAGATAATCAAAGTATTGCAGATATCTTCGACTTCGACGAAGGAGAAGATTCACCGGATTATTACGAAGACTTGGAAGCTGTGCTCGCTTTTGGAGTATTGTAAGTCTTCTAATTGACGTGTTTAAATATATATGGCATATACATGATCAATTAACCTGCATGTTAAGAAAATTTTTGAAATTTCGCTGCGTACCCTAGGGGTAACTCTGACCGTATTTTCTTACAATATATGCTTTTATTTTCAAAACTATTATCTTGATCTTGTTATATATTGAGAAGTATTGGAGCTTAAAAAGTATATATATGTATTTAATCTCACTCCCATTTATAATATGCAGTTTAATTTTTCGAAATCAAGATTACCTATTACTTACTCTTAGTTTATAATGAATAAAATTGTAATAAATTGGGGAAAATTACATCTGGCTACCTTGCTACGGGCTCCATCTACAGAATTGCCCTCCTTAGTTCAACAATTACATTTAGCCCCTTTGTCCGTAAAAACTTTGACCTCATCATTATTTAATTTTCAAAATACTCCGGCCAAACAAGGCCTTAATGCCAAAATAGGGAATTATTACTTTTTTTTTTAAATTAATTTTCCTTTTCCTTTTCTTTTATCTTTTTCTTTTTTCCTTCTTTATTCATCATCTTCTTTACGCATACATCCCGACCAAAAGCTCTGGCTGAACTTCGGATGATCGCCACAACTTTTCTCGATGAAATTGAGTGATCCTTGCACCGTTGGATTCGTGGCGACATCCTCTTCGAAACGCATACCACCTTGCCTCGAACCATCGCCTGTTCGCAGATCCGCCATAAACGACTTCAAGGTATTCAAAAGCTTCGTGGGACTTCGTTTTTCAACCAAATTGAACGATTCTTACGGCGTTGAATTCGTCTTGGACTCCCCTATAATACTGGGAAGTTTATAAGAGCAAACATTTTGAGCAGGAAACTTCTTCCGGAGCCTCTGAAGATTCTCGAAAAGCTGTGATTTGGTGTAAGGCTGTGACATCGTGTTGGAGAACCGGGAGTAGAAAATCCCTAGGTCACGAGGGAAAGATAAATTGATTGAACTGGAATTGAGTAAACCTTGCAAAAACCGGATCTCGTCGGGCTCGGTCCATATGCGGTGGAATTTGAGCGGAGGTGGCGGTAGTGGTACGGAGTCGGATTGCGGGTCGGGTGTTTTCCGATTGACTGGGAGTTTTCAACCCATGGTGTGGTTGATGATTGTGAAAGAAAAAAAAATTGGGGTTGTTTTGAAATAAAATTTTAATTTGGGATTTCTTTAAAATAATTATTAGTTCATTTTGAAATTTATATAATTTTTGTGGTTAATTTGGAATACATTAAAGTTAATTTTGTAAAATAAAATAGTTTAGAGGTAAATGTGTAAATAAAGTAAACTGAAGTTGTTTGGCTCAGGCCAAAAATTGAGATTCCGACAGGGCTAAAGTTGTCATTTCCAGCTCTTAGTTCGCAAAAAGTCAAGTTCGTGGGGCTATTTGTAATTGATTTTAACTAACAGGGGGTTACAATTAATTGCTAAACTAAGAGGGTAAGATCTGTAATAAAAAAAACTAACAAGGGGTGTAGATGTAAATTGCCCTAATAAATTTATGTTATTAAAGAACATTAACATTAGTTTCATAATAATTTGACATAATTATATTTGGTACCCCCACTAAACAGCTACTTTGCATCCAAACCCAACTATCGCGGAAAATTACAAATAAACCCAAGTCACCGTCCGACATTGACTCCGGCGTCCCCTCCCTATTCCAAACTTAACATCCAAACATGCCCTTAACCATTTTGTTTCTCATTTTTTTTTTCTTTTTCCCTTAACCCTTTTATTTTTCTGATTTTTATCATCATCTTCACCATTGTTCTTCATCATCTTCACAACAACATACATACGAAACCATCACCATCATTATCATCTTCACGGCCTCCATCATAATTATCATTAGTTATCATCAACTGTCATCATCCTCCATGAATCTACATTACGAAACCATCACCATCATCTACATCCCCCCCCCTTTTTTTTTCTTTTTATCAAATTTTTTGAGGAAGATGATGGTACTATTCATCCGCCATTGATTAGTTGAGCTCTTTCACGTTTATTCATCTTCCAAGGGGTTCTATATATCAATATTCTCCATTTTTCTCCCTATTTCTATTGGACCCATCAAATTCGAGTTTAGAGATTCGTTGATGAAGTATGATTTAGGGTTCATGGAGCTTGAAACTCCATTGCTGAGTTTCTTCCAAGCTTTGTGTTCTTCATTCAAACTAAACCAAAATTGGGTGCAAGAGATTCGTGGAAACATGGAGAACAATATAGGATGTTGAATGGATCGAATTGAGCAACAAATGCTTCATGAACGAATCAAAAAAATAAAAAAATTGGGGATGATGATGAATAGTAACCCGCGGGTTACTATTCATCCACCATTGTTGGAGGATGATGGAGCTTTGAGCTCCCTCCCTTTTCTTCATCTCCATAGGGATTCTATATATTTTCTCCATTTTTCGTCCTCTTTCTATTTTACCTTATCGAATTCGAGATTAGAGATTCGTAGATAAAGTTTGATTTAGGGTTCATGGAGCTTGAAACTCCATTCATGGGTTTCTTCCAAACTTTGTGTTCTTGACTCAAACTAAACTGAAATTGGGTGTAATCTGTTTGTGGAAACAAGGAGAACAACATAGGATGTTGAACGGATCGAATTGAGCAACAAATGTTCAAGGTCGATCATGACCGAATCCAAAAAACAATTTAAAAAAAAAAATATTGCTTAATCCGTTTTGAACGGATTCATTGATAATTTACTTCGTGGATGATTGAAAAATGATGTTTAGAACATAGTTTAGAACCCTAGATTAGATTTGGGATTGATTTTTCGAGTTTTGGAAATCCTCCATTGTTACAGGGACTTGTTCGAGGTTTTTCAGAAAATTTGGGGGCTAGATTAAAAAGGAAGGAATACTTTAGGACTGATTTTGAAATTCATGTTGTTTGGATGATTTCAAAATCAGAAATTCCGGCAGGGGCGAAAAGGTCATTTTTAGGGCTTAGAGCGCCGAAAGTCAAAGTCGCGGGTTAATCTGTAATTAAATTTTTATAGCAGGGAAGTTTACCTAATAAAAAATATAGATGGATTAATCTGTAATAACAGAAAATAGCAGGGGTACTAAATATAATAGCCCTAATAATTTTGTTAAAATTATACCCAGCGTAGATTAGTAGTAATTTTAGGTAAGAGATACCCTTTTAGGTAAAATTGAAATAAAAAAGTCTAACGGCACATTCTTGGAGTACTATATACAACTTGCTAAGAATATAGAATGTTTTCGCGCTATTAAGTTCTAGATTTGGGAAGTCAATTTTGCAAACAAAATAGTGATTGCGAATAGTTATCGAAATTATTGTTTAATTGCTTTTATTTATAGTAGAGAAAAACTATTTTTAAGTATAAATAGGGTATTTTTTTTATATTTTTGTGTTTTGTTAAAATTAATGATATCAAGATAGAGCGACTACTAGGGGCGATTACACACTCACTATGTGTAAATCTAGGGTTCATCATTGTTTTCACCTGATTTTCCCTTTTGTTGCCACAGACACGATTACAAAGGTAGGGATGAGAGGTTCAAAGGCATCACGTGGTGCAGGTTATGCGAATGAGATCGAGGAAGCTTTGGAGGAAGTCCATGGTACGGTAATTATGACCTGAATCAATTGGATGAGGAACAAGAGGAAATTGATGATGATCGTGTTGTGATGGAGGAATGGGAGAGACGACCTAATGTGACGGTGATAAATAATCGGCAAGTGAATAAAAGGCAAAATCAAAGGGGGAACAAACACATTGGTCGTCAACAATGCAACAACGCAATTACAGTCAATCTCTGGTAGGTAATCACAATCCTGCTAATGCTTACCACTTACAACATAAAAAACTAGTCAATTTTGATGTGCTTGAGTTTTGTGAGGATGACGTAAATGAGGGTGTGGAATACTGGAGGAATTTTCTAATCGATACTATAGTAGGGCTGAAACCAGTTTATAAAGATTTGTTAAACTATGCTCAAACTACTTGGAAAGTTGTGTCTATTATTAGTATGACAAATAGAGGATTTTGTGTGTTCCGATTTGAAAATGAGGAAGATAAGTTATTTGTTCTTCATGGAGCCTTGGACTATAAGTGGCAGTAATCCCCTCTTTCTTACGCAATGGAGGCCGAGCATGAAATTAGATGCAACAAGTATGAAGATCTTGCCAGTTTGGGTGAAGCTTCCTAAACTTGACCTTCAATTTTGGACAGTTGACATGCTTAGCAAGATTTCTAGTATGATAGGAAGGTCATGTAAAAACGTGAGGATCACCAACTGGTACCTGCATCACAAAGATACGCCCACTGTTGAGATCAATTTTGTCACAACAATGCAGACAACACTTAATCAAGAACTCTAAATCAAAAACTAAAGCACAACGGAAAAGTAAAGAACACAACAAGTTTCTTCTCGTGGGTATTTGTAAAAATATCCCACGGTGCCTCAAGGCTAAAATCGTTTATTTCTAAAAGATGACAAATCCTACATTCCTATGGTTGATCTTTCTTACAAAATCTCAAACTACAAAGTATCAAGACTATTATTACAAAACCTTTTGCAACCTATCCTTGCAACAACAACCTGTGTAAAATCTAGAAGAAAACTTGATACAAACTTCGAAACCTAACAACTCTAATATGAATAATAAACTCAGAAGGCTCGAGAGTTGTGTAGGTTTCTACAAGGCTTCATCCTTTTATATAGTAGTTGTGTGGGCGTCCAGGTTCGTCAGTACGGGATGAATCCTAAAACCTCCATGCCTGTCTTGAATGAATAGAGTTTCGAAACTTGAGATCCTTCAAGTAAATCATTCTTCTAACTTGTTTAACTAGCATTAGGACTTCTGAGGCCAAGTAACTAGGTCACACGCCCTCATCAGTCCAAACCTTGTTAAACTCTTCATTCTTCAGCTGCATGGCCGTTCCTTATTGAATAAGGTCTTCTGATCCTTCCTATGTCCACTAGGATGAACATCACTTGGGTTCTCTTGACTCTACCCATCTCTTAATAACTTGTCTTTAATAATCCGCACACATTAAAAAATCACAACTATGGAACTAATTAAATTAGTGAATAAAGACAAAATAAAACAACAAAGATATATATAAAAATATCCTAGTGCAATCTCCAATGTTGTACTCAATGTTACCATAACATTGCTCACAATATTGATTACAACTGCACTTTTAGGTCATACATGTTGGACAAGTTAACAAAGGAGAACATAAGAGTATCTCAGGCAAGAATATTGATAGAGGTGGATGCTAGTTTACCTCTCAAGGAATTTATTACTCTTAAGGGGCATGGTAGGAAGTTGTATAAGCAAAAGATTGAGTATGATACAAGACCTTCACATTGCACTCGATGTCATACTTTTGGACACTTGATGAGTAGATGTAGTATAAGAGAACCTAATGTTTGCAAGAGGAGGGAGGCATAGGCACCAGCTATGACTCAATAACAAGGGACTTATAGCACTAGGGAGGAGGATGTGGTTACTTTGGCTGCTTCCTTAACGGTGTCTAATCCCACTACAAATGCAATTCAAATTGGTGGAATCTCTACTCCAATAAATGTTGAAGTTAGGGAGTACTGAAGAGCCTCTTTCAGGAGGCCCTTAGATTGGGAGTGAATGTGAACAACTTACTGCACTGACTATTGATAGTGGTTTTGGAAATGGGGTATAAGGGAGAGTGTTAAAGTGATTGATAGGGAATAAAATTCTGATGGGACCAATTCTAATCTTACTACTACATATCCTTCTGGAATAGGGGATGAAGATGCAAGCTCAATTCAATCTACTATATCTGCTAGAGAAAATTAACCTCCTGTGCCTGTGAGAAATAGGCAAACAAATAAAAAAGACAAATAGCCTGAAGCAGAAACTTCATGTCAATATATGCTAAGAACTGGAAAGGGAAGTGGAATACCCGAGCAATGTATTCCAAATGGATAGTCTCAATATCCTTTCTCGGAATTTAAGGGGGATTAATAACCCTC
The DNA here is from genome assembly GCA_028274465.1 of Plantago ovata. Classification (NCBI taxonomy): domain Eukaryota; kingdom Viridiplantae; phylum Streptophyta; class Magnoliopsida; order Lamiales; family Plantaginaceae; genus Plantago; species Plantago ovata. Next base: position 100,472,143 of record CM051456.1, on the reverse strand, counting down.
CTAAGTAAAATGAGTTGAAAAATATTTTATATAGTAGGATATATGATTACATTAGGTACTGTGTTAGAAATTAGAATTAGAGATGGAATAGTCTGGGCGGATTTCCAAAAGAATTGGCTAGAGAACTGGAAAATGAAGTACACAATCAATATTTCGTATGACCAAAACTGTAGGATCCTGATGTTCCAAGATGAAGATTTTGTTGATGTGAGGGTGCTACTTTGTACAGATCAACTCTTACATTGTCAGGTGAAGTCGGTTTAAGAATTTTTCTACAATTTTGTCTGTGCCCATGATGCTGCTAATACTAGAACATCTTTGTGGTTTGACCTAATTGATCTTAGTCAGCACATTCAATATCCTTGGATGGTGTTGGGAGACTTCAATGTGGTTCTAGATAGCTATGAAAAGATTCATTCTTCGAATTCTATTGTTGCTGTAACTAATGAGTTGATGGACATATGCAATAAAAGTGGTTTGTGGAATCATAAATATGTAGAGAAACACTTTACTTGGGATAACATCCATACTTCTACAAATTGGATAGAACCTTGATCAATAAGGAATGGCGGGAACTCATCTTGAATCTACGGTGGATTTCTTACCTGAGTCCATCTCTGATCGTTTTGCTATTTTTGTTCCCTTATTTACACCAAAACTTAAGGGGGGGGGGATTTTAAATTCAACGCCTAGTTTTATAAGAACTCCTAGAATGTCACTGGAGATTCGATGTGCAAAGGAATAGATGATTTCTTTTGTAATCAAAATTTTCTGAAACAGGTAAATAATACCTCTGTCACTATGATTCCTAAGGTGGAAATTCCTACGCAAATAAAGGACTTCAGGCCTTGTATCTAGCTATAAGATTATCAATAATATTCTAGCGCAAAGACGTCAACATATGATGCTAAAGCTGATTATGGAGAATCAAAGTGCTTATGCTGTTGAGAGGAATATCCATCATAATATCTTTCTGACCCAAGAGTTGATAAAAGGGTATGTCAAGGAAAACATATCTCCTAGGTGCCTATTGAAGATTGATTTGCAGAAGACATATGATTCCATAAGTTGTAGTTTCTTGTTGCATGTACTTCAGATGTATGGGTTCAGTAGCTGGTTTGTCCATAGAGTTACGACTTGTGTTTCTTCTCCATGTTTTTCCATCAATATTAATTGCACGCTTGAGGGGAAACTACATGGGAAACAAGGGCTTAAACAAGGAAACCCATTGAGTCCTTACTTGTTAATTTGTGCTCTGTATGGATTACTTAACTAGGATGCTGAAGAAATGTGTTCAAAATTATAGATTTAAGTAGCATCAAGTGTAAGCATTTGAGGAATACTCAGATTGGTGTCACAGATGACCTCATGGTCATTTGTAACGATGATACTACCTCGATCTCTCAGAGTCTTAACTGAAATTGGTAATTCGTTGGAGGGTTATGTCAGGTATATTCAAGATCCGACAATCCATCTTCGTCAGCACAACTAGTCCTCTATCCCGGCCCAATTCACCTACTCTAATCTTGTGCTCCACCAAGACCCACAAATGTCGACACGAGCCCAACACACCCACAAAGGGTCACAAAGAGGAGAAGAAGAGAAGAGGAGAAGATGCACAAAGTTTCAAGATTTCTCTATTTTCTCTCTAATGGCTAACTAGTGTAAGTGTGGTGTAGCAGCTGTAAATGGTGGCTGTTGTGTTTCCTATCTCTATTAAGCAAGAGAGACACTATACATAAGCTACGTTAGAGAGAGTGATGGGCTTCGGGCAAATGGGCTTTGACTAGTCTGGGCCAAACTTATGGGTTAACAAACTATAACAATAAAAGGCACCTTAATGGAAGCACCATCAGATTTGCTAAAAATCCAGTACATTCCGTTTTGTTTTCCATCCCTAACTTTTTTTATATTTCAAAATTAATCTCAAATAAAATTTAAAAAAAGAAGAAGCTACTACAGTCGGAGCTGTGCCGCTCCGACAAGATCAGAGCAGTTGAGCTGTGAACAGGTCGTCGGAGCTCAACAGCTCCATTCTTGTCAGATCACGGAGCTGTAAAAGCTCCTTGGATTGCTTTTTTTTCTCTCTCAAGTCTTTGACCACCAAAATGGATCCCACCAGGTGTTCGATCTAATGCCCCTTTGATTATTTGATTTGTTTATGTTACTGTTTTTGTTCCGTTCGTGCTCTGTTTTTGTTGTTTCGCAACATTGGGTTTTGGTATTCAATTATGGCCTATTGATTGAGGTAAAGATTATAACACGGATACTTCTGGTTGAAACACGTAGTGGCAGGTGAAAACCATAAAAAATATTATATCGTAGATACCTCCGATTGAGTTACTGTGTGTATCACGGGAGCTGTTAAGAAATAAAGGAGGAAAGAAGAAGGAAAGAAAAGAAAAGGAAAAATGAAAATGAAAATAAAAATTAAAAGAATTCTAAGGGCATGTTTGGATTGAGGATAATAACATCAAATTATAAGTTGGTCAAAGGAATTTTAGAATTTTGGACCCATATGTAATAGATTGACTAACGGGGAGTTAAACGTAATTGGACTGTCTAGTAGGGGTAGTGAATGTAAAATTCCCTTACTAAAATGACCACGCCAATGAATAATCTCAAGACCTTTATTACTCATATGTCCTGACCTATTATGACATAACATAGATTTATAATCTTTCACATAGCCAAGAACAGGTTCAACACGAGAAACATACAAGTTATTTTTCTTTTCAGCCTTAAACAATTCAAGATTTTTGTAATCCCATCCCCCCCGGCCCACTTTCCTTCTAAACAATCATCCTTGAGAGCAGCACAAGTGAGCAAATTATAGCGCAAAACAGGAATATGTCTCACATTCGTCAATGGTAAACACAAAACTGATGGGACGTGATTTTCCCGTGGGAGATAAAACAGATAATGACCAATAACTCGCTTTCAGTGACTCTGGTGGATGGAGCTGATGGAGGTTGGATCTTCTCTCCGGATGTCGTCTCGTCCTGTCCTTGACCTGAACCGCCTCGCCTCGTCCGACCTCAGAATCTTCAATTTTGACTCCCCGTTCTTCTGGTTCCTGGCCTGAGCTCCAATCGTCATTTCTCGAGCAATATCTACCTGTGTGGGGGGGGGGGTGTGCATGTGCTGCCCGGTCTTCCGTATGGTCAAACCGGTTAGGAAGATTTTACTTGAAGGTCGTTGAGGGACGACCTTGTGAATATGGAGAAGTGTGTGTCTGTGACTGGTGATGGTGAGTGCAGTGAATATAACAGTGATGAACGATATATCTCCAAGAGGAACTCTTGTTGTTGCCTTGAGCTCCCCACCAAGAAGACTCAAGATTGTACCTGTGAAGTGAAGTTCTTGAGAGTGTTGCCCTAATGTGATTTCCACCTTAGCTTTCTCTATGGGAACCACTCCTTTTATAGACCTCAGAGGAGTGCATGTCGTTGCCATCACAACAGTTTGCCAAGTGTCCACACACATATGTGGTTGGTAGGCTATACCTTGACAGTCATGGACATGGCCCAATGATCGTTTAAGGATAAATATATGCCTTGATCTTATCCACTTGTGTTATGCAGTTAGATGTGAGTGTCAAATACGGATGTCTTATCATGGTCCCCGCATACATAAGTATTAGACCTCGGATATAGCGACCGGAAGCATGCGACTCTGGGATCCCTGGCATGCGCCATTATGGCCCTGGCCCTTAGGACCTTTACAGAAAATTTCCATAGACTCTTGGTCCTGGATATATTACGAACCTGAAGGTGCATGGTTTCGGATGTGCCAATTTACTTGAGGGAGCGACCTCTCGGTATATCGTCACTCGCATCGGAAGCATCCTCGCAGTTTCTTAGTACTCCAGAGAGTCTGGGTCACCCTAATTTGCATGTTGGCAGACTAGGACGAGACTGGACATATTTTAATAATATCATATGCCCCCCAGTTTCCAAGTATCTTAGAAAACGATAGTTGAGAAACTATGGTTATGGTTGTTGAATCAATCCGAGATGCTAGAATGCAACGAAAAATCCCATTCCGATCCTTCGAGCTGTAACAGTTCTCGGCGACAGCGTTGTTGTTGCTGAATCCTCTGAGTTGCTCGGATGCAACGATGTCAGCTATCAATCATGCGACTGATAGCTAATTTGCTGATGAAGATGCCGAGCATATTTCTCACGCCCCCAGCTATCAATCATGCGACTGAATTAGCTAGGGTACATGTACGAGTTGCCGAGCCGAATCGAACTAACCTGCCATTCCGCTGTTTATCAAAATATCCTATCTCTCTCCCTCCCCCCCCTTTTTTGTGGTTGAGAAAGTAGCTCGAAGCACAAAAAAGAAGTATTCGTGTCAAGGATTTTTTGATAAACTTTGGGATGCAGGGATGTGGCCTCGTAGACACTGATGATCGGAACTAGAAGGAAGGAAGGTTAGGATAATGCAAATGATATGAATGCATGCAATGAGGGTTTAAAGGCTGAAAGGGGAGGAAGTGACGAGACACAGGTATAGAAGGCCTCTAGGCTTGTGTCCGTAATCGCATTGGGAATTTCTGGCTCATGGCCTTCGTTCCGGGGTCTGTAGGCGCACTACTGTCATCCTTAATTGTTGATGTAGAAGGCCTATAGGCTTATGGATGTCATCCCATTACGGTCGACCATTAATGTCATCCTTAATTTAAGAAGGCCTCTAGGCTTATGGCTGTCATCCCATTACGGTCGGCCATTATCGTCATCCTTAATTGAATTAGGCCTCTAGGCTTATGGCTGTCATCCCATTACGGTAGGCCATTACCATCATCCTGATTTCAAGAGTTTAGGTTCATTGCCGTCATCCATTTGGCCTCTAGGCTTATGACTGTCATCCCATTATGGTAGGCCATTACCGTCATCCTGGCTTCTAGGCATATGACCATCATCCCAGGGCTTTTAGGTTCATTACCGTCATCCATTTGGCATGTAGGCTTATGGATGTCATCCCATTACGGTAGGACATTACCGTCATCCTGCGTCTAGGCTTATGACCGTCATCCCTAAAATGGGCATTCATGATCTTGGCCATCATGTCGGGGCCTCTAGGCTTAATCAGCCGTCATCCCCATGAAGTTGGGCCTCTAGGCTTAATCAGCCGTCATCCCGAAGACGTAGATCCACAGACGAAGAGGAGAAATGGTCCTGTAGGCTTAAAAGCCAACATCTCGGGGGCTAATGTACTGCTGCTAATGCTAGAATGATGTCGTGCAAATGATGCAATGCAGTAAATTAAAGACACAAGACACTTTTTAGAAGACGAAGCTCGAGCTTTTTATTTTTTCAAAAAGACACAACTATAAATGATGCGGATGTATATCGTGAACGCATGCTAATGCAGTACCTTCGTAGATGGTTCTCAATGCAAGGTGGGTCCGGTAGTCGTTGATGAAATTCCAAAGGTCGATGACGAAGTTCCGGTAGTTGAGTTGTCCGTGAGTAGTTCTTTTCTGAATTGTGTCTTTGACACTATCTATGTAGGTAATATCCTTCTCCTGAGGTAGAAGATATGAATCTTTTCCATCTTTTGGAATTTGATCGTATCGACACGTGTCGAAAGGGCGTCTTTTGAGATCTGCATCAAATAATGACTTTGGCTTTTGCCAAGATCTAGTGAGTAGTAACCGTTGGATGGTTTAATAATAAATGGAAGGGATTAATTCGAATTAAATGCCACGACTCCTACGACACGCTTTTATCGGGCACGCTTCCTCCACTAGGCGACTCTTCAGTGAACTGTCGCTTCAACTTCCTTTCAATCTTTTCCCTCTATAAATTCTACTTGTTATCCTTTCAACTACTTGCTTTATCAAATCCTCAAAAGAGATAATCATCTTCCCTTTTCTCCTCCAAAACAAAATTGTCGTTGATCTAAAAAATCGGCCCCATTGCCGTTGTTCTTGTCCAAAATCTGACTTCTCCACAGTCGGATTCTCAAGTAAGTTGTCAAACTTCTCCTTGGTTTTACTGCTTCTATCTCATTGTGCATCTTTTTCTTATGCAGGTCACTGGATCTGGAGTGAATGGGTTTCCTTTTGGATAAACAACTCAGTTGGAAATTCTTTTCTAGATTTCAAAACTTTTTTCCTTTCAAAGATTCTTTTGGCTGAACTTAAACTGTGTAACTCCAAGTTTTCAAAACTTTGACGTCGGTTTTTTTCTCCTTTGATGAACTTTCTTCAAGCCGAATTTCCCATATGCCTCCAAAACTCAACGCTAACTTAGGGGTACCTCGAGTTTTCTAGCCTAAGGTTTTTGGGTTGTTTGCGAAGAATCCTCTTTTTTCCCCCCCCCCCCCCCTTTTTCACGCCTTTTCCTCGATTTTTATTTTATCGTAGGATGTCCGAAGATTACGAGAGCGATGGTTACTCAACCCCTCTTTCCAATTTTCTTTCTTTTGAAAGCAGTCCCCAAGCTGCTAGTCCAAATTCCACTCGTAGCGGTTCCCTAGCCGCTAGTCCTAATTCTTCTCATAGCAATTCCGAAGTTGCTAGTCCTAATTCTCCTCAAAATACTTCTGAAGACGAATACCATTCTCCGTTATATCATCTTCCTCCTATTTCTCCTTTAGGCGCTCTCGCTCCTCCTCCTGCAGAATCCTCCGAGAGCTACAAGTTCAAATACAACCGACCCCTTTCTGAAATCCATATTTATGACAACTCTAACGAACTTAACCCGGATGGTCTCATCCCCACTATTCCTTCTTCCCTTAAGGAATCTGACATACCATATCTTAGGGAGACATATGATACTCCGGACTACCTGGAAATCATCCTCTCGGGTCCAAATGACTCGTTCTACAACTGCCTTGAATCCTGCATCTCCGTTTTCACCAAATCTCTAGAACTGGGAGTGAGGCTTCCTTATCCTCAACTCTTCTGGGATTTTTACGAATTCCTTGGGGTTTCTATCCTCCAACTAACTCCTTTGGCTATGAGTTTTTTGGTTTCCTTTGGGGTTTTCATGAAAAAACTTGGTATCAAACCCTTCTTTCCCAACTTTTGTTTCCTCTTTTCTCCAAGATTCTCCAAAGCTCTCAAACACATGATCCAATTCAACCTTAACCACGGTTACTCTAGCTACTTAGAAGCCTACCCAACTAACCTAAGGTTTAAGTGGCTCGGGGAGTACTTTTTCGTTCGGCACAAACCTGTTGCTCCGGGCGTTTCCTTTTCCCCTTTCCCTGATAACTTCCAGACGACTTTCTTTAAAGGCGTCCTCAAAGAATACTCTGTACCTTACCTAAACTAGTACAACAACTTTCTTCAACGAAAAAAATACTCTGGACCTTATCCTTTCTTGGCTTTGTTTTATTCTCCTTTGCCAAATCTGGCTGGGCTGAGCCCTAAAGTTGATCCCGATTTCTCCGAGGACTTTGGTATTAAGCTTTTCCGAAAAAACTCGTGTATATCATCCGTATTGAATTACGTACTTGCTTTAACAAGCAACTTGAGTTGAACTTTTAATTACTTGTTTCCTGACTTGGTTTGCAGATTTCTGGCTTGATAGGAATATGTCTAACTTAAGGAGGGCTCGCATGCAGTCACTTCGGGTTGCTTCTGCCGCAGCTTCTAGCCAGAGGGCTAGGTTTCCTCTCCGTACGCTGGTTTCTCCTCCGTTACGTGATGCTCCGGCTTCCTCAGATGCTGGAATTTCCACCGTTACCTCCGTTTCTAGCACAACTGGATCTACTAATGTGCAGGCCCCTTATCCACATGCGGGTGGTGAAGGTTTCTCTTCTCCCTCTCCTATCGTGGTGGACTTGGGTGTTCAGGAGAAACATCCCCCGCTTCGGATGGAAGAATCCGGTCATACTCCGGATTCATCTGCGCGTGTGGCTACTTCATCCCCCCGTCTTCCAGCATCTCTTTTTGGGTTTGGTGTGTTTCGTGGAACTTCTCCACCAACTCCCAGTCAGTTCGAAGAGATTGTGGATGGGGACCCTATTTCCTCTGGTCATCCGACTTCTCCATCTCCTTGGATTGTTGTATATCTTGGAGGTCCCCGGACGTCCATGGTTGAACCGAAAGAAATTGGGCGTCCTTCCCCTTAAAATTCCGTAGCTTCTCCTCTCCTGGGGCGCAGAACCGTGGTGGTGGTGACGTGGAGATGGGTGTTGCTTCTGGATAGTTTCTTCCCCATCTCTGCACGACCATTTTCATCAGGGAGTTCCTTCACTAAGTGGGGGGATTTTATCTGGCCTGGCTTTTTCTTCTGCTACCCTTGCATCATTCGCTGCTGAGGTAGCTTATTCCGCCCCGATGGCGGGGATCGCTGGTCCTTCCATCCATGCGGATCTTTCCGGTTCTCTTCCTTCCAGTCTAAAAAGGAAGCGCATCGATACCGACCTCGATGTGAATGAGTTGACTGCGTCTATGCGGTCTTTGACTGCCTATGGTAGGTTTGAGATTATCGAGAACTTCAGCGATAAGGTATGAACTCCTTTCTCTTGGCACATGTTTTTTCCTTTCTGCCTTCTTCTTTGCGTTTGTCTCCAACCTCCATTATTATTTTTTTGGTAGTTCTTCGCTGTTTTGGGTGCTGCTCGGTTGGCTACTGCTGCCAATTCTAATGCCGAGGCTGAAAGGCTTCGTCTGGTGGCTGAGCATCCACAATTAACTGCTCGCATTGTTGAATTAGAGAATGAGGTTGCCTTGCTTCCTTCTCTACGTGAGGAATTGTCCAAGGCACAAGCTGAACTGGCTCCGCTTAGGGGTAGGGATGATGAAGTTGAAAGGCTTAGGGCGGAGATCGCTTCGCTTCAGGAGGCTATGTCTAAGCGAACTTCTGATTTGGACTTCACTCGGAACGGTGTAACATGGAGATGCTCCTTAAACTTTAGGCGGGCCCTGATCTATGGCATGTCTAGAAGCCGGCACGAAGCGGTGGAGGACTTCCTTCGTGGTCCATCTTACGAGTTTCAGAGGTCTCTGGAGTATGATGCTGCTCGCCAGGTGGGTTTTGACAATGTTGTGGATCAACTGACTGCCTTCGAGGTTGTCTCTCCAGAGTTGGTCTTTGCGTCCAATGGCATCGAACCTTGGAAGCTTGGAAGTGGCGAGGTTGATACTCGGGGTCCCAATGTTCCTGATGACGCCTTGGCCAGGGATGAGTTCGTTGCTTGTGTGGCTTCGGAGATAGAGCACTTCCGGTTCGAGAATGGAGGTCCTCGCCTTCCCGGGTGGTTTGCGGAGGCCTTGGGGTACTGCTACTTGTCCCCTTTTGAAGCAAACTTGGAGTTTAACCGAGAATGGTTAGAAATTCCCCTTCCTCTTGTTGGGCATGAGCGGACTCCGGATCTCTTTGTGGAGATGGCTGAGAAATGTCTGGCTTGGAATGAGAATCGGGGTGCTTCCTCGTCGGGACCTTCTTCAAGTAGTATTGGCCGTTCGCACTTTGTTCCTCCTTTTCCGGCTCAAGACTATTTGGCTTTTCCCTGTACGTTCGTCGTGATACTCCTCCGCAGTCTCAAGTTCCTGGTTCTTTAGATGCTCCTCCTTTGGATGATCAGCGGCGTAGTTCTGAAGCTTTGCCTCCTCCTTAGATTTTTTCCGTAGTATCCTTCCCTTTTCGCCGGGGTATGCCGTGTGTAGCTTGTATTTTTTGGATACTTTTTTGCTAGTGTTCCTTCTAGCATCTATAATATATATTCTTTGTTCAAGTAATATTTGCCCTTGTTACTTGTTTTACTTCCTTTCGGAGTGATCTCCAATATTTGTTTTTCTTCCTTTTTTAGTCAGAGTAACTAATTCGGAGTCTTCATTACAAATAGATAGATAGAAAATGGTGGGCTTACTTCATGGCCACAAATGTGTATGCTTGTCGTAGGCTTCTACACTTTTCACACTTTCCTTATCTATTGCTAAGTGCTTATCTTCTCCGCGTGGCGTACCCTTCTTCCTTTGGCGAGAGGCTTTCCAGCCTTTATTCCCGTTCTCTTGGGTAGTAGCTTCTGAACCCGCGCTTCTTTTCTATAGCGAGCCTTGGTATCGACATAGACTTGAATGATGTGGAGTAACAAGTGATGAACGTATTTTTGACGCGTTCATCTTGTCTTTTTTACCTTCTTTTGCTATCTTTTAGCCTTGTTTTTTGGTTAGTTTTGTACAATAGTGTCACGTTTTGTGTTTTCTGCATTTTCAGGCACTTAGGTACGAAACGGCGTTTTTGGAGCTAAAAACGAGCCTTTTTGATGGAAAAGATGGCCCCGTTGAAGTTCCCCAATCTTCGTGGCTTGTTCGTGAGTGTCTGAGCCCCAATAAGTGCCGAGAAGGACGAGCCCAAGGCACCCGAGGGCCGTTCGTGGGCAAAAGATCGAGTTTCGAGGCCAAAATCTGCTCAGGAGGCAAGCCCTTCGCTTGGAATTGGAGAAGCGGGACGCTTGGAATTTCAGGAGATTTCAAAAGAGGAACAGGAAGCAAGCGCTTCGCTTGGCTCTGCCCAAGCGAAGCGCTTGGCAGCCGTTACAGATCCAGATTTTGCCTTCATTACTTGATTTTGGAGTTACTTTTTGATACAGAACATTGGAGACGAGTTTTGGACAGCCCTAAGCCCCAAAAACTCAGAGAAACTCATAGATTCATTGTAATTTAGCTTGGGATTCAAGATTTTGATTGGAATTCATCCTTTATAATCATCTACGGAGAGGTTTTCTTTGATTTCCACCGATTAGTGACAGCTTTGGTGGTAACTTGTATCACTCTCTTGTCTTGTAGTTTGATATGATGTATTCTGATTATTATTCATATGTGATGTCTATGTTGATGAATATGAGTAGCTAAATCCTTTGTGTTGGTGGTAGAATGTAGAATTATGCATGTTATGGATTATGCTTATGCTTACATGAGGTTGTGAGTCAATCTTGCTGCAAATTACTTCATATGATTCGTAGTTGCCTATAAAATATATTCGAATAGAGTATGTGACAACCTCGTAGGCCAATGAAAGCTATAGGATTGTATGTTAGTGATTTGCAGCATGCTAGATAAATGGTGTTGGTGACAAACACCTCTAAATTATTGATAGTGGCCTTTCATGATGTGTGTCTTGAAAGTTACCTAGACAAGTTGCTTAGTAGACTTAGTTGAAGGTTTTACGCACTGAACTTGTGAGCATATTCGTAATCCATGCATGTGTATTCGATTTCTACCACCGACCGTTTTCCAAACATGTTTACAAAAACTCTTGATTTCTCACTTCCTTTGTTCAAACATCTTTCTCAAAAATCATCATCTAGTTGACTGAAATTAGCTAGCAAAAACCTTGATCTTTGTTTGTGTAGTGACAACTTGCCATTGCACTCTGTTTGTGTAGTGAAAGGTGTTCTTTGGCTTTTTAAACAAATTTAATTGGTGAAAACGGACATCATCAACAAGCCCATGCTTCTTTTCTGTTTCCAATTTCTTCTCCTGTTCCACTGAGTGTAGGAAACTTGATCCTCTTGTGCAGTGTAGATGATACTTGTAACAGTACAGAAATTATAAAAGAAATTTTTTGAAAGCCGTTACAGTAAATTTTAAAAGAAAAATAATTTTCGAAGATAAACTGAACAGTCTTTATTAATAGACAACAAAAGGGGTTTTGACTCTCAAATGAGCTTACAGCTTCAAACAAAACAATCTAACGCCAACTAGGTAACAGTAACTAGACTTCATTTTCTAAGAAAAATAGAAAGACATTAACAAAGTTTAAAAGTAACTTTAAAATCGTAATAGAAATCCCAAAGGCGCCAATCCCAACCACTCAGAGTCGCTGGAAGTCTACGCTTGCTCACCATCAACTGGATCTACAAGGAAGGAATAATAAAGCAAGAGTGGTGAGACAAAAATCTCAGTGGTGTTCGTGTAGTAGTGAGTTTTATGCAAATGAAGTAGAAACATTTTTTGTTCGCAAACAAAACAAAAAAAAAGTCAAACAAACAATCAATAAATAGAACAGTGTAATAGTATTTTGTGAAAATCAAAACAGAACAATAACAGTGTCTCAATATTTTGAGAAACAAAATAGTAACAGTAACAAACAGTAACAATAGTCGGTGCAGCCCGCCTTATTACACTTACTCCTTATAACACAACAGTACAGTGCCATGCGTACGTTCAGGGAAGATCCTACGATCCAACAAGACCTCGGCTTCTTCTGCCTCGCATCAGGTGGAAATAGACTAGGAAAACTCATAAGTAAACTCGACAGCCTCTACTATCCAAGTCTACCTACTAGTAATCCTAATAGACCGGTCAAACAAAACAATGCTCAGAAAACCGAGAGAAAACAATGCTCGGAAACCGAGTATAAAATCCTACAAAAGGGTTAAAACATAACAGAATAGAAAAGTCATACATAGGACTTGTATGTATATAGTGGAAGCAGAACAATAAAATCAACAATTAAAATAGGCATATATTAAAACTTCCAGGTTTTCGAAAATAGTTACTAAGTAGTAGTTTTTGGGTGAACACTCGTTTCTAATCCAAACACAATATCTTAAGAAGCTTCATCAACTAATCTCTCAAACTCTAGCACAATTTTCGGATTTGAACAACACTTGTTCCGGGTCATATTGAAGATCCAAATCTTACTCGAACATTAGAAATCAAAAGCTTAAAATAATCTACACACAGAGAGAGAAACACATGTATATAAGATACATTGGAATCTAACCTATAACGAAAGAGAACGAGGGAGATGAACTCACATTGCCCAAAGAGTTTTCTGTTCGGACAGCTCTTGTTCTAGGTTGAATTCAGGTCTCGGAACTCATAGGAATCTGGAATTTCAAAATCCTAAAGTATTCTACACAAAAGGTGGAACGTGTGGATATAAACTATATCGAAATATGTTAGATAATGAAGGATTTATGGGCTTACGAACTTTCATGGCAGAATCTGAAAATCCGTAGGTTTGTCAAGAGATATGAATGGAAGCCATGGATTAAAAACGCTCTAATGAATTGACCGGAAGAAATAAAGGCTTTAGGATGGATGATGCTCAATATCAGTTTGATAGAGTTGGGTAGTAGGCAGACTATTAGACAAAGAGGAGGCTTTTGCTAGTGTCTTTTCCTTTGAAATTGAGTAGGTAGTATTTTTTAGTGTGATGGTGGTAAATGAACTAATACTTGCCTATTTATAAGCACAAAAAGTTGTTGCATATCAATCTCTTAAGGGTGAAGTACTCTCATCTCATCCACATCTCCAATAACCTCCTCAAAATGTGATGACCAAGGTGCTTGTAAGCTACTTTATTTCCAACATAAGTGTGATTAGTAAGCTATGTGCTTGTCAACACTTAGATTATTTGCATGTCAAACACTTTGGTTATTTTCATGACCAACACTTGGATTATTGGCATGTTGAACACTTGGGTTATTCGCATGTCCAACACTTGGGCTAATTCCATGTCCAACACTTGGGTGATTGAGGTGTTAGTAGTCTATGTGCTTTGTCATGAAGGGATGATGAAGGTGCTTGTAAGCTATATGCTTGGAAACACAATGATGATCAAGGTGCTTGTAAGCTACTTGATGGTCTACACAAGGATGATTAGGGTGCTTGTAAGCTAGGTGTTCGTAAAAACCAGGATGACTAAAGTGTTTGTAAGCTACTTGCCTTTAAACACCGAGATGACAAATGCATTTGTAAGCTATTGGCTTATAATATGGACGACTGAATCAAAAGAGGGAAAAGTGGATTTCATAATCAAGTCGTTCTTCGGGAGGGAAATGTCAAAATATGAGAAAGAAAAGCGACAACATAAGGCTGAATTATTAAAGGAAAGGCTGTGAAAATCTCGGATGTTACACTCCACCCACCTTAAAAAACGTTTCGTCCTCGAAACATTAATTATAATTATTCCAAATCATACAATGAGGAAAGTTATCAAGCTCTATGACTGTCAATCAGAGGTGACACATTTTCAATGTCCAAAATCTCAAACTATATCTCAAAGGTCCATAACCAAGCAAAATGAATCTAATCCAAGGATTAAATCAGACATAAATTGAAAGTGGAAATCATAATGCGTATGCAAGAAATTAAAATATTGTTGAAAAGATAAAGCATAATAAATATCAATCAAAATAATAATTCAAATTGTTCTCTCACATAGTGGCTAGTCACTTGACTCAGTTAGCACGAATCACATAGCAGTCGGCCGCCTGCCAGTGATTTATGTCAACTTTGTTAAATGTGCTTACACCATGTGACAAAACAAAATAGAACAAACATCAATAAAACTAAATAATTATCAAATAATTTTGTTCCAAAACTTCAGAGCATGTAGGTCGTATGAGTGCATGTGTAACAAGAATAAGTGAAGAAATAATTCAAATAGGTCTTGATAAAAGGAAAGAAGGTCAACTGTAACAATATGCGGAAAAAAACAACATACCAGGACAGAACAAGGGTGAACTGTTAAACTAAACATTTAAAAAGTAAAAAGACAGGAACAACTCATCCTATATCCAGCGACTCGGACCCTCACACACACCCCAGAGGCCAGAAGATCCTATCCTAGCCAGCGAGCTAGAGTTTGCACTCAACCTCTGATACCAACTGTAACGGTACATAAATATTAAAAGAAAATTTTTAAAAGCCGTTACAGTAAATTTTAAAAGAAAAATAATTTTTGAAGATAAATCGAACGGTCTTTATTAATAGACAACAAAAGGGATTTTGGCGCTCAAATGAGCTTACAGCTTCAAACAAAACAATCTAACGACAACTAGGTAATAGTAACTAGACTTCATTTTCTAAGAAAAATAGAAAGACATTAACAAAGTTTAAAAGTAACTTTAAAATCTTAATAGAAATCCCAAAGGCGCCAATCCCAATCACTCAGAGTCGCTAGAAGTCTACGCTTGCTCACCATCAGCTGGATCTACAAGGAAGGAATAAAAAGGAAAGAGTGGTGAGAGAAAAATATCAGTGGTGTTCGTGCAGTAGTGAGTTTTATGCAAATGAAGCAAAAACATTTTTTGTTCGCAAACAAAACAAAAAAAAAAAGTCAAACAAACAATCAATAAATAGAACAGTATAATAGTATTTTCTGAAAATCAAAACAGAACAATAACAGTGTCTCAATATTTTGAGAAAACAAAACAGTAACAGTAGTCGGTGCAGCCCGCCTTATTACTCCTACTCCCAATAGCCCTTATAACTCCCTCCAGAGTGATCACCTCGGGAAACAGTACAGTGCCCTGCGTACGTTCAAGGAAGATCCTACGACCCAACAGGACCTCGGCTTCTTCTGCCTCACATCAGGTGGTATGACTAGGAAAACTCATAAGTAAACTCGATAACCTCTACTATCCAAGTCTATCTACTCGTAATCCTAATCGACCGGTCAAATAAAACAATGCTCGGAAAACCGAGAGAAAATAATGCTCGAAAATTGAGTATAAAATCATGCAGAAGATTTAAAACATAACAGAATAGAAAAATCGTACATAGGACTTGTATGTATATAGTGGAAGTGATGAACATGTATTTTACACCTTCATTCGAGTCTTTTTTAACCTATTTAGCTATCCTCTATGTTAATTTAGCTATATTATAGTGCATTTTATTAGAATAGTGTCACCTTTCCCTTTAGTTTGCATTTTTCAGGTTTTAGGTGAAAAACGTGGTTTTCCGGACAATTACATTGAAGAGAACGAAGAATCGGTGTTTCGTGGTCATCCATGGTGTATCTAGAAGGTTCCAGAAGAGATTTGAAGTCTAGAGGTCGAGTTTCAAGGCTCAAAGGTCACTAGAAGGCAAAATCCGAATCCAAAAAGGAAAAGAAGACCAAAAATGCGTCAAAAACGCGTTTCCGCCGACTGGAGCTCCCGGGCGGTTCGCCCCACACCAGGCGGTTCGCCCGGTGTCTGGGACGACTCGCCCCACTCCTTCCGAACTCCTATATATAGTTGCTTCTGTTTCTACGTTTTTCATACTTTCTCAAACCTTTTTTCATACCTTTTCACATAGTTTTAGATAGGAATTCTCCAGAGCCTGTTCTGGGAATTCTTAGCATAGGAGACTATTTTTCTTATCAATTGGAGGATTATCTTGCTTGTGAGTTCGCAATTCTTCGGAGATTGACAACCTTCATCGGTAACATTGTATCTCACGATTTTTCTATTTATATTTATATCTTTCAACATGTTTTCATTCAATCTTGCTTTGATTTCTGTTGATTGCATGACATCTATGAGTAGCTAAATCTATCGTTGGTGATAGTATGTGATTTCTTAGCTAGGGTTCTTAATTATGCATGATGGCTGTAACGCGAATCAGACTTTGAGTTATTGCTTTATTTCTTTGATCTATCTAAGCCCTCTATCTTCGTAGTGTTGAATTGAACGGAACACATTGGACAATTCATGATCTTAGATTTCTATGCAAAACGATCGGGTACTTCATCCATGATTATTAACCTGATGCTTTGAATGATCATACTATCACTAATTTTCATTATCTTTGATAAGAAAAATTTGTGCTAAGTCGTTTGTTGAGTTTATAGTTTAAGTTAAATTAGATAAAGCTAGTTATAGTCCTTAGAGATCGACACTCGAGGTTATTTTACTGCTACACTACGGTTTTCCTTGTAGTTGTGAATTGTCTTTGGCTAAAAACAAATTTATTTGATTAATTGAGTCTGACAAACTTCCAGTTCATCAAATTGGCGCCGTTACCGGGGACTATACTCCTTTTTTCTGTTTAGCTTATTTATATTTTCAGCATTCAATTCCTAGTTTTAGTAGTTTTCCTTAATTTGATCTCTCTGATACTCTCTTCTTAGCTTGTTACAGATAGTGTATGCGAAGTACACGATCTAGGGGAACACCGCTTGCTGAACCAATCAATGAAATCGACAGAGTCTACCACCAGAGAAGGCGACTACTTCGACGACATGAACTAGAGGAAATAGAGGATACCGATTTCTCTGAATCTCTACACAGTCTTTTTAAGGAAATCGTCGTAATGGAAGAAGCTAGACCACTGAAATCATGGGTTCAACCCACCAAGGATCGTATGAGGGGATTGGCGATTGTTCTTTCGTCTGCAACTCGAGATCTGGAAATTAAAAACCACGCGTTCCAACAACTTCCGAGGTTCTATGGCTTGGCAAGGGAAGATGTGATGGGGTACTTGCACGATATTGATGACTTCGTCAACCAATTCCCACGACCCGGATCTGAAATAACAGCGGATGAGTTGAGAATGAAGGTTTTTGCTATGGGGTTTGGCGACAGGGCCAAGTCATGGTTGAGTTCTCTACCGGCGGGTTCGCTTGACACTTGGGAAAAGGTTTTTTCAGCATTCATGGAGAAATACTTTCCTCACACATTGACTACCGCGCTTAAGGCGCAAATCACTGGATTCAAACAAGACTATGATGAGACCATCTACACCGCATTTGAGAGGTTCGAAGACCTCATGAACAAGTGCCCTCACCATGGTTTTGAGCTTTCGGATCTTGACCAACACTTCTACAATGGACTGACCTTTGAGAACCAGCAAGTGGTGGATTTTCAATGCCGTGGCAATGTTTGGGAGGAAACTGTAATAAAATATAGTCAGAGTTATCACTAGGGTAGGTAGCGGAATTTCAAAAAATTTCTTAACATGCAGGTTACTTGATCATGTATATAGCATATATATTAAACACGTTAATTAGAAGACTTACAATACTCCAAAAGCAAGCACAGGTATCAAGTCTTCATAATAGTCCGGTGAATCTTCTCCTTCGTCGAAGTCGAAGATATCTGCAATACTTTGATTATCTGCAAGACAATAAAAATTAGTTTCCAGCTCCTTGAACCTCAACCTTGGTATCCACGGATGAACAGCTTATCGGAAAGAATGCTAGGATATTCTCTGTATGGCCAAGAAGATGGGGCGACAGTTTTCCTCCGGTGAGGGTGGCGCGCGTGTGGCTAGAGGAAAGGTAGGGGAGAGATTTTATTTCTCTAAGAAAACTAGTAGAAAGAATGATCTTGAATCAACTGTTTTCAACCATGAAATCAATCATGTAAAAGCTCTCTAATAGTCTACTATATATAGTAGTCAATAGAAGCCTAAAGAATAATCAATTAGACTTCATAAAGGAATAAGAATCTAATTCTTATTGCACTAGGAAACCAATTCAAGTCTAGATTCATTCCCAATCAAATTAAAACTCAATCAGGAAAATCTAACTTATCCCTTGACTTCTAATAGAGGAAGGAGTCGAACTCCTTCCCCTACTGCTGCTGCGCGCGCACGTCCAAGGGAGGTCACGTGGGTCCCGATTTTGGGACCCACTTATAATTCTAAGGCAATTCAAACTCCAAGTAGATTTTGCACATGTGCATATATTAATGATAAATTAACATATCCTTTCAAATCAAACCTCTATTATATTTCTAAAATATAATCTTTAATTGTATTTACATAAAATACAATTAATCAGCCAATTCAATTAATAATTCCGAATCATTAATTGAGCCACAAATTATTATAATTAATTCCAAATCAATTATAATCCATCAATCACAATTAATTCTAAATTAATTGCGATTCCATCTTCAAGGATATTCGGATAAGCTGAATCACCACATAGTGTGACCCATAGGGCCTCATTGTATTAAGCAAGTCCTAGACTAGGAAAAATGGAATTCCAAGACGGTTCCATTTGCAATATTAATACATGAGGACGTTTGAGAGGTTTTTCAAAGAAAACCCTTTCGTTGTGAAGTCTGTTGCGCTCAACGCGGCGATGGTAACGTCCCTTCATCTGACTGACTCGAATGCATCTAGGATCGATGAAGTGTCTATCCCAATAATACATCCATGGGCGTCTTCAGTGAGTTGCTTGGTGAATCCAATATCTATTATGACTATCATAATAATATTGATACGGTGGCCTGCGGTTTTACCAATCACAACTATGAACGACTATGAGCAGTGCTCTCCTGTGCATCACATGAGAGATGAATCCTTCAGAGAATCACTTATCATCCCCATTTGTATGTAGCCATAATCCTGGATCTTGTCTTGGGTCAACTGCTTATTCAGAGCTGACATCGACGGGTCCACTAAGGATATGGGGCAACAAATGTGATGATAAAGTCCTGTAAGTCCGATGGACGACTGGCATCACTTCGACAACTATCCGGTTCCCATAGACACTTCGGTGTATGATGAACGGAGATTTGTTGGGTCCCGATTCAGCAAATAAATTTGTTATTTAGCCAAAGGCAATTCACAACTACAACGAAAACCGTAGTGTAGCAGTAGAATGACCTCGAGTGTCGTTCTCTAAGGACTATAACTAGCTTTATCTATTTAACTAGGAATATAAAAATAGCAGACGTAAAACCAAAGGTTTTTCTAACAGATAATGGAGATTGGTGATAGTATGATCCTTCAAAGCATAACGGGTCAACAATCATGCATAAATTCCTCGGTCTTGCATGGAGATCTTTGATCAATCGAATGTCCTGTTGCAATTATTAAGCACTACGAAGATAAAGATACTGACAAGTCAATCACTATTGTCCTATTGTGTTCCGTAATTATTCAACACTACGAAGATATAGATGCGCATAGGTCGACGAGAGTCCAATTGTGCATAATAATTAATACAACATACGAGAATTTAGGTTGAGAATGATCAACGAAATAAAGCAATAACACGGAGTATAATGCGCGATATAGCCATTAGCATGATTATCTTCCCTTCGCTAAGAATTCACATACTACCACCAACGATAAGTTTAGCTACTCATAATAGGCATGCAATCAACAGAAATCATAGAAGAAAACATGTTGAAATATATATAAAAATAAGTAGAATAAACTGTAAGATACAATGTTACCGAAGGTTGTCAATCTCCGAAGAATTGCGATCCTACAAGCTCCAATCTGCTATGAAAAAGTGTCTCCTAAGCTACGAACCCCCAGAACAGGCTCTGGGAAGTCCCTACCTAAAACTACAGAGAAAGGTGAGAGAATAGGTTTGGAAAAGTATGAATTTCGGAGAAAAACTGAGCAACTATATATAGGCTACGAAAAAGTGTGGGGCGATTCACCCCACACACCGGGCGGTTCGCCCGGGAGTAATTTTCGCGGAATTCCGCGTTTTCGACGCGTTTTTGGATTTCTTCCCCTTTTCGGACTCGGTTTCTGACTTCTAGTGGCCTTCTAACCTCCAGATTCGACCCCTAGACTCCAAATCCTATCCGGAAACCTTCAGATACTCCAAATAGGCTTCTGGAACACCAATTCCTTGTCAACTTCAATATAATTGCCCGGAAATCCTCGTTTTTCAACCAAAACCTGTAAAATAAAATCTAGAGGAAAACGTGACACTATTCTAATAAAATGCACTAAAATATAGCTAAATTAACATAGATGATAGCTAAAATAGGTGAAAAAGACTCAAATGAAAGTGTAAAATACACATTCATCAAACTTCCAAACCGAACCTTTGCTTGTCCTCAAGCAACTAAGCTAGACTCTAATGCAAAAAACCAATGCAAGACACAAAATGGAGTCTCATGCCAAATAAAATGAACTAATCTACTGAATCTATTAAAAAAAAGTGATGTCAGTCGTCCGGGATCGTGTCTTGGGTCAACTGCTTATTCAGAGCTGACATCGACGGGTCCACCAAGGATATGGGGCAACAAATGTGATGATAAAGTCCTGTAAGTCCAAAGGACGACTGGCATCACTTCGACAACTATCCGGTTCCCATAGACACTTCGGTGTATGATGAACGGAGATTTGTCGGGTCCCGATTCAGCAAATAAATTTGTTATTTAACCAAAGGCAATTCACAACTACAACGAAAACCGTAGTGTAGCAGTAGAATGACCTCGAGTGTCGTTCTCTAAGGACTATAACTAGCTTTATCTATTTAACTAGGAATATAAAAACAGCAGACGTAAAAGCAAAGGTTTTTCTAACAAATAATGGAGATTTGTGATAGTATGATCCTTCAAAGCATAACGGGTCAATAATCATGCGTAAATTCCTCGGTCTTGCATGGAGATCTTTGATCAATAGAATGTCCTGTTGCAATTATTAAGCACTACGAAGATAAAGATAATGACAAGTCAATCACTATTGTCCTATTGTGTTCCGTAATTATTCAACACTACGAAGATATAGATGCGCATAGGTCGACGAGAGTCCAATTGTGCATAATAATTAATACAACATACGAGAATTTAGGCTGAGCCTGATCAACGAAATAAAGCAATAACACGGAGTATAATGCGCGATATAGCCATTAGCATGATTATCTTCCATTCGCTATGAATTCACATACTACCACCAACGATAAGTTTAGCTACTCATAATAGGCATGCAATCAACAGAAATCATAGAAGAAAACATGTTGAAAGATATATAAAAATAAGTAGAATAAACTGTAAGATACAATGTTACCGAAGGTTGTCAATCTCTGAAGAATTGCGATCCTACAAGCTCCAATCTGCTATGAAAAAGTGTCTCCTAAGCTACGAACCCCCAGAACAGGCTTTGGGAAGTCCCTACCTAAAACTACAGAGAAAGGTGAGAGAATAGGTCAGGAAAAGTATGACTTTCGGAGAAAAACTGAGCAACTATATATAGGCTACGAAAAAGTGTGGGGCGATTCGCCCCACGTCCCGGGCGGTTCGCCCGGGAGTAATTTTCGCGGAATTCCACATTTTCGACGCGTTTTTGGATTTCTTCCCCTTTTCGGACTCGGTTTCTGACTTCTAGTGGCCTTCTAACCTCCAGATTCGACCCCTAGACTCCAAATCCTATCCAGAAACCTTCAGATACTCCAAATAGACTTCTGGAACACCAATTCCTTGTCAACTTCAATATAATTGCCCGGAAATCCTCGTTTTTCAACCAAAACCTGTAAAATAAAATCTAGAGGGAAACGTGACACTATTCTAATAAAATGCACTAAAATATAGCTAAATTAACATAGAGGATAGCTAAAATAGGTGAAAAAGACTCAAATGAAAGTGTAAAATACACATTCATCAAACTCCCCAAACCGAACCTTTGCTTGTCCTCAAGCAACTAAGCTAGACTCTAATGCAAAAAACCAATGCAAGACACAAAATGGAGTCTCATGCCAAATAAAATGAACTAATCTACTGAATCTATCAAAAAAGTGATGTCAGTCGTCCGGGATCGTGTCTTGGGTCAACTGCTTATTCAGAGCTGACATCGACGGGTCCACCAAGGATATGGGGCAACAAATGTGATGATAAAGTCCTGTAAGTCCAAAGGACGACTGGCATCACTTCGACAACTATCCGGTTTCCATAGACACTTCGGTGTATGATGAACGGAGATTTGTCGGGTCCCGATTCAGCAAATAAATTTGTTATTTAACCAAAGGCAATTCACAACTACAACGAAAACCGTAGTGTAGCAGTAGAATGACCTCGAGTGTCGTTCTCTAAGGACTATAACTAGCTTTATCTATTTAACTAGGAATATAAAAACAGCAGACGTAAAAGCAAAGGTTTTTCTAACAAATAATGGAGATTGGTGATAGTATGATCCTTCAAAGCATAACGGGTCAATAATCATGCGTAAATTCCTCGGTCTTGCATGGAGATATTTGATCAATCGAATGTCCTGTTGCAATTATTAAGCACTACGAAGATAAAGATAATGACAAGTCAATCACTATTGTCCTATTGTGTTCCGTAATTATTCAACACTACGAAGATATAGATGCGCATAGGTCGACGAGAGTCCAATTGTGCATAATAATTAATACAACATACGAGAATTTAGGCTGAGCCTGATCAACGAAATAAAGCAATAACACGGAGTATAATGCGCGATATAGCCATTAGCATGATTATCTTCCATTCGCTATGAATTCACATTCTACCACCAACGATAAGTTTAGCTACTCATAATAGGCATGCAATCAACGGAAATCATAGAAGAAAACATGTTGAAAGGTATATAAAAATAAGTAGAATAAACTGTAAGATACAATGTTACCGAAGGTTGTCAATCTCCGAAGAATTGCGATCCTACAAGCTCCAATCTGCTATGAAAAAGTGTCTCCTAAGCTACGAACCCCCAGAACAGGCTTTGGGAAGTCCCTACCTAAAACTACAGAGAAAGGTGAGAGAATAGGTCTGGAAAAGTATGAATTTCGGAGAAAAACTGAGCAACTATATATAGGCTACGAAAAAGTGTGGGGCGATTCGCCCCACACACCGGGCGGTTCGCCCGGTGTGGGGCGATTCGCCCCACGTCCCGGGCAGTTCGCCCGGGAGTAATTTTCGCGGAATTCCGCATTTTCGACGCGATTTTGGATTTCTTCCCCTTTTCGGACTCGGTTTCTGACTTCTAGTGGCCTTCTAACCTCCTGATTCGACCCCTAGACTCCAAATCCTATCCGGAAACCTTCAGATACTCCAAATAGACTTCTGGAACACCAATTCCTTGTCAACTTCAATATAATTGCCCGAAAATCCTCGTTTTTCAACCAAAACCTGTAAAATAAAATCTAAAGGGAAACGTGACACTATTCTAATAAAATGCACTAAAATATAGCTAAATTAACATAGAGGGTAGCTAAAATAAGTGAAAAAGACTCAAATGAAAGTGTAAAATACACATTCATCAAACTCCCCAAACCGAACCTTTGTTTGTCCTCAAGCAACTAAGCTAGACTCTAATGCAAAAATCCAATGCAAGACACAAAATGGAGTCTCATGCCAAATAATATGAACTAATCTACTGAATCTATCAAAAAACATATGAACAAAAACCATATAAATCAAAGCATGAATATAGGTTGAAGAATACCTCGATTGACTTATACACATCCACATAAGCACTTATGTCAAGACAAGATAGTCTCTCGTAACATTCTCTACCGGGACCTAGTCAGTGACGACGTAATGAAGCATGCTAAGATACGAATGGCTGTCCCGTGCCTATGAAACTGAGGACTTACTGTTGTTCCACCATGTTAAGACTTTTCCTCAAAGAGGTCGAACCAGTACTGGCTCTCATCAAATGAAGGAGGGTTCCCTATAAAAGATAACACTCCCCTATTCTACCCATCTCTCAAGTAAAGTCTTAAGATATTCACCACTTCCTGAATGGCAGGACGAGGGTGGTCTAGAACAGATGACACTCAAGACAAAAAGATAAAAAATAGAAAATTACAACACGATTACGAACATTACAAGAATTGGAAAATGAGACACAACACTTTGCTAAACTTCTATTTGGCTTTCTTTTTTGGACCCTTCTTTGCTTTTTTGGGGTCTTTTCTTTTCTTTTTCTTTCTTTTTTTCTTCCAGTTTCTTTTTCCCTTTTTTTTTCTTCTTTTTTTCTTTTTTCCTAGAATTTTTTCTTTTTCCTTTTTCTAGCCAGCAGTAGCATAACAAAAAGAGAAACAAAATGACTCACACGACTTCCCCAAACCTATTCGAAAGAATCGGTTGGAGTACAAAATTTACGCAAAAGAAAAAATAAACTCACGATACGTGAATGAAAAACGAAAACAAGTATAATGATGGTGTAACCCCCTCTCCAAACCTATTCGGAAGAATAGGTTATAAACAAAGGATCACACAACCTCACACTACCTCCTTCCTAGGCATTTAGCAATCTCAAAGCATGGTGAAGACTTGTTGCCTCTTAGGTACATAATTACTCGGGAAAACAACCATAAGACCCTAACATGCATCATCCTATTATAAAGGCCTTCGTGAACCGCAGTAGAGAAAACACCACTAAGTGATGTCGAGACTACCAAGTTTAACTAAGTGCAATACATAAATTTGACAAGCCAAGTGACAAAAACCTCAAACAAATTCATAGAGATGAAGCATACGATTAATGGCATAGTTAGTTGATCTACCAAATAAAAAAGTTCAAAAAATTTGGCAATAAACTCCATATAAAACATGCAAGACTATCCTAGGATGAATGTAGTGAATGCAACCTAAAAAACTAAGAAAGCAGTAAACGTGCAAATGCAAATGCAGACGGATAAAACATGCGAGGTACTATACTCATCCTACCAATACCAAGCTCCAAGCTAACAACACTAGATCACTTAAATCCCATCCCCCCTCATGAAATTAACGCTAGTCCCTAGCAGTAAGAAAATGAGGAAATAAGATGTGATACTAGATGTTACCCCATGGTTTGGCCTCGGTCGGCTGAGTGTGTTGCTTGTGAGTTATTGGGACTGCTCTTGGGAGCCTTATATATGATCATCGGGACTTGTGGTAGTGGCGGTAGTTCCATCAGTAGATCGGATAGGACCAATTCAACCATCTGTATCATCATTGTCCCTATTGTCTTCATTGTCACAACTGTCACGCACATCGTCACTAGTAGAGTTGCAGTGTCGAAGGGAATCTTCAAGATTGGCAGCCTCTGTTATGGAATCTTCCACCCGGTATCTCTCCAATAGGTTGTGAACTGTTGAAGGGAAAAGGGCAGTGGTATCAGAGCCTCCTTCTCCAATGTTTTACACCCCGTGGAGGTTACATCGAGTTGCTCGGGTATTCAGAGGTTGTCTTCCATTTTTTCCTATGTCGACGACATTCTCTACAGTTGATGCTCCCGATGTCTATATGATGCTCCCTTTAGAGGCAGGCAAGGGGCACCACAACGAGGGGATGGGCACCCATGTCATTATGTTTTGGAACCAAGCTAGCGCTTCGGAACCTTCTAACAACTGCGAACTCAAGATTGAATCCGTCACGGCGAGAATGTCCCGGTGCCTTCCAGTTCACATGAACTTTGCAGTCCTTGTGATGGATTGCTGACGTAATAATGGTTTCTGTCCCTTCGGTGGTGCATGAATAGGCATAGGAGTCCTTACTCCAGGTGTACTCTAGCTCCTCCTCTTGGATAATCCACGACGTTGTTGCAAAACCCCTTGGCTCGAACGCACATCTAATGAGGTTACTCTTCTTGACATGATTGTAATCGATCCCCCCCCAATACTTCATAGTAATCACACGGGAATGCTACTTTCCCTCGGCATGGTTCCTACAAACAACAGTTAGTACCTCGTATGACACAAAACTGACCCATGCATATGCTAGTGTAAGAACGAAACACACAAGTGATAAAATCAACAACCGAGCTCCCCAAACCTTTAATGTCTAGCCTAGCTTCTTCATCATGCAACATACCAATGTAACTACTACAAGCAATACATCACATTATGCGCTTACTAGACAACCAATATCCTAGATAACAAGGCTCAATTCATACCATAGTAGCGAAACAATTCTAGAATCATAAATCCTCATACTCAACAATTAAGCATTCTACCATCGAATCCATCATCATTACATCAATAAACACAATCATATGCGAGAAATCTAAGAAAAAGATAAATTGCATAACAAGATATATCATCTAGTAGCAAAATTCCCAAATCAACAATCCAAGCATAATTGAGCATGCAATTGATAGTAAATAACACTTCTAATCACACAAACAACCTACCCATGCATCAAATAAGCATAATTGAAGCTCAAATTAGAAAACCCCCAAATTCGAAAATTAGGGTTCATAAGAAGATACCTCAGATCTGAAAATCTAATGCGTTAGGACGAAATCTGTTTGGATGAAAAGATAGATCGCGTAATAGGCTTCGATTGAAGCTAAAGAACACTAAATTTGGTGAAGAAATGAAGAAGTTATGAAGTTTTGAATGTATTTTCGCAATTTCCGGTTTTTGGGGAGGAAGTATGATGAAGATATGAAGAAAATGAGTTAAAGAGGGGAGATCTGCGTTTTTAACTTTCTGGGACCGTGGGGCGAGTCGCCCCCGGTGTGGGGCGATTCGCCCCCCGCTCCCCGATGTGGGGAGACGGTCCTTTCGTCAGAAA
Organism: Plantago ovata; assembly: GCA_028274465.1. NCBI lineage: Eukaryota > Viridiplantae > Streptophyta > Magnoliopsida > Lamiales > Plantaginaceae > Plantago > Plantago ovata. Next base: position 100,445,236 of record CM051456.1, on the reverse strand, counting down.
ACGCGGTTTTAATCCCCGAAACCATTTTTTTTTAAAAACACTCGAAAAATATCACTCAAACATAAGCATATACGACACAGACATGAACAAATTCGCATATGAGAAGCAAATAGTTCAAGAATGAATGCATGCAATAAAGCGGTAAAGAAAGCGATTAAAACCCCGGGTTGCCTCCCGGATAGCGCCATTGTTTAAAGTCTCTGACTCGACTCCTGTCTTCGCCTAGCTTTTCTTTTTGAGGGTACTAGACTTCCCCTTCACGGATCTCCTTCCCATGCCTCGAACCTGTGAATAAGAATGAACATAGACATTAAGACCACTGTAGTCAATAGTGTTAGAAGTATCAGGTGGAACAGATATGGCTTGCAACACATGTTGCTTGCCATCCACTTCAATAGTGCAAGTTCTTTGGTAGATGTCCATCACGGAGCGTAGCTTAGTCAAGAACGTTCGCCCCAAGAGAATGACATCCCCTGTCCCAGGTGCAGACGCCGGCATAACTACAAAATCGGTGTATACAGAAGCTTCACCAATCTTGACCAATACATTCTTCACAACGCCTTCGGGTTTCACAAGGGATCCATCCTCCAGTTGCACAATAACCTTATGCACAAATAGTTTTCCAAGGTTACTCTTCTCGAAAATATTCAAAGGGAGCACATTAGAGTAGGATCCCGTGTCTAGTGTGGCACGGACATCTTCAAGTTCCCCAATCCCGATCTTGACATCAAAACTTTGAGGGAGTGACTCGGGATCTTCTTGCTCCTCTTCACTCTCGTTAGTACCAAGGTCCTTCTCTTCTTCCTTGGCCTGTGGTGGCATTTCCCTCTTACAACTCTCGCACTTAGCAACCTTCTTGATGGTGATTTCAACAGGTAGATCACCCACCAAGGTAATGGACATCGACTTCTCAGTGTTGCTAGGCAGCTTGCCTTGCTCCCTACTTGCTCCTCGGTCGATCAACTCTTGCATCTTTTGATGGGCAAGCCTAGTGCTCTCTTCCAACCTATCAAGCCTTGTCCTAGTCTTCTCAAAATCTTCTTCATAACGTTTGAGAAAACTTTGGGTGTGATCAACCATCTTTTGCAAGTTCTCCATCAGTTGAGCCGACTTCGACTTCGGTGGCTCTTTCGGAGCGGGGTTTTCGCAGTGATCATTACCATAGTTTAGCCTACTACGGTCTTGGTTACGGTCATAAGTTTGGTTAGCCGGTGCATATCCTTGATTGTTTCGGAATCCTCTTCTCCAAAATCCACCTCGAGGATTCCTACCGTCTTGTCCGTAGCTAACTTCTTGAGTACCAAATTCCGTAGCAAAGGCTTCCTCTTCGCTTCCTCGAGCCCAGTTGCCATCATCATACGCAAGCTCCGATCTACACATATGAGCCCCATGCCCATAGTTCTTGCATATTCCACATACTTCGTTCGAAACAGTTGTTCCAGTGGCGCTCTTGAGGACTTGCTTCAATTCGTTGGTAAAGCACTCGAATTGATCCCCATTCCCCCTATACATAGGGGCTTCTTTAGTCGGTGGAGCTTCAGGTCCACGTCTCCTAATCATTGCTCTTGGGTCCTTGAACTGCGAACCCTTAGCAAGCCTTTCGAAAACTGCCCAGACGGCTTCTGTGGTTTCCTCCCAAATATTGCCTCGGCATTGGAAATCCACCACTTGTTGGTTCTCGAAGGTTAGTCCATTGTAGAAGTGTTGGACTAGGTCAGAAAGTTCAAAACCATGGTGAGGGCACTTGTTCGTGAGATCTTGGAATCTCTCAAACGCGGTGTAGATGGTCTCATCATAGTCCTGCTTGAATCCAGTGATTTGCGCCTTTAGCGCGGTAGTCAAGGTGTGAGGGAAGTATTTCTCCATGAAAGCTGAAAAAACCTTCTCCCAAGTGTCCAGCGAGCCTGCTGGTAAAGAACTCAACCATGACTTGGCTCTGTCGCCAAGTCCCATAGCAAAAACCTTCATCCTCAACTCATCCGTTGTTATTTCAGCTCCGGGTCGTGGGAGTTGGTTGACGAAATCATCGATATCGTGCAAGTACCCCATCACATCTTCCCTTGATGAGCCATAGAACCTCGGAAGTTGTTGGTATGCGTGGTTCTTGATTTCCAGATCTCGGGCTGCAGACGAAAGAACAATCGCCGGTCCCCTCATACGATCCTTGGTGGGTTGAACCCATGCTTTCAGTGGTCTAGCTTCTGCCATTCCGTCGATTTTCTTGAAAAGACTGTGTAGAGATTCAGAGAAATCGATATCCTCTATTTCTTCTAGTGCACGCCTTTGAAGTACTCGCCTTCGTTGGTGGTAGACTCTGTCGATCTCAGCAATTGAATCAGCAAGCGGTGTTCCCCTAGATCGTGTATGTGGCATACACTATCTGTAAAAGACTAGGAAAGCAGTATCAGAGAGAGATTAAAAAGGAAAACTAAAACTAATAGAATTAGGAATCGAAAGCTGAAAATATAAACAAATTAAACAGGAAAAAGGAGTATAGTCCCCGGCAGCGGCGCCAATTTGATGAACGTGGGATTTGTCGGGTCCCGATTCAGCAAATAAATTTGTTATTTAGCCAAAGGCAATTCATAACTACAACGAAAACCGTAGTGTAGCAGTAGAATGACCTCAAGTGTCGTTCTCTAAGGACTATAACTAGCTTTATCTATTTAACTAGGAATATAAAAACAGCAGACGTAAAAGCAAAGGTTTTTCTAACAGATAATGGAGATTGGTGATAGTATGATCCTTCAAAGCATAACGGGTCAATAATCATGCGTAAATTCCTCGGTCTTGCATGGAGATCTTTGATTAATCGAATGTCCTGTTGCAATTATTAAGCACTACGAAGATAAAGATACTGACAAGTCAATCACTATTGTCCTATTGTGTTCCGTAATTATTCAACACTACGAGGATATAGATGCGCATAGGTCGACGAGAGTCCAATTGTGCATAATAATTAATACAACATACGAGAATTTAGGCTGAGCCTGGTCAACGAAATAAAGCAATAACACGGAGTATAATGCGCGATATAGCCATTAGCATGATTATCTTCCCTTCGCTAAGAATTCACATACTACCACCAACGATAAGTTTAGCTACTCATAATAGGCATGCAATCAACAGAAATCATAGAAGAAAACATGTTGAAAGATATATAAAAATAAGTAGAATAAACTGTAAGATACAATGTTACCGAAGGTTGTCAATCTCCGAAGAATTGCGATCCTACAAGCTCCAATCTGCTATGAAAAAGTGTCTCCTAAGCTACGAACCCCCAGAACAGGCTCTGGGAAGTCCCTACCTAAAACTACAGAGAAAGGTGAGAGAATAGGTCTGGAAAAGTATGAATTTCGGAGAAAAACTGAGCAACTATATAGGCTACGAAAAAGTGTGGGGCGATTCGCGCCACATACCGGGCGGTTCGCCCAGTGTGGGGCGATTCGCCCCACGTCTCGGGCGGTTCGCCGGGAGTAATTTTTCGCTGAATTCCGCGTTTTCGACGCGTTTTTGGATTTCTTCCCCTTTTCGGACTCGGTTTCTAACTTCTAGTGGCCTTCTAACCTCCAGATTCGACCCCTAGACTCAAAATCCTATCCGGAAACCTTCAGATACTCCAAATAGGCTTCTGGAACACCAATTCCTTGACACTATTCTAATAAAATGCACTAAAATATAGCTAAATTAACAAAGAGGATAGCTAAAATAGGTGAAAAAGACTCAAATGAAAGTGTAAAATACACATTCATCAATGTAGAGTATACATCGATGGGTGTTTCCTGTGGGTACTTCCATTGTTCGGTAATCACCCTTCGAACAACTATGCGGAGTTATGGGAACGTTCCTTGATTGTCCAACAATCCGTTCCGTGACCGTGGGATCGGCTCACACTTGCTCTAACAAGTATAACCTCCACGCATACTAGTCTCAGTTGTTTCATTCAGACCCGTACATCCGAGATGAACCTCGACTAGGGAGAGTTTGGGATAGATGATAACTCACACAACTCCCACTATCTGTGTGATCGGTCATCTATCCGAGGGGATATGTTTAATATCAATACAGACAGGAATAGAGATATGACATGATGTATGCCTGGTTGAGACACGTGATACTTTCTAAGTACATGTTTGTTCTTGTTTGTAGATCTAGGCTCCTTGGATTGAGCGACGGCGCCCGTGTTGTCACAATAAATTATTATTGGACTAGGAGCAGGAACAACCCTAAATTCCTTCAAGAACTCTGAAATCCAGGCAGCTTATTTCGATGCTTCTGATGCAGCAATGTACTCAGCTTCTGTGGATGAGTCAGCAATCGTGGCTTGCTTAGAACTCTTCCAACAGATAGCTCCTCCGTTCAATTTGAATATGTATCATGTCTGTGACTTAAAGTCATCAGGATCTGATTCAAATCCAGCGTCGACATAACCAGACATCTTCAATTCTGGTTCTCCACCAAACACCATGAACTTCTCTTTAGTCCGTCGAAGGTACTTAAGAATGTTCTTTACAGCAGTCCAGTCAGGTACTCCTGGATTCTGGTTGTGTCGACAAGTGACACTAAGCGCATATGCCACATCTGGCCTTGTGCAATTCATTGCATACATAATAGACCCTACTGCTGAAGCATAGGGCACACGACTCATTGCCTTTCTTTCTTCATCAGTTTTAGGACTATCCTTAACTGATAGCACGATCCCATGCCTAGCTCGGAGAAAGCCTCTCTTTGAGTCGTCCATCTTATAACGCTTCAGTATTTTGTCGATGTAGGTGGACTGCGTCAATCCTAACATCCTATTGGATCTATCTCTATAGATCTTTATCCCTAGGATGTAGTTCGCTTCACCCAAGTCCTTCATTGAGAAGGTACTTGATAACCAAACTTTAGCCTCTTCTAGCATAGAGACATTGTTTCCCATGATCAAAATGTCATCAACATAAATGATCATGAAAACGACTCCCTTGTCGTTGTGCCTAGTGTAGACACAGGGATCTTCTACGCTTCTGACGAAGTCAAACGATTTGACAGCTTCATCAAAGCGGATATTCCAGCTCCTAGACGCTTGCTTTAGCCCATAGATGGATCTTTGTAACTTTCATACAGCAGTTGGCCTGGTTTTACTAATAAAACCTTTCGGCGGTACCATATAGACCTCTTCCTCAAGGTTTCCATTGTGGAAGGCAGTCTTTACATCCATCTGCCAGATCTCATAATCATAGTAGGCAGCTATCGCAAGTAGAGTTCGAATAGACTTCAACTTTGCTAATGGTGAAAAGGTTTCATCGTAATCGATGCCATACCTTTGCGTGTAGCTTTTCGCCACAAGTCTAGCCTTGTGCGTTTGTACCTTGCCATCGGCATCTGTCTTTCGTTTAAAGACCCATTTGAACCCAATAGGTCTAACCCCTTGGGGCAAGTCTACCAAGCTCCAAACTTGGTTCAGGTACATGGAGTCCATTTCCAATTCCATGGCCTCTTGCCATTTGTCTGAGTCAATATCATTTATTGCCTCTTTGTAGGTCTCGGGATCTTCCCGATCTGATAAGCCAGCATCAAGTTCACTGATGTCTTCTATCGTAAGGCTTTGCTTCTGAGGTCCTTTTGGGATCCTCTTCACCCTACGGAGCTCGACTGGTGCTTCTGTCGGCGTTTCTGGTGCTTTTCTTTTCTGGTTTCGTGTAACACGAACATTATCAGTGGGCACTGATGCAGCCGGTCCCGTGCTGCGACCCCGTTCCATTGCGGGAGGCTGCTCTTGTGCAACTTGTTGCACAGGTTGATTGACAACGGGTTCTATTGGTGTGGTTTCAACTGTTGATCTAATCACAGGACTCCCACTGACTATGACATGCCTAGCAAGTGTCATATCATTACCCTTGTCTGCTTCGAAAGCTCCCACTGAAGTTGAGTCCAAATCAGAAGATTTAGAGAACTCATGTTCGCGCGTGTCAAAGTCTTGAATTTCTTCAAGTTCTATCATATCATCTAACCTCTCTTCTTCGAGGTATTCTGCTTCTAAAAACTTGACGTTTCTAGATACTATCACCTTGTGATCTTCAGCATGATAGAATTCATAGCCTCTCGTCTGAGGAGGATAGCCTATGAAATATACTTTGACACCCTTGGCATCTAACTTATCAGTGAGCATCAGTTTTACTATCGCAGGACAGCCCCAAGGTCTAAGATAGCCCAGTGAGGGCTTCTTTCCTTTCCATAACTCATAAGGAGTTTTCTCCACTGATTTATATGGTACACGGTTCAGAATGTAGATTGCAGTTTGCAGCGCATATCCCCATAGATATTTTGGAAGAGTCGAGAATTCAATCATTGATCTCACCATGTCTAACAGGGTTTGATTCCTTCTCTCAGACACACCATTCAATTGTGGTGTTCCAGGAGGGGTCCATTGCAATTGAATTCCATTTTCCTTCAAGTAGTCGATAAATTCTTCACTAAGGTATTCACCTCCTCGATCTGATCGAAGAGTGACTATCCTTAGGTTCAATTCATTCTCGACCTCATTCCTAAACTTCTTGAATTTCCCAAAGGTCTCAGATTTATTCTTCATAAGATAAATATATCCATACCTTGAGAAATCGTCAGTAAAGGTAACGAAGTAAGGATAACCTCCATGTGCTTGGACTTTAAAAGGTCCACATACATCGGTATGTATGAGCTCTAAGCAGCGAGTGGCACGAACACCTTGTCCAACAAAAGGTTTGTTCGTCATCTTACCCTTAACACATGATTCGCATGTACCATATGATTCAAAATCAAATGGTTCTAAGTAGTCCAACTTCCTTAGTCTTTGAATCCGTGTTTCATTGATATGGCCTAGCCGACAATGCCATAGATAAGATGGATTATTCTTCCTACTTGAGGACGGTTGTTTGTTAGGTATTTGAAATAAAGGTAGACTACTTTGCAAAATATATAAACCATTCACTAAGCGAGCTTTTCCATAATACTGGTCATTTAATGAAAAATAACAAGCATTATTTGCAAATCGAAAGGAAAAACCCAAATTGTCCAACAATGGAATGAAAATAATATTTCTGACAATCGATGGAACAAAATAAACGTTATCAAGTTCTAAACATTGTCCTGATGGTAAATCTATCTTGCAGCGTCCAACGCGTTTGGCTTCAACTGGATTGTCGTTCCAAACATGCAAGTCGATTTCACCTTGCTTGACTAGCTTGTGTTCAATGAGCCCCTGCACATTATTACGAGCCACAGGCTATATCTAATACCCAACCATTGGAGTCAAAAGTAGTCATGTTCATTTCAATAACAAACATACCTGAGCTAGAAGCCGGCGGCTTGTTAGCTTGATCTGCCCTTAGCTTAGGGCAATCTTTCTTCCAATGCCCTTTCTGCTTACAGAAAAGACATTCATCTGTGCGTACCGTTCCGCTCCTCTTGAACTTCCTTTTCTGGTTCAGACGCTTAGGCCTATCACTCGAAGTGTTAGCCTTGGCTCCCGACTTTGCCTTACCCTTAGCACCTTTGTTTCTCGGGTTTGGGTTAGACGGTTGCCCAACATACATGATCGATTTCTCCTTCTTAGGAAGAGTTTAATCATATGTCTTCAGCAGATTATGGAGCTCGGGCAGTGTAACGTCCTTCACATTCATTGTAGTTAATGATGAACTGTGAATACGAACTCGCCAATGATTGAAGGACAAAGATCACCATGATCTTATTCTCATCTTGAGAACATGTTCAGACATGTTCCCTCCTTCATTGAGCTTTCATCTGTGTATCTCTTTGATCAAATCAAATTCAACACTTCTGGTTGTCGTCTTAAAGAGCGACTCAAGATGCTTCAGCATCTCATATGGCAACATGCTTTCATGTTGTCTCTGCAGCTCATTGCTCATTGCCGCCAGCATAATACACTGCGCGGATCTAGCATCCTCTTGATGCTTATCAGCCTTTGCCTTGTTGGCTTGATTCCAAGCAGCAACTTGATCGGCAGTCTGATTCTCGGGACACACGGGATTAGCCTCGTCCAAGACGTACTCAATCCTTTCGTACCTCAGCACCAAACGTATATTCCTGATCCAATCTAGGAAGTTTGGTTCGGTCAAAATTTGCTTCTCTAAGACAGCACGGAGCGAGATACTCGCCATTTCGGTTTTTCTTAGGAGAAATAGTATAGAACGAAAATAATAAATCAACTATTGAAATACTATTTCTACACAGTCAACATAACTAAACAACAAGGTCCTTTAGCTGTTTAGCTTCCACTATTTTCACATATGATTGCCCCCAAAATAAACATATGGGTAATGTCCAACAAGTTACCGTAGTGGCCAAGATCCAAATCCATACTATGCTATACTCCAACGGGGGCTGGTCGCCTAACATAATATGACCGGTAGGACTATCCAATTGCGTCACGCAACTCTTGGGTGTTAAATCTAATTTAACCTGATGCTCTACATATTGTACCTATCGAGCTCGCTAGATACAATATGCAGTAAGTTATAACCATAGGCTTACTCTAATCTGACGATCACTGCGAGTCTGCAAGACGAGGTCGCCAATACACGGAAACGCAATGAAAGTTCAGAATTAAAGCACCCCATGGAAAGCATCTCAGAAACACATACGTATACATATTTCTGCACTTATATTGGTTGGGGCTTGTAGCTTGAGGGTTGTTATCAGTCATCTACAAACAAATAAGGGCGCCGCCTACCCATCATGCATGAGCGGTCTACACGTAATGGATGCCGCCTATCCATTCTAATTCTAAACGCGGTCAAGCACATAATGGGCGCCGCCTACCCATACATAAAAGTATGCGGTCCGACAAATAATAGGGCGCCGCCTACCCTCGCATGCATAGCGGTCGAACGGAAAGTAAAATACGTGGTATTTAAACATGCATTGTCAAACAATTGCATATTGAGCACACAAACAAATAGTAGCCTATGTGGATGCCAAATGACTTCATAATTTCATTATGAAAATTATAATTCCATACTTATAATCTCTATAAAAAATTGAAAATTTGGAATAGATTGAAAGAGTTATTATCATGGAAGGGTATCCTTATGACACCTAATAACAGATTAATACCCTTTAGTTCAACAATAACATTTTAGTACCTTTTTGGGTTGATTGCTCAATATTTACAACTTTGCCACCGAGAATTTCATGTCCAAACAAACAAGGCCTTAACTACAGTAAGAAAAAATTATTTTCCTTTTTTTAATTCTTTTATATATTTTTTTCTTTTTATATTTTTTCTCCCTTTCTTCTTCTTCGATCTTCTTCTTCAGAACTCCGGTCACCGGAATAATTCCGGTGACCGGAGCTCTGCTCCCACCGGCCGGAATAATGCAAGCTCCGATCTGGGAGCACTTAAGCTCCCAGATTAGAGCTTGCAAGCTCCCTGACCGGAGCTTGTAAGCTCCGGTCAAGGAGCTTGTGCAGCTCCCAGATCGGGAGCTGCAAAGCTCCGATCTGGGAGCACTTAAGCTCCCAGGTTGGAGCTTGCAAGCTCCCAGATCGGAGCTTGTAAAAGCTCCGGTCAGGGAGCTTGTGGAGCTCCCAAATCGGAGACGAGCTCCCAGATCGGAGATTTTCCGATCTGGGTGTTTTTCAATTCCGTACCGGAATCCGGTACTAGACTTGAAGAAGAAGAAGAGAAGAAAAATAAAAAGAAAAAGGAAAAGAAAAAAGTCAAAAAGAAAAGAAAAATAAAGAAAAGACTAAAAATGTGTAAAATTCAATTACATTTTAGTCCTAAGGCTTATGTTGTTTGGCTGTCCAAAAATCTGATTTTGGAACAGTGCTTAGAGCGCCACCATGGTCAAATTCGACCCTAAAATGTAATTGTTTGTCTAATGGGTACTAATCTGTTATTAGATACGCTATCGATACCCTAAAAAGATATGGACCCAGATTGAAAAATTGAAAATTATATTGACCAGGTAGCAATTTTCGAAAACCCGAAGGACTCAATTGTAATTTTCGAAACCTTGGAGGTGTTAAATTTAAAATTCAAAAGTAGAAAGACTTATTTGTAATAAACAATAAATTGATAAATCACGAATAAGCCCCTTAAATTTATACTAATTAAATTTAACCCATCTAGTTAACAATAATTACAATTAAATCATATTTATATATAAATTTTTTATTTTTTTTGAAAAATATAAATTCTAAATTTATATAAAAAACAAAACATTTGAAAATCGAATTAACTTGGCTCTGATACCACTGTAAGAAAATATGGTGAGAGTTACCCCTAGGGTACGCAGCGGAATTTCAAAAAATTTCTTAACATGCAGGTTAATTGATCATGCATATAACGTATATAATAAACACATTAATCAGAAGACTTACAGTACTCCAAAAACAAGAATAGGTATTGAATCGATATGCCAATCGATGAAGTCTTCGTAATAGTCCGGTGAATCTTCTCCTTCGTCGAAGTCGAAGATATCTGCAATACTTTGATTATCTGCAAGACAATAAAAGTTAGTTTCCAGCTCCTTGAACCTCAACCTTGGTATCCACGGATGAACAACTTATCGGAAAGAATGTTAGGATATTCTTTGTGTGGCCAAGAAGATGGAGCGACAATTTCCCTCCGGTGAGGGTGGCGCGCGCGTGGCTAGAGGAAAGGTAGGGGAGAGCTTTTATTTTCTCTAAGAAAACTGGTAGAAAGAATGATCTTGAATCAACTGTTTTCAACCATGAAATCAATCATGTAAAAGCTCTCTAATAGTTTACTATGTATAATAGTCAATAGAAGCCTAAAGAATAATCAATTAGACTTCATAAAGGAATAAGAATCTAATTCTTATCGCACTCGGAAACCAACTCAAGTCTAGATTCATTCCCAATCAAATTAAAACTCAATCAGGAAAATCTAACTTATCCCTTGACTTCTAATAGAGGAAGGAGTCGAACTCCTTCCCCTACTGCTGCGCGCGCGCGCGTCCAAGGGAGGTCAGGTGGGTCCCGATTTTGGGACCCACTTATAATTCTAAGGCAATTCAAATTCCAAGTAGATTTTGCCCATGTGCATATATTAATTCTAAATTAACATATCCTTTCAAATCAAACCTCTATTTATATTTCTAAAATATAATCTTTAATTGTATTTACATAAAATACAATTAATCAGCCAATTCAATTAATAATTCCAAATCATTAATTGAGCCACAAATTATTATAATTAATTCCAAATAAATTATAATCCATCAATCACAATTAATTCTAAATTAATTGCGATTCCATCTTCAAGGATATTCGGATAAGCTGAATCACCACATAGTGTGACCCATAGGGCCTCATTGTATTAAGCAAGTCCTAGACTAGGCAAAATGGAATTCCTAGACGGTTCCATTTGCTATATTAATACATGAGGACATTTGAGAGGTTTCTCAAAGCAAACCCTTTCGTTGTGAAGTCTGTTGCGCTCAACGCGTCGATGGTAACGTCCCTTCATCTGACTGACTCGAATGCATCTAGGATCGATGAAGTGTCTATCCCAATAATACATCCACGGGCGTCTTCAGTGAGTTGCTTGGTGATCCAATATCTATTATGACTATCATATTAATATTGATACGCTGGCCAACGGTTTTACCAATCTCAACTATGAACGACTATGAGCTGTGCTCTCCTGTGCTACACATGAGAGATGAATCCTTCAAAGAATCACTTATCATCCCCATTTGTATGTAGCCATAATCCTGGATCGTGTCTTGGGTCAACTGCTTATTTAGAGCTGACATCGACGGGTCCACCAAGGATATGGGCCAACAAATGTGATGATAAAGTCTTGTAAGTCCAAAGGACGACTGGCATCACTACGACAACTATCCGATTCCCATAGACACTTCGACTCACACTTGCTCTAACAAGTATAACCTCCACGCATACTAGTCTCAGTTGGTTCATTCAGACCCCTACATCCGAGATGAACCTCGACTAGGGAGAGTTTGGGATAGATGATAACTCACACAGCTCCCACTATCTGTGTGATCGGTCATCTATCCGAGGGGACATGTTTAATATCAATACAGACAGGAATAGAGATATGACATGCTGTATGCCTGGTGTAATATAAATATGAAAGCGATATTCAATACTCAAACAACAAACATATATTATATTACGTTGACCTGTGTAATAATACATATATGCCCTTAATAAGGGCTGCATGCCCTTAATAAAGACTGTATCTAGGACATATACACTATCAGAAACCGTGGAAGCCGTCTGGGCGGTTTTTGAAAGACTTGCTAGCTAAGGGTTCGCAATTCAAGGATCCAAGAGCAAAGGTTAGGAGACGTGGACCTGAAGCTCCACCTACTCAGGAGGCCCCTATGTATGGGGGAAATGGGGATCGATTCGAGTGCTTTACCAATGAGTTGAAACAAGTCCTCAAAAGCGCCACTGGAACATCTATGTCGAATGAAGTTTGCCAAATATGCAAGAACTATGGGCATGGAGCTCATATGTGTAGATCGGAGCTTGCATATGATGATGGCAATTGGGTTCAAGGAAGCGAAGAGGAAGCTTTAGCTACGGAATTTGGTAGTCAAGAAGCTAGCAATGGACAAGATGGTAGGAATCCTCGAGGTGGATTTTGGAGAAGAGGGTTCCGAAACAATCAAGGATATGCATCGGCTAGCCAAACTTATGGCCCTAACCAAGACCGTAGTAAGCTTAGCTATGGTAATGATCACTGCGAAAATCCCGCTCCCAAAGAACAACCGAAGTCGAAGACGACTCTACTGATGGAAAACTTGCAGAAAATGGTTGATCACACCCAAAGTTTTCTTAAACGTTATGAAGAAGATTCTGAGAAGACTAGGGCGAGGCTTGATCGTTTGGAAGAGAGCACTAGGCTTGCCCATCAAAAGATGCAAGAGTTGATTGACCGTGGAGCAAGTAGGGAGCAAGGGAAGTTGCCTAGAAACACTGAGAAGTCGATGTCTATTACCTTGGTGGGTCATCTTCCTGTTGAAATCACCATCAAGAAGGTTGCTAAATGTGAGCGTTGCAAGGATGAAGAACCCCCACTAGCCAAGGAAGAAGAGAAGGACCTTGGTTCAGATGTGAGTGATGAGGAGCAAGAGGATCCCGAGCCAATTCCTGAGAGTTTCGATGTTAAGGTTGGGATTGGTGAACTTGAAGATGTTCGTGCTACACTAGATACGGGATCTTACTCTAATATGCTCCCAATGAATGTGTTTGAGAAGAGTAGCCTTGGAAAACTATCTGAGCATAAGGCTACTGTGCAATTGGCGGATGGATCCTTTGTGAGACCCGAAGGCGTTGTGAAGAACGTATTGGTTAAGAATGGTGAAGCTTCTGTGTACACCAACTTTGTAGTTATGCCGGCGTCTACACCTGGGATGGGGGATGTTGTTCTCTTGGGGCGAACGTTCTTGACTAAGCTACGCTTCGTGATAGACATCTACCGAAGAACTTGCACCATTGAGGTGGATGGCAAGCAACATGTGTTGCGAGCCATATCTGATCCAAATATTCACTTCAATGCTTCTCACACCGTTAACTACTTTGGTCTTGTTGTCTATGTTCATTCTCATTCACAGGTTCGTGGCATAAGGAAAAGATCGATGAAGGGGAAGTCTAGTACCCTCAAAAAGAAGAACTAGGAGCAAGAAGAAGTCGAGTCAAAGACTATAAACAATGGCGCTATCCGGGAGGCAACCCGGAGTTTTTATCGCTTTATTGCATTGCATGCATTCCTACTTTGAACAATTTGCCTTTCTTTATGTGAATTTGTTCGTTTATGTGTTGCTTTGTGCTTATGTTTATGTTTGAGTAAACTTTTTTTCGAGTGTGTTTCTTGAGGGAAATGGTTTTCGGGGATAAAAATTGAGTTTTTCGAAAAAAAATTCGTCTTCCCACCTCTGGAGGTGGGGGGCAAATCGCCCCCCATGGGGGCGAATCGCCCCACATGGCCAGCTAGCTCTCTGACCGTGGGGGGCGATTCGCCCCACATGTGGGCGATTCGCCCCACGCACGGGGTGAATCGCCCCACGCCATTAGACAAAATTAAAAACAGGAGCCCCTCCCTTTTTCCTCATTTTCTCATCCTTTTCACTCCCACACTCCCAAAATACCCAAAAACTCAAAAATTCTTCAATCTTTCAAAAAATCTTCAATTCTCCTTCAAATTTTTGTTCTTTAGCTTCAATCGAAGCCCATTACGTGCTCTTTCTTTTCATCCGAATAAATTTCTTCCTAATTCATTCATTCTTCGGATCTGAGGTAATTTCATATGAACCCTAATTTTCAAATTTGGGGGTTTTTTAATTTATGCTTCAATTGAGCTTATATGATGTATGGGTTGATTGTTTGTGTGATTAGAAACGTTATTCACTATCAATTGCATGCTAAATTATGCTTGGTTTGTTGGTTTGAGAATTTTGCCTACTAGATGTCTATGTCTTAAGGGGTATTGTTTCTTTTCCTTTCATTCCATGTCTATGGTTGTGTTTATTGATGTGATAATGATGGACATGATGGTAGAGGGCATGATTGATGAGTTTGAGGATTTATGATGCTAGATTTTTGCTACTATGGTATGATATGAGCCTTATGATTTAAGGCTAATTGTTGTCTAGCAAGAGCTTAGTGTGATATGTTACATGTCTTAGATATGTTGGTGTGTTGCATTTTAGTTCTAGAAGTGGCTAGATTAGACATGGAGGTTTTGAAGAGTGCGATTGTTGATGTTATCACTCGTGTGTTTCACTCTTGCATTTGCATATGCATAAATCTGTTTTTTGTCATACAAGATACTAATTGCTGCTTGTAGGAACCATGCCTCCACGAGACAAGAAGAACGCTGGCTCGTCTAAGAGCAAGAAGGGTAAGGGGGCAGCTTCAAGCTCCCAACCTTCCCATGAGTTATTTGAGTTGTCTCTTGGTGCGATTGACGTCCGTCAGAGGCTCCAGGCAGAGCTTGCTCAAGGTGGACGATCAACCATTCTGGAAAGAAGGATCGAAATTCCAGACGGCCTTGCTAACAGGCCAGGTTACAGGGTGCTCTCTCGTTTGGCAAGAAAGAGGAATTGGGGTTGGTTTACTTCCAACCGATTCAAGGGGTACGATACGAGCCTCCTCCATGAGTTTTATGCTGGGTACACGGATCTTGAAGAGAATGAGGGGGTACTCGTTAGAGGCGTAATTGTGCCATGGACGCCGGCCTCAATTTCTGCATTTATCCATTTTGGAGAACGAGAGTTCACCGGAAGTAACCATTCCTACGTGTATTCGAGGGCCACTAGGGGAATTGGAAATGACATCACATATGTGATTTGCAACAGGGAATATGTGTATCCAGATACCCGGGCACAACTTGGACGGATCCATCAGAGTGACCTTAGTATTGAAGCTAAGGTGGTTATGAAATTCTGTATTTTCAACTTGATCCCTAGAATGAATGACACGTGGATACAGCCGAATTATGCTGAGCTCCTCTACTGCTTGTTGGGCAAGCATCGTATACACATCGGTCAGATCATGTATGCAGAATATGAGCGTCATTTGGAGAATAAGAAGAAGCCCTTCATTTTTCCGAGCTTCATCACAACATATTGCAAATATCACGGGGTCGAGTACATTGATGAGGGGGATTGTGAGGTCGCTGCTCTTTCCCCGTCAACTATTGATGTGCAACTGAGTAGGTATCGTATGAAGAACTCCACGGCTGTTGCTGCTGATGTTGAAGCTTCCCTCCAACAGATTGATTCTGATGATGATAATGATGAGGAGGAGGATGAGGATGCTATGGAAACTGACGATCGCCGAGTTCCTATTCCTAATACCCCTTCTGTCCGTAGAGCACCGCATGCACCACAAGGGCCTAGAGGTATTGACTTCTCTGATTTTCGGGCCCACTTCGATGCTAGTGTTGCAGCCTTGACCACTTTTGTCCAAGGGTTGCAACATAACCTTGATGGACACATTGCCCAACGCAACCGCGATTGGGAAATAGCTGAGGAGCATCGCCAGAATGAGAGGGAGATAATGTGGGAGCAGCAACAGCTCATCTGTCAGCAACAGGAGGCTCTACAGCAGTCCAATGATCTCCTGTCTGACATGTGGAGGGACTATTACGGGGATTACGATCCCGATAATTAGTCTTTTCACATGTCCGTTCTTGTATACTCAGCCGACCGAGGCCAAACCGTTCGGTAACATCTAGTATCACTTTTTATTTACTCATTCTCTTTTGCTAGGGACTAGCTTGAGTTTCATGAGGGGGATGGGATGTGAACCATGATGTTAAGTATTGTTTGGCTTTATGATGTTGAGTACGGTATCTTGTATTCTGTTTGCATTTGCACGTTTACCACTTTCTTAGTATTTAGTTGCATACACTACATTCATCCTAGTATAGTCTTGCATGTTTTATGTGGAGTTTATTGCCGAATTTTTTGAATTTTTTTATTGGGTAGATTAACTAGTTATGACATTAATCATATGCTTCATCTCTATGAATTTGTTTGAGGTTTTTCTCGCTTGGCTTGTCACATTTATGTTTGCACTTAGTTAAGCTCGGTAGTCTCGACATCACTTAGTGGTGTTTTCTCTACTGCGGTTCACGAAGGCCTTTATAATAGGATGATGCATGTTAGGATCTTATGGTTGTTTTCCCGAGTAATTATGTACCTAAGAGGCAACAAGTCTTCACCTTGCTTTGAGATTGCTAAATGCCTAGGAAGGAGGTAGTGTGAGATTGTGTGATCCTTTGTTTGCAACCTATTCTTTCGAATAGGTTTGGGGAGGGGGTTACGCTATCATTAGACTTGTTTTTTGATTTTTGAGTGTTGTGAGTTTGTTTTCCTTTTTCGTAAAGTTTGTGCTTCAACCTATACTTTCGAATAGGTTTGGGGAGGTTGTTTGTGTGTCATTGTAATTTCTTTTTCGTTGTGCACTGCTGGCTATAAAAAAAATCGAAAAAAAAAAAGAGAAAAACTTCCAGGAAAAAGAAAAAAATTTGGAAAAGAAAAAAAAAAGAGAAAAGACTCCAAAAAAGAAAAAAAAAAAAAAGGGTCCAAAGAAAGCCAAAAAGCAGTTTAGCAAAGTGTTAGTCTCGTTTTTCAATTCTTGTAATGTTCATAATCGAGTTGTAATTTTTGCCTTTTGTTTGTTTGAGTGTCATCTGTTCTAGACCTCCCTCGTCCTGCCATTCAGGAAGTGGTGAATAGTTTAAGGCTTTGCTTGAGAGATGGGTAGAATAGGGGAGTGTGAACTTTTAGGGAACCCTCCTTCGTTTGATGAGAGCCAGTATTGGTTTGACCTCTTTGAGGAAAAGTCTTAACTTGGTGAACAGCAGTAAGTCCTCAGTTTCATAGGCACGGGACAACCATTCGTATTTTAACATGTTTCATTACGTCGTCACTGACTAGGTCCAGGTAGAGAATGTTACGAGAGACTATCTTGTTTAACATAGTGCATATGTGAATGTGTATGAGTCAATCGAGGCATTCTTCAACCAATATCCATGTTATGATTTGTATGGTTTTTGTTCATAAGTTTTTGATAGATTCAATAGATTAGTTCATTTCATTTGGCATGAGACTCCATTTTTTGTGTTGCATTATTTTTTGCATTAGAGTCTAGCTTAGTTGCTTGAGGACAAGCAAAGGTTCGGTTTGGGGAGTTTGATGAACGTGTATTTTACACCTTCATTCGAGTCTTTTTTCACTTATTTAGCTATCCTCTATGTTAATTTAGCTATATTATAGTGCATTTTATTAGAATAGTGTCACGTTTCCCTTTAGTTTGCATTTTTCAGGTTTTAGGTGAAAAACGTGGTTTTCCAGACAATTATATTGAAGAGAACGAAGAATCAGTGTTTCGTGGTCATCCATGGTGTATCTAGAAGGTTCTGGACGAGATTTGAAGTCTAGGGGTCGAGTTTCAAGGCTCAAAGGTCACTAGAAAGTAAAATACGAGTCCGAAAAGGAAAAGAAGACCAAAAACGCGTCAAAAACGTGTTTCCGCCAACTGGAGCTCCCGGGCGGTTCGCCCGGTGTCTGGGGCGACTCGCCCCACGACTTCCGAACTCCTATATGTAGTTGCTTCTGTTTCTACGTTTTTCATACTTTCTCAGACCTTTTTTCATACCTTTTCACATAGTTTTAGATAGGAATTCTCTAGAGCCGGTTTTGGGAATTCTTAGCATAGGAGACTATTTTTCTTATCAATTGGAGGATTATCTTGCTTGTGAGTTCGCAATTCTTCGGAGATTGACAACCTTCATCGGTAACATTGTATCTCACAATTTTTCTATTTATATTTATATCTTTCAACATGTTTTCATTCAATCTTGCTTTGATTTCTGTTGATTGCATGACATCTATGAGTAGCTAAATCTATCGTTGGTGATAGTATGTGATTTCTTAGCTAGGGTTCTTAATTATGCATGATGGCTGTAACGCGAATCAAACTTTGAGTTATTGCTTTATTTCTTTGATCTATCTAAGCCCTCTATCTTCGTAGTGTTGAATTGAACGGAACACATTGGACAATTCATGATCTTAGATTTCTATGCAAAACGATCGGGTACTTCATGCATGATATTAACCTAATGCTTTGAATGATCATACTATCACTAACTTCCATTATCTTTGATAAGAAAAATATGTGCTAAGTCGTTTGTTGAGTTTATAGTTTAAGTTAAATTAGATAAAGCTAGTTATAGTCCTTAGAGATCGACACTCGAGGTTATTTTACTGCTACACTACGGTTTTCGTTGTAGTTGTGAATTGCCTTTGGCTAAAAACAAATTTATTTGATTAATTGAGTCTGACAAACTTCCAGTTCATCAGGAAGCAGAACAATAAAATCAACAATTAACATAGGCATATATTAAAACTTCCAGGTTTTCAAAAATAGTTATTAAGTAGTAGTTTTTGGGTGAACACTCACCTTATTGTGGTTTCTCATCCAAACGCAATATATTAATAAGCTTCATCAACTAATCTCCCAAACTCTAGCACAATTTTTGGATTTGAACAACACTTGTTCCGGGTCAGATTGAAGATCCAAATCTTACTCGAACAATAGAATTCAAAAGCCTAAAATAATCTACACAAATAAAGAGAAACACATGTATATAAGATACATTGGAATCTAACCTATAATGAAAGAGAACGAGGGAGATGAACTCACATTGCCCAAACAGTTTTCTGTTCGGACAACTCTTGTTCTAGGTTGTATTCAGGGCTCGGAACTCATAGGAATCTGTAATTTCCAAATCCTAAAGTATTCTACACAAAAGGAGGAACGTGTGGATATAAACTATACCGAAATATGATAGATAATGAAGGATTTATGGGCTGACGAACTTTCATGGCAAAATCTGAAAATCTGCAGGTTTGTCAAGAGATATGAATGGAAGACATGGAGTAAAAACGCTCTAACGAATTGACCAGAAGAAATAAAGGCTTTAGGATGGATGAAGCTCAATATCATTTTGATAGAGTTTGGTAGTAGGCAGATTATTAGACAATGATGAGGCTTTTGCTAGTGTCTTTTCCTTTGAAATTGAGTAGGTAGTATTTTTGTGTGTGATGGTGGTAAATGAATTAATACTTGCCTATTTATAAGCACAAAACGTTGCTGCATATCAATCTCTTAAGGGTGAAGTACTCTCATCTCTTCCACATCTCCAACAACCTCCTCAAAATGTGATGACCAAAGTGCTTGTAAGCTACTTTATTTCCAACACAAGTGTGATTAGTAAGCTATGTGCTTGTCAACACTTAGGTTATTTGCATGTCAAACACTTGGGTCATTTGCATGACCAACATTTGGATTATTGGCATATCGAACACTTGGGTTATTCACATGTCCAACACTTGGGTTAATTGCATGTCCAACACTTGGGTAGTTGAGGTGTTAGTAATCTATGTGCTTTGTCATGAAGGGATGATGAAGGTGCTTGTAAGCTATATGCTTGGCAACACAATGATGATCAAGGTGCTTGTAAGCTACTTGATGGTCTACACAAGGATGATTAAGGTGCTTGTAAGCTAGGTGCTCGTAAAAACCAGGATCACTCAAGTGTTTGTAAGCTACTTGCCTTTAACTACCGAGATGACAAATACATTTGTAAGCTATTGGCTTATAATTTGGACGGCTGAATCAAAAGAGGGAAAAGAGGATTTCATATTCAAGTCGTTCTTCGGGAGGGAAATTTCAAAATCTGAGAAAGAAAAGCGACAACATAAGGCTGAATTTTTAAAGGAAAGGCTGTGAAAATATCGGGTGTTACAATACTGCCTTGAAGACTCTGAGGGATGGTCTTCCTAAGATCGCATTATAATCAAAGTCGAGGGTTGTTTGCTTCCCTTCTCCGGGTCTCACACTGTTTCTCAGGATGTCTTTCTATGGTATGTGGAACCCATCTTCTGCACCTTCTTGGTGGCGGTGCAGCTTCGTTTCCACCACTGTAACTCCTCCGAGTTTTGCTAGATCGTCCATGGGTTGGCACTTGTACAAACTCGTTTAGGTGTCCCTTCTTCAACAGGATCTCTATCTCTGTGCTCAATTCGATGCAATCTTTTGTATCATGACCCCATAACTCGTGGAAGTAGCAATAGTAGCCTGGTTCTGATCTTGAATTCTTCCCCCATGCATCGGTTGGCCATTTAATCCTGAGATTTCTCCTCTCTACCTCCTTGAGGATTTCCACTTTCCAACTACACAAGGGCGTGTATTCTTGGAATCGTGATTGGTATGGTCTGAGCGAGGTCCTTCTCACCATGTTTATGGGCCCTCTACTTTCATGTGGAGCTCTTCTTTCCCTTCGAATAGCTTGTTCCCTTGCTATCCTTTATAAATGTGGGATTATCTCAGATCTCGCTGGATCATCTGTTCAGCGATATCGACTCACATTTTGCCTTCTTCTGGCTTTCTCTGTGATCCAGAATGCTCTGAGGACGCCATTATAGTCCTCTTCAGACTCTACATCTTGTCAATGGTCCCTTATCCACTATTTCAAGTGTGCATTCATCGTATTCCTGCACTGATACCTCAGACGGTATATTATATTATGATCCTCCACCAATCTGGCCACTCAGTTGAATCTTGAGTAGAAAACCAGTGTATCCTCCTCTTGATACTAGACTACATCTTCCAGGCTCTTCCAGGGTAGTGCCCCTTGAATGGTTCCACAAAACTGGTAGATGAAGCACAATTTCATCTCCCAACAACTCATGACCTCTCTGTTAGGCAATGTATCCCACCATGCTAGGGCTTCTCCCATTAGGGTGTTGCAGAATGCGTGCCTCCAAGGAATATTTTGGCTACTAGCTTTTGCGGGAAATAGGTCAACATTCTCCCTTGGATCTCCATGCCCATAATAAGGCCTAAGAACATCTTCCACCATTGGCACTACTTGGTCCTCTGCTTGTTCCAACCTTTGTGCTCAAATCACCTCCTGAGTGCTCCGGATTGCCCCTTGCAACTCAGTGATTTTGTGGCTCAAATCTTCACACTGTCCTAGGAGCAGTTGTGGATCTTCGGTCTCCTCTGGTTGGCCTTTAATAGGATATCTCTCTAGCTCCATGTCTTCATCGTTCATGGGCTCTTCCTCGCTTATAACCTGAAACTGGTTCCCTTCCTCTTCCGGGTCTCCCTCTTCTTTGCTAAAGAATCTTAAGTGTACTTTAAGCGTTCTGCCGTCGGATTGCGTTCGAGGGCAAAAAGATTGAGTTTGAAGACAAAAATCTGCCCAGGAGCCAAGCTAAGCGCCTGGAATAGTGAAGCGCTTCGCTTCAATTTCCAGGAGCTTGGGCACAAAAGCGAAGCGAAGCGCTTGGAGTGCCCGAAGCGCTTCGCTTGCCAAGAGGTCCGCTTGGCTTCTCCAAGCGGTCCGCTTGGCAGCGGTTACGTTTTCGGATTTTCCTTCTTAGATCTGATCTTTGATCATTTTTTGAACATCTTTTGAACTCTAACTTCGTTTTGGAGAGCTCCTAAGCCCCAAAAATCAGGGAATATTCAGATTTCTTTGTATTTTAGCTTGGGATTCAAGGTTTTGATTGAGGATTCATCCTTTGTAATCATCTACGGAGAGGTTTTCTTTGATTCCCACCGATTAGTGACAGCTTTGGTGGTAACTTGTATCACTCTCTTGTCTTGTAGTTTGATATGATGTATTCCAATTATTATTCATATGAATTGATGTCTATGTTGATGAATATGAGTAGCTAAATCTTTTGTGTTGGTGGTAGAATGTAGAATATGCATGCTATAGGTTATGTTTATGCTTACATGAGATTGTGATTCAACCTTGCTGCAAATCCCTTCATACGATTCTTAGTTGCCTATAAAATATATTCGAATTGAGTATAGTGACAAACTCTTGGTCAATGAAAGCTATAGGATTGTATGTTAGAGATTTGCAGCATGCTAGATAAATGGTGTTGGTGACAAGCACCTCTAAATTATTGATAGTGATCTTTCATGATGTGTGTCTTAAATTTGCCTAGACAAGTTGCTTAGCAGACTTGATCGAAGGTTCTACGCACTGAACTTGTGAGCATATACGTAACCCATGCATGTGTATTTTATTTCTACCACCAACCGTTTTCCAAGCTTGTTTACAACAATCTGTTTTCTCGCTGTTATTGTTCAAAGGAAACGATTCTCAAACATTTGAACTCGTTGACTGAAATTACTTGCAAAAACCTCAAGCAAAGCCACGTTAGGTCCCGAGAGAACGACACTCGGGGACCACTTGCCATTGCACTCTAGTTTGTGTAGTGATAAGTGTTCTTAGGCTTTTAAAACAAATTTAATTGGTGAAAAACGACATCATCAATTTGGCGCCGTTGTCGGGGACTTAACTCCTTTGGTTTAGTGTTAAACTTTTGTTTCTTAGCAACTTCACTTTCTTACCTCATTTCTTTCCCCCTATCTTTTCAGCAAACTTCTCTTCAGAACTTGGTACTTTGTGTGCTTGTGCTCTTGGTTGAGTTTTGTATATATGATAGTTTAGTTTTTGTTTTTTGTTGCGGAACTACTCTTCTTTGCTTGTCTTTGTGTGGGTAGGTATACATGAATGACTTGTATTGCGAAGTTTGTGGGGAGGATGGGCATGTTGCTGATGCTTGTATGGATAGAAGTGTTATCACCTCATTCCGTCAGTTCCCGAATGAAGGTTTTCATCTTGCTTGGCGTAGATTTGAATACCTTTACTCGAGGAGGAACTCCAAACACCAGATGGAGCTCGGGGAATTATTGTGGTATTTCTACTGCGGTTTGAGATCCGGGCATCAAATGGCTTTGGAAAAAAGAACTGGGAGAGATATCCTTGATATGACACCGAGTGTTATCAAGCTTTCTTGCGATGAGTTTGCTGATCAAATTTTCAGCGCCCTTCGAGTTATTGGTGAAGATCCCGTGGATGTTTTGACCATGAATGAGGTTAAGCTTCACTATCCTTTCTTATGGGGTGAAGAAGAAGTACAAAGGCAATTGAATGAGATCTCAGTGAATGTTGTGAGTGAGCATGTTGAGACACCTATCGTCGAGGATATTCCTATCGTTGGTGAGGAAGAAGTCATGGAGGAGGTGACGATCGAATCCATTACTTCCCACGACTCAGAAATCCTTGTTCCGAGTTGTCTTGAGGTTGAGGAGCTAGTCTTTGAGGATATTGGCACCTCTGAACCGGCGTGCTTAGACTCTATTGTTCTAGACATTCCTGATCTTGACTCTTATGTTATGGTCCATGCCCCCACCGACGAGTTTCAAGGGAGTTTTGATCCTTTTTTCTCTTTTTATTTTCCATCTGATTCCCTTAGTTATTTTTTAGATTTTGATTTTACTGATTTTGTTAATTTTAGTTTTCAGGGGATCATGGATTTGCTCGAGCAGCAAAGGAGAGGAGCCAAGGATGGTTCCCAAGATGCAAGGAGTAATGGAATGGATGCACGAGATTCGTTTCCATTTGATAATGGATAACCTTGTGGTATTTCTTTGCATGTAGTTTAGTTTTATTTTTCCTTCTTTTTTTTTTTTTTTTTTTTTTTTTATTGCTTTCATAGTTGTGGCCTGTGTGCCTTTTGTCGTGATTAGTTTAGTCTAGTTTTGTCTTGGTGCCTTAGGTGATTAAGAGAAGAAAAACATCGAAAAATCTGGAAACAGGGCCAAGCGAAGCGCCTGGAAGGGCCAAGCGGTCCGCTTCAAATTCCAGGAAGTTTTGCAACTTCCTGGAAATTCAAGCGAAGCGCCGGGAGCCTCCCAAGCGCTCCGCTTGGCTCCCGCCAAGCGCTCCGCTTGGACCCTGTACCCAGATTTTCCTCGTTTTTCCATTCTTCTCACCTTTGCGCACCCGTTCTCACTTGTTTCTTGAGTCCTTTCAGGTACTACTCATATATAGGAGATTGGACACGAACCTTTATCTCAGGGAAGTGTACTTTCAATCCAATTTTTCCTTTTCTTTCAATTTTTCTTTGCTCGAGGACGAGCAAAAGTTTAGGTTTGGGGAGGGGGTATTGGATTTTCAGTACTATATGCTTGTGTGGTTCGTACATGCCTGATTTTACTGAAGTTCATGTGGTTTGTCGTGTTTTTTCAAATTTTTGCATGCATATCATCCCTAGATTAGTTGTTGCACGTTGTTGTGTGTGGAGTTTATTGTCAAGTCTTTTGAACCTTTTTTATTGAGTAGACTAAGTGTCTATGACCATTGATCATATGTTGCATCACTTTGCAAGTAGTTTGAGGCTTGTCTCGCTTGGTTTGTCACATTCGCATGTGCACTAGTTAAGCTTAGTAGTCTCGACATCACCTTGAATGGTATTTCTTCTGCTGCGGTTCACGATGGCCTTATGAAATGATGCATGTTAGAGTCTATGGTTGTAACCTGTGTAATTATGTACGTAAGAGGCGACAAGTTCTTCACCTCGATTTGAGATTGCCAAATGCCTAGGAAGGAGGTAGTGTGAGGTGTGCGATTCCTTGTATTAAACCTATTCTATCGAATAGGTTTGGGGAGGGGGTTGCTTCGTTGATCTTGTCTTTCGTCTTTGAGTCGTTGTAAAGTTTCCGTTTTCTTTTTCTTTTTGTTTTGTGTCCCAACCTATTCTTTCGAATAGGTTTGGGGAGGTGTCTTTGTAAGGAGTCTTTCCTTTTTCCTTTTCGTCTTCGTGCTCAAACCTATTCTCTCGAATAGGTTTGGGGAGGTGTTTTTTGACACATAGTACTGCTGGTTGCCCCTATAAAAAAAAGAAAGGGGAAAAAGAAAAGAAAAAAAAAGAGAAAAAGAAAAGGAGAAAATAAAAAAAAAAAGAAGAAAGAAAATAAAGAATAAGACCCAAAAGCAAAAGAAGGGTCGTTGCAAGCCAAAAGCAGTCTCGTAGTGTCAAGTGTCATGTAAATATTTGTTTTTGAAGTTATTGAGTTGTAAATTCTATCTTTCGTTTCGTGTCGCTTTTGTCCAAGGCCTGTTCTTGACCACCCTCGTCTTGCTATTCATGAAGTGGTTGAAAGAGGCTCATTCTTGAGAGTCTCGATAGAATAGGGGAGTGTTATCTTTCTAAGGGAACCCTCCTTCGTTTGATGAGAGCCAGTATTGGTTCGCCCTCTCTTGAGGAAAAGTCTCGCTTGGTGAACAGAAGTAAGTCCTCGGTTTCATAGGCACGGGGCAATTGTAGTATGATAACATGCATCATTGTGTCGTCACTGACCAGGTCCAGGTAGAAGATGTTACGTGAGACTCCTTTGTTTAACCAAGTGCACTTGAGAATGTGTATATTCGCAATCGAGGCATACTTCAACCTATTTGCATGTCATGCTCATTTGGTCTTGTTCATAAGCATCTGGTAGATTCAATAGATTAGTTCACTGTACTTGGCATGAGACTCCTTTTGTGTTGCATTTAGGTTAGTTTGTTGCTTGAAGACAAGCAAAGGTTTGGTTTGGGGAGTTTGATGAACGTATTTTTGACACGTTCATCTTGTCTTTTTCACCTTCTTTTGCTATCTTTTAGCCTTGTTTTTTGGTTAGTTTTGTAGAATTGTGTCACATTTTGTGTTTTCTGCATTTTCAGGCACTTAGGTACGAAACGGCGTTTTTGGAGCTAAAAACGAGCCTTTTTTATGGAAAAGATGGCCCCGTTGAAGTTCCCCAATCTCCGTGGCTTGTTCGTAGGTGTTTGAGCATCAATAAGCATCGAGAAGGATGAGTCCAAGGCACCCGAGGGCCATGCGAGGGCAAAAAGATTGAGTTTGAAGACAAAAATCTGCCCAGGAGCCAAGCTAAGCGCCGGAATAGTGAAGCGCTTCGCTTCAATTTTCAGGAGCTTGGGCACAAAATCCAAGCGAAGCGCTTGGAGTGCCCGAAGGCTTCGCTTGCCAAGCTGTCCGCTTGGCTTCTCCAAGCGGTCCGCTTGGCAGCGGTTACGTTTTTGGATTTTCCTTCTTAGATCTGATCTTTGATCATTTTTTGAACATCTTTTGAACTGTAACTTCGTTTCGGAGAGCTCCTAAGCCCCAAAACTCAGGGAATATTCAGATTTCTTTGTATTTTAGCTTGGGATTCAAGGTTTTGATTGAGGATTCATCCTTTGTAATCATCTACGGAGAGGTTTTCTTTGATTCCCACCGATTAGTGACAGCTTTGGTGGTAACTTGTATCACTCTCTTGTCTTGTAGTTTGATATGATGTATTCCAATTATTATTCATATGAATTGATGTCTATGTTGATGAATATGAGTAGCTAAATCTTTTGTGTTGGTGGTAGAATGTAGAATATGCATGCTATGGGTTATGTTTATGCTTACATGAGATTGTGATTCAATCTTGCTGCAAATCCCTTCATACGATTCTTAGTTGCCTATAAAATATATTCGAATTGAGTATAGTGACAAACTCTTGGTCAATGAAAGCTATACGATTGTATGTTAGAGATTTGCAGCATGCTAGATAAATGGTGTTGGTGACAAGCACCTCTAAATTATTGATAGTGATCTTTCATGATGTGTGTCTTAAATTTGCCTAGACAAGTTGCTTAGCAGACTTGATCGAAGGTTCTACGCACTGAACTTGTGAGCATATACGTAACCCATGCATGTGTATTTGATTTCTACCACCAACCGTTTTCCAAGCTTGTTTACAACAATCTGTTTTCTCGCTGTTATTGTTCAAAGGAAAAGATTCTCAAACATTTGAACTCGTTGACTGAAATTACTTGGAAAAACCTCAAGCAAAGCCACGTTAGGTCCCGAGAGAACGACACTTGGGGACAACTTGCCATTGCACTCTAGTTTGTGTAGTGATAAGTGTTCTTAGGCTTTTAAAACAAATTTAATTGGTTGAAAACGACATCATCAACAACCTTAGCCAAGTATTAGTATAGATAGGAAGCTTTCAAAATACACGTCTACAAATCTGTTTTTGGTGTTTGTCAATTCGAATTACTTTTAAAGCAGTACGAGTTGCACTTTCATGCATAATTAGAACTTGATGCTTAGAACGAGCATACTATCACCAGCTCTCATCATATATCGTTAAGTCAAGCTAAGTTAAATTTGTTTTCTGAGATTATATATAGTTATTTAGTTAAAGCTAGTTTAGTCCCTAGAGATCGACACTCGAGGTCATCTTACCTCTGTACTACGTATTTGTGTAGTTGTGAGTTGCCCTTTGGCTAAAACAAATTTATTTGATTGTTCGAGTCTGACAATCTCGTTCATCAAATTGGCGCCGTTTCCGGGGACTATAACTCCTTTTTACTCTTTAGCTTGTTTATATTTTCAACATTCAATTTCCAGAATTTGGTAGTTTAGTTTGTTTCCCTTTGATACTCACTTGATTCGTTTCAGGTAGTTTATGCGGAGCACAAGATCTAGTGGAATTCCTCTTGTTGAACCTATTGCGGAGATTGATAGGGTATATCATCAATGGAAGCGAGATTGTGCTAGAGTTGAGGTAGTGGAGGAAGATTTCTCTGATTCTCAAGATCTAGTGGAATTCCTCTTGTTGAACCTATTGCGGAGATTGATAGGGTATATCATCAATGGAAGTGAGATTGTGCTAGAGTTGAGGTAGTGGAGGAAGATTTCTCTGATTCTCTGCAGGAGATTTTTAAGCAACCTGATTCTTGGGAAGGTTTTGTGATGGCTCGCCCACTCTTGAAATCATGGGTTCAACCCAACCAGGAACGGATGAGAGGTCCGACTATTGTTCTTTCTGCTGCAACTCGTGATTTCGAGATTAAGAATCACATGTTCCAGCAGCTTCCGAAGTTCTATGGGTTGGCTAGGGAGGATGTCATGAGATTCTTGAATGACATTGAGGATTTCATCAACAATCTCCCAAGGCCTGGAGCTGGGATTACGGATGATTAGCTGAGGATGAAGGTCCTTGCTATGGGTCTTGGTGATAAAGCAAAGGCATGGTTAGGCTCTCTGGAAGCCGGATCACTTGACACCTGGGCTAAGGTGTTTTCTACTTTTATGGAGAAGTATTTTCCCCATACTCTTACTACCGCACTTAAGGCGCAAATCAGTGGTTTCAAGCAAGACTACGATGAGATCATCTACACTGCTCTCGAGAGGTACAAGGACCTCATGATCAAGTGCCCACACCATGGGATGGAACTCTCTGATCTTGTCCAACACTTCTACAATGGGCTCACATATGAGAGCCAACAGGTTGTGGATTTCCAATGCCGACGAAATATCTGGGAGGAGACCACCGAAGATGTGTGGGCGTGTTTTGAAAGAGTCACGAAGGGATCTCAGTTCAAGGACCCAAGGGGCATGAACATGAGGCATGTAGTGGAAGCTCCAACGAAACCCGAGGTGCAGTTGAACGGTGTGTGTGGGGATAGGTTTGATGGCTTCGCCCATGAGATGAGGCAGGCTCTTAAGAGCTCTATGGGGCAGCCTCTTTCCAATGAAGTTTGCAGAGTGTCAAGAACTATGGGCATGGGGCTCATATGTGTAGGTCTGATCTAGCCAACGATGGTGTTTATTGGGTGGAAGCAGGAGAAGAAGAGGTGTTTGCTGCAGAAGTTGGGGAGGCTAGCTCTGGGCAAGATGGTAGGAATCCTCGTGGTGGATATTGGAAGAAGGGGTTCCGAAGCAACCAAGGTTATGCACCCCAAAACCAGACCTATGGACCTAACCAAGACCGTAGTAATCTCAACTACGGTAATGATCATTGTGAGAACCCTCCCCCTAGAACCGAAGCACCTAAGTCCAAGTCAGCTGCTCTCTTGGACACTTTGCAGAAGATGGTCGATAATACCCAGGGGTTTATGAAGAGGTATGAGGAAGATTCGGAAAAGACGAGGGGTAGGCTCGATCAATTGGAGGCAAGTACTAGGCTTGCTCACCAAAAGATGCAAGAGCTAATCGACCGTGGAGTGAGTAGGGAGCAGGGGAAGTTGCCTAGAAATACTGAGAAGTCGATGTCCATCACTTTGGTAGGAGATCTTCCTGTGGAGATTACCATCAAGAAGGTTGCGGCGTGCAAGTGTTGCGAACACGGTGAGCCTCCACTTGCTAAGGAGGGAGATAAGGGCCTTTGTTTTGATGTGAGTGATGAGGAGCAAGAGGATCCTGAGCCAATTCCTGATAGCTTCGATGTTAAGATTGCGGTTAGTAGTCTCGATGATGTCCATGCAACACTAGATACGGGATCTTACTCTAATGTGCTCCCCATGAATGTGTTTGAGAAGAGTGGCCTAGGAGAGCTTGCGAGGCACAAGGCCATTGTGCAACTAGCGGATAGATCCTTTGTACGACCGAAGGGCATTGTGAAGAATGTATTGGTCAAGATTGGTGAAGCTTCTGTTTACACCAATTTCGTTGTGATGCCGGCGTCTACACCTGGGATAAGTGATGTTGTTCTCTTGGGGCGAACATTCTTGACCAAATTACGCTCCGTAATCGACATCTACAGGAGAACTTGCACCATTGAGGTGGATGGCAAGCAACATGTGTTGCAAGCCGTATCTGATCCTAGTCCTCACTTTAATGTTTCTCATGCTATTAACTTTTTTGGTCGTGCTGCGTATGTTCATTCTCATTCTCTAGTACTGGGTATGAGGAAGAGATCGATGAAGGGGAAGTCTAGTACCCGTAAGGACAAGAACTAAAGAGCGAGAAGAAGTCGAGTCAGAGACTTTTTAAACAATGGCGCTTTCCGAGAGGGACCCGGAGTTTTTATTGCTTTCATGCATTGTATACATACATCGAACAATGGTTTTTTGTTAAGTTTTAGTGGTTTGTGTATTGCTTTGTGCTTTTTGTATGTGTTTGAGTGATGTTTTTCGAGTGTTTCAGTGATGAAAATGTTTTGGAGTGAAAATTTAGTGAAAGGGGCCGAAACAATTCGGCACCCAGCCTCTGTAAGTGGGAGGCGCACCGCCTCCCATGGGGGCGGTCCGCCCCCCACTTCCAGAGAGCCAGCGGCTCTCTGGAGGTGAGAGGCGGACCGCCTCCCATGGGGGCGGTCCGCCCCCTACCTCTAGAGAGTTGGCAACTCTCTGGAGTTGAGAGGCGGACCGCCCAACAAGGGGCGGTCCACCCCTCAACACCCGAGAGCTCCACCTCTCGGGTGCTGTGGGGCGCACCGCCTCCCACCCGGGGCGGTCCGCCCCCACAGGGTCAGAAACATCAAAAACGGGATTTTACTTCCTTTTTCCTCATTCTTCATCCTTTCTCTTCCTCTTACTCCCAAAATCAAACAAAATCCCAAAATTCTTCACTCTTCCATAATTCTTCCAATTCTCCACCAAATTTTGTGTTCTTTAGCTTGAATTGAAGCCATTACGTGCTCTTCATCTTCATCCAAACAAATCTCTTCATACTTCATCCAATTTCCAGATTGGAGGTAACCCCTCAAGAACCCTAATTTTCGACATTGGGGGTTTCTTGATTTTTGCTTCGATTGAGCTTATATGATGTATGGGTTACTTGTTTGTGTGTTTTTACATGATTTCTCTATCAATTGCCTGCTTAATTTCGTTGGGATTGTTGAATTAGGGCTTTTGCTCAATCAGGATTTCTAAGTCTTGTTTGCATTGTTTTGATTCGTTCATGCCTTATTAAATTCGAGAAAATTGATATGATGACAATAGATTATTGGGTAGAACACTTGACTGGGTAGATTGTGAGTTTTTTGGTGATTTTTCGATACTATGGTATGCATGTTGCCTTATGAATTTGAGGTTATTCGTTGTCTAGCATGAGCTTTGATTATGATATAGGACATGATTGAGATGAATTGCATGATTGTTCTTAGCATAGGTAGCTAGACTAGAACATGGGGTGAGGGAGTAGAGTTGGTCGAATTTGACACTCGATTACTTGCACACATTGCATTTGCATTAGCATATCGTTTTTGTTGAGTACAAGATACTAATTGCTGCGTTTCAGGTACCATGGTTCGTGATAAGAAGAAAGCAGGGTCATCCAAGAGAAAGAAGGGAAAGGGAGCAGCCTCGAGCTCCCGAGCCAGCGAAGCCTATGAACCATCACTATAAGCGATCTCCATTCGACTGGACCTTGAGGAGGAAGCTGCAATTAAGCCCCGCTCCATAGTCCGTGACCGCAAAATCCAAATCCCAGCAAGCTATGCTACCACACCGGCGTGTCGAATGCTCTATAGCTTGGAGGGGAGAAGGAACTGGAAGTGGTACACCTCAGCCGGTTCAAGGGGTACGATGTATCACTACTTCAAGAGTTCTACATAGGATACACAGACCGTGCGGACATGGGGGGCATCCCAGTTTGGAACACACTAGTGTCGTTGACCCCCCAAACGATTTCAGACTTCATCCACGTAGGGGAACATGAGTTCACCGGGAGTGCACACGTATACAGGTACTCGAGGGCAAACCGGGTGATCGACGACAGCCTCACACAGGTGATCTGCCACAGGGATTATGTGTACCCATATGGCAATAGACTGGAGAGACTTAACAGGAAGGACCTCAACCTTGAGGCTAGGACGGCTATGAAGTTCATCATGGCCAATCACATTCCTCGGACCAATGATACTTCGATTCAGCCATGGTATGCAGAGCTTATCTACTGTCTTTTGGGTCGGCATAATATTGACATCGGCAACATCATCTATGAAGAGTATGAGAGGCATTGGAACAAAAAGAGGAAGCCCTTTGTCTTTCCCTGCCTGATCACCGCCTACTGGAAGTACCACGGGTTAGAGGGTATTGATGAGACCGGCTCAGTCACCTCGGCCGTGACTCCAGCATCTATCACTGAGCACGAGCATAGGTTCCGACAGACCATACCTTCAGCTGCCGTCGTCGATGACTCACCACCTTCCTCACCGAGTGATGGGGATGACATGGAGACAGATGATCGGGACCCTATTCGGAACACTATTCCAGACACCGCCGCTCCTAGTGGGTCACAGCAGCCACCTCGGGCAGCACGTGATTCCCAAGGATTTGATTTTACTGAGCTCAGGACCTACCTCGACGACAGATTCCGTGGGTTCGATGCCAATGTTGCAACCCTGACCACCACTGTACAGGGTTTGCAGCATACTCTTGATGGATATGTTGCCCGGCGCAACAGTGATTGGGAGCTCGCAGAGGAGCATCGTCGGAACGATAGGCAGCTCATTTTGCAGCAGCAGATGCTCTTGGACCGGCAGCAGGAGACCCTACAGCAGTCCCAGGATCTTCTCTCTGACATGTGGAACGACTATTACGGGGATTATGACCCGGATTACTTTGACATGTCCATTCTGGTATACTCAGCCGACAGAGGCCACACATTCGGTAACATCTAGTATCACTTTATATTCCTCATTCTCTTTTGCTGGGGACCAGCTTAAGCTTCATGTGGGGGGGGGGGGGTGTTATGTGAACTGTGATGTTAGTATTGTATAACTTATGTCGTTGAGTATTGTATCTTGTACCTTTGTTTGCACGTTTACCGCTTTCTTAGGATTTAGTTTGTTCGTATGCATTCATCCTTAGTCTAGTTTTGCATGATGTTGTGTGGAGTTCAATGCCAAATTTTTTGAAATTTTTTATTGTATAGACTAAGTGTTTGTGACCATTGTCCATACATTGCATCTCTATGGAATAGTTTGAGGTTTGTCTCGCTTGGCTTGTCATATTTGTATGTGCACTAGTTAAACTTGGTAGTCTCGACATCACTACGTGTTGTTTTCTCTACTGCGGTTCGCGAAGGCCTTATAAAGTGTTGCATGTTAGAGTCTTTGGTTGTATTCTCGTGTAATTATGTACGTAAGAGGCAACAAGTCTTCACCTTGCTTTTTGAGATTGCTAAATGCCTAGGAAGGAGGTAGTGTGAGGTGTGTGATCCTTTGTTTGAAACCTATTCTAACGAATAGGTTTGGGGAGGGGGTTACTTTCATTATGACTTGTTTTTCGTCTTGTTGAGTCATGTTGGTTGAGTTTGTTTTTATTTTTTCTTGTGAGTTTGTGCTCCAACCTATTCTTTCGAATAGGTTTGGGGAGGTCATTGTAGTGTTATTGTTATTTCCTTTCATTGTACTTCCATTGTGCTACTGCTGGCTATATACGAAAAAAAAAGAAAAAGAAAAAAAGGAAAAAAATTGAAAATTCAAAAATCTGGACAAAGAAAAAAAAGAAAGAAAAAAGGAAAAAGCGAATAAGACCCAAAAAAAAGAAGCAAAAGAAGGGTCCAAGCAAGCCAAAAAGCAGTTTTAGCAAAGTATTACATTATTTTTCAGCTTTTGTTAGTAGTTCGTAATCGAGTTGTAAATTCTTCCTTGTGTTCTCGTGTCGCCTAGTCCAAGGCTTGTTCTAGACCACCCTCGTCCTGCCATTCAGGAAGTGGTGAACAGTTTTTCTTTAAGAGTCGGGTAGAATAGGAGAGTGTTGTCTTTTAGGGAACCCTCCTTCGTTTGATGACAGTATTGGTTCGACCTCTCTTGAGGGAAAGTCTCACTTGGTGAACAGTAGTAAGCCCTCAGTTTCATAGGCACGGGGCAACCATTTGTATTTCGATATGCATCATCACGTCGTCGTTGACTAGGTCCAGGTAGAGAATGCTACGAGAAACTCCCTTGTTTAACAAAGTGCATATGTGAATGTGTATAGGTTCAATCGAGACATTCTTCAACCTACTTCCATGTTATGATTTATATGGTCTTTGTTCATAAGCATTTGGTAGATACAATCGATTAGTTCTTCTTGTTTGGCATGAGACTCCTCTTTGTGTTTCATGTAGGTTGCATAGAGTCTAGCTAGTTGCTTGAGGACAAGCAAAGGTTCGGTTTGGGGAGTTTGATGACAGTGTTTTTTACACTATCATTCGGGTCTTTTTCACCAATTTATCTATCCTCTTGCATGCATTTTAGTGCATTTTTTTACAATAGTGTCACGTTTCCATTTCTTTTGTTATTTTCAGGTTTTAGGTGAAAATCGCGCTTTTGGATATAAATCATGGCGAAACAATGATGTTTTGGTGCAACGGGATCACTCGTGGTGTGTCAAGGAGTACCGGGACAAGTTTCCAGGCCAAAAGACCTTGTTTCGGGGCTCAAAACCGTGCCAAGGGCCGAAATCGAGGATCCGGAGGAAGAAAATGGCACGGGCAACTCTCTGCCCGTGCCAGGCGCACCGCCGCATGTCCGACGGTCCGCCGCGTACCGGGCGGTCCGCCGCATGCCTGCCGACAACAACTATATATATTTTCAAAAGCTGTGAATTTTCATACCTTTCATCATAATTTTGCAGACATAACACTAGAGCTTGTTCTGGGTATATTTTCTCTTAGAATCATTGTTTCTTAGCGATCTTGGAGCTTGAGTAGAGATTTGGACATCAATTGATCTCACCTTGCTAGATCTTTGTGAGTTTAGCAATTCACCGGAGATTGACAACCTTTGGTGGTAACTTTGTATCTCACAATTTCTGCTATTTTATCTTTCATTCAACATGTTTTCATTCATTATTGCTTTGATTATGATTGTTGGTTGTGTTATTGATATGAGTAGCTAAGCATCTAGTTGGCGATAGTATGCAAATTTGTAGCTAGGGTTCATATTATGCATGATTGAGTTTCTGAGTCTTTTACTTGTTTAATTATCTTAATTCGATTCTTTGATCCGACTAAGCCAGTATCTTCGTATGAAAGTGTTGGAAACACTAGGACAATTCAAGATCATCGATTCAATAATAATAATAATTATCAAGTACTGCTTGAACTAAGACTGACAACCTTAACCAAGTATTAGTATCGATAGGAAGCTTTCAAAATACACGTCTACAAATCTCTTTTTGGGGTTTGTTAATTCGAATTACTTTTAAAGCAGTACGAGTTGCACTTTCATGCATAATTAGAACTTGATGCTTAGAACGAGCATACTATCACCAGCTGTCATCATATATCGTTAAGTCAAGCTCAGTTAAATTTGTTTTCTGAGATTATATATAGTTATTTAGTTAAAGCTAGTTTAGTCTCTAGAGACCGACACTCGAGGTCATCTTACCTCAGCACTACGTGTTTTGTGTAGTTGTGAATTGCCCTTTGGCTAAATCAAATTTATTTGATTGTTCGAGTCTGACAATCTCGTTCATCAACTCCCTTTAAGGATGTCTGGGTATGGAACTTTGAATTTCCTTTGCCCTTGCTAAAGCAAACAACCTAGAAACCTGATTGTTCGAGTCTGACAATCTCGTTCATCAAC
Source organism: Plantago ovata (assembly GCA_028274465.1). Lineage (NCBI taxonomy): Eukaryota > Viridiplantae > Streptophyta > Magnoliopsida > Lamiales > Plantaginaceae > Plantago > Plantago ovata. Next base: position 100,409,536 of record CM051456.1, on the reverse strand, counting down.
TCCCTTTAAGGATGTCTGGGTACGGAACTTTGAATTTCCTTTGCCCTTACTAAAGCAAAGAACCTAGAAACCAGCTTTCTGTGCCGATTCCCACAGACGGCGCCAGAAATGATGGGATGTGATTTTCCCTTGGGAGATAAAACAAATAATGACCAATACTCTCTTTCCGTGACTCTGGTGGATGGAGCTGATGGAGGTTGGATCTTCTCTCCGGATGTCGTCTCGTCTTGTCCTTCTGACCTGAACCGCCTTGCCTCGTCCGACCTCAGAATCCTCAACTCTGACTCCCCGCTCTTCTGGTTCCTGGTCTGAGCTCCGATCGTCCTTTCTCGAGCAATATCTACCAGTGTGGGGTGTGTGTGCATGTGTTGTCCGGTCTGCCGTGTGATCAAACCGGTTAGGAGACTTTACTTGAAGGTGGTTGAGGGCCGACCTTGTGAATATGGAGAAGTGTGTGTCTGTGACTGGTGATTGTGAGTGCAGTGAATATAACAATGATGAAGGATATATCCCCAAGAGGAACTCTTGTTGTTGCCTTGAGCTCCCCACCAAGAAGACTCAAAACTCTACTTGTGAAGTGAAGTTCTTGAGAGTGTTGCCCTAATGTGTTTTCCACCTTAGCTTTATCTATGAGAACCACTCCTTTTATAGACCTCGGAGGAGCGTATGCCGTTGCCATCACAAAAGTTTGCCAAGTGTCCACACACATATGTGGTTGGTAAGCTATACCTTGACAGTCATGGACGTGTCCCAATGATCGTGTAAGGATAAATATTTGCCTTGATCTTATCCACTTGTGTTATGCAGTTAGTTGTGAGTGACAAATCCGGATGCTTTATCGTGGTCCCCCGTATACATAAGTGTTAGACCTTGGATATAGAGATCGGAAGCATGCGACTCTCGGATCCCCGTCATGCACCGTTATGGCCCTGGCCCTTAGGACCTTTACAGGCATTTTTCGTAGACTCTTGGTCCCGGAGATATTAGGAACCTGAAGGTGCATGGTTCCAGATGTGTCAATTTACTCGAGGGAGCGGCCTCTCGGTGATGAACATATTTTTTACACGTTATCTTGTCTTTTTTGCCTTCTTATGCTATTTTTAAGCATAGTTTTGTTGGTAGTTTTGTAGAATAGTGTCACGTTTTGTTTCTTTTGCATTTCTCAGGTGTTTAGGTACAAAATGGTGGAATCGAGCTTAAATGCAACATTTTGGATGCATTTTGATCATGTTTGAGCATCTTGACTTCCGTGGAGGTGTCCGTGAGCACACGAGCCCTTAATAAGTGACTGAAGATGTATTCCCGCAGAATTTGGAGGCTTTCCCAAGGCTCAAGACTGAAGAAATAGCCGTAGAAGCTCATCGAAGTGCAGGGGAACCGCCCCAGACTACAGGGGATTCACCTACAGGGAGTTGCAAAACAGCAACTCCCCAGAAATCGACTCACAGTGGGGCGAACCGCCCCGAGAGCTAGGCGGTTCGCCCCATCGCCCAGCTCTGCCAGGCGGTTCGCCCAGCGTCGTCTGCAGACCAAATTCTGCACATTAAGTACAAAATTTTCACTTACGTTTCATATACTTTTTCACTTTCAGAGACATCCATCTGCGTTTTGGGAGCTTCTTCTAGCCCTAACTCTCAGATTTGATCATCTGAACCATTGTAATACTTTAGAGATTGTGGATTTGGCACCTAGAATACATTTTACATTGATCTACGGAAAGGATTTAGCGATTCCACTCAAGAGTGATAGCTTGTGGTAACATTGTATCAAATCCTTTGTATTTTGATTATTATGATTTCTATGGATTATTCATACGAATTGTGTATGTTTAGCATGACTATGAGTAGCTAAATCTCTTGTGTTAGTGGTGCAATGTGGGTGCAAACACGATATGAAATTCACTATGCTTGTATGAGGTTTTGATTCGATCTTGCTGCATATTATCTTACGTTTATCATAGTTGCCAATAAGAAATCTTCGAATATGAGTATGTGACAACTCTCGGTCGATTAAGGCTATGGTAAATGATTTGAGTATGCAACATGCTAGATAAATAGTCGAGTGACACCACTTCTAAAGTATCGATAGGAACCTTTCAAGAAGTGTGTCTTAAACTGTTCTAGACGGTTTACATAGTAGAACTTGTTGAAGGCTATACGCACTGAACTTACAAGCATATGTGTGTTTCATTACATGTTTGACCCCGTTGTTACCACCAAGCCTTTCATCTATTGATTACAAATCTCGTTCAAGTTGCTTCCTTGTCTCGATTGTGTTAAAGTTTACAAACGTTTTTCCAAAACTCTTTGAAAACTGATTCGTTGATCGAATTACTAGCAAAGAAACCAAGCAAAGTCACGTTAGGTCCCGAGAGAACGACACTCGGGGACAACTTACCATTACACTAAGTGTTGTGTAGTGTTGAGTGTTCTTTGGCTTAAATAAACAAATATTAATTTTGATTCAAACGACATCAAAATTTGGCGCCGCTGCCGGGGACTTAACTCCTTTGGTTGGTGTTTTTGTTTTGGTTTTTCGGCCAATTTCACATTCTTATCCCATTTCTTTCTTTCTATCTCAAAATTTGTTGCTATATTATTTGTTACTTTTGTTTGCTTGAGCTCACACTTGTTTATTTCAGGTGGGTGTATGCCTAGAACCCGAACCGGGAGAGTAAACGGTGAACCCGTTGTTGACGAGATCGATAGATTGTTACATAGGAGAAGAAGGAACTTGGTTTCTCAATTTGAAGAAGTAGCAGCTCCTATTTTTGAAAATCGAGTGGAATCTCACTCCAATCTTTTGGAACCAATCTTAGAGCAAGTCTATCAAGAAGGCGAGATGGCTAATCAACCCATCAAGGCACTCAAAAGAGCCACGGTTGGGCCTAGAGGACCTGCTATAGTCCTCAATGAAGCTACACGAAACTTGGAGATTAAAAACAACTTGTTCCAGCAATTGCCCAAGTTCTATGGGATGTCGAATGAGGATGTTATTGGCTATTTGGGTGAGTTGGAGAATTTTATTCTCCATGTTGCTAGACGGGCTGGTGTTACTGATGAAGATCTCAAGATGAAGGTTTTCTCTATGGGTCTAGGAGATAGAGCCAAGGCATGGTTGGGAACGTTGGAGACTGGTTCTTTGACTAATTGGACCCAAGTCTTCGACAAGTTCATGGATAAGTACTACCCAGCATCCAAGACAATGGCTAGGAGAAGCCAAATCAGATCCTTCCAGCAATTGTATGATGAAGCGTTTCATGAGGTTTATGATCATTTCAAAGGACTACAACATAGATGCCCACATCATGGTTTTTCGGAGGCTCAGCTCCTCCAATATTTCTATAATGGTTTGCATCTTGAGTCTCAAACTCAAGTGGATAGCATTTGCATAGGAGGCATGGGGGAGCTGACCGATGATGAAGCCAAAGTGAAGCTAGATGTGATGTACCGAAATTCTCAAAATCGGAACGTAAGGGCAAGAGCTCCACAAAGGGAGCAAAGAGGTGAAGCTAAAGTAGTTGTTGAGCAAGATGCCTTCAATGGCTTTGCCCATGAAGTGAAACAAGCTTTGAAGCAAAGCACCATGATTCCTTCCACCGAGGTGTGTGGGGTGTGCAAGAATTATGGCCACCCAACTTATTTGTGTCGTTTCGTGTTTGCTAGAGAGCAATGTTCTCAGGGCGATGTCTATTACCAAGAAGCGTTCGCTACTAAAGGTGAACAAAATGTGGAAGATGTCAACTACGGCCAAGGGCAAGGCCAAGACCAATGGCAAAGGCAAGGGTACTCTAATCAAAGACCTCAAAATCGAGGTGGTTATCCACCTAGAGGGAGGCGCAAGGTAGAGGCCAAGGAAGAGGTAGTTATGCCAATGACCAAGATCGGTACACTTATGGGCCGAATCAAGATAGGATTCGTCTTAGCTATGGGAATGATTGGTGTGAGAATCCGCAACCTTCAAATGCTCCACCTCCTCCGGTTTCAACTTTAGCTCCTCAAGCTAATGATATACCTCCATCTCCGGTTTCTATTTCTCTTCAAGATCTTATCGCAAAAACTACTATGTTTATGGAGATCTATCATAGAAATGAAGCAACTAATAATCAAAGGTTTGAGAAGCTTGAGGCTAGTACGAATAGTCTCCACCAAAAGGTGCAAGAGTTGATTGATAGAGGCGCTAGTAGAGAGAAAGGGAAGTTTACGGGAAACACTAAAAAAGCCATGGCTATAACCATGGTGACTGACTTTCCCGTTGAGATCACGGTGGTGAGAGATGGTGCACGAGTATAGGTGCCTATGAGCAAGGAGGTTGTTGATCCTTGTGTGGTTCTTAAGGAGACCGAGTTTCCTTTGGTTGAAAAGGTTGAGGAAGTTATCGCACGACCTGTTGCGAAAATTAGTGAAGTGGAAGAAAACTCATTGCTTGAGAATGAGTTTGATGATATGGTTGAAGTTCCAGCACTTGAGAGCTTTGATGTTAATATTTTCTTGAGAGACAAGGATGGTATAGTAGCAACTCTTGATACAGGAGATGGTGTGAATGTCATGCCATTGAACGTCTATGAGGAGTCCGGTTTGTCTGGTCTGAAGCCAATGAAATGCATGGTGCAATTGGTGGATGGGTCTATGAAGAGACCTTTGGGTGTGATCAAGGACCTTGTGGTCCGTATTGCTGGAATGGAAGTCAAAACGAGCTTCATTGTCATGCCCGCCCCTCAAGCTAAACTCAAGGATGTAGTTCTTTTGGGGAGAGCTTTCATCAATAAGGTACACATGGTAATAGATATGTATAGACGTACATGCTACTTTGAGGTAAATGGTAAACAATATTCATTGCGTGCCATAGATCATTCGTGTGCTTTTGATGTTGCTACTAACGAGCTTGTAGGATTTTTTTGTCCTCTTTACGTTCGTTCAGATGTGCAGGGGCTTCAAGAATTGAAGAATGCATGGATGGGGAAGTCTAGGACCCAGTGCAAGATTGATCAAGCATGAGCTTGGAAGAGTCGAGCCAACGACTTTTAAAAAAAGGCGCTTCTCGGGAGGCAACCCGAGGTTGTAAGTTATGCATGTAGTGTAAAAGCACGTTTCATTTTTGTTTTAGGGTGTGAGAACAAGTTTTTGTGTAAGAAAATACGGTCAGAATTACCCCTAGGGTAGTGCAGCGGAATTTCAAAATTTTCTTAACATGCATACTAATTGATCATGCATATAACGTATATTGAAACACATAAGTTAGAAGACTTATAATACTCCAAAAGCAAGAATTAAAACAGAATCGATAGCCCAATCAATATGATCTTCGTAATAGTCCGGTGTATCTTCTCCTTCGTTGAAGTCGAAGATATCTAATATGCTTTCCTGAATATCTGCAAGACAATAAAGATTAGTTTCCAGCTCCTGCGAACCTCAACCTTGGTATCCACGGATGAACAGCTTATCGAAAGAAGGCTAGGATATTCTCGAGTCAAAATCGGTTGACCAGAGAGAGAGAGAGAGGGGCAACTCTAACTCTATTAGATTTTGCCCATGTGCATATATTAATCCCATGTGCATATATTAATCTTTAATTAATATATCCTTTTAATTCCAACCTCTATTATATTTCCAAAATATAATCTTTAATTTTATTTTTATAAATATAATTAATTCAATTAATATTACAAGATATTAATTGTGCCACATATAATTATAATTCATGTCGATTAATTATAATCCCATCTCTATGGTCATGCGGATAAGCTGAATCACCACATAGTGTGACCCATAGGGCCTCAGTATATTAAGCTAGTGACATCACTAGGCATCATGGGATTCCTAGACGGCCCCATTTGCAATATTAATACATGAGGACGTTTGAGAGGTTTCTCAAAGCTACCCTTTCATTGTAGAAGCATGTTGCACTCAATGCGGCGATGGTAAGGTCATTTCATCTGACTGACTCGAATGCATCTAGGATCGATGATGTGTCTATCCCAATAATACACTCATGGTGCCTTCAGTGAGCTGCTTGGTTAATGCGATATATCTTATGACCATTCATAAATATATCCATACGCTGGCCAGCGATTTTACCAACACAACTATGAACAACTTGAGCAATTCTCTCCAATGCTACACATGAGTGATAAATCCTCACAAGAACACTTATCATCCACATTTTTAATATGGCCATGATCCCAGAAAGGGCCGTATCACGCTGCTTATTCATAGCGTGCGTTGGATCCCTTCCCAAAGACATGGGTCAACAAATGTGATGATAAAGTCCCGGTGAGTCTAAGGACGAATGGCATCACTCTGACAACTCCGTTTCCCATAGACACTTCAGTGTAGAATACACATCGATCGGAGTATCTGGTGGGTTCTTCCATTGTTCGGAATCCTCCTCGAACAACTATGCGCGATTATGGGAACATCATGGATTTGTCTAACGATCCGTTCCGTGGTCGTGGGATCGACACACACTTGCTCCAACAAGTATAACCTCCACGCATACTAGTCTCGATTGCCTCATTCAGACCCCTACATCTGAGATGAGCTTCGACTAGGGAGATTTTGGGATAGATGATAATTCACATAGTTCCCACTAGTTATGTGATCAGTCATCTATCCACAGGGACATGTTTGATATCTATACAGACCAACCAGATACAGATATGACATGTTGTATGCCTGGTGTAATATATAAATACCTTATGTAAACATAAACATGGATAAACAAACATATAATATATTACGTTGACTATGTAATAGTACATTTGCCCTTAATAAAGGTTGTCTCTAGGACATACATACTATCAATCTCCCACTTGGACTAGAGCCATCCACCTTTATACTTAATCCTAAATTAGCATAGTGTATTAAATGAACCTCCACGGGTAAGACTTTGGTGAAAGGATTTGCCACGTTGTTCGTGGTAGAGACACGTTCTATACTAACTAACTTCTCCTCTATCAATAGTTTGACAAATAACGTGATATTTTCTAATTACATGTTTGTTCTTGTTTGTAGATCTAGGCTCCTTGGCTTGCGCGACGGCGCCCGTATTGTCACAATAAATGGTTATTGGACTAGGAGCAGGAAGAACCCTCAATTCCTTCAAGAACTCTGAAATCCAGATAGCTTCTTTCGATGCTTCTGACGCAACAATGTACTCGGCTTCTATGGCTGAGTCAGCAATCGTGGCTTGCTTTGAACTCTTCCAGCATACAGCTCCTCCGTTGAGTGTAAATACATATCCTGTCTGTGACTTGAAGTCATCAGGATCTGATTCGAAGCCGGCATCGACATAACCAGTCATTCTCAATTCTGGTTTTCTACCAAACACCAAGAACATATCTTTTGTCCTTCGTAGGTACTTGAGTATGTTCTTTACAGCTGTCTAGTGAGGCATACCTGTATTCTGTTGATGTCGACAAGTGACACTAATCGCATACGCCACATCTGGCCTTGTGCAATTCATTGCATACATGATGGATCCTACCGCGGAGGCATAGGTATTCGGCTCATGGTCTTTCTCTCTTCCTCAGTTTTAGGAGCATCCTTAACTAACAGCGACACACCGTGTCTATCTGGGAGAACACCTCTCTTAGAACCATCCATCGCAAATCGATTAAGCACTTTGTCGATATAGGTGGATTATGTCAATCCTAACATCCTTTGCGATCTATCTCTATAGATCATAATACCAAGGATGTAATTAGCTTCACCCAAGTCCTTCATGGAAAAAGAACTCGACAACCCAACTTTTGTCTCTTCTAATACAGAGACATTGTTTCTCATGATCAAAATGTCATCAACATAGATAATCATGAAAACTACCCAGTGTCGCTGTGTCTACTATAGACATAGGGATCTTCCGCACTTCTGATGAAGTCAAACGATTTTACGGCTTCATCAAAACGGATATTCCAGCTCCTTGAGACTTGCTTCAATCCATAAATGGATCTCTGTAGCTTGCAAACAGCAGATGGTTTGGTTTTACTCTTAAAACCTTCTAGTTGTGCCATATAGACTTCTTCCTCAAGATTGCCATTGAGGAAAGAAGTCTTGACATCCATTTGCTAGATTTCATAATCATAATATGCAGCTATTGCAAGTAGAATTCGAATGGACTTCAATTTCGCTACTGGCAAAAAGGTTTCATCGTAATTGATACCATACCTTTGGGTATAACCCTTAGCCACAAGTCTTGCCTTGTGCATTTGTACCTTGCCTTCAGCACCGGTATTTCTCTTAAAGACCCATTCGCATCCAATTGGCTTAGCGCCTTGGGGAAAATCAACCAAGTTCCAAACTTGATTCTGGTACATGGAGTCTATTTCCAATTCCATGGCTTCTTTCCATCTCTCTAAGTCAATGTCATTCATTGCCTCAGCGTAAGTCATAGGGTCTTCCCTTTCTGACAAGCCAACATCAAGTTCACTGATGTCTTCCATCATAAGGCTTTTCACTAGAGGAAGTTTCAGATTCCTCATTGACCTACGGAGCTCGACCTCAGTCTCAGTTGGGGTCTCTGGTGCTTTTCTTTTCTGACTTCGTGTAACACGAACATTATCAATGGGTATAGGCACAGCAGGAGGCGCTCGGCGCCTTTGCTCCCTTGTGGGAGGTTGTGCTTGTGCTTCTTGTTGCACAGGTTGATCTACAGTTGGTTACGTCGGAGTGGTCTGAACTGTGGTTCGGATCACAGGACTCCCACTGGCTATGACATGCCTAGCAAGTGTCATTTCATTGCCATCATTAGCTTCA
>CM051456.1:100374922-100400683 GCA_028274465.1 Plantago ovata | reverse complement strand
AAAAGAGCAAAACTCTCATCTCTCAGTTTTACCCAAAGATGTCTCAAATTGAAAAAGAATTTACTGATACGGGAAATCAAGAAATATCTTTTAAACTTAAAATTATGAGATATCTAAGTAAGGGGGAACTTTCAGCAAGTAGCTAGATTGTTAATTCAAACTCGCTGAAAAGATTCTTGTCTATTTCAGCAAGCAATCTATCCCTTATTACTCGGTAAAATCAATTTGTGACGTTAAGCTGGCACAGATAAACTCGCAATAAATCATGACATGAAATTCAATCGTGGCCATTGATTAAAAGGAGTTATTAATCTAACGGCTAACAAAAACAAAGAGAGAGAGTGCTCTGACGGTTTTAGTTAGTGGGCCACTACGCATTCAATGCAAAGGCTCCACTATCTCCAGTGTTCTCTGTTTTACCCTTGCTGAGAACTCAAATCGATTGAGTTTCTCACACACCAGAGACACTATATAAAGAAGGAGTTAGAGAAATGACAAAATTCTTTAACTCACATTTCCTTTCTCTGCAATTTCTAGCCTGAAACTACTGTACCTCGATCAAAAAGCAAACTATCTTTTTCGTACAATTTCTTGCTCTATATAAAGAAATGGCTCCCAAGAGACAGTCATCTAAGTCCTCAAAATCGTCAAAGGTTGACAGTGCTGAAACACGCATTGCTCCGGTGACTGCTCCGGTGACTTCTCTGACCCAAAACACAGCGAAAGTTGTGTTGAAAAACGACCGAATCACTGAAAAACCTATGCCTCCGTCATATCTTGACACTGCAAAGTGTGAGATGTTGATGCAATGGGGAGGATTTGCAAAAGAAAAGTACATTAGGTACTTTTATGAACAAGAACTTGATGACCAAAATGAAGAGGCGCTTGAGTTCATCAAGCAGCAAGGCCTCATGAACTTTATCTCTGCTCGCACTAAGCAAGTGAGCATGATTGATACTATGGAGTTCTACAACAATGCAGAAATCCAGTCCCTTACAGACAGTAATGGAGTCACTGAAAAAAGTGATCCTTACTTATGTTCAGAACACGGAAATCGTCCTGAAATGGACTGATTTAGCGGAGATTTTTCAGATTCCAACCAATGGAACTGAAGACGACATCACTGCCACTGACGAAGAAATTGAAGCTTTCTACAGTGACGTCAGAAATGCAAAAATGAAGAAAGGCGAGATAGCTCCCGTGACTTGGACAAAGCACGTTAAGAGAAAGCATCTCTGTCCTTCACTTGGTCTAGTAGCTCTGCTACTGATTAAAGTTCTTGACTCCCAAGTCGGAGGAATTGACCAAGTAGGCCTGAGAAGATGGCCATTGCTGATGCATATCCATGAGAATAAATCGGAAATTAACTGGGCTAAGTACATTTTCAACAGGCTTGTTGATTGTGTTACTAAGTTTAAGGTAAAGGTAGAAGACAACAAGGTCTCACCTTCCTTTCCAGTTATGTATGGAATCAAGATATGCTATATCCTTGAACATTTCTGGATTCAGCTAAGAAACCCATTGCCAATCAAGAAATCTGTGTGCAATGTGGGAAGGTCTTTCTACAAGCAGAATGTACCTAAGATTGCTGGAAAGAAATCCAAGAAGACAACAACTGCAAATGTTGTCAGCACAAGCCAGCAAGAAAGGTATACAACAGCTGCAGATGTTACCACTCAGCAACTTAGAGATGAAACTGCTGTTGGTGGTGGTAACACAAATGAAACTGCTGTAGAAAATCAACAAGGTACGTGTACAAGAGCCGTTGCTGAAAATGCAACAATAGATGACTCTGGGAAACTGGAGAAATCTAAAAGAAGAAAGAGGAAAGCTGATGATGACACTCAGACTGCAGCGTCATCAGCAATCCCGTACCTAAGAGGAAACGGACAAGTAACAAAGAAAGAAGACACTGGCTTCTCAGTCAGTCCCTAATGTCCAAGACTCCTCAGTCAATTCCCAGACAAATGCTGAAATGCATTTGCCAGTAGATGTTGCTGAAATAATTACTGAAACATACATCAGCAATGTTGAAGTGTTTGCGGAAGCCTTCAACAATCAACTTAACGTTGATAACTCTACTGAGAATAGACCACAAGGCAGTGGAAATGAAATTCCTGCCCAAGTCCCAGATATCTACTTTGTAGATAATCTAGATGATCAAACCATGGAACCAGTAAGCAACATTGCTGCTGATATGCAATGAGCGGCACTTGCTGATGCTGCTGAACAGATGGTTGCTGAACAAGCAACTCATCAAGTTGCTGAAACCCAGTTTGCTGATGGACCAGTTGCTGAGATAGCAATGGTACCAGTTCCTGAAGTTGCTGAAACTCAAGAAGCATCCTCAAAGACGCATCTCTTGATGCTGAGAATGCTGGCCCAAGTTCACCCAAGACTTCAATTGACAAAGTCCAGCTTGTACTGGAAGATTTAAGCAAACAAATGGAGTTGGAGATTGAAGAATCATCCAACAAGTCAATTGAACTCTTCATGACAAGCAGTGAGCTTAAAGGTCAAGTTGCTTCTGCTCAACTTGTCAATTCAGAGACAAGGGAGATTGCTGAAACCGCACAGCTTTCTCAGTTAGAGCAAACTCAGAAGTCTGCTGAAGAAACAGTCCAAGAAGCTGAAGAAACTGTTAATGCTGAAAGGACTGAGCCACAACCTGTCCTTCCTCAGCAGGTAGTTAATTCAACCATCAGTAAAACTTCAAATTCTGAAACTTATTCTTTTGCTAATATTATTCTATCTCTACAGACTCTCAAGATACAAGTCAGATGGTTGCTGAAGCCTCTGAACCAGAACCAACACTCCCTGCTCAGCAGGTAGTTAATAATTTTGGTATAAAAACTAAGTTTGACAGCTTAGTACTTGTGTCTAATTTTAATTTATTTCAGGATGAACAAATGGAGGATGCTACCCCAGCTCCTCATGGAATGGAAATTCTACTACATGAGCTTGCTGACTCTCAGCAGGTAAATCATGTTTCAGATTTAAACTCTAAAACAATTCTCCAAACCAATCCTGATCTAAATAAAATTCTTTTCAGGCTCAAAAGGAGACCACTGAAATGGTACTCATCACTGAAGATCAGCAAGTAAGTTCGGAAGAACTTTACTTGAGCTTCAAGAGGACAACTTTGTCTAGAGTTGCTAAGTCCGTCAGCAACTGGCAAAGATATAGGAGAATGGACTTCTCAGATCTTCACCTTCATCTCTCAAATGAGAAAAAGAGATCTTCACTGCTGAAGCTCGAAACATTTGTCCACTCCATACTTCCTGACGAAATGACATATTCTCAGCAAATGAGTTCAAATCTGATTGCTCAAATCAGAGAGAATATGAAGGCCAAATTTAAGAGTGCCTCTCCAGCTGAACAAGCTGTGATGCTCAAAGGCTCCTTTGTTCCTGTGGTGGCTGATCCCCACAAACTAACTGAGGAAGAAGAAGTGACAAGTGTTGCTTTATATAAGCACGTTGAGTTAGTCATCTTGACTGATGATGAAGAAGAAGAAGAAGATGAGAACATTCCCACTGATCCCAGTGATGATGAAGGGAAAGATTCTAAGGACAAAAAGGATGAAGATGATGACAATCAAGGTCCAAGTCCTGGTGCTGGTGGAATAAAGTTGACAGCTGCTGAAACTAATCCCTTTGACAATCAGCAAGCTGATCAACAACAATCTCAGCAAGAATCTCAACCTCCTCCTGCTGCTGCTGAAAATCAAGCACCTGTACAAGGTGCTGATACTGAAGAAGAATACGCCAGAAAAAGGGCTGCCTTGAAAAATGGCAAAAGTCCAGTTTCTGATGCCAAGGTTACTGAAGAAAACCTTGAAGATGAGGATGAAGAAGATGAAGATTACCAACGAGCTTTACAAAATAGTCTCGTGATCCATGCAAGGCATACGCAGGATCTGGAAATTGGTGAATCTTCAAAACCAAAATCAAAGGAAGTTCCATCCCTTCCACCTACTACTGGCGCAACTCCAGTTATTGAGTCTCAAACGTTGCCTTCAGCAACTACTCAATTAAAACTAACTACTGGTGAAACTCCAGTAATTGAGCCCCAAACTCAATTGAAACAACTATCTACTGGTGAAACTCCAGTCGTTGAGTCTGAAGCGTTGCCATCAGCAACCACTCAACAAAAAGGACGTGAAGCTACTGACAAAGGCTCAAAAGTCGCTCAACTTGATGAATCTGAGGATGATGACGACTTGTCAGAAAATGAAGATGAACAATCCAAGCGAGACCCAAAAGTCGTTCAGATTCCTCCTCCTAACTATCTCAGCTATGAAGGAGATTCATTAAGGGCTGAGTTGCTTTTACAAGATGATCAGTTTGCTACTGAACTTAAGGCTCACTCCTTGACACCTAATTTAGTGTCGTTCCCAAGAGTTGAGGAGTTTACTCCCAGAATTCTCGCACTAAAGAAAGTCCATGAAGCCTGCAAAGCTGAAGATGAGGCATTGCTTGCTGAGAGCCCACTTGACATTGGAAAAATATTGGCTACGGTGCTGAGACGCACTACAACTTTAACCATAGCTCAGAAAGACATCAGTCTTTATCACCAGAGCTATGAAGAAGATGTAAGTCAAGCTCTCTTGCTGGCAAAGAGTGCTCTTGTCAAAGCTCAGACTATTATGGATGAGAAGGCCGCAGCAGAGAAAAGACATGAAGAGAACATGATGATTATTCAAAAAGAGTTAGCAATAATGAACTCTGACCAACAAGAAATCATCATGAAGTATAACAGCCTCAACACTCTTGCTGAAAATTGCAATGAGTTTTATTCTCTGCACATCACTCCGATGTTGCAATCCATGTCTAAGGGGGAAAAGAAGACCAGAAAAAGCAATCAAACCCCTCCTACTCCTGCTGATGTGCCACTTCCACTAGAACCTCTTGCTGAAAGAGAGCAAAGTTCTAAAAGACAAGCAGAAACTGAGTTAAATTCAGCAAGTACCAAAAAGAGAAAAACCGCTGCTGAAACTCAAGATTTCTGTCACAATGAAAGTCATCACATTCTGAATAAAGATGATGAAGAAGATGATGACAATCAAACAATAGCTCAAGCCATAAGAGCTAGACCCTTAACAGCCATAACTCCGTCTGGCCACTCAAGGCATTTTTCGTCTGACTCTTCAGCAAGAGATCAAGACAATGCTAAAACAAGAAGAAGAAGGCAAAGACAGGAAGAGAAAAGGCTGGCCAACATTGCTATTGGCTCCGGCATTGAATATACAAAGACCAGCAATGATGAAACCACTCAGAATGTGATCAGAAACATTCATGGTTGCTGGATCCTAAAGCTGGAAGATTTGTTGGTAAATGAGTTCTTTCCTACAGCCTGTTTGAATCAGATGTTCAAATGGATTGAACTCAAGGTCCAAAAGAAGCATAGGGAAGAATCCCTCCCAAGAAATATTGCTGGGAAATGGTTGAATCTTGAGGTCTATGTAAGAAGAGTTGCCATTGGTAAGACATTTAGACAAGAACCAGATATAATCAAACCACCTGGCATCGCTTTCTATGCTGACCCGGTAACAAAGAAACCTAAGAAGAAACTTGGATTGATTCCTTATGAGTACTTCTATCTGACTGCTCAGGATCAAGAAGAAGATCTTCTCTGGTTAAGAAAGATTCATCCGAGAAACATTTCAGATACACAGCTTCTCCATGCCAGCAATTGGGGCATGCATTTGTGGGTAATTAACTACATGGAAATGAATGCTGAAAAGCATCATCATACTGCCTGCAAAAATGCAAGAATTCTTCAACTACAAGTCCGTAGGCTTCTGGAAAACTACGAGAAGGATTGTGTTGAATTCACTGCTCTTGCTGAGAAGAGTGTAAGAGAGATTCTGAGAAAATCCTCTGAAATAGTTTAAGTCCCTGCAATAGTTTCTTGTTAAAGTTTTTGTTTGCTAATTCTCTGTTATCTATGCTTTCTTGTAAACTTATAAATGATAACTTTCAGCAATGAATTCTTTTTGACTCTTATTGGTTTTTGATTATGCAACTTACTTATGCTTACTGTTTATTAATTCAAGAATGCTTGCATTAATCATCTGATTTATTCAACATCAGAAACCTCTAAAAGGGTAACAATTAATTTAGCCATGGATTGCTAACATCAAAACGGGGGAAATTTGTTAGGAAACTTGTAATTTTGATGAGCAATTAACCATGCTAAATTAAGATCAGTCCAGTAACTAGTACTCTTAAGGTCCATCGGATTTTAGAATTTTTAAAGGACATTGTAAAAGAGGAACGTTTGCTGATGACTTAGATAGGTGTTATATAAGTTTTTATCTTGGTGGATGACGTACTTTAATTTCTGTGAAGAAATTAATTTATTGACACTTTAGCGTATGATGTATTTTATTTTATGAAAAGAAAATATCTTATTGATGCTTAGCTTTGATTTTCTGAAAAGAAAATGACCTATTGAAGCATTTGCTGAAGATGTATTTTGTTTATTATAAACAAATTATTGAAGCAAATAAGAAACCGGTCAGAATCTTAAAGACTTTTGAAGATCTGAAGACTTGAAGACTTGAAGACTTGAAGATTGCTGAAGACTGGTAAGGCACGTGTTGCTCAGAAAGTGAAATTTTCAGCAACAGCATTGCATAAGTGAAAATCTGAAAGACAGAGTAGGTTGTGCTTGCTGAAACTGAGAATAAACACTTGCTGATAAACATATGTGACCTCTTGCTGAATGTACTTGATTTTTGCGCTCCATTGTTACTGTTTGAATTCTATTCAAAAGTGCATTTAATACAAAGCTTACACACGAAGGACATGAAGACTAGAAGACAAACAAAGGTTGCTGCTGAAAGTACAAAAGCAAGATAGTGACATGTTAAGGAACAAAAGCCTTAGGATTTGAAATTCAAACGGCTCCTTACTTGCACTATAAATAGAGGTCATATGGCAAAGAGTTGAAGTGTGTCAACAACGTGATCAAACTCTCACTTGTGCTTAAAATTCACAAACCTTCAAACACTCTTACTGCCATTGATCCGTTCCAAGACTTAAAGCTTGAAAAAGCTACTTGTGAAGAAGTAGAACAAACTCGGCTAAGAAATTAGTTAAGTGTTCTTTCTTTCGAACAAGAACAAGTCTTGACACCAGAAACAATCAAACTTGTTTACTGCAAAGTATTCCAAGTTGTGTTTCTTAGATTACTTGTTGTAACTGAATAAGTTATAATTAAGTTATCTCACCCCAAAACTCTCTAACTGAAAATACACCCTTTCAGGCGTGATATTCAGGGGGAACTTAATCAAGCATAGTTTTGCTGATTAAAAGTACCAAGTTTGGTGGAGAACAAGGTTGAGTTCTCTAGTTTAGGTTGGAGACAAAGCAAGTGTGCTTTGGTTTCTGTTGAATCGCTTTAGATAGGAGATTGTAAGGAACCTCAATCATATCTTAGTGGATTCAGTCCTAGAAAGGACAAAGTGGATTAGTTGGGAGATTACGCCACTCTCAGATACCTCTCTAAAAGCGTTTGTGTGATTTACTTACTGCATTTAGCTTTCAGCAAATTTTATCTGTTTGTACACAGTCACTCACATCACTTGCTGAAACACTTTACTTGCTGAAAAAGCACTTATTGTTTCAAAGACTTCCGCTCTCTGATTTTAAGTATCAGCAAACCAAGCTACTGTAAAGTAACTTACGCTTGCTGAGAAAGTTAAGTATCAGCAATCTCATTACTGAAAAGTAATAAGTATTTGCTGAGAAAGTTTTAAACGACAAAAGTTTGAAAAGACTATTCACCCCCCCCCCCTCTAGTCTTTTCTTGTTGTTTAAAGGGACCAACAAATTCCAAATCATTAATTGAGCCACAAAATATTATACTTAATTCCAAATCAATTATAATCAATCAATCACAATTAATTCCAAATTAATTGCGATTCCATCTTCAAGGATATTCGGATAAGCTTAATCACCACATAGTGTGACCCATAGGGCCTCATTGTATTAAGCAAGTCCTAGACTAGGCAAAATGGAATTCCTAGACGGTTCCATTTGCAATATTAATACATGAGGACGTTTGAGAGGTTTCTCAAAGCAGACCCTTTCATTGTGAAGTTTGTTGCGCTCAACGCGGCGATGGTGACGTCCCTTCATCTGACTGACTCGAATGTATCTAGGATCGATGAAGTGTCTATCCCAATAATACATCCACGGGCGTCTTCAGTGAGTTGCATGGTGAATCCAATATCTATTATGACTATCATAATAATATTGATACGCTGGCCAGCGGTTTTACCAATCACAACTATGAACGACTATGAGCAGTGCTCTCTTGTGCTACACATGAGAGATGAATCCTTCACAAAAACACTTATCATCCCCATTTGTATGTAGCCATAATCCTGGATCGTGTCTTGGATCAACTGCTTATTCAGAGCTGACATCGGCGGGTCCACCAAGGATATGGGGCAACAAATATGATGATAAAGTCCTGTAAGTCCAAAGGACGACTGGCATCTCTTCGACAACTTACCGGTTCCCATAGACACTTCGGTGTAGAGTATACATCGATGGGAGTGTCCGGTGGGTACTTCCATTGTTCGGTAATCATCCTTCGAACAACTATGCGCAGTTATGGGAACGTTTCTTGATTGTCCAACAATCCGTTCCGTGGCCGTGGGATCGGCTCACACTTGCTCCAACAAGTATAAACTCCACGCGTACTAGTCTCAGCTGGTTCATTCAGACCCCTACATCCGAGATGAACCTTGACTAGGGAGAGTTTGGGATAGATGATAAATCACATAGCTCCCACTATCTGTGGGATCGGTCATCTATCCGAGGGGACATGTTTAATATCAATACAGACAAGAATAGAGATATGACTTGCTGCATGCCTGGTGTAATATAAATATGAAAGTGATACTCAATAGTCAACAACAAACTTATATTATATTACGTTGACCTGTGTAATAGTACATATATGCCCTCTATGAGGGTTGCATGCCCTTAATAAGGACTGTCTCTAGGACATATACACTATCACGGATAGAGTCATCCGTCGCTATATTTTATATATATATATATTATTATTTTTTTTTTAATTTCTCTTATTGTTTTCAAATTATGTTTGTTAATGGAGTTAAAATTGAATGCGCCAGAGATTTATGTACGATGATTGACGGTACGAAACTATAAATTTCATTCAACAAACAAAAATTGTACGTAAAGAAATACTAAAATGTACGAACATAAACATAAAAAACGAGCATCTCAAAATGTACGGAGATGCAATCCTACAATGTACGAACATAAACTAAAAATACTAAAACTACTAGCTACTTCTCTGCCTCTGTGTTCTCCTCGGGCTCTGCGTTCTCCACCCCGCCCAAAGCTCCAGCATGGTGGTGCGGCTGGATGAGGGGAGGGTCCCGGTTCCAGTACGCTTCCCACAGCGGCCGAGAAGTCGTGTCAATCCATAGGGGCCATTTTCCCTCCTTGCTCCAGTCAGTTTTGACTCTCATCATCGTATGCATGTGGATGCTAGATCCTCGGACCAGGAACGCATTCCACAACTCCTCCATATGAGCAGGAGGCATATAGTAGTAGTTCTGCAATATATATTCAATGTACATAAGTGAAATGAAACACAATTTACCTAAATGTTACACTTAATTAGTGAGCACCCTACTCAATAACCTAAGGTTGCGGTCTAACATAATCATGGGCGCCGCTTACCCAACATCATGAATGCGGACGTAAAGTTATTAAATACAAATAAAGTACCTTCAATTCCTCGAAAAACTGCTCCTTTGCAGACATGGGAAGCGTACTCCACCTTTCACCCCCACTCCCTAGCTATGGAAACGTATGAAATCTTCTACGGATGATGTTACCCAACTTTCTATTAGTTTGGTCCTCTGGTCTGTTCAGTTAAATACAATCAGTTCGCTTAGATGTCAGCAAGGCTTACCAATGGGTGCAAACCAATAAAACGCTTACTGATCGACAGTAAACGTATAGTATTAGTTATCACCCAATGTAAGCCTAATCCAACACTTCCAAACTAATATATGTATATCATCATCACACCTATTCATTTCAATGAAAAACAAACTCTTATGTGTGTGTTCAGTCAAATACAATCAGTTCGGTTAAATATCGGGGAGACTTTTCTATGGGACCTAACCAATGTAACGCTCACTGGTCGATAGTAAGCATGTACTATTAGTTAGGGCCCAAGAAAAATCTTACCAACACACAGAAACCAATTATAATAGCATCATCACACTTAATAGCTTATATAAGATAATTAAAATAATTAATTATTAATCTATTAATTAACATAATTATAATTATCAGAACTAAGTAGGCAGAATTTTAATCTTCTTTATTAATCAAACTTAATCCAACTTAATTCAAAATTTAACAAAATATTAAGCAAATTTAACATGAATATTATAATAACATGAAAACAGAACTAACTTAAGCAATTTAACAGAACTAACTTAAGCAAATTTAACATGCATATTAAGCATGAATAACCAATTTAACATGAATAAGGTATTAACATGAATATTATGATATTCAAATCCATTTAACATGAATATTAACCAAATTACAGTTAAAAATAAGGGTTAATTTGTGGCAAATCAAACCCAACCTTCAGGCAAAATTCATTTACAGATTTAATAGAACAATTTTAGCTATACAACATATATAATTTAACAATTAATAACTATAAAAATCAGATTTAAGCACAAAACATAAAAAGCCCCAAAAATTAGGGTTAGGGTTCTAACCTTTATTGGGCAAAGATCGAATGGGAGAGGAGAAGAGGATGAGGTGGCTCGTCACTAGGCACAATGGTGACTAATACTACCAATTTCAACAAAAAATGAGGAATTAGAAAATGAAATTGAAAAATTAGAGAAGCAAAAGAATGAGAGGAAGTAACCTTACAGATTGTATTAAAGAATGGTGGCGGTGGAAGGTGGTGGCGGCGGCGATGATGACGGCGGACGGTGGTGGGTGGTGGTAGTTAGGGTTTGGGGTTTGATTTGGGGGAGAAGAGAAATGGGGGAGGAGAATGAGAGAATGCTCTCTCTGTAAGCAGACATCGTCTGCTTTATACAGACATATAGCGACGGATTACTAATCCGTAGCGACGGATTACTAATCCGTCGCCATTTCTCAAATTTAATTTATATTTTACTTTTTTTTTCACAGTCAACGACGTATAGCGAAGGATAAACTCATCCGTCTCCAATTTAGAGACGGATAAAACTTATCCGTCGCTTCTGGAGACGCGGATTGGATCTCTGAATACACGAACTGAGCTTAGAGCGCAGTTCGTCTCTATTCGTCGCTAAGTGTAGCGATCCGTCGCTAAATAGCGACGGATCGTATCCGTATCAATTCTTCCGTCGCTAAATGACTGATTTCTTGTAGTGCCTGGGCCCACATTCCAGACGATGACTTTACCTACACTAAGCCCACTGATGGTCTGAGGTGGAATGGTCAGGTTGTCTTGTACCCCAATAGAGAGAAGTAAGTATTATGCATCAAATTATCTATGCACATAAATATATATATAACAAAGATTTGCTTATTGATTTACCTATTCTTTACAAGTTGTTTGGGCACCAGGCTGCCAACAAACTTAGCAACATTTTGAGGAACAAGATGAGAGGGTGGAAACACGTGGCAGAGCATCCCTGACCAACTGAAGGGAGAGATTTTTGAGGAGCTGAGGGTGAGTTAATAATCGTACATTAGTTACCTAATTGTTTCTGTGATGTGAGTGGTATGTTAGCCACTTTGTGTGAGTGGTATGTTAGCCACTGTACTTGGGTGATATGTTAGTCACCATTGTCATAGTAAAATATAGGACAATGTGAGTGATATGTTAGTCACCGATACAATTATTGTGTTATGTTACCCGTGTTATACTTGAATGTTCTCAAGTGTTCATACGTATATTTTTGGATATTTACTTGTAATTTTGTTGAAAGATTACTTCCTTCCGAAAGCTTTGTTGTGGGACCTTTGGTGGAGCATCAACGCTCATGGTAGTTCCCTTTACAAGAATCTGATTCATGGTCGGAAGATCAAATCTGAATCGGGTCAGCCAAAACCCGGTTGGCTAGGAGATGGCATTTGGGCGGCATGGAAGGCATGGTGGGATGACCCGAGAGTCCAGGCACATGCTGAGCAGAACAGTGAGAACAGGAAGGCGAAGCCGGCTGATGGGACTAGGACCTTTGTGACACACCGTTTTGGCTCTGAGTCGATCGCTACAGCAAATGTGAGGAGGAAAGTAAGTGTATTAACTTTATGATTTTATCATCATTCTTATACTTGTTATTTACTTCAAACTAAGTATATGATGTTTTCATGTGTCATTCAGTTGGAGGAGAAGGATAGTCTTCTCTTCATCTTGTTCAGCAGATCTCAGACGGGCAAGGACGGAAAATGGTTGTGTACTCAAGCAGAGAAGATTGCGGTAAGTTCAACAATACAAGTGTTTATTAAATACGGATGATTTCATATCTAATTAACCACATAACTAACACCTTACACTCTTAATTTATCATTGCAGGCGGCCTACGAGGCTAGAATTCGTGATGAGGATCTCACTGTTGAGGAAATGAATGACATTTTCCTCGAGGTGAATCCTCCAAACGAGAAGGGCCGTCGCTTGGGACTGGGGAGTGCGGCATCTACCGTGGGGTGGGCTCGAGGGCGGCGCGTGTCCGTGGTATCGGTTCATCACGTGCCACGTCATCTACTTCTTCCAGTCGAGAGTAGGCCCTCTTATTTCAGTTGCAGCAGAAGGAAGAGGAGATGAGGAGGAAGGATGAGGTGATGAGGAGGATAGTCGCGGTGCAGTCTCAGCAACAAGCTATGCTCGCTGAGTTGTATGCGAAGCTGGGGTTGCCACCACCGCCACCGCCATTGCCACCGCCACCACCCTCTCCATGATCCCCTAGCCTTTTGATTCCCTCTATTTCTATTTTCTGCATGAATATTGGGTACGATATGATATTACTTTGGATTAATATTATACGTATGATTATTATTATATGTATGGAGGGTTTCGTTACATTTATTATGATGTTTTTGGATTATTTTCGGTTCATTTGGTCTACAATAATTTGTGAAACAGGTTGCTTGATTTGAACAAATTAAATTTGATTCTGGTAGGCATTATTTTAGTATAAAATATTTAAAAAAAAAAATAGAGACGGATGCCTGTGACACTCAGCGAAGGATGGTTCATCCGTCACTGATTGTCTGGCCATACTACCACGTGGCAAGGAACTCAACGACGGATGGTCATCCGTCGCAAAAAAGTCAACATTTTATCCGTCGCTAGTCCGTCGCTAAATTCGCAACGGATCCGTGATTCGTCGATAAATCGATGGCGACCAACGATTTAGCGATGGATTTCTCATCCGTCCCTATCAATCGCGATCCGTCGATGTTCCTCTACAGCGACGGATCGAGATTTTCCAGCGACGGATCCATCCGTCGCTGGATCCTGGATCCTTTGTAGTGTCATAACTCAATTAGGAAAACTTGCCCCTTAAGTTTGAATGGAGGAAGGAGTCAAAGGAGGAAGAACTCAAACTTCTTCCTCCTTCACCCATTTGGCCGCGCCTATGGAGGGAGTATGTGGGTCCCACGTTTGGGACCCACATGCAAGTCTAAGGCAATTCTTACTCTATTAGATTTTGCTCATGTGCATATATTAATCTTTAATTAATATATCCTTTTAATTCCATGCTCTATTATATTTTCAAAATATAATCTTTAATTGTATTTTCATAAATAAAATTAATTCAGTTAATATTCCCAAGATATTAATTGTGCCACATATAATTATAATTAATGTTGATTAATTATAATCCCATCTCTATGGTGATGCGGATAAGCTGAATCACCACATAGTGTGACCCGTAGGGCCTCAGTGTATTAAGCTAGTGACATCACTAGGCATCATGGGATTCCTAGACGGTCCCATTTGCAATATTAATACATGCGTACGTTTGAGATGTTTCTCAAAGCTACTCTTTCGTTGTAGAATCCTGTTGCACTCAATGCGGCGATGGTAAGGTCCTTTCATCTGACTGACTCGAATGCATCTAGGATCGATGATGTGTCTATCCCAATAATACACTCATGGTGCCTTCAGTGAGCTGCTTGGTTAATGCGATATATCTTATGACCATTCATAAATATATCCATACGCTGGCCAGCGGTTTTACCAACACAACTATGTACGACTTGAGCAGTTCTCTCCAATGCTACACATGAGAGATGAGTCCTCACAAGAACACTTATCATCCACATTTGTAATACGTCCATGATCCCAGAAAGGGCCGTATCACGCTGCTTATTCAGAGCGTGCGTTTGATCCCCTCCCAAAGACATGGGGCAACAAATGTGATGATAAAGTCCCGGTGAGTCTAAGGACGAATGGCATCACTTCGACAACTCCGATTCCCATCGACACTTCAGTGTAGAATACACATCGATGGGAGTATCCAGTGGGTTCTTCCATTGTTCGGAATCCTCCCCGAACAACTATGTGCAGTTATGGGAACATCATGGATTCGTCTAAAGATCCGTTCCGTGGTCGTGGGATCGACACACACTTGCTCCAACAAGTATAACCTTCACACATACTAGTCTCGATTGCCTCATTCAGACCCCTACATCTGAGATGAGCTTCGGCTAGGGAGAGTTTGGGATAGATGATAATTCACATAGTTCCCATTAGTTATGTGATCAGTCATCTATCCACATGGGACATGTTTGATATCTATACAGACCAACCAGATAAAGATATGACATGATGTATGCCTGATGTAATATATAAATACGTTATGTAAACATAAACATGGATAAACAAACATATAATATATTACGTTGACTGTGTAATAGTACATTTGTCCTTGATAAAGGTTGTCTCTAGGACATACATACTATGATTTTGGTGATGAGAATTGAAAAGGATAAGAAGAAAATTGAGTTTCAGGACGTTACATGCCAGGGGAATCGCCCCAGTCTGTAGGGGATTCGCCCCAGAGGATAGTTGCAAACAACAACTCCCCTAAAACGGGGCTCTGAGGGGGCGAATCGCCTACAGAACAGGGCGATTCGCCCAGCCTGACTTATGGCCGGGCTGGGCGCATCGCCCACTCCATTCTCCCAACTCACCTTCTTCTTCTCCCCTTCGAATTCTCTCCCCAAAAAACTCAATCTCACTCATTCTTCCATCAAATTCCATAATCTTATGCATTTTGGAGACCCATCACCTCCTCTATCATCTAGTCCGAACAAATTCATCAATTGTAGCTTCAAATTCAAGAAATCAAGAAAATTCTTATGAACCCTAGTTTTTGAAATTTGGGAATTTCTCTTCATTAGCTCCAATTATGCTATGTGTTGTTGAATATGAATTATATTATGATTGTTAAACATGACTCTAAGTAGATTAGCAGTTCAATTATGAATTTGGCTCGTTTCGATTTTTGGCTATATGAACTACTCGAATTTGTGGCTTTCAATTGTTTGATGATTGTTTGCTATGCTTTTGGGTGTGAATGAGTTGTTGATGGTGATATGTATGCATAAGGTTGATGTGAAATTGATGGGTAGCTCATGTTGTGAGTTTTTTTGCTTGGTTTGGTCAAATTCGAACTTGTAGAATCGAAGTTTTAAAGCTTCTCTACTTGTTCTTTAGACCTTAGCAAGCTTTCAAACTCAACAACTAGATCGTTATGAGTGTGATTTGAGTTTTGTTCTCGTTGACTTGTTGCATTAGGATTTGTCGTAAGACAAGGAGTGTTGGCTTGTCAAGTGTGTAGTTTGTTAGTATAGGAGTTGTTGTTACAATCATCTATCTTTGAAAGGAGCTAATGAAGCTTTTGTAGGTACCATGGATTCTACAGTATTGAAGAAAGCTAAAAGGGATGGGGCTTCGACCTCAAAATAAGTCCCTAAGTCGCAGGAAACTGTCGAAATTCCAAGGAAGTCCGATGACTTGCGTAAATTCCGATACCGTTTCTATAAGGCAGGCGAACGTCCGGTGATTGGACTTGACCGTTTACAACGGCACCAAGTATGCGAACCGAGGGCTGCAATGGGACGCACCATATCCGCACCTTGTGAGGCTTATAGTTCAGAGGGGGTGGACCTTTTACTGGACAAAACTCTCTGGTTGGGATAGAGGCCTTGTGGAGGAATTCAACATTGCATGTGAGGACTATGATGGAAGTGCTCAAGCGGTTACGTTATGTTGGTCCCTTTAAACAACAAGAAAAGACTAGGGGGGGTGAATAGTCCTTTCAACCTTTCGTCGTTTAAAACTTTCTCAGCAAGTGCTTATTACTTTTCAGTAATGAGTTTGCTGATACTTAACTTTCTCAGCAAGCGTAAGTTACTTTACAGTAGCTTGGTTTGCTGATACTTAAAATCAGAGAGCGGAAGTCTTTGATACAATAAGTGCTCTTTCAGTAAGTAAAGGTTTCAGCAAGTGATGTGAGTGACTGTGTACAGACAGATATGATTTGCTGAAAACTAAATACAGTAAGTAAATCACACAAACACTTTTATAGTGGTATCTGAGAGTGGCGTAATCTCTCAACTAATCCACTTTGTCCTTTCTAGGACTGAATCCACTAAGATATGATTGAGGTTCCTTACAATCTCCTATCTAGAGCGATTCAACAGAAACCAAAGCACACTTGCTTTGTCTCCAACCTAAACTAGAGAACGTAACCTTGTTCTCCACCAAACTTGGTACTTTTAATCAGCAAAAACTATGCTTGATTAAGTTCCCCCTGAATATCACGCCTGAAAGGGTGTATTTTCAGTTAGAGAGTTTTGGGGTGAGATGACTTAATTATAACTTATTCAGTTACAACAAGTAATCTAAGAAACACAACTTTGAATACATTGCAGTAAACAAGTTTGATTGTTTCTGGTGTCAAGACTTGTTCTTGTTCGAAAGAAGAACACTTAACTAATTTCTTAGCCGAGTTTGTTCTACTTCTTCACAAGTAGCTTTTTCAAGCTTTTAAGTCTTGGAACGGATCAATGGCAGTAAGAGTATTTGAAGGTATGTGAGTTTAAAGCACAAGTGAGAGTTTGATCACGTTGTTGACACACTTCAACTCTTCGACGGATGACCTCTATTTATAGTGCAAGAAAGGAGCCGTTTGAATTTTAAATTCCAAGGCTTTTGATCCTTAACATGTCACTATCTTGCTTTTGTACTTTCAGCAGCGTCCTTGTTTGTCTTCTAGTCTTCATGTCCTTCGCGTGTAAGCTTTGCATTTAATGCATATTTGAATAAAATTCAAACAGTAACATTGGAGCGCAAAAGTAAGTACTTTCAGCAAGGGGTCACATATGTTCCATCAGCAAGTGGTTAGTCTCAGTTTCAGCAAGCACAACCTACTCTGTCTTTCAGATTTTCACTTAGCAACACGTGCCTTTGTAGATACCAGTCTTTCAGCAATCTTCAAGTCTTCAGATCTTCAAATTCTTCAAGTCTTCAGATCTTCAATAATCTTCAAGATTCTGAGCGGTTTCTAAATGCTTCAATAGTTTGTTCGTAATAAACAAAGTACATCGTCAGCAAATGCTTCAATAGGTTATTTTCTTTTCAGAAAATAAGATACATCACAAGATAGAGCATCAATAAGTTATTTTCTTTTCAGAAAATAAAATACATCATACGCTAAAGAAATAACTTATCTAGCACCTAATCTAAGTCTTCAGCAAACGTTCTTCTTTTACAATGTCCTTAAAATTCTAAATTCCTATGGACCTCAAGAGTACTAGTTACTGGACTTTCCTTAATTTAGCATGGTTAATTGCTCATCAAAATTACAAGTTTCCTAACAAATTTCCCCCTTTTTGATGTTAGCAATCCATGGCTAAATTAATTGTTACCCTTTTAGAGGTTTCTGATGTTGAATAAATCAGTTGATTAATGCAAGCATACTTGAATAATTAAACAGTAAGCATAAGTAAATTGCATAATCAAATACCAATAAGAGTCAAAAGTTTCATTGCTGACAGTTATCTTTCAGAAGTTTACATGAAAAAGCATAGATAACTTAAACAGAATCAGCAAACAAAAACTTTAACAAAAACTATTACAGGGACTTAAGCTCTTTCAGAGGATTTTCTCAAAATCTCTCTTACACTCTTCTCAGCAAGTGCAGTGAATTCAACACAGTCCTTTTCGTAGTTTTCCAGAAGCCTACGGACTTGTAGTTTAATAATTCTTGCATTTTTGCAGGCAGTGTGATGATGCTTTTCAGCATTCATTTCCATGTAGCGAGTTACCCACAAATGCATGCCCCAATTGCTGGCATGGAGAAGCTGTGTATCTGAAATGCATTTCGGATGAATCTTTCTTAGCTAGAGAAGATCTTCTTCTTGATCCTTAGCAGTGAGATAGAAGTACTCATAAGGAATCAATCCAAGTTTCTTCTTTGGTTTCTTTGTTACTGGGTCAGAGTAGTAAGCGATGCCAGGTGGTTTGATCAGATTTGGTTCTTGTTTGTATGTCTTACCAATGGCAATTCTTCTTACTTGGATCTAAAGATTCAACCATTTCCCAACAATATTTCTTGGGAGGGATTCTTCCCTTTGCTTTCTTTGGACCTTGAGTTCAATCCATTTGAACATTTGATTCAATATGGCTGTAGGAAAGAACTCATTTACCAACAAATCTTCCAGCTTTAAAATCCAGCAACCATGAATGTTTCTGATTACATTCTGAGTGGTTTCCTCATTACTGGTGTTTGTATATTCAATGCTGGAGCCAATAGCAATGCTGGCCAGCCTTTTTTCTTCCTGTCTTTGCCTTCTTCTTCTTGTCTTAGCATTGTCTTGATCTCTTGCTGAAGAGTCAGACGAGAAATGCTTTGAGTGGCCAGACGGAGTCAAGGCTGTTAAGGGTCCAGCTCTTATGGCTTGAGCTATTGTTTGATTATCATCATCTTCATCATCTTCATTCAGATTGTGATGACTTTCAGTATGGCAAAAATCTTGAGTTTCAGCAGCGGTTTTTCTCTTTTTGTTACTTGCTGAATTCAACTCAGATTCTGCTTGCCTTTTAGAACTTTGCTCTTTTTCAGCAAGCGGTTCTATAGGTAGTGGCACATCAACAGCAGGAGGGGTTTGGTTTCTTTTTCTGGTACTCTTCTTTTCCCCCTTAGACATGGATTGCAACATCGGTGTGATGTGCAGAGAATAAAACTGATTGCAATTTTCAGCAAGAGTGCTTAAACTGTTATACTTCATGATGATTTGTTGTTGGTCAGAAGTCTTTCTTGACAACTCTTGTTGAATGCTCATCATGTTCTCTTCATGTCTTTTCTCTGTTGCGGCCTTCTCATCCATAAAAGTCTGTGCCTTTACGAGAGCGGTCTTTGCTAGCTTTAGAGCTTGACTTATATCTTCTTCATAGCTTTTATGATAAAGGCTGATGTCTTTCTGAGCTATGGTCAAAGTAGTAGTGCGTCTCAGCACCGTAGACAAAATCTTTCCAAATTCAAGTGGGCTCTCAGCAAGCAATGCATCATCTTCAGCTTTGCAGGCATTATGGACTTCCTTTACTGCTAGAATTCTGGGAGTGAACTCCTCAACTGTTTGGAACGACACTAAATGAGGTGTTAAGGAATGAACCTTAATTTCGGAAGCAAACTGATCATCACGCATCAGCAATTCTGCTCTTAGACCATCGTCTAAATCATTGATGTAATCAAGAGGAGGAATCTGAACGACTTTTGGGTCTCGCTTGGACTGTTCATCTTCATTTTCAGACAAGTCGTCATCATCCTCAGATTCATCAAGTTGAGCAACTTTTGAACCTTTATCAGTAGCTTCACTTCCTTTTTGTTGAGTGGTTGCTGATGGCAATGCTTCAGACTCAACAATTGGAGTTTCACCAGTAGTTAGTTGTTTCAATTGAGTTTGGGGCTCAATTACTGGTGTTTCGCCAGTAGTTAGTTTTAATTGAGTATGAGACTCAATTACTGGAGTTTCGCCAGTAGTAAGTGGAAGGGAGGGGACTTCCTTTGATCTCACTCCTGAAGATTGACCAATTTCTAGATCCTGCGTATGCCTTGCATGGATCAAGAGACTGTTCTGGAGAGCGCGTTGGTAATCTTCATCTTGTTCATCATCATCATCAAGGTTTTCTTCAGTAACCTTGGCATCAGAAACTGGACTTTTGCCATTTTTCAAGGCAGCCCTTTTTCTGGCATATTCTTCTTCAGTATCAGCACCTTGCACAGGTGCTTGATTTTCAGCATCAGTAGGAGGAGGTTGAGATTCTTGCTGAGATTGTTGTTGTTCAGCTTGTTGATTATTAGATTGATCATTTTCAGCAATTGTTAACTTAACTCCTCCAGCATCAGGACTTGGACCTTGATTGTCATCATCATCGTCTTTCTTGTCCTTGGAATCTTTCCCTTCATCATCACTGGGATTAGTGGGAATGTTCTCATCTTCTTCTTCTTCATCATCATCTGTCAGAATGACTAGCTCCACGTGCTTATACAAAGCAACACTTGTCACTTCCTCTTCCTCATTGATTTTGTGGGGATCAGCCACCACAGGTACAAATAGACCTTTGAGCATCTCAGCTTGTTCAGCTGGAGAGGCACTCTTGAATTTTGCATTCATTTGAGAAATCAGATTGGAGCTCATTTGCTGAGAATATGACATTTCTTCAGGAAGGATGGAGTGGACAAATGTTTCGAGCTTCAGCAGAGAAGATCTCTTTTTCTCGTTTGAGAGATGAAGGTGAAGATCTGAGAAATCCATTCGCCTGTACCTTTGCCAGTTGCTGACGGACTTAGCAACTCTTGACAAAGTTGTTCTTTTGAAGTTCAAGTATAGTTCCTCAGAACTCACTTGATGATCTTCACTGATGAGTACCACTTCAGTGGTCTCCTTTTGAGCCTGAAACAGAATGTTATTTAGATCAGGATTGGTTTGGAGAATTGTTTTAGAGTTCATATCTGAAACATGATTTACCTGCTGAGAGTCAGCAAGCTCATGTAGTACAATTTCCATTCCATGAGGAGCTTGAGTAGCATCCTCCATTTGTTCATCCTGAAATAAATTAGAGTTAGACACAAGTACTAAGCTGTCAAACTTAGTTTTTATACCAAAATTATTAACTACCTGCTGAGCAGGGAGTGTTGGTTCTGGTGCAGAGGCTTCAGCAACCATCTGACTTGCATCTTGAGAAGTCTGTAGAGATAATATAATATTAGCAAAAGAACAATTTTCAGAAATTGATGTTTTACTGATGGTTGAATTAACTACCTGCTGAAGAAGGACATGTTGTGGCTCAGTCCTTTCAGCATTAACAGTTTCTTCAGCTTCTTGGACTGTTTCTTCAGCAGACTTCTGGTTTTTCTCTAATTGAGAAAGCTGTGCGGTTTCAGCAATCTCCCTTGTCTCTGAAATGACAAGTTGAGCAGAAGCATCTTGACCCTTGAGCTCACTGCTTGTCATGAAGATATCAATTGATTTGTTGGATGATTCTTCAATTCCCAACTCCATTTGTTTGTTTAATTCTTCCAGTACAAGCTGGACTTTGTCAATTGATGTCTTGGGTGAACTTGGGCCAGTATTCTCAGCATCGCGAGATGCGTCGTTGAATAATGCTTCTTGTGTTTCAGCAACTTCTTGAACCTGAACCATTGCTGTCTCAGCAACTGGTCCTTCAGCAAGCGGTGTTTCAGCAACTTGATGAGTTGCTTGTTCATCAACCATCTTTTCAGCAGCATCAGCAAGTGCCGCTCTTTGCAGATCAGTAGCAATGTCACTTGCTGGTCTCAAAGTTGGATCATCTAGATTATCTACTATGTAGATATCGGGGACTTGGGCAGGAAATTCATTTCCACTGCCTTGTGGTCTATTCTCAGTAGAATTATCAACATTGAGTTGATTGTTGAAGGCTTCCGCAAACACTTCAACATTGCTGACATAGGCTTCAGTAATTACTTCAGCAACATCTACTGGCAAATGCGTTTCAGCATTTGTCTGGGAATTGACTGAGAGGTCTTGGACATCAGGGACTGACTGGCGAGCCAGTGTTTTCTTCCTTTTGTTGCTCGTTCGTTTCCTCTTAGGTACGGGGTTTGCTGATGACGCTGCAGTCTGAGTGTCATCATCAGCTTTCCTCTTTTTCTTGTTAGATTTCTCTTGTTTCCCAGAGTCATCTATAGTTGCATTTTCAGCAACGGCTGTTGTACACGTACCTTGTTGATTTTCTACAGCAGTTTCATTTGTGTTACCACCACCAACAGCAGTTTCATCTCTAAGTTGCTGAGTGGTAACATCTGCAGCTGTTGTATACCTTACTTGTTGGCTTGTGCTGACAACATTTGCAGTTGTTGTCTTCTTAGTTTTCTTTCCAGCAATCTTAGGTACATTCTGCTTGTAGAAAGATCTTCCCACATTGCACACAGATTTCTTGATAGGCAATGGGTATCTTAGCTGAATCCTGAAATGTTCAAGGATGTAGCATATCTTGATTCCATACATAACTGGAAAGGAATGTGAGACCTTGTTGTCTTCTACCTTTACCTTAAACTTAGTAACACAATCAACAAGCCTGTTGAAAATGTACTTAGCCCAGTTAAGTTCCATTTTATTTTCATGGATATGCATCAGCAATGGCCATCATCAGCAATGGGAGTCAAGAACTTTTATTAGTAGCAGAGCTACTAGACCAAGTAAATGGCAGAGATGCTTTCTCTTAACGTGCTTTGTCCAAGTCACGGGAGCTATCTCGCCTTTCTTCATTTTCTCATTTCTGACGTCACTGTAGAAAGCTTCAATTTCTTCGTCAGTGGCAGTGACGTCATCTTCAGTTCCAGTGGTTGGAATCTGAAAAATCTCCGCTAAATCAGTCCATTTCAGGACGATTTGCGTGTTCTGAACATAAGTAAGGATCACTTTTTCAGTGACTCCATTACTATCTGTAAGGGACTGGATTTCTGCATTGTTGTAGAATTCCATTGTATCAATCATGCTCACTTGCTTAGTGCGAGCAGAGATAAAGTTCATGAGGCCTTGCTGCTTGATAAACTCAAGCGCCTCTTCATTTTCGTCATCGAGTTCTTGTTCATAAAAGTACCTAATGTACTTTTCTTTTGCAAAACCTCCCCATTGCATCAACATCTCACACTTTGCAGTGTCAAGATATGACGGAGGCATAGGTTTTTCTGAGATTCGGTCGTTTTTCAACACAACTTTCGTTGTGTTTGTGGCCGGAGTAGTCACCGGAGCAGTGCGTGTTTCGGCACTGTCAACCTTTGATGACTTTGAGGACTTAGAAGACAGTCTCTTGGGAGCCATTTCTTTTATAGAGAAAGAAAATGTGTACGAAAAGAGATAGTTTGCTTTTTCGACCGGAGGTACAGTAGATTCAGGCTAAAATTTGCAGAGAAAGGAAATGTGAGTTAAAGAATTTTGTCATTTCTCTAACTCCTTCTTTATATAGTTTCTTTGTTGTGTGAGAAACTCAATCGATTTGAGCTCTCAGCAAGGGTAAAACAGAGAAACACTGGAGTTAGTGGAGCCTTTGCATTAAATGCGTAGTGGCCCACTAACTAAAACTGTCAGAGCACTCTCTCTCTTTGTTTTGTTAGCCGTTAGATAAGTAACTCCTTTTAATCAATGGCCACGATTGAATTTCATGTCATGATTATTGCGAGTTTATCTGTGCCAGTTTAACGTCACAAATTGATTTTACCGAGTTTTAAGGAATAGATTGCTTGCTGAAATAGACAAGAATCTTTTCAGCGAGTTTGAATTAACAACCTAGATACTTGCTGAAAGTTCCCCCTTACTTAGATATCTCATAATTTCCTAAGATTAAAAGATATTTCTGATTTCCCGTATCAGTAATTCTTTTGTACTTGAGACATCCTTTGGTAAAATCTGAGAGATGAGCTTTGCTCTTTTTCTGAGTTCCCGTCTCAAAAAATTCCTTTGATACTTGAATACCTGTTTCAGTATCTTTGATTGTCTGAGTGCCTGTCTCAGCAATCCTTAAGCTTCTTTCTCTTACTGAGTGCCTGTCTCAGCAAGTGATCAAGTTTCCTAACAAATACCCGTTTTGAAGGAATTACTTGCTGAATGCCTGTTTCAGCAAACATGCAGTGACCTATCATTTCCTAGAAGAAATCAATGACTTTGGCTTGCTGAATACATGTTTCAGCATTCTGCCAATTGTATCCTTTATTGAGGTAGTTCAATCAATCCAAGGTTATACTTTAGCATTGCGAACCTATTATCCGGTAGGGGCTTGGTAAAGATATCAGCAAGCTGATCATCAGTGCCTACTTTACAACCTCAATATCACCTTTTCCACATGATCTCTAATGAAATGATGTCTAATATCAATGTGCTTAGTCCTAGAGTGAAACTTAGGATTTTGCGTGATTGCAATAGCACTTGTATTATCACAAAAGATTGGTGTTTTCTTTGCAGAAATACCATAATCTCTTATTGTTGCTGAATCCATAGGATTTGAGCTGTGCAACAACCAGCTGCAATGTATTCAGATTCAGTAGATGAATTGGCGACACACGTTTGCTTCTTGCTGAACCATGATATTAATCTAGTACCCAAAAACTGACAAGTTCCAGAGGTACTTTTTCTATCAAGAGTTGATCCACCATGATCAGCATCAGAATAGCCAACCAATCAAGTCCAGAATCTTTTGGATACCATAATCCAACATTGACTGTACCTTTAACATATTTCAGTATTTAATTGCCTTTTTGTAGTGTGATTCTCTTGGATCCGATTGGAATCTTGCACACACACAAACAGCATACTGAATGTCAGGTCTACTTGCTGTTAAATACAACAAGGAACCAATGAGCTTTATTACTTGTGTTCTTCAAAAACACTTTTGTCCTCTTTAGTATAGCCCAATTTGGTACCAACACTCATAGGGATCTTTTCAGGTTTTTCATCCTCTTTGATCCTAAACTTTATGAGCATTTCTTTCGCATACTTTGCTTGATTTATGAATATTCCATCTTTGAGTTGCTTGACTTGCAATCCTAGGAAATAATTCAATTTTCCCATCATACTCATTTCAAACATATTTGTCATGAGTTTGGCAAAATCATCACAAAGTTGCTTGTCCTTAGATCCAAAAGTTATGTCATCCACATAAATTTGAACTAAGAGTATTTTACCATCATGGTTCATGGTAAATAAAGTTTTGTCAACTTCACCTTTCTTGAAACCATTTTCCAGCAAGAACTTAGCCAAGGTATCATACCATGCTCTTGGTGCTTGCTTTAGACCATATACATCTTTCTGAAGCTATATACCATCTTGATTTCTGAGGGAAGTTCAAGCCGGGGGGTTGTTCTAGGTAGACTTCTTCAGCAAGTTCACCATTTAAGAATGCACTTTTAACATCCATTTGGTAAACAATGAAGTCATTGTGAGCAGCAAAGGCTAAGAAAAGCCTAATTGCATCCAATCTTGCAACTGGAGCGTAAGACTCATCAAGTCCAATCCTCAGTCTGACAGTAACCTTGAGCAACTAAGCGTGCTTTGTTTCTTGTTACTTCACCAGACTCTCCAGCTTGTTTCTGAACACCCACTTTGTACAATAGCTTCTTCTTTTCAGCAAGTGGCACAAGTTTCCAGACTTTGTTTCTTTAAAATTGATCCAGTTCTTCTTGCTTGCATT
>CM051456.1:100353347-100374822 GCA_028274465.1 Plantago ovata | reverse complement strand
CTTTGTTTCAGCATTCTGCCAAGTGTATCCTTTATTGAGGTAGTTCAATCAATCCAAGGTTATACCTTAGCATTGCGAACCTATTATCCGGTAGGGGCTTGGTAAGAGATGTCAGCAAGCTGATCTTCAGTACCTACTTTCACAACCTCAATATCACCTTTTTCCACATGATCTCTAATGAAATGATGTCTAATATCAATGTGCTTGTCCTAGAGTGAAACTTAGGATTTTGCGTAATTGCAATAGCACTTGTATTATCACAAAAGATTGGTGTTTTCTTTGCAGAAATACCATAATCTCTTAATTGTTGCTGAATCCATAGATTTGAGCTGTGCAACAACCAGCTGCAATGTATTCAGATTCAGTAGATGAATTGGCGACACACGTTTGCTTCTTGCTGAACCATGATATTAATCTAGTACCCAAAAACTGACAAGTTCCAGAGGTACTTTTTCTATCAAGAGTTGATCCACCATGATCAGCATCAGAATAGCCAACCAATTCAAGTCCAGAATCTTTTGGATACCATAATCCAACATTGACTGTACCTTTAACATATTTCAGTATTTTATTGCCTTTTGTAGTGTGATTCTCTTGGATCAGATTGGAATCTTGCACACACACAAACAGCATACTGAATGTCAGGTCTACTTGCTGTTAGATACAACAAGGAACCAATGAGCTTCCTATACTTGTGTTCTTCAACACTTTTGTCCTCTTTAGTATAGCCCAATTTGGTACCAACACTCATAGGGATCTTTTCAGGTTTTCATCCTCTTTGATCCTAAACTTTATGAGCATTTCTTTCGCATACTTTGCTTGATTTATGAATATTCCATCTTTGAGTTGCTTGACTTGCAATCCTAGGAAATAATTCAATTTTCCCATCATACTCATTTCAAACTTATTTGTCATGAGTTTGGCAAAATCATCACAAAGTTGCTTGTCCTTAGATCCAAAAATTATGTCATCCACATAAATTTGAACTAAGAGTATTTTACCATCATGGTTCATGGTAAATAAAGTTTTGTCAACTTCACCTTTCTTGAAACCATTTTCCAGCAAGAACTTAGCCAAGGTATCATACCATGCTCTTGGTGCTTGCTTTAGACCATATACATCTTTCTGAAGCTTATATACCATCTTGATTTCTGAGGGAAGTTCAAAGCCGGGGGTTGTTCTAGGTAGACTTCTTCAGCAAGTTCACCATTTAAGAATGCACTTTTAACATCCATTTGGTAAACAATGAAGTCATTGTGAGCAGCAAAGGCTAAGAAAAGCCTAATTGCATCCAATCTTGCAACTGGTGCATAAGACTCATCATAGTCCAATCCTTCAGTCTGATAGTAACCTTGAGCAACTAAGCGTGCTTTATTTCTTGTTACTTCACCAGACTCGCTCGGCTTGTTTCTGAACACCCACTTTGTACCAATAGCTTTCTTATCTTCAGCAAGTGGCACAAGTTTCCAGACTTTGTTTCTTTCAAATTGATCTAGTTCTTCTTGCATTGCCTTTATCCATTCAGAATGCTTTAAAGCTTCTTCTATGGTTTTAGGTTCAATTTCTGAAACAAAGCAAGAGAACAATGATTCTACTTCTACGACAATTGGTTCTTCAGCAAGTCCATGAGTAGCTTTGGATCTAGTCACTTGGCGTTTATTAATATCGTCAATCATATCCGTAGAGGGATGATCTCTAATCCATTTACTAACAGGTTTTCTGTTTGTTGGATCAGGATATGTTTGCTCATC
This sequence comes from Plantago ovata, assembly GCA_028274465.1. NCBI lineage: Eukaryota > Viridiplantae > Streptophyta > Magnoliopsida > Lamiales > Plantaginaceae > Plantago > Plantago ovata. The sequence goes on along the minus strand of CM051456.1, from coordinate 100,373,071 downwards.
AGCATGTGACTCTTCAGTATGTACTTGTTCAGTACTACTGGGAATTTGTGTCTCTGCTGAGATTTGTTCATCAGCAACTGCTTGTTCAGCATTGCTCGATTGAGGTAGTTCATCAGCAGGCACTGGAGATTGCGTAATTTCAGCAACTTCCGGAGCAACCGCGTCTTTTGCTGGAAATTTTTTGTCGTGAACTATATTTATCTTGTCATGACTAGGGGGAGGAGAGTCATTGTTAGAATCATCATTTAGTTCAATTGACTTGGTTTGCCTAGCATCAGATTCAGTTCTTTGCTCATGTATGATTAGCTTTTTCATACATTCTGATATTTCTTCTTCAGCAGGCACACCTTGTGACTTTTCGTAGAATACAACATGCACTGATTCTTCAATCTTTTGTGCCTTTTTGTTGTATACTCTATAAGCTTTACTATGCAAGGAGTAGCCGAGAAATATCGCTTCGTCTGCCTTTGGTTGAAATGTTCTTAGGTATTCTCTACCATTGTTAAGAACGAAACACTTGCAACCAAATACTCTTAGATGAGTGATGTTAGGAGGTCTTCCAACAAACAATTCATAAGGAGTTTTGTTGTATTCCTTAGTAATCAAACATCTGTTTTGAGTATAACAGCCAGTATTAATCGCTTCAACCCAATAAGCCTCACTTATTTCAGTGTCAGCAAGCATTGTTCTTGCGGCTTCTTTCAGGGTACGATTCTTCCTTTCAACAACACCATTTTGCTGTGGTGTTCTTACTGAGGATAACTGATGTTGTATACCTTTTGAGGTACAATATTCAATTATGTACTGGTTTACAAACTCAGTACCATGGTCTGTCCTTATGACTTTTACCTTGTCATTTTTCATGACTTCAAGCTTATTCAGCAAGTTAGGTATTTCAGTCTTGGTTTCAGATTTGTGCTTGATGAATACTACCCAAGTGAATCTTGAATAGTCATCTACCACGAATAGACCATACTTCTTACCAGCATAGCTTGTTGAAGAAGATTCAAACAAGTCCATGTGCAAGAGTTGTAAAGGTTTTGTAGTTGACGCTACTGCCTTGTTCTTGAAAGAAGATTTGGTTTGCTTTCCTTGCTAACATGCATTGCAAACACCATCCTTCTTAAAAGTAACCCTAGGTAATCCAACTACAAGTGCCTCTTTAGAAAGCTTATTCAGCGTCTTGAAGTTTAGATGACTTGTTCGTTTATGCCATAACCATGCTTTTTCAGCAAGGCAATCATGATTTGAGACAAGGCATTTTTCAACAATTGTTGAAGACCAATCAACGGTGTACAAGCCTCCTGATCTTCTTGCAATCATTATTACCTTTTTAGTCTCGAAATCTATAAGTTTACATTCATCACTTTTAATTTTGATGAAGTATCCTTTGTCAGCAAACTGACTCATGCTTAAAAGGTTAAACTTGAGATCTTTGACATAAAGAACTCCAGTAATGGTTATGCCTCCTAACTTCACATCACCATAGCCTTTTGTAGATCCAGAGCCTCCACCAGCAAACCTTATTGTTGGACCTTTAGACCACCGTCTATAGTTTATAAGGTTATTCTTGTTGCCCGTCATGTGCTTTCCACAACCACTATCAAAGTGCCAGATTGCATCGTTTGTCTCCGTGGCTGAAGTCTGCACAATCAAGAGCAAACAAGTTAATTATCCAATGATGGATGTCCATTAACATGTTCAAGAATGCGTCCAGTGGAAACCCAAGTCTTAAGTTTTTCAACTTTGACTTGTTTTCTACTTGCTGAGGAACTAGGAGGTTTTGAGCTGAAAGACTTTTGACTCGTACTGGTCAAATCCACTTTCTGATGTGGTGTCTTGCTCGGTTGACCTTTTTGCTGAACATACTTTTCAGTAAGTTCTTTTCTAGCAAGGTTCCTTCTAGCCCTAGCATTAAGATTCTTTTCAGAATTCTTAGGCTTGATTTTCTTCATCTCTTTGAAGTATCTTTGCTGACTTTGCTTGTACTCATGAAAGAGTTGACTTTGCTTGGTTTTTAAACCTAGTCCACTTTTCGGAGAATGCTGAGCTTTAGCGTCAGCAACCTTACTTGATTCAGGTTTGTCAGCAAAGGACTTCTGATTACTTTTAGTAATCTTGCCTTTAGTTTTAACAACTTGCTTTTCAACAACTTGTTTGGCGGGATGCTTCACAACATCCTTCTTCTTTCCAGTTTGCTTCTCAGCAACCTGTTTTCCTTTTAAAGTTTTGTTACTTTGAGTAGCAACAGCGGGCTTTATAATCATAGGTACTTGATTGCTTGTTTCAGCAACCTTAGATTGACCAAACTGATAGATTTCTGGTAGACCACTATCAGTAGCACGTACAAGGAGATAGGTGATTTATCTTTTCTCAAGATTTCTACATCATCACCTTCATACATTGCGCCTAAACCTTCTTTCTGAGATGGGTCTCTCAAATAAGAGTTTAGTTCAGTCAGCGTATTACTTGCATCCACATAAGATTTGAAATTGACTTTCATCTTTTTCATCTCTTGGATTTCAGCAAGTAACTTTAGAATTGAGGACTGATATTCTTCCAATTCTAGTGCCATTTGAGAATTTTTCTCTGTAGCTTCAGCAATCAACTTCTTAAGACGCCTTATTTCAACATCTTTTTCTTCTGTTTCTTCTTTCAGCAAGACGTACTTTTTAGTAGTCTGCTTGGTCAGAGTTTCACCAAATTGAAGTTTCTCTTGCTGTCTGCTCAGAGTTTTCTCAAATCTTTCGATTTCTCCTTGAATCTTGTCAAGGTCAATCTCGTCTTCACTTTCTGAGTCTGAGTCAGAGGTAGGGTTGTTTACCTGACCGGCCATGAGGCAGAATTCGTAGTTTGACACGTCTGGATAAGCTTCCATAGCTATTCCACACACTTCTTTGCCAATCTCCACATCTAGAGTGGCTTTTTCATCGTCGGTGTCTGAACTTTCATCCTCACTGTCTTCGGAGCTAGTATCAATACACAATGCATTGATTTTTGCTTGAAGCTTCTTCTTTTCTTCAGCAATAAAAGCTCTTTTGAACTTCTTCTTCTTTTCAGCAGATTTGCCTTTCAGCAAAGGGCAATTAGCTTTGAAGTGTCCAGGCTTTTTGCAGTAAAAACATAGATCATTTCCAACTGCTGGTTCTTCTGATGAAGTAGCTTGCTTGTTCAGCGAGCTAGTCTCATTCTTGTACTTATGGTAGTTGTTACCAAGATGCTTTTTCAGCTTCTCTTTTGCTTTTCGCCTTTCAAGTTCCTTGCTGATGAATTTCTTCATGTTTTTGACAACCAAAGAGTTTTCATCAGTAGGTTCTTTTTAATTCTTCTTTTTAGAAGATGATGGCTTTGCAGCAAGAGCAATGTTTTGCAATTTTTCAGCAAATACATTTTCTCTTTGCTTTGTCTCATAGTTGACAGTAGCAAGATGAGAGAACAACTCTGTTGGTGTAATGTCTGGCATTCCTTAATTATAATAGAAATTCTGAGTGTGGTCCATTCTTGATTCAAACTTCTGATGATAGTTTTCACTTTCTCAGAATCTGAGTAAAGGTTTCCAACACCCAAGGCTGCCATTTCACTAACAAGAGTTGTGAATCTGAAATCCAAGTCTTCCAGTGACTCGTTTGTACCTTGCTTAAAGTTTTGAAACTTTAATTTAAGTACTTCAAGTTTGTTTTCCTTGGTTTTGTCGGATCCAACACAAAGATCTTGAACCATTTTCCAAGCTACCTTTGCAGTCTTAGCACCCCACAGTTTGCACTGTATGGTATCCGGAGTTGATCGAATGATGATATTTCTTGCTTGGCCATCAAGACGGAATCTCTTAGCTTCGTCAGAAGTCCATTCCTCTCTTGGTTTTGGCACAACCGTATCTGATGGTTCGCCTAGGATAGTTTACTTTCCAGCTTCAGTGGTCTTGTGAGGGAAACTCCTTTCAACCTTAGTGATCTTGATAGGTCCATCATTAATGACTGTGACCATCTCATCACTAATGGCCTCAAGATGTAGCATCATGTTGTTTCGCCATTTCTCGTAATTTTCCAGCTTCATCAAGGGAGCGTCTCCTAAAGACATCCTGTCAGCAAAGCACTACCAAACTGATCAAGTGAGAGTGATTTATGGAAAGCACCTAAGGGGATCTAGGTTCAGTGCTGAAGGTTAAAGAACCTCGCTCTGATACCACTTGTTGGTCCCTTTAAACAACAAGAAAAGACTAGAGGGGGGGGGTGAATAGTCTTTTCAAACTTTCGTCATTTAAAACTTTCTCAACAAGTGCTTATTACTTTTCATTAATGAGTTTGATGATACTTAACTTTCTCAGCAAGCGTAAGTTACTTTACAGTAGCTTGGTTTGCTGATACTTAAAATCAGAGAGCGGAAGTCTTTGATACAATAAGTGCTCTTTCAGTAAGTAAAGGTTTCAGCAAGTGATGTGAGTGACTGTGTACAGACAGATATGATTTGTTGAAAACTAAATACAGTAAGTAAATCACACAAACACTTTTATAGTGGTATCTGAGAGTGGCGTAATCTCTCAACTAATCCACTTTGTCCTTTCTAGGACTGAATCCACTAAGATATGATTGAGGTTCCTTACAATCTCCTATCTAGAGCGATTCAAAAGAAACCAAAGCACACTTGCTTTGTCTCCAACCTAAACTAGAGAACGTAACCTTGTTCTCCACCAAACTTGGTACTTTTAATCAGCAAAAACTATGCTTGATTAAGTTCCCCCTGAATATCACGCCTGAAAGGGTGTATTTTCAGTTAGAGAGTTTTGGGGTGAGATGACTTAATTATAACTTATTCAGTTACAACAAGTAATCTAGGAAACACAACTTTGAATACTTTGCAGTAAACAAGTTTGATTGTTTCTGGTGTCAAGACTTGTTCTTGTTCGAAAGAAAGAACACTTAACTAATTTCTTAGCCGAGTTTGTTCTACTTCTTCACAAGTAGTTTTTTCAAGCTTTTAAGTCTTGGAACGGATCAATGGCAGTAAGAGTATTTGAAGGTATGTGAGTTTAAAGCACAAGTGAGAGTTTGATCATGTTGTTGACACACTTCAACTCTTCGCCGGATGACCTTTATTTATAGTACAAGAAATGAGCCGTTTGAATTTTAAATTCCAAGGCTTTTGATCCTTAACATGTCACTATCTTGCTTTTGTACTTTCAGCAGCGTCCTTGTTTGTCTTCTAGTCTTCATGTCATTCGCGTGTAAGCTTTGCATTTAATGCATATTTGAATAGAATTCAAACAGTAACATTGGAGCGCAAAAGTAAGTACTTTCAGCAAGGGGTCACATATGTTCCATCAGCAAGTGGTTAGTCTCAGTTTCAGCAAGCACAACCTACTCTGTCTTTCAGATTTTCACTTATGCAATGCTGTTGCTGAAGTTTCCACTTTCTGAGCAACACGTGCCTTTGTAGATACCAGTCTTTCAGCAATCTTCAAGTCTTTAGATCTTCAAATTCTTCAAGTCTTCAGATATTCAATAATCTTCAAGATTCTGAGTGGTTTCTAAATGCTTCAATAGTTTGTTCGTAATAAACAAAGTACATCGTCAGCAAATGCTTCAATAGGTTATTTTCTTTTCAGAAAATAAGATACATCATAAGCTAAAGCATCAATAAGTTATTTTCTTTTCAGAAAATAAAATACATCATACGCTAAAGAAATAACTTATCTAGCACCTAATCTAAGTCTTCAGCAAACGTTCCTCTTTTACAATGTCCTTAAAATTCTAAATTCCTATGGACCTCAAGAGTACAAGTTACTGGACTTTCCTTAATTTAGCATGGTTAATTGCTCATCAAAATTACAAGTTTCCTAACACGTTACGTGGAGTCAAAGTACTTTTTTCTCCGTTAAGCATAACCAGCTTCTTGATGGGATTGGACGAGCCCTTGCTTAAGGATGAGAATGATGTTCTCAATGGGCAAGCTTGTGAGCACAACCCAGTGGAACGTTACGTCTATGTCCCAACTGTTGAAAAGTTTCCTAGAGCAATAGCAAGTGCATTGACACATTACACTTTTAAACCGAGAAAAACACGCTTTGATAGCACCCTCAAGTACTTTGACTTGACCTTGCATGCCCGCCTTATTCTGGAGTTCATCGCGTCCAATTTAATTCCGTGTCTTATCCCTTGTGAGATCACACCGGAACTTGGATTTTTGACCTACGCTCTCTTGAACAATTTGCCTATTACTCCCGGAACCATCATCTTTAAACAATTTGAGATCAACCGCGAGATGGGTAAACCACTGGTGTTTCCACACTTAATCACCGAGATGTGCAAAAAAGCGAGGGGTGCCAAATATCAACCTCACCGAGACCTCGCGGAAACCGATTAATATGGAGATGTTCAGCATGATCCTTCATCGCTACTCGGCTCAGTTGGACTCGTCTATCTTAGAGAACTCCGCCGACAGAGGCCATATCTAGACCGGTAGTACAACTCCACTCTTCCTTTTCCTATCCTTTCAGCTATAGACTAGCTTTCAGCTAGGTCTGGGGAGGGGGTCGTTGAGTTTTACTTGTCTCCTTTTGGCTTGTATACTATTGTCGCTTGCTTTGATACTCTTTATTGATATTTTGATGATTGTGATTGTGAATCCTATACTCTTTTGATTTCAGTAGTTGTGGCCCGTGTGCCTTTTGTCGTGATTAGCTTGTGATTTTTCAATTTTTTACATGCATTTCATCATTAGTCTAGTTGTTGCACTTTGTTTGTGTGGAGTTTATTGCCAAGTGTTTTGAACTTTTTTATTGTATAGACTAAGTGTTTATGATCATTGACCATACATTGCATTTCTATGTAAGTAGTTTGAGGCTTGTCTCGCTTGGCTTGTCACATTGGCATGTGCACTAGTTAAGCTTTGTAGTCTCGACATCACTATGTGGTGTTTTCTCTACTACGGTTCACGAAGGCCTTATAAAATGATGCATGTTAGAGTCTATGGTTGTTTACCCGTGTAATTATGTACCTAAGAAGCGACAAGTTCTTCACCGTGCTTTCGAGATTGCTAAATGCCTAGGAAGGAGGTAGAGTGAGGTGTGTGATCCTTTGTTTGAAACTTATTCTAACGAATAGGTTTGGGGAGGGGGTTACCGTTGTTTTTCTTGTCTTTCGTCTTTTGAGTCATGTAAAGTTTTCTTCTTCTTTTTGAGTTTTTGCTCCAACCTATTCTTTCGAATAGGTTTGGGGAGGGCGTTGTTGAGTTTTGTATTTCTTTTCGTTGTTGCTGCTGCTTGCTATAAATAAATAAAAAAGAGAAAAAAGAGAAAAGAAAACAAAAAGAAGAAAAAGAAAATAGAAAAAAAAAAGGAAAAGAAAACAAAAAGAAAAAAAATAGAAATAAAGAATAAGACCCAAAAAATCAAAATAAGGGTCAAAGCAAGCGAAAAAGCAGTCTTGTTAAGCGTTGTAAATAATTTTCAGCTTTTGTAGTTGTTTCATATCGAGTTGTAAATTCTTCCTTGTGTTTCTTGTCGCCTAGTCCAAGGCCTGTTCTAGACCACCATCGTCCTGCCATTTAGGAAGTGGTGAAAAGTCTTTGTTTTAAGAGTCGGGTAGAATAGGGGAGTGTTGTCTTTTAGGGAACCCACCTTCGTTTGATGAGAACCAGTATTGGTTCGACCTCTCTTGAGGAAAAGTCTCACTTGGTGAACATTAGTAAGCCCTCGGTTTCATAGGCACGGGGCAACCATATTATTATAATGTGCATCATTGCGTCGTCACTGACCAGGTCCAGGTAGAGAATGTTACGAGAGACTCCTTTGTTTAACCAAGTGCACATGGGAATGTGAATAGGTTCAATCAAGGCATTCTTCAACCTACTTGCATGTTATGATTTGTATGGTCTTTGTTCATAAGCACTTGGTAGATACAATAGATTAGTTCTTCTCGATTGGCATGAGACTCCTTTTTGTATTGCATTTAGGTAATTTGTTGCTTGAGGACAAGCAAAGGTTTGGTTTGGGGAGCTTGATGAACGTATTTTTGATACATTAATCTTGTGTTTTTTGCCTTCTTTTGCTATCTTTAAGCTTAGTTTTGTTGGTAGTTTTGTAGAATAGTGTCACGTTCTGTTTCTTTTGCATTTCTCAGGTGTTTAGGTACAAAATGGTGGAATCGAGCTTAAACACCGCATTTTGGATGCATTTTCATCACGTTTGAGCATCTTGACTTCCATGGACGTGCCCGTGCGCACCCGATCCCTTAATAAGCGACTGAAGATGTATTCCCGTGGAATTTGGAGGCTTTCCCAAGGCCCGGGACTGAAGAAATAGTCGTAGCAGCTCATTGGACTCCAGGGCAACCGCCCCAAACTGCAGGGGATTCGGGTCATCCCGCTCAGCCAGCTGCCCCGTCCGTCAAGTTATTCAAGCTTATACACTCCTTCGCTCATCGGTTACCCGACACCGGCCATCCCTATTAGGGGCCAGCTTTCCAACCTGCGCACAAATTCACGCAAATGGAAAGACTTGTGGAAATGTGCAGGGAGTTGCAAAACATCAACTCCTCAAAAATCGACTCACAGTGGGGCGAACCGCCCCAGGAGCCAGGCGGTTCGCCCAGCGTCGTCTGCAGACCAAATTCTGCACATTAAATACAGAATTTTCAGTTACATTTCATATACTTTTTTACTTTCAGAGACATCCATCTGCGTTTTGGGAGCTTCTTCTAGCCCTAATTCTCATATTTGATGATCCGAACCATTGTAATACTTTAGAGATTGTGGATTTGGCACCTAGAATACATTTTACATTGATCTATGGAAAGGATTTAGCGATTTCACTCAAGAGTGACTGCTTGTGGTAACATTGTATCAAATCCTTTTGATTATTATGCTTTCTATGGATTATTGATATGAATTGTGGATGTTTAACATGACTATGAGTAGCTAAATCTCTTGTGTTGGTGGTGCAATGTGGGTGCAAACATGATATGAAATTCACTATGCTTGTATGAGGTTTTGATTCAATCTTGTTGCATATTATCTTACATTTATCATAGTTGCCTATAAGAAATCTTCGAGTATGAGTATGTGACAACTCTCGGTCGATTAAGGCTATGGTAAATGATTTGAGTATACAACATGCTAGATAAATAGTGGAGTGACACCACTTCTAAAGTATCGATAGGAACCTTTCAAGAATTATGCCTTAAACTTGTCTAGACGGTTTACATTGTAGAACTTGTTGAAGGCAATATGCACTGAACTTACAAGCATATTTGTGTTTCATTACATGTTTAACCCCGTTGTTACCCCCAACCCTTTCATCTATTGATTACAAAACTCGTTCAAGTTGCTTCCTTGTCTTGATTGTGTTAAAGTTTACAAACTTGTTTCCAAAACTCTTTGAAAACTGATTCGTTGACCGAATTACTAGCAAAGAAACCAAGCAAAGCCACGTTAGGTCCCTAGAGAACGACACTCGTGGACAACTTACCATTACACTAAGTGTTGTGTAGTGTTGAGTGTTCTTTAGCTTAAACAAACAAATATTAATTTTGATTCAAACGACATCACTCGCATCGGAAGCATCCTCGTAGTTTCTTAGTACTCTAGAGAGTCTGGGTCGCCCTAATTCGCATGTTGGCGGACTAGGACGAGACTGAACATAAATTAGTAACATCAAGAACCAGAAGAGAACTTAAGACATACATCACCAGTTCCTAACAAATTGCACTTTTTCTAATTTGCTAAAGACACATAGCCATTTTCAAGCTCTTTACAATCAGAAAACGAACTTCTAAAGTGAGAAATATGGAAGTTGCAACCAGATTCAATTAACCATTCATGTTCAGACAAAGAAGTCACAATGTTCATATAACCATGATCGCAAAGAATCAGAACATCACCCGTATCATGAATAGTCAAATTAGCATGCTCATTAACTTTCTTAGGACAATCTTTAATGAAGTGATTCGGATCACCACAATTATAACACTTTCTTTCGTAGACTTAGATCTCCTATTTCCTTGCACAAAATGTTTCTTACCAATGTTATCATGCTTTTGGTGTTGACTGTAAGAAAATATGGTCAGAATTACCCCTAGGGTTGTGCAGCGGAATTTCAAAATTTTCTTAACATGCATACTAACTGATTATGCATACAACATATATTAAACACATCAAAGTTAGAGTACTTACAATTCTTCGAATGCAAGAACATAGATTGATTTGGGTGCAGGATTCCAATCAACAAGATCCTCGTAGTAATCAGCAAAATCTTCTCATTCGGTAAAGTCGAAGATGTCTAATTCGTCTTCTTAATTTCCTACAAAACATAGATTAGTTTCCAGTCTTGATTTTCCTCAACCTTGGTATCCACGGATGAATGGATGGCTCGTCGGAGAATGCTAGAATATTCTCGGAATCAAATTCCTACGGGCACTAGGAAGGGTGCGGCGGCTGCATTAAGAGTGGGAGAGGGTGAGAGCTTTTATTCTTTTGTGTAGAGAGAAAGGAATGAGAATAATAGAATGAATAAAATAGCTCTCTACGAACCTCTATATAGTATCTATTGGAAGCCTTTAGAAGCCAATAGAATCCTAAAAGGAATAAGAACTCCTACTCTTATTGCACTACTAGATATATTTCTAGATATTCCTAATTATTCCATCTCTTTTAGTTAGAAAAACTTGCCCCTCAAGTTTAATAAGGAGAAGGAGTCAAATCCTTCTCCATATAGACAAATCGATCGACACCTTAGGAGGGATGGGTGGGCCCAATTCGTTTGGACCTACATGCAAGTATATGGACAATTAAATCCAATTTAAATATTATCCAAGTGCATATATTAATCCAATTAATATATCATTTTAATTAACCCACAATTGTATTTCCAAAATACAAACAACTTATAATTGTATTTCCAAAATACAATTAATTCAATTAATATTCTCATAATACTAATTTCTTCATAACTAATTATAATTAACTAAGATAATTATTTCCTCCGGAAACTTTAAAGGTTTACACTTTATTTTTGTTGACTTTTCGATGTTCGGTTTGATCTCAATAAATAATAACTCGTTAAGAAAAACATAATTTTAAAAATTATATTATAAAAGTATACTTCTTATATTTGTATAATATAACTTCTAAAATTAATTTTTTCGTAATCAATTATGATTAATTTGAGGTCAAACCGGACATAAAAAAGTCAACAAAAACAAAGTGTAAACCTTTAAAGTTCTGGAGGAAGTATAATTCTTCCTATAGTGCTTTGAACAAGGTGGTTCACCACATAGTGTGACCCATAGGGCCTCGTTGTATTAAGCTAGACAAGACGCTAGACTTCATGGAATTCCTAGACGATTCCACTTGTAATATTAATACAAGAGGACCTTTGAGAGGAACCTCAAAACTACGTTTCGTTGGGAAGCCTGTTGCACTCTATGTTGCAATGGTATGGTCCTTTCATATGACTTACTCGAATGCACCTAGGAACGATGAAGTCTATCCCATTAATGCACTCACGGTGTCTTTAGTGAGTTGCTTGGTTACCAAGATATATTTATGACCATCATAAATATATGTATACGCTGGCCAGCGATTTTACCAACACAACTATGAACGACTTGAGTCGTACACTCCAATGCTACACATGAGAGATGAATGCTGTCCAAAGACCAACTATCAGCAACCCTATGCATATTGCCAAGTTCCCAGCTAGACCGTATCTACCACGTATTTCAGGGTGCAAGCGTTGGTTACAGCCAAAGCGCAGGGCTCAACATATGTGATGATAAAGACCTGAGAGTCTAAGGACGAATAGCATCACTTCCACAACTCCGGTTCCCATAGACACCTCGGTGTAGAGTATACATCGATGGGAGCTCCGGTGGGTGCTTCCATTGTTTGGATATCCTTCTCGAACAACCATGTGCAGTTATGGGAACATTATGGAATCGCCTAGCAATCCGTTCCGTGGCCGTGGGATCAACCACACTTGCTTCAACAAGTATAACTTCCAAACGCATGCTAGTCTCGATTGTTTCATTCAGACCTCCTGATGTCGTTTAAATCAAAATTAATATTTGTTTATTTTAAGCCAAAGAACACTCCACACTACACAACACTTAGTGTAATGGTAAGTTGTCCCCGAGTGTCGTTCTCTCGGGACCTAATGTGGCTTTGCTTGGTTTCTTGCTTGTAACTCGGTCAACGAATCAGTTTTGAAAAGAGTTTGGAAACAAGTTTGTAAACTTAAGCACAAACGAGACAAGGAAGCAACTTGAACGAGTTTTGTAATCAATAGATGAAAGGGTTTGTGGTAACAACGGGGTCAAACATGTAATAAAACACACGTATGCTTGTAAGTTCAGTGCGTATAGCCTTCAACATGTTCTACAATGTAAACCGTCTAGACAGATTTAAAACACACTTCTTGAAAGGTTCCTATCGATACTTTAGAAGTGGTGTCACTCCACTATTTATCTAGCATGATGTATACTCGAATCATTTACCATAGCCTTAATCGACCGATAGTTTGTCACATACTCATATTCGAAGATATCTTATTGGGAACTATGATAAACATAAGATAATATGCATCAAGATCGAATCAAAACCTCATACAAGCATAGTGAATTTCATATCATGTTTGCACCCACATTGCACCACCAACACAAGAGATTTACCTACTCTTTATCATGCTAAACATACACAATTCATATGAATAATCCATAGAAAACATAATAATCAAAGTACAAAGGATTTGACACAATGTTACCACAAGCTGTCGCTCTTGAGTGGAATCGTAAAATCCTTTCCGTATATCAATGTAAGATGTATTCTTGGTGCCAAATCCTCAATCTCTAAAGTATTACAATGGTTCAGATGATCAAATCTGAGAGTTAGGGCTAGAGAAAGCTCCCAAAACGCAGATGGGTGTCTCTGAATGTGGAAAAGTGTATGAAAATGTAACTGAAAATTATGTATTAAATGTGCATAATTTGTCCTGCAGACGACGCTGGGCGAACCGCTTGGCAGAGCTGGGCGATTCGCCCAGCCAGGAGAACCGCCTGGCTCCTGGGGCAGTTCGCCCCATTGGAGGTCGATTTCTGGGGAGTTGCTTTTTTGCAACTCGCTGCAGGCGAATCCCCTGCAGTCCTGGGCGGTTCCCCTGAAGTCTGATGAGCCGCTACGGCTATTTTTTCAGTCCCGAGCCCTGGGGAAGCCTCCAAATTCCACGGGAATACATCTTCAGTCACTTATTAATGGCTCAGTTGCTCACGGGCACGTCCATGGAGGTCAAGGTGCTCAAACGTGATCCAAATGCATCCAAAATGCTGCGTTTTTTAGATCGATTCCACCATTTTGTACCTAAACACCTGAGAAATGCAAAAAATAAACAAAATGTGACACTATTCTACAAAACTACCAACAAAACTAAGCTTAAAGATAGCAAAAGAAGGCAAAAAGGACAAGATGAACGTGTCAAAAATATGTTCATCACCTCCATCCGAGGTGAGCTTCGACTAGGGAGAATTCGAGATATATGATATTTCACATAGTTCCCACTTACTATAGGATTAGACATATATCCATTGGGGACATGTTTATATATCGATACGGACAAACCAGATAAAGATATGACATGTTTTTTGCCTAGGGTAATATAAATACGCAATTAAACATAATTATCAATAAACAAACATATATTATATTACGTTGATTGTGATATAGTACATTTGTCCTTAAATGTGGTTGTCTCTAGGACATACATACTATCATTGACTCCTATTTTGAGAACTACCCCTCACATGCATAACGTCACCAAAATATCTAGAAGAACTAGCACCACCTCTAGTTTGTTTTAATTAGATCAAATTCTTTATTTTTCAAGTCATTCACAACAATATCAAGAGTAATATTATCTCTACCATATTAAATACCATATTTAACATCATGGTATGAATCAGGAATAACATTTAGCAAAACAATAGCTAGGTGTGTGTAGTTTATATGCTCATCACCAGACAATTTGATATCTTGTATCAATTTAGTGAACAAATCCAGGTTCCAATCAATATTCTTGGTTAAATGTATAATTGATAAGCCGGAGGTTGTTCCGTGTATTTTTGTTGTAAATGTTCTCGAGCATTTCTTATGCTCTATCATCATTAATAAAATCCTTTTTTCAGATTCAAAAAAAAAAAAAGTCTTGGTTAAATCAAGTCTAAAACCTAAAGAAATTCTCAAGTAAGAACATCTTTCCAGGCAAAACGGTATCAGTGTACAACTCAACAAGTTTATCCTAAATATCTTTTGCAGATTCTAAAATTCCAACCTTCTAAGCACAGAGTCCGGATGATGCAAACAAATAGTAGAACATGCCATTTCATTCATATCAGCATGTTTCTCAGCATCATCAGTAGCTGAATATTTACGGGTAAAAACCCTATAACATTTCTATTGCATTAAAACATACTTTACTTTCTTTTGCCAAATATGAACATTATTTTTCCCTTTAAATGGAATTATGCCATACATATTGAAACCGACATAAACAGAAAAAATCACAATGCCTTAGAGGATATGATTCAATCACAAAACCAGTCGGAGCATCCGGACTAACCGAAAATAAGTAGTTGCCTCCCAGCCAAATCTTGACAGTAATACCAAAGAGCTCCAAGCCTCTTGCCAGACAAAAGAAACAGACCACAACTACCACACCATCAATCGCCGCACAACAGGCCACAACACAAAGAGGAAGAAATAGAGCAGCAACAGGATCAGTACGTATTGACATGACGAATGGTGGGGTCATTCGATCTCGCCTCCTAGCCCAGAACGATAACGGCAATGCACCACACATGAGCAGCACTACGGCCTCAACGAACAAACCCGACAACCCCAAAGCGAATTGGGACAGGCCCAAATTAGCCACAAACACGAAGTAAATCAACGAATTACGAAGAACCACGAACCCAGCTATGGTTCCACTGTAAGGTAAATTCATGATGCGGTAATTTTCTTGGTTGTCGGCTTAGCTAGTCCTCTATCTCGGCCATGTTCACCTACTCTAATTTTGTGCACCGCCAAAACCCACAAAGGTTTCTACCAACACAAGCCAAACACACCCACAAACGGTCACAAAGAAGAGAAAAGGAGAAGAGGAGAAGATACAAAAAGCTTCAAGGTTAAGTTTCTCTATTTTTTCTCTCTAATGGCTAGCTAGTGCAAGTGTGGTGTAGCAGTTGTAAATGGTGGATGATGTATTTCATGTCTCTAGTAGGGCAAGAGAGACACTCTATAAATAAGCGAAGTTAGAATGGAGTGTTGGGCTTCGGGCTAATGGGCTTTCACTAGAGCGAAACTCATCAGCCAACATATCTAACACAGGTTCAACATATCACCTAGAGAGCGGCCTATCATATCACCTAGTGAGTGGCCTATATCAGTAACCATGCTGGTCCAAATGGTGAAACAATGAAATGTTGATATATATCACGGGGAGAGTGTCCCATAAGTAATCATACCGGTTGAAAGGTTCGGACAATAAACACATCACCGGGGGAGAGTAGCATGTAATTAAGTGTACCTTACCGATTAAAAGGTCGGATATCAACCCACAATGCCCGAGGAATTAAAAAATGATTATAAAGAATATAAACCATACTATTAATTATTTTAGAGTATATATCTCCAGATTCCATGTTTATTGTGGGTGTTGACCATGGGGTTGTCGAACCCCTGATTGGTACGGACTCAACACCGGTGTTATCTCAATTCTAACAAGCTCTCAGGCATTCTAGCAGTTGGAACACATTTCTGGAAGCTTCTAGATGGGTTAGCTATAAGACAAGGTCCAGCTAATGGGTGTGATATGCATGCACCTAATTTCTATTGGTTGTGTGTGAACACATGGGGCTGTCCTTTTCAGAGAGAGATAGTTGGTGCCTTGTGAGTGGTTGTTAGGGAATATTGAGGTACATGGCATCATAAATACTCCTTGTTAGCTTGTGATAATTCTCAGATCAGATCAAGACCACAAAGATGTAGATAGGATTAATTCCTAGAGAGAGAAAGCTTACTAAGTGATAGGTAGCTATTGCTTGGAGAGTAAGCTAGAGATAGATGAGAGAAAATCAGTGAGATTGCAGGGAAGTGAGCTTCCAGATCTGTTGTTCTTGTAAACTGAGGGTTTCTTATAATCATCTTATCTTGTTAGTGGATTGAGATCTACAGATCTCTGTGGATGTAGGTTTATTCATAACCGAACCACGTTAAAAAACTTGTGTGCTCTTTACAGTTTCTTGCTTCATTGTTCTTCCTGTTATTAGTCTTGTCATTCTCTGATCTTTGTAGCTGAAATACTATGTGGTCTTGTTTGGGGTGTTCAGTAGTGTAATGGCGCCAACACTATGGTGAACACGGTCTTGGTAGCAAGAGGGAAAACCCAACAAGTGGCGCCGTCTTTGGGAAACCACTGAGTATTTTGGTATGGCTTCAAAGATTTGTATGGAGATCTTGACGAAGAAGACTGGCGTTGTGGTAGTGGTGAATGAGAGCAGATCTGGAAAGTAAAGAGAGGTGAAAGTTGTCGAAGGGGATGCCTGGTTTGCAAATGGTTTTGATGCAAATGGTGAAGGCAGAACCGAGGGGATAACTTTCAATTTGTTGTTTTTGGCCCTTGGTGTGGTAAAGCACTAAAAGAGGTGTCAATGGAGACAACTGTAAAAAGGTGTTTGAGATTAGTTGGGGGACTGTGAGTAGGTGAAAACCACAGCCAACTGGAAATATCTCATACATGTTTTATTGTCTTTAGGGATCTGACTTGTGTTGCAGCAGCTGGGTGGTTTTGACAAGCAAGTGGATTATCTATCGGGTGTAGGGGATACTACATGTGATGCAGACAGGGCCTTGACATTGTTGTATGTGTTCTGTCAAGTGGGTATTGATTAGTTCATGGAGACCCTGGGATTTGGCAAGAATGGAGTAGCATCAACATTGGAGGTTGTCAGGAATGTCATCATGATAGAGGAGGAACATTCACAGTCAAAAAGCTGGTGGAAGTGCTGTGAGTCTGGTAGTCAAGCTAGGAAAGGCCAAGGTAGCTTACAACAGACAGTTCTGAAAAATCTGGAGGTGTTATCTGCAGGGTTGGGGGTGAGGTTGAGTCAACTTCTGTAACCTGTAAACCAACAACAGACAGTTCAGAGGCCTGGAGGAGTTGGAATGATGTTGGGGACTGGATTGAGAACATGAAATGTTTTCACTGTCACCTGGAAGGACATCTGGAAGACTGTTTTGCATATCAAAATGCAAGGAAAGGCAGCTCAACTCAAGGTGGAGGTAAAAATGTTGTTTATGTTGAAGCTAGTATTAAGTATGATATAGTAGAAGCATTGAATTTCTGTGAGTCTAGTATAGATGTATCATGGATGCAAGATTCAGATTGCTCGTATCATATGAGTTTGGTTCTTTTGAGTTTAAACATAGTGATGGTGCTTATGTGTTGTTGGGATTCATTGTCTTGAAAGTGAGAGGAGTTGGGAGCATTAGGGTTAAAACTGGATGATGGAAGTATGGGGATCCTTACAGATGTATGATACAAACCTGATTTGAAGAGACTTGGTAACTCATGGTGTTTTTGGATTCATTGGGATACACATTCATGGAGGAATGATGTATAGAGGTGATGAAGGGAGAAAACACTGGAAATGGAGGGAGTCAAGGAGAATGGGTTGTATTGTCTGAATGTACACACTATCATTGGGTCTCACTATAGCTGTTATACATAGTAGAGGTTTGTGACATGAAGACTGGTTCATCTTGGTGAAAAGGGTTGAAGGAGCTGTCAAAGCAGAGGTTACCCTTTGGAGATGATGTATCCAAGTTGTCATTCTGTGGAATATGTGTAATGAGGAAGGCTCACAAGATAAGGTTTGAATCTGGGAAGCACACAAGTGAAAACCATTCTGGAGATGTTGACTCGGGAGGTTACTCAAGGAAATCATGGGTCTATGTATTGATATCAAAATGATCAGGCATTCAATACATTGGAATGACTCAATGAGATTGAGAACAAGACTGGTAGGAAGCTCAAAGTGTTCAAGGCCGGTAATGGTATAAGTTCTTATTTGAGGAATTCAACAGTTTCTGCAAGATGGAGGGATTACAAGGCACCTGACAGTGGTTGGACATTGTGATGCTCTAGGATTAAAAGTCCATCAGCTTTACTATATTTCAAGACACCTAATCAATTGTGGTATGAGTTCTCTTGGTGAGTACTTGCAGTTGAAGGTATTTGGGTGCTTGGCATATGCACATATCAAGAGGGATAAACTGGAACAAGGGCACTTAGTGTGTATACTTGGGTTTTCTTGAAGGTGGCAAAGTTTCTAGACTTTGGTGCATTGAGCCATGAAAGGAGAAATGGATGGAATGTGGTCTTTATTGAGCAGATGAGGAAAGCCAGTACAAGTAATCAAAGTTTGCAGAGGATATGGCTGTTGAGGTGTAGTCCGTGGAGGGTGTTATGGATGGTGTTCACTTAACACCGGGTCCAACCCCAGAGAATAATGAACGGGAAAATACCAGGTGGAGTTGAACTACAGGTTATTGAGCAGGTTCCTGGAATACAGTCAGTTGAATAAGCTATTGATGATCAACATCATCTGGATATAGCTATTCAAGGCACTAAAGAGTGTGAACTTGGGAAGAAATTTGATAGGCTTTGGCAATGCAATAGGTTGCGGTGAGAAGGATACTTGGATGGAAGCTATCTGGGAGGAACTTGTTTCTTTGGAGAATGAAACCTGGAGGATTGTAGTTGTGTCTTAAAGGTAGGTCAGTTGCAAATGGTTGTTCATGAAATAAGGTAAAGTTCAAGGATAGGGAGTACATTGAGTTTCTTAGCCGGGCTGGTATAGCAAAGGGGATTCTTTCACAAGTAAAGAGCACATCAATTGAGCATGGATCTGTACAGGGTATTTCAGTTGAGGTGGAGTCTGTGGATGGAACTGATATAGCACCAGGAATGTTGTTGGGATTGTGGAGCAGGCTGATAGAGGGTGTTGAGCAAGGTGTTCAGCCAACCCCTACATCAACCACAAGACAACAGGGCTTTGGATCAGGTCCCAGATCACCCAGGTGATGAATGTAAAGCCTTGGATGATGAGTTTCAGGAAGATTCTTTATGAATGACATGGGACAGCTCAGAGGATCTTAGGAAGGGATATTTGCGAGAATTCATCGGAGGAGTATAACTTTCTGATGAGCAATATTCAAAGACTCGGAGTGAGCTGAGGTATATGTCAAGATTGCCTTATTCAGATGCTATAGGAGTATCATGTATGCTATGATATGTTACATGCCATATGTGGTGTTCTTGTAATGAGTGTCATTAGTGGATACATGGGGAACTCTGAAGTAAAGCATTGGAAGCTGTCAAGTGTGTTGAGGTCTCATCAACACTTGATTGCAGTTTGAAAATAAAGGTGAAGCTCTGATTGGTATGTTGAAGCTGACTTTGCAGCAAACTTGGATCATAGGATGTAGTTACATTGAAGAAAGCTTTGTGGCTGGAGAGTCTTCTTATGGAGTTTGGAGTTCTGCGAGAAATGGTCACAATATACTAGGATAATTAGAGTTCTATTCTTGTTAGCAAAGCATCAGAAACATCATGGGAGGACAGAGCATGTTGATGTGAGGCTGTACTTCATCAGAGATGTAATTGGAAAGGGCATGGTTAG
>CM051456.1:100323347-100348347 GCA_028274465.1 Plantago ovata | reverse complement strand
CCTTCGGGACAATGTTTAAAACATGATAACGTTTATTTTGTTCCATCCATTGTCAGAAATATTATTTTCATTCCATTGTTAGACAATTTGGGTTTTTCCTTTCGATTTGCTAATAATACTTGTTATTTTTCATTAAATGACCAGTATTATGGAAAAGCTCGCTTAGTGAATGGTTTATATATTTGCAAAGTAGTCTACGTTTATTTCAAATACATAACAAACAACCGTCTTCAAGTAGGAAGAATAATCCATCTTATCTATGGCATTGTCGGCTAGGCCATATCAATGAAACACGGATTAAAAGACTAAGGAAGTTGGACTACTTAGAACCATTTGATTTTGAATCATATGGTACATGGGAATCATGTGTTAAGGGTAAAATGACGAACAAACCTTTTGTTGGACAAGGTGTTCGGGCCATTCGCTGCTTAGAGCTCATACATACCGATGTATGTGGACCTTTAAAGTCCATGCGCGTGGGGGTTATCCTTACTTCGTTACCTTTACTAACGATTTCTCAAGGTATGGATATATTTATCTTATGAAGAATAAATCCAAGACCTTTGGGAAATTCAAGGAGTTTAGGAATGAGGTCGAGAATGAATTGAACCTAAGGATAGTCACTCTTCGATCAGATCGAGGAGGTGAATACCTTAGTGAAGAATTTATCGACTACTTGAAGGAAAATGGAATTCAATCGCAATGGACCCCTCCTGGAACACCACAATTGGATGGTGTGTCTGAGAGAAGGAATCGAACCCTGTTAGACATGGTGAGATCAATGATTGGATTCTCGACTCTTCCAAAATATCTATGGGGATATGCGCTACAAACTGCAATCTACATTCTGAACCGTGTACCATCTAAATCAGTGGAGAAAACTCCTTATGAGTTATGGAAGGGAAAGAAGCCCTCACTGGACTATCTTAGACCTTGGGGCTGTCCTGCGATAGTCAAACTGATGCTCACAGATAAGTTAGATGCCAAGGGTGTCAAAGTATATTTCATAGGCTATCCTCGTCAGACGAGAGGCTATGAATTCTATCATGCTGAAGATCACAAGGTGATAGTATCTAGAAACGCCAAGTTTTTAGAAGCAGAATACCTCGAAGAAGAGAGGTTAGATGACATGATAGAACTTGAAGAAATTCAAGACTTTGACACGCGCGAACATGACTTCTCTAAATCTTCTGATTTGGACTCAAGTTCTGTGGGAGCTTTCGAAGCAGACAAGGGTAATGATATGACACTTGCTAGGCATGTCATAGTCAGTGGGAGTCCTGTGATTAGATCAACAATTGAAACCACACCAATAGAACCCGTTGTCAACCAACCTGTGCAACAAGTTGCACAAGAGCAGCCTCCCGCTAGGGAACAGGGTCGCGGGGCGCGACCAGCTGCATCAGTGCCCACTGATAATGTTCGTGTTACACGAAGCCAGAAAAGAAAAGCACCAGAACCAGTCGAGCTCCGTAGGTCGAAGAGGATCCGAAAAGGACCTCAGAAGCAAAGCCTTATGATAGAAGACATCAGTGAACTTGATGTCGGCTTATCAGATCGGGAAGATCCCGAGACCTACAAAGAGGCAATAATTGATATTGACTCGGACAAATGGAAAGAAGCCATGGAATTGGAAATGGACTCCATGTACCTGAACCAAGTTTGGAGCTTGGTAGACTTGCCCCAAGGGGTTAGACCTATTGGGTGCAAATGGGTCTTTAAACGAAAGACATATGCCGATGGCAAGGTACAAACGCACAAGGCTAGACTTGTGGCAAAAGGCTACACGCAAATGTATGACATCGATTACGATGAAACCTTTTCATCGGTAGCAAAATTGAAGTCTATTCGAATTCTACTTGCAATAGCTGCCTACTATGATTATGAAATATGGCAGATGGATGTAAAGACTGCCTTCCTCAATGGCAACCTTGAGGAAGAGGTCTATATGGGACAGCCGGAAGGTTTTATTAGTAAAACCAGGCCAACTGTTGTATGCAAATTACAGAGATCCATCTATGGGATAAAGCAAGCGTCTAGGAGCTGGAACATCCGCTTTGATGAAACTGTCAAATCGTTTGACTTCGTCAGAAGCGTAGAAGATCCCTGTGTCTATACTAGGCACAGCGACAAGGGAGTTGTTTTCATGATCATTTATGTTGATGACATTTTGATCATGGGAAACAATGTCTCTATGCTAGAAGAGACTAAAGTTTGGTTATCAAGTACCTTCTCAATGAAGAACTTGGGTGAAGCGAACTACATCCTAGGGATCAAGATCTATAGAGATAGATCCAAGAGGATGTTAGGATTGACACAGTCCACCTACATCGACAAAATACTGAAGCGTTATAAGATGGACGACTCAAAGAGAGGCTTTCTCCCCGCTAGGCATGAGATTGTCTTATCAGTTAAGGATAGTCCTAAAACTGATGAAGAATGAAATGCAATGAGTCGTGTGCCCTATGCTTCGGCAGTAGGGTCCATAATGTATGCAATGAATTACACAAGGCCCGATGTGGCATATGCGCTTAGTGTCACTTGTGGACACCAACAGAATCCAGGAGTACCTCACTGGACTTCTGTGAAGAACATTCTTAAGTACCTTCGACGGACTAAAGAGATGTTCTTGGTGTTTGGTGGAGAACCAGAATTAAAGATGTCTGGTTATGTCGACGCTGGATTTGAATCAGATCCTGATGACTTTAAGTCACAGACAGGATACGTATTCAAATTGAACGGAGGAGCTATCTGTTGGAAGAGTTCTAAGCAAGTCACGGTTGCTGACTCATTCACAGAAGCCGAGTACATTGCTGCATCAGAAGCATCGAAAGAAGCTGTCTGGATTTCAGAGTTCATGAAGGAATTGAGGGTTGTTCCTGCTCCTAGTCCAATAACGATTTATTGTGACAATACGGGCGCCGTCGCTCAAGCTAAGGAGCCTAGATCTACAAACAAGAACAAACATGTACTTAGAAAGTATCACGTTATACGTGAAATTATTGATAGAGGAGAAGTTAGTATAGAACGTGACTCTACCACGGATAACGTGGCTAATCCTTTCACCAAGGTCTTATCAGTGGATGTCCACTTAAGACATTATGCTAATCTGGGTATTAAGCATAAAGGTGACTGGCTCTAGTCCAAGTGGGAGATTGATAGTGTATATGTCCTAGAGACAGTCCTTATTAAGGGCATGCAACCCTTATAGAGGGCATATATGTACTATTACACAGGTCAACGTAATATAATATATGTTTGCTGTTTGACTATTGAGTATCGCTTTCATATTTATATTACACCAGGCATGCAGCATGACATATCTCTATTTCTGTCTGTATTGATATCAAACATGTCCCCTCGATAGATGACCGATCACACAGATAGTGGGAGCTATGTGAGTTATCATCTATCCGAAACTCTCCCGAGTCAAGGTTCATCTCGGATGTAGGGGTCTGAATGAACCAGCTGAGACTAGTATGTGTGGAGGTTATACTTGTTGGAGCAAGTGTGAGCCGATTCCACGGCCTCGGAACGGATTGTTGGACAATCAAGAAACGTTCCCATAACTGCGCATAGTTGTTCGACGGATGATTACCGAACAATGGAAGTACCCACCGGACACTCCCATCGATGTATACTCTACACCGAAGTGTCTATGGGAACCGGTAAGTTGTCGAAGTGATGCCAGTCGTCCTTTGGACTTACAAGACTTTATCATCACATTTGTTGCCCCATATCCTTGGTGGACCCGTCGATGTCAGCTCTGAATAAGCAGTTGACCCAAGACACGATCCAGGATTATGGCTACATACAAATGGGGATGATAAGTGTTTCTGTGAAGGATTCATCTCTCATGTGTAGCACAGGAGAGCACTGCTCATAGTCGTTCATAGTTGTGATTGGTAAAACCGCTGGCCAGTGTATCAATATTATTATGATAGTCATAATAGATATTGGATTCACCATGCAACTCACTGAAGACGCCCGTGGATGTATTATTGGGATAGACACTTCATCGATCCTAGATACATTCGAGTAAGTCAGATGAAGTGACGTTACCATCGCCGCGTTGAGCGCAACAGACTTCGCAACGAAAGGGTTTGCTTTGAGAAACCTCTCAACGTCCTCATGTATTAATATTACAAATGGAACCGTCTAGGAATTTAATTTTGCCTAGTCTAGGACTTGCTTAATAAAATTAGGCCCTATGGGTCACACTATGTGGTGATTCAGCTTATCCGAATATCCTTGAATATTGAATCGCAATTAATTTGGAATTAATTGTGATTGATGAATTATAATTGATTTGGAATTAATTATAATATTTTGTGGCTCAATTAATGATTTGAAATTATTAATTGAATTGGCTAATTAATTGTATTTTATGTAAATACAATTAAAGATTATATTTTAGAAATATAATAGAGGTTTGAATTGAAAGGATATGTTAATTTGGAATTAATATATGCACATGGGAAAAATCTACTTGGAGTTTGAATTGCCTTAGAACTATAAGTGGGTCCCAAAATCGGGACCCACCTAATCTCCCTGGGCGCGCGCGCAGCTGAGATAGGGGAAGGAGTTCGACTCCTTCCTCTATTAGAAGACCAAGGGATAAGTTAGATTTTCCTGATTGAGTTCTAACTTGATTGGAAATGAATCTAGACTTGAAATTGGTTTCCTAGTGCGATAAGAATTAGATTCTTATTCCTTTATGAAGTCTAATTGCTTATGCTTTAGGCTTCTATTGACTACTATATAAGTAAGTCATTAGATAGTTTTTTCAGTATCAAAATCTTAGAGAATTATTCTACCTTTTTTAGAGAAAAACAAAAAGCTCTCCCCTACCTCCACATAGCCACGCGAGCGCCACCCCTCGCCGGAGGAAAACGTCGTCCCATCTTCTTGGACACACAAAGAATATCCTAGCATTCTTTCTGATAAGCTGTTCATCTGTGGATACCAAGGTTGAGGTTCAAGGAGCTGGAAACTGACTTTTATTGTCTTGCAGATAATCAAAGCATTGCAGATATCTTCGACTTCGACGAAGGAGAAGATACACCGGATGATTACGAAGACTTGGAAGTTGTGCTTGCTTTTGGAGTACTGTAAGTCTTCTAATTGTCGTGTTTAAATATATACGGCATATACATAATTAATTAACCTGCATGTTAAGAAAATTTTTGAAATTCCGCTGCGTACCCTAGGGGTAACTCTGACCGTATTTTCTTACAGGCATGGGGACCATCTTAACCTTAGAGATGGGGCCATGGGGTTGCATCTTAACCTTAGAGGTGTGGAGGGGTTTGCATCTTAACCTTAGAGATGTGGAGGGGTTCGCATCTTAACCGTAGAGATGTGATGGGGCTGCATCCTAACCTCAGGGGTGTGTGTATCTGTGTCTATGTTTTCCTTGGTGTGGTGACTACACTGGCTGTTGGAGAATTGAGCTAAAGGTGGAGATTTGTGGGTGTTGACCATGGGGTTGCCGAACCCCTGATTGGTACGAAATCAACACCGGTGTTATCTCAATTCTAACAAGCTCTCAGGCATTCTAGCAGTTGGAACACGTTCCTGGAAGCTTCTAGATGGGTTAGCTATAAGACAAGGTCCAACTGATGGGTTTGATATGCATGCACCTAATTTCTATTGGTTGTGTGTGAACACATGGGACTGTCCTTTTCAGAGAGAGATAGTTGGTGCCTTGTGAGTAGTTGTTAGGGAATATTGAGGTACATGGCATCATAAATACTCCTTGTTAGCTTGTGATAATTCTCAGATCAGATCAAGACCACAAAGATGTAGATAGGATCAATTCCTAGAGAGAGAAAGCTTACTAAGTGATAGGTAGCTATTGCTTGGAGAGTAAGCTAGAGATAGATGAGAGAAAATCAGTGAGATTGCAGGGAAGTGAGGTTCCAGATCTGCTGTTCTTGTAAACTGGGGGTTTCTTATAATCATCTTATCTTGTTAGTGGATTCAGATCTACAGATCTCCGTGGATGTAGGTTTATTCATAACCGAACCACGTTAAAAACCTTGTGTGCTCTTTACAGTTTCTTGCTTCATTGTTCTTCCTGTTATTAGTCTTGTCATTCTCTGATCTTTGTAGCTGAAATACTATGTGGTCTTATTTGGGTTCAGTAGTGTAAAGGCGCCAACACTATGGTGAACACGATCTTGGTAGCAAGAGGGAAAACCCAACATTTATTTCATCATAGACTCCTATAGTCAACTACTCAAAACCCAGGTATCCTTACCCTGCTTTTATGAGAACAAGAAGGCAAGAACACATGAAATATTTTGCTTGGAGCCTGCTAGAAGTAATTAAGATGGAATCTCCAGTATTCCCAAACTAATTAATTACAATTTAGAGAAAAATCAAGTGAAATTAATTCTATATATAAAGAGATGTACGTTCTAAATTGCAGGAAACAATTCTTAATAACATGGAAATGAAGATAAAAAGGATCACTAAACTAGCTTGTAGTAGTAAACCTGTATACCATAACATGCCTATATTTCTCCCCTGGATTCACGATCTGTGAAGGAAAATTGGGATGGTTGACAGAATCCGGAAATCCTTGTGTCTCTAAACACAATCCAGCATGCGCATGGTAAATGAATCCACCTTTCCCTACAGCATCAGTAATCATGTTACCGGTGTAAAACTGAACTCCGGGCTGATCAGTCCACAGTTCCATCTTTCTTCCCGATTTCTCTTCGTGCACAACCGCCACCATTGTGAAATGCTTTCCACTTCCAGTCCTGTCCAACACGTAGTTGATATCATATCCACCTGGAAGCTCATTGATCTGACTTCCAATTTTACGAGGCTGCAGGAAATCGAATGGTGTTCCCTTTACAGGTGTTATTTCCCCAGTCGGGATAAGTTTGCCGTTCACAGGTGTGATTGCTGAGCCCAAGAGCTGTATCGTATGAGAAAGTATGTCACCACTCGTGTGGCCTGCCAGATTCCAGTATGTGTGGGATGCTAGGTTCACTGGAGTCGCCTTGTTTAGAGGCACTGCTTCCATTTCTATACCGAACTTGTTTCCAATGAACATGTACGTTACCATCACATGGAGTTCACCGGGAAATCCTGTAGTTAATTCACACATCAAAAGAAGAACAAGAATTGAAACAATGAAAACCAGTTTAATTTATATGGTGGCTCAGTTGGTTAAGCACTTAAAGTAAAGGAGTTAGTTACATCCTTGAATTTGTGATCTGTCACTTGGAATGGCATCCAAAATTATGCATGACAAAGGGAAAAATTCTCACCTTGTTCGCCATCTTTGCTGTGATAAGAGAGAGTTAGATGACTGTCTTTGACATGCTTTTCGACAGTCCATATAACGTCACCGAATCCTCTGGTCCCACCTGATGTTTAGTTTAACGTACATTAGAGATAATTTGTTTCGAAGTTGTTTAATGAAGCATTGTGTGATAGTGTGATGCTAAGGACAGATAGGGAAGTGATAGAGATAAGGTTACCATGGAGTGTGTTGCCATGGTCATTGGCAGTCAATTGATAAGTAACTCCATTAAATGTGAAGTTAGCACCCCCAATTCTATTAGCTACACGCCCAACCAGGCCACCAAAGTATGTTGTATCATTCTGTCAGATGTTGTTAATCATGTAAATATTTATTCAGGCTAATCTGTTGGCATCAACAAAGGCTATCCCAATTAATCGCAATTTAACACAATGGAAAGAATTAAGTAAGGTGTTGGGGTTCGCGTTTCATGAATCTGAAAAATGCAGCTGGGAGAGTTGTATCTTACGAAGTACACGACAACTGGGTTCAAGATTTCTTATGCTCTTCTTATTATATCATAATTTTGGCCGTTTCAAGAAAACAAGACACAAAGCTCAAACCCACCCATCAAGCGACTTAGTCATGGGCTTATGGCTATTAATTGAACTATTTTTCTTTTAAAACAATGTTTCAAATGATAAATGCCATAGCCAAAACAATAAAATACAAGGTTGACATGAGATGATTAAACAGTGTAAAAAATAAAAAATTCATATCTAAAATGAGTTAGCCCAGTATATTTTCCCATGACTCGACTTTATTATAGTCCAGAATGCGATGAATCAACTGACCTTATATCCATCGAGAGACTCACAACCAAGCACAATGTCGTCCAATTTGCCTGAAACAAATTAACAGGAATTGCATAAAATAAAACAGAATTCATTAACTGTCTCTTAAAAAAAAAAACAAGAAAATGTATGGAGTAATATACTAACCATTCTTGTCAGGAAGAACAAAAGAGAGAAGAGTGGCACCATAATTGGTGATCTTAACAGTGAAATTTCCATTCTGCAGCTCATAGATCCCTATTTTGGGCTGCTCCTCATCTGCATATGATGATCCACACACGAAACCAACAAAAACCACCACCATTAAACACCAATTTGCACCCTTCCCCATCTTAGTACAATCAAATACTCTCTATCTGATTAATTTTGTATAGATATACACACATACAGTAAAATGGAATTTGATATAAATATATCATGTAACATACATATATACTAGCTCCTTTACTAATTACTAATTTCGGATAAGGATTGGAAAAGAAACATTGGAAGTGGCGAAATAAATGCAAACCTTAGATAAAAAGAAGGAAAAGCTTCAAAGGAGAATGGATTTTATCCGTTTCTTGCATGGGATTAATAAGACCCTTTTTTTTACTTCATCCACTATTTACATGTGATTTCCATAAATAGGAAACCGCAAACCTCATTAACTGGCGTCAATCCTAGTGTTGTATATGCCGTATGTATTCTAGTCACATGCAAGTCACCACCACCGGTACGTGTTAGCAAGTGGAAACTGGTCATGCAAGTGTCCATCATTCGAGTTTTGTGATTCGAATTCATCCCATCTAAAAACATTATAATAAAGTTAGACTTGGAAATATCCAATCCAATGATAGGAAATCATTGGATTCAAACTAAATTTAACCCGAACTTATCAAATATGAAATAATCTGAATTAAAGTTGTAATGAACATATAGTTAATCATATGCAAGTAAGATGTTATCCATCACTAGATCACCATCTCAAATTTGTTTCGAATTAACTCGATCCGAAATTTAAAATTCGAACAATATCCGAATTCGAAACAATATCCGAAATCGATTCAATATATCAACATCGATCTGAAGACAACCCACACAATCCATTCCGAAACTTTCTCTATCCACTACAAATCACTTAAATAGAGACGGACTGACGAAGAATGGAGCTTGTCCGTCGTAGATTAGAGACAAAGATTTGTCCGTTCTTCGTTTACTTGACCAAAATATAATAATAATAATAATAATAATAATAATAATAATAATAATAATAATAAAATGAAAAGTCAAAGACAAATAAAGCTAGTTATCCATCTCTAATTAGCAACAAATAGCTTTGTCCGTCGCTAAGCCTATTAAAAGATGGGTAGTGACGCTTTCGATCTTCCCCATTTCTTCTTATTTATTCTTTTGCGTTCTTTCCTCACGCCATTTTTGAAGGGCGATCAATGCTCCACCATTTCAACCAATCTTGAATCTTTTCGGAGCTTGATGAACAAGGAACTCGGGTGGCCATTCAATTTCTTTGGACGCATATTTGCTCCTCACAAAGCTTCCAGTAAGATGGGCATGGCGATCTTGAGGAAGGTTGATCCTTCTTCGAAGGGTGATGTAATGTGGTTGACGATCACCCAAACGAGAGAAAGTGGGAGTACTTCGATAAGATGCGCGTAAGCGCATCTATCTTTTACACTTTCAGTATGAATGATTTGTTTATTTCTAAATATCTATGTGAATGGTATCTTAGCCACTGTAATTGTGTGATACGTTAGTCAACGTTTTGTTTATTAGATTGTAATAGGACAACTTGACTGGTATGTTAGCCACTGTTATGTGAGTGATATGTTAGTCACCGTTATGTGAATTAGTTAATTTAGTTCGTGTTTTTCTTATTTTAACTGGTAATTAATAAGTTAAGATAATGACTGACTCGACTTTATTATGTAATGAAGAAGGACTTCTTCATTCTGAATGCTCTACTCCGCTAGATATGGCATGCATTTGAGCATGAGGGTCGGAGTTTTAGAGGAAGAAGATCCACAATGTCAGAGGCCAAGAAAAATTGGAAAGGAGTGGCATGAGTGGTTGAACTACTCTCGAAGAAGAAGAACCCAATAGTATGGATTGCGGCTCATAAAAAGATGATCAATATGAGTGAGAAGTTTTTTTTTTTTCAGAACAACAAAATTCATTAACTACGGAAGAGGTGTAAAAACTCTTCGGTTACAATGAGTTTTCACAACACGCGGGTAACACTTATTTACATCATCTTGCATATCAGTAGTAAACCAAGAAGGACAAGTGTCCCAAATCCTACAGGTAGCCCTATGTGGACTAGTTACAACTTCAGAAACTACTAAGCCTTCAGCAGTTACAGAAACTTGTCCACACCCAAGCTTCGCCAAAACATCTGCGGCATGATTTGATTGTCTGTACACCAACACCAACTGCCAATTCTCTAGCCGAGACAGCTACGATCTAATAAGTGCCATGATCCTATGATGACGCCAGTGAGGCACCCGCACTCTATGAACACAATTCAACACATACGAACAATCAGTCTGAATTTCCACAGAGGTAATATTCAACTCAACAGCTATAGTTAAACCGTAATAAAGTCCATAGAGTTTTTCCATAGTGTTAGCAACATTCCCGAGGAATCCAGCCAAAGCACGAACAAAAGAACCATCAGGTCTTCGAATTAAACAACCATAACCAACACGAACATATATAACTGCTATTCCAAGACCCATCATCGTTTAACACATAAGGTATCTTTGTCAAAGACTGCCATTTACACAGAATAGTAACCTGGGAACCAACTGCATTTACCGAAAAACAAACCAAACGTTGAGACTTCAAATTAAGCGGTAAGCACTGTAAAATATAACTTCATCTCATCTAATTCAACATTCCTGAATACAACATCATTTCTAAACATCCAAATACAATAAGCCAGAAGTAACATGTTTAGTTGATTTTCAGAATTTAATTTCATAACAGTCAACACGTGCCCTAGATGAATCAGCCCAGCACCATCCAGGCGGGGTAAACACAGTTCTAACAAAATTAAAAGATGGACAATTAGCAAACAGGTGCCAAAAGGATTCCTCTTATTCATTACAAAGTTGGCAAAAAGAGAAAGAGGAACGTGAAGATTATATAAATGTAGTGCAGTAGGCAGTCTATCATGTAGAGCTAACCACCAGAAAGCTCTGACTCTAGGTAGTACATGCAATTTCCACAATTTAGCCCAATCCCAAACTGGTTGCTGCATAGTACTATACGAAAAATCTATACACCAAGATTCTATAAGATGATTTTATAGAGAAAACCCCTGAAGAATCATAAGGCCAGATCATTCTATCAAGGAAAATGGCAAAAATAGTCCACTAAGTTTGCCTAATGGCACATGCAGTCCAACGTTTGTTGGCCATAGCAATTTTAGTCCAAAGTTTCAAAATTGTGACAAATTTAGTCCAAAGTTTTAAATCTTGGCAAATTTAATCCAAACTTTTAATATTTATGGCAAATTTAGTCATTTCTTACCAAATTTAGTCCTTTCTTACAAGTTGAAAAATCTATCCAATCCATGTCAGTACGAATCAGTCCAAGTGACGCTGTAATTCATGAATCAAGATGTATTACGGCCCTATATTTAGTTTGTTAACACATAACTTTAAGATAAACGATAAAAGAGACACGATAAAAATGTTTAGAGTACCAATTGGACCAATTCCGGTTGACACGGATTGGATAGTCCATCAAAATTTTAAGAAATGACTAAATTTGTCACAATGTTGAAAGTTCGGACTAAACTTGCCACGATTTGAATCTTTGGACTAAATTTGCCACAATTTTGAAACTTTGAACTAAATTGTCAAGGCCAACAAACGCTGGTCTGGATATGCCATTAGGCAAACTTAGTGGACGATTTTT
Source organism: Plantago ovata (assembly GCA_028274465.1). Classification (NCBI taxonomy): domain Eukaryota; kingdom Viridiplantae; phylum Streptophyta; class Magnoliopsida; order Lamiales; family Plantaginaceae; genus Plantago; species Plantago ovata. The sequence continues at coordinate 100,336,311 of CM051456.1, read as the reverse complement.
GCCATTTTCCCCATTCTATCCTGCATATCAGGACAAATAGGAAGCACCATAATTTGAAGAATAATTTCATGAGGTAGACAACTTTTCAATTTATCGAAATCTTATTGATTATTCACTATATAATCATGAACCTTCTCATTAGGATCATAAGTAGTAGTAGTAGTATAAAGAGATAAAGACACAGATCCCACCCATATGTCAGTCCAGAAAGCAATATCGTGGTCATTACCTACCTGCCAGTGTATCAACTTTTTTAACAAGTCTCTATGAGTAACAAGTTTTTTCCAGAAACTACTATGATGTGGTGCTGCAACTGCATTCCAAAAGGAAGAGTGTGGAAAGTATTTATCTTTATAAAGTTTAGGCCACAGACTGTGTGGTTCAGTTAGTAGCTTCCAAACTAATCTCAACTGGTAGGCCTGATTCATGATTTTCAAATTTCGAATACCTACTCCCCCAACCTCTTCGGTAAACAAACAGTAGACCACTTAAATCTAGTGTGATGGTTAGAAATGATGTGGTAGAAGAGATACCTGATTTATTCTTTGAAGTTAAAATAATATATTTACCACTTATATCTATGAAACTTTCTTTCAATATGAAAAGCACCCATGTGTAGGGGGCTAGTAGGACAATTAACGCAGATATTAATTAGGTTTCTCTACTTGATGGGTGTGGAAGGGACTAGTTCCACTTGAATTAGAAGTGTCTATATTGGAATTTGCCACCATATGAATTTGTAGTTTACAAGATCACCCATATTCTTTTGAGAAACCAATCCAAATTCATTCAACCAAAGCAAACAGTCATGCAATGTCTTGCAACAGAACCGCCAAAACAAAACCACTTCGAGCTGCAATAAGACGTTGCCAAAGCATGTGCTAAAGAATTGCCACTACGTCTAACAAAATGAAAACTAATAATTTATAGTACGTGAGCAACATTTGATACATTTGATGAATATACTGTTAGACATAATTGATCGAAAATACATATTAAATAGCTTGTACAAAATAGGAAATGCTAAGAAATAAAAGGAAAAGATGTTGTCTTCGATCAGCAGCAAAGCGGGCCGCTTGAGCAAGTCTGTCGGTCCCTGGAATATGAAGTGGGCCGCTTGGGAGGACAAAAGCGGGCCACTTGACAATCCTCTCAGCATTCTGTTTTTTTCGTTGTTCTGAAACCAATAGAAATGAAAGGTGTGGCTCGAGGATGTTTCATTCAAGTAGAATATGCCCTCTCACTATGGTGCTTGAGACGCTGGGCGTCTACCTTCCAGGATAAAACGAAACAAGGATTACTAGCCGCACAAGCTAGCAACCCCCAACGAGCAAGAACAATTGCTTGGATTATGCAAAAGGGGAGAAGATGAGAGAATAGAATAGGGAGGATTTTCCTCTCATGTTTTTCCAGGTGTTTATTTTTTACATGTTTCTCTCTTGTCTTGTATGTTGTGTATGTTCTACATGTTCTACATACTTCTTCATCCTCTTCTTCTTCCTTACATGTATGTGAGACCTCTCTCTCTCTCTCTCTCTCTCTCTCTCTCTCTCTCTCTCTCTCTCTCTCTCTCTCTCTCTCTCTCTCTCTGTATATATATATATATATACATATATATATATATATATATATATATATATATATATACTAGAATGGGCGTACCACGCTACGCGTGTCAAAGGATATTTTTTAAATTATATTATTTAAATCTTTATATTTAAAGTGACGAATTTCTTAATTATTTTAATACTCGCAATCTATCTATGTATCTATAAAACATATAAAGCTAGGTTTGGTTTTGAACAAAGAACACACTTAGAGGTGTGTTCACACTATGTGGCATTTTGCCCAAAAATTATTTTTAACATTAATTTATTACATTTTAATTTTTTTTTGTATTTATAAATACTATTATTTAATGCAATTTGTAACCCCTACCTATGTTTTATGAGAATCGAACTATGACTTTCAAAATTAAAATTAAAATTTGTTAAAGGTCATTCATAACACCACTTTGGATACACAAAGGTCATGTCTAATTACGAAATTTTACGAGTTACAAAACTTAATATAGTATGAATTGATTTCCATATTGAATATTGAGTATAAATAAATGGATGGATCTTTGGAGCAAAGTAACGTGATAGTGTGATACCCATCCATCCACAAAATATACACATTAAACATACTTCAGAGTTGTATTAGCCTCCCTAACAAACCCATTTCTATTGAAAAAAAATATAATGAAACCTCACTCGGTAATTGTTATGAAGTACCCATCCATGAACGACATGCATGATATGGTATAATTTATTTTCTCTCATTGTCTTGCGTTTGTGATCTTTTTTACAATTTTACAAAGGTAATTAATTCAATAGTGATTGCAGCATGGAAACATTTCAGAACATATTTGATGTTGATGATTTCTATATACGAGAATGTAGACATTTCAAGCTTGCCGGTTCACCCGCTTACGAATCCACCTCTTTCAAGACGCGATATGTACCACAAATACATTAGTGTTGGCCATCCAAATTGCTATTACCGAACGAACGCTAATTGTAACTATCCTCTCCTTGCTTTTTGGATTTATTTTTTATTTAATTTTCAAGATTTTATAATATTTCTACAATTGGCAGATTGATATGGTGTAGTACAAAATGTTTCAAGGAGTCCATCATCTGCCGGATATTATTGCATGTTACGAATTGCACTTTTCAGATCTCAATGGTTAATTACTTGGACTTTTTTATTTGTTAACCCAGGGCCTCAAAAGAAAACATAGAATTGGTCACAATAAACATGCGTAATAGTACGACGTTGATAGCAATTCTTCTTGATCAAAAAAGACAAACCCGTGAAACATTATGCAGCATTTCTTCAGCTCCAAAGATTACTTTCTAAATTAGTTTATTGCATTTCAATTTATTCTTTTTTGTTTTATAAAAACTCATATTTAAGACACATAAACATAAAGTTTTACAAAACAAATCTACCAACATAACCACATCTACGTTCATATCTATCAACATCCTAATACTGAATCAGCATAGCCATATGTACTTAGTGTAATGTAATAACGCGATGAATAATTGAATTGGAACTTTATATAGATAAGTCGTATATATAAGCCAAAATTAAAAAGCACACTAAGAGGAACGTCCACACGGACGTACATTAAAAATAAAAAAAAAAATTTAAATATATTTTATAGACTTAAATAAATAAATAATATTCAATCTTAAAATCACTATAAAGTTTAAGACAAAAATTATTCCAAGGTTATTACATTTTGGAAGATATTTGATGTTGATGATTTCTACGTGAAAGTAGACATTTCAAGCTTGCCGGTTCCCTTTCTTTTTCGATCTGTCTTCTTATTTAATTTTCAAGATTTTCTAATATTTCGAATTGGCAGATTGATGTGATTGAGTACAAAATGTTCCAACTTGTCCATCATCTGCTGGATATTATTACTAAAGGAGATCACCCGATGGCGACACATGCATCATGCATTTTCATGTTGCTTAATCCTAATCGGACAATTGGTCTCCTCTCTAAGGACTTGAAATACTAACAAACATAACAAATATGCCCGGTGGATTTATGAAGCTCAAGTTGGGGAGACAATCGTTGTGCGCCAACATCGACAAACTCTATCATTCCCTATCGCATGAAGCATGATTGTTCGACATCTATAACTTCCGACGACCCAATGTGTCTCGAGTGGTTAGACCACCAGCATTGGTGCCATGCCATGCCATGGCACCATGCACTATTTTGCCTCCATGCCGCGGCATCGTGGCTTGTTTCTGCATTGGTGGCCACGATGCCGCGGCATGGTGGTTTTTTTTTTTTTTTTTAATTTTTTTTTTTTTTTTATAATTATAATATGATAAGATGAACTAAAATTAAAACAAAATATATTTAATAGTTTATTTGAAATAACTTACATCAAATTTAAACACATAACACAGAATCATACTCATTATAGAACGAGTTCACATCAAATTTAAAACACAAAATCTAACGAATTGAGATGCAACAACCACACAACACACAAACATAAAATGCATGAAACTTAAAACAAATAAGACACACGATTGATGAAGCTCGCACAATCAATCACTAACACCTCCAGATATGTTCCATGAGGTCTGAAGTTAGTCGTTCATGCGTGTTGATGCTATGCATCTGTCGGTTAATATTCATGTACTCATTCAGAGAGTTTATTGTTGATGTCGTCCTTCGAATATGAATTCCACGATCGAAATCCTCAACGTAAGACCTTGTGTCGTCCTCAAACTCTTTCCTCAGGCTTTCCATTTCACTTTCATAGTTTTTGTATGTGTGGCGTTCATCCTCAACTATCATATTGTGGAGTGTGATGCAGCAATCCATGATCTTACGGAGTGTGGACTTGTTGTGAGCAAGAGCCGGGTTTCGTATTATTGCAAACCGTGCTTGCATAACTCCAAAAGCCCGTTCCACATCCTTACGGCAAGACTCCTGGAGCTGAGAGAACTTTGATTCTTTATGAGTTATGGGATTGGGGATGGCACTCACAAACGTAGCCCATGCTGGATAGATACCGTCAGTTAGGTAGTACGGCATGCTGTATTGATGGCCATTCACCGTAAATTCCACAGGAGGTGCAGTGCCGTTGAGAAGATCCTCGAACACTGGTGAACGCTGCACGATTGATAAGTCATTGAATTTTCCGGAAACTCCAAAGAATGAATGCCATATCCAAGTGTCTTGGGATGCCACAGCTTCTAACACAAGGGTAGGACTTCCACATTTCCCTTGGAATTGACCCTGCCACGCCGTCGGACAATTCTTCCAAATCCAATGCATACAGTCGATACTCCCAATCATGCCCGGAAAGCCTCTTGCCTTGTTGATTGCTAGAAGTCGCCGTAAGTCATCTTCATTGGCCCTCCTCATGTAGGTTGCGCCAAACTCTGCAACCACAGCGTCACAAAAACGCGAGAGACATTTCAAAGCCGTACTTTCACCAAGGCGACAATACTCATCAACCGAGTCAGCACAACACCCATAAGCTAGCATTCGAATGGCTGCGGTACATTTTTGGAGTGTGGATAACCCTTGACGGCCAGCAGCATCTAGCTTGCAGACAAAGTAATCATCTTGATGCACAACACCAGCAACTACTCGTTCAAACAAGGCCCTACGCATTCTGTATCTGCGTCGGAACTTATCTGCATAAGGAGCGACCTGACCAAAGTAATCACGCTCGAGTAGCACGACACGTGAAACTCTTTCCCTGTCAATATATTTTCGCTTCTTCTTTGAAGTGTTTTTTGGTTGTTCTTGGTGTTGATGTTGTTGGATGGAGTGCATCATATGGGGTATGTTGTTCATTATGAACTTTTGAGCTTGTTTGAAGGTATTCGAGGAAGAGGCGGAGGATGCAAAATTCAAACTTTCATCAGACGATGACGAGCTTGATGATGAAGAGCTTGATGACATGATTATTTTAAACTTAAGAAGTGGATGAAGGGTTGGTGTATCTAAATTAAGTTCCAGAGTTGCATTATATAGACATGGATGAGACACATTGCCTCGGATATGATAAGATTTTTGAAGATAAGATTTTTGGAGATAAGATTTCAAAAGATAAGATAACATGCTTAGTCATGGCTGAGTCAGATTGCATAGGATGCCTCAAGTAGTGTTATGATTCCTGCCGAATTCAAATTCATGATATCTGACAAAGTAAAGTTCTGATTCCTGACAAAGCAAATTAAAAAGTTGTTTGACTAAAAGTAAACTTTTGATTCCTGACAAATTCAAATTCAAATTCAAAGCAAATTCATTTCACTACAACGGATACATGGGAAATGAAAATACAAACAAGTCACACTTACGAATGTAAAATAACACAATGCGAAAATTAAAGTACAAACACGCCACACTTAAATGCCTAAACAAACACACTTAAACACTTAACAAACACACTTAAACAAGTTTCACCACTCAATTGTTCGGAAACAATTCGGCTCTGAGTGCATCTGCCACTGCTCTCTGCTCGGCATTCAAATTATCGTAGTGAGGCAACAGATCCATCAGGAATTTCATCCGCTCATTCCTCAACTTCTCCTCTTTCAAGTACTGGTCCTTCAGTTTCCTGGCCTCCCTCTTTTCCTCCTTCTCCCTTTCAAAGGCGAGCCTGCTGTTATGAGCTTCCTTGTCCCACTCAATCCTCTGTCATACTCAAGAGCCTGGGGATAATTACCATTGAATTGCACTCATCCCTCACCTATCGTCTCCATTGCGGAGTTGCAAGAACTTCCACCTTGTGCCATCCTTTTCGCCTTGTCCCGACCCATAGGGCGTTTCGGACTCGAGACACTGTCATCAACTAAGTGGTATCGCTTCGTCCCACTACTGCCACCTCCCGTTGACTCCATTCGTTCATCCCCATCTACATCAACATCCACAGTGACATTGTTTGGATCTTGCTTCTTCTTCAAGTGAGTCTCCCAATTCAAGTACATTTCATACATCGGGTACGACTTCACAACATCCCACTGTTTAAACAGATGAAAACCAGAGCTGTACAGTGTGTTTTCCTTGTGAAATTCCTGAGCCGTGTTGATCACATCGTCGTTGTTGAATCCACTACGCTGGCCAACTGCACTCACAGCCCTCTCATAACAGCCAAGCCAATTATTAATTTCCTTCTTCATACGGTCGACTCTTTTGCGCATTGAATCTAGAGTGCGGTGGATAAGTCCGGCGTGCAACCCGTCCACCCTGGCCTCCTCATACATTTCATGAACCTTTTTGAATAAAGTAGCATACCTCTGGTTCGTACCGACGATAGGATCTGAGCAAACATCCATATAGCAACGAAGGAGAACCAAATCTTCCTTCTCGGTCCATTGCACGTTCCGTGGTGGAGCCTTGGCGTTTGTCGCATCAGTGGCGGCCTCCTTCCCTTTTCGGCTACGACCCGTTGGCTTTGGCTGATTTTGGGGCTGAGTCTCTGCAACGAACTCAGGAGTTTGGGAGCACATTCCCGGTATTTGAGACTGAGGAGATGGGAAATTTTGGGTGTTTGGCTCTTCGGGCTCATTTTGAAACAAAGGGCGAACGACATTCGGGGAGGTAGAGTTCAACAACGGTTTGCGAAGTTGGCTCATGAGCTCTGCGTACAACTCTTTCTCATATTCCTTCATATATGCAAGAGTTTCACGAGTGTAAAGCTGACCGTTGAACTCCATCTCACCGGACAAAAAAATGGAGGGTTAAGGGGGGTTTTGATGTTAAGAGTGTATTTTGAGTTTAATTAAGAGAGAAATGGGAGCTGGAGATGGGGTGCTCCAAACATAGCCGAGATTGGTCTCTATTTATAGATCTCGAAAAAATAGAGCTGTTGGTGATTTTTATTTATTTTTTGCATTTTTATTTTTCGAGTTATAGCCGTTTTTGTCCGTTGGAGTATAAAAGCAAATAAAGTAAAAAAAAAAACAAAAAAAAAAATAAAAAGTGACCATTGAGGGGCTGCCTGGCAGCCCCTCACTAATTCAACACCGCGTCGTCTCACGACGCGGTGCTGAAAATGCACAGACGCCGGGGCTGTTGCCCCGGCGTCCCTGCATCGGTGCGGCGGGGTGCCGCGGCGTGGGACGCCGTGCACCCACGCCGGCACCCACGCCGGCACCGATGCAGCCGGTCTTAGCGGAAAATGTTTGGGATTTTACATCTTCCCCTCATTAAAAGGAGTTTCGTCCTCGAAACTTAGACTACTACTCTTCTATTGCACCACCTAAAATGACATCCAATTTTATAAAACAATTCTCGAACCAAACAATTCAATCCTAATACTTTTCCACCGTCCAGAACTCCAACTTCACTTATAAAGATTCAAGCCAAAACTCTATTAGCACTTTTGGTTACAATCAAGTCATCGTACTCTCAACTCCATTCAGTCATTGCTGGATATTATTATTAAAGGAGATCACCCGATGGCGACATATGCATCATGCATTTTCATGTTGCTTAATCCTAATCGGACAATTGGTCTCCAAGGACTTGAAATTCTACAAACCATAACAAATATGCCCAGTGGATTTATGAAGCTCAAGTCGGGGAGACAATCGTTGTGCTTCCAACATCGACAAACTCTATCGTTCCCTATCGCATGAAGCATGATTATTCGGCATCTATAACTTCCGACGACCCAATGTGTCTCGAGTGCTTAGCGGATTTTGAGATACGATGGTACAACCACGGTTCTGAATTTCGTGACTCGATTATTGGACTATAAAGATAATTGTGAGTGATTACATAAACTAAAGTTACATCTTACAAAATGTAACGTGGGATGGAGTATCATTTGGATCAATGAAATAAGGTATCCTTTTGAATTTATGAATAATAAAGTATCATTTAGATTTATCTGTATTAGTGTAGGACCATATTTTACACCGTGAGAAGTAAGACCCTAATTTAGTCTAAAGCGAATTTAAATACCTCAACCAAAAATTAAAAATAAAACAATAGTTCGGTTACATTATTAATTTAAATAAAAATGGATGTGTTTAGTCTAACACAGAATTTATATGCCTAAACATGTAGTACGTTCATATCTACCAGCATTCTAATATTGACTTAGCATAGACATTGCAATATATTTATATAAGAAATACTTATATCTATTTGTAGAGTCCAAAAATGATGTCTATGTGATGACACCCCGTAAATTAAATTTGTGACTCCGCCCCGGCAAACCATGTATCTCTAATGCATATCAAGGTCAATTAAAGTGTTAAACATGCATGCATATACGTGTTTGCAGATGGGACCGGAGGCAAAATGCGATGAGTCGGTGACTCGGTGGAAATGAATAGATGCCCTCAATTTGGTGTTGAATACCTTTAAGACAACTAACACTAATGTTTTCACTATGTTTAATTCATCCAAAGGCCTCATGATGTTTTTGTTTTCTTCACTTCACTAATATTTATCTAAACTCAAATTTGAGCAGGTATACTAATAATTTTCAGGCTGCGCATGATTTATTTTTGCATTCTCGATCACCAGAAAATTTAGTACATGTACATTAGCATCCTACGCCGGTGGGATGGTTTAAGATTAACTATGATGCGATGAGTCGGTTACTCGGTGGAAATGAATAGCTGCCCTCATTTTGGTGTTGAATATCTTTAAGACAACTAACACTAATATATGTTTAATTGATCCAAAGGCCTCATGATGTTTTGGTTTTCTTCACTTCACTAATATTTATCTAAACTCAAATTTGAGCAGGTATACTAATAATTTTCAGCCTGCGCATGATTTATTTCCGCATTCTCGACCACCAGAAAATTTAGTACAGGTACATTATATTGGCATCCTCCACCGGTGGGCTGGTATTAGATTAACTATGATGCGGGGATGAAAGGGGGGCAGCAGGCTCGAGCAGTGGGGTAAGGATACGGGACCATGATGGTGCGGTTTTGGCGTGAGTATGTTAGCTGTGTCTCCTTTTGTAATTTCACCAGAGGTTGCGAAGGCATATGTGGCCAGAGAAGCGGTAAAGTTGGGGCTGGAACATCATGTGGCTAATGTAGAAATAGAAGGGGATTGCTTAAGTTTGGTGAAGCAGCTGCAATAACATGGATAAATAGCTCCCTTAATGTTTACATGATTTCGCGTTGCAGGTGATGATCCCATCTTCGTTCATATACAATAAATAAAACTTCAACTCTTTTATTACTTTTGTTACTAATTGATACAAAACCATCAATTTATGTACAATAAATATATCTCCAACTCTTTTATTTCTTTTTGTTACTATTTGATACAAAACCATCAATTTATCTGCAATTGTCTGTCACATGTGTAATACTCCGTCCGTTCTCTCAGAAGTGTCCTGTTTTGACTTTTTTCGGTCAACAGTTTTCAACTTTGACTCCCGATTGCTCGTAAACTATAATGATAAAGTATTTAACGAAAATATATTATGAAAATATACTCTTCTACTACTCATACACTACTACTTAACCACCTTAACACTATTCAAACCACATAGGGGCTCCATTCAAAGACACCACCATACTACTCCAATACCCTTACCACCCGGCCACCCTTAAAACTCCATCAAATTTGTAATATCATTCTGTACATTTACGTAACAATGAAACTATGCCGTGGCATCGCCACGGACTATAACTAGTTTTATACCATTACAAATAGGTTGAAATCTTCACATAACAACGTATTTCATGGGTGTTCTGTTTTTAATTAAGTTTGAATCACATTACCAAATATCAAAATAAGTATACACACCTTTTATGATAGAAGTCTTTATTTTCAGGAAAGGGAATACAACAATAGTTCCACTTTAATATTGATTTCAAACATTTAGTCCCCTAGTAAGTGGTAGTGGTAGTATTATACCTTGTCTTTAAGTTACTAAACCACATAGATCCTTGTTTATCATAGATATTTTTCTAACATAAGGTCTAGTTAAAAAAATTCATTATCAAATTTAGACGCATGGCTTGATAAGTAAACCAAATTGTATACTTTTCATTAGTCATGAAAATTTTGCAAGCAAACACACGTAACATTAACTCAAATTGACAAAAAAGCAATATCAACGTGCCCAACAAAAACTAAGAGCTTAAAACCAGCCTTATCATATAAACAAGGCCCTGAATGTTTTTACTTGAAACTCTAATTAATACAGAGATATAAGCAACTTTTGGATTTTAAAGAATATACTTAGAGTTGGCACCAAATGCCCGAAATTCTGATGTTTCCAAGCCTCCACTGTACCGGAATGATCACGCAGAATGATCCTAAGAACTGCTCCTTGTTTAATACGCTTTAACGAGGCATCAAGATTTAACTTCCAAGTACCAACCTCTGGCGGAATCCAACATGCAGAACTGGAATTACCTATAGGCGGCTTGGGCTCTATAAACAATAGTTGTGCTTCATGGAACTTCTTAATAATATGTTGTATTGGTTTGCACAAGATCAAACAGTCCTTCTTAATTGATTTTTCAAAAACTCCTTTGCAAAGAAATCTTTTATATTGTTTACAACAACAAAATAGTGCAAAGAAAACTAAAAACTAATTATAAGTTTAATTGTTTGCAGAGTAGAAGATAACTATTTGCCTGCATTGGTCCCTTTAAACAACAATAAAAGACTAGAGGGGGGTGAATAGTCTTTTCAAACTTTCGTCGTTTAAAAACTTTCTCAGTAAGGACTTATTACTTTTCAGTAATTAGTTTGCTGATACTTAACTTTCTCAGCAAGCGCAAGTTACTTTTCAGTAACGAGTTTTGCTGATACTTAAAATCAGAGAGCGGAAGTCTTTGATACAATAAGTGCTTTGTCAGTAAGTAATAGTTTCAGCAAGTGAACAGAGTGACTGTGTACAGAAAGATATGCTTTGCTGAAAACTAAATGCAGTAAGTAAATCACACAAACACTTTTATAGTGGTATCTGAGAGTGGCGTAATCTCTCAACTAATCCACTTTGTCCTTTCTAGGCCTGAATCCACTAAGACAAGTTTGAGGTTCCTTACAACACCTATCTAGAGCGATTCAAACAGAAACCAAAACACACTTGCTTCGTTTCCAACCTAACTAGAGAACGAAACATTGTTCTCCACCAAACTTGGGACTTTTAATCAGCAACACTATGCTCGATCAAGTTCCCCCTGAATTTCACGCCTGAAAGGGTGTATTTTCAGTTAGAGAGGTTTGGGATGAGATAACTTGATTATAACTTATTCAGCTACAACAAGTAATCTAAGAAACAAAACTTTGAATACTTTGCAGTAAACAAGTTTGATTGTTTCTGGTGTCAAGACTTGTTCTTGTTCGAAAGAAAGAACACTTAACTAATTTCTTAGCCGTGTATGTTCTACTTCTTTACAAGTAGCTTTTTCAAGCTTTATGTCTTGGAACGGATCAATGGCAGTAAAGAGTGTTTGAAGGATATGTGAGTTTAAGCACAAGTGAGAGTTTGATCACGTTGTTGACATACTTCAACTCTTTGCCGGATGACCTCTATTTATAGTGAATCAAGGGAGCCGTTTGAATTTCAAATTCTAAGGCTTTTGTTCCTTAAGATGTCACTATCTTGCTTTTGTACTTTCAGCAGCGTCCTTTATTTGTCTTCTAGTCTTCATGTCCTTCGCGTGCATGCTTTGCATTTAATGTTCATTTGAAAGAGATTCAAACATGAACGTTGGAGCGCAAATGCAAGTACTATCAGCAAGGAGGTCACATATGTTCATCAGCAAGTGGCCAGTCTTAGTTTCAGCAAGCACAACCTACTTTGTCGTTTAGATTTTCACTTATGCAAGCTGTTGCTGAAGTTTCCACTTTTTGAGCAACATGTGCCTTTGTAGATACCAGTCTTTAGAAATCTTCTAGTCTTCAGTTCTTCGAAATCTTCAAGTTTCTGAACGGTTCTAAATGCTTCAATAGTTTGTTTGTGTAAACAAAGTACATCATCAACAAATGCTTCAATAGGTTGTTTTTCTTTTCAGAAAACAAGATACATCATAAGCGGTAAAACTAACCTATCTAGCACCTACTCTAAGTCTTCAGCAAACGTTCCTCTTTTACAATGTCCTTAAAATTCTAAATTCCTATGGACCTTAAGAGTACTAGTTACTGGACTTTCCTTAATTTAGCATGGTTAATTGCTCATCAAAATTACAAGTTTCCTAACAAATTTCCCCCTTTTTGATTTTTGCAATCCATGGCTAAATTAATTGTTACCCTTTTAGAGGTTTCTGATGTTGAATAAATCAGTTGATTAATGCAAGCATACTTGAATAATTAAACAGTAAGCATAAGTAGATTGCATAATCAAAAACCAATAAGAGCCAAAAGCTTCATTGCTGATAGTTATCTTTCAGTAAGTTTACAAGAAAGTTCAGAGATAACTACACAAAATCAGCAA
>CM051456.1:100271540-100323247 GCA_028274465.1 Plantago ovata | reverse complement strand
AAAAATTTCACTTTATCTCCACTACTAGAAAAAATGGATTTTAGTGACCCCCTAAAATAGTCACCATTTGGGCCTATAGTGACATTTCTTGCTATTTTGACACTTTTTTAAAATTTTAAAAGTGTCACGTGTTAAGGGATTTCAATAGCTTAAGTGTCATTATAGGCTTCTATAGTGACGCCATAATGTGTGTAGATAAAACATGTTGTCACAATAATTGTCTCTGACAACCCTTTCCTAGTTCTGGGAGATCTGAATAACTAGATTAACCAACTTGCTAAGGGTTACTATACGGTGAGGTAGTGACATGAAGTTTGGTCATTACACGTTAATATAGTGACGTCATGTTGCGTAATTATAAACGCATTTTGTAACCAATATTGGGGTTACTTTTAAGCTGATTAATCATATCCTCAAACAAATCAGATTATTAACGTCAAATCAACTAGTTATGCTCAATTAAAAAAACTCTATAAGCATTTTACAATCTATCAGAAAACATGAATATATTATAGGGGTGTTGCGAGAATCGAACTCGCGATCTCTTGCAAGATGCAAGAACCGTACCATTAGACCAAACACCCAGATTTGAAAAGAGAATGTCTACGAAGTTACCTTGAAGCTAAATGTCTGTTCTTCATGTAGATAAACAACATGTACAAGTTAATTACATTGCAATTGCACTAGAGCGTAGAGCAACAAAATGGAAATAATACATAACTGTATCCAAAATTTTATACACATTTAGGTCAGTCAAATGGACCCAAACACTTTCTACAGATTCCAGATAACTGTATAAATTTCATCATACAAGCACAACATTTACTGAAACAGCACCAATCATTAACAAAACATCTAAACTGTGACTGGCAGGGCTTGAGTTCTAGTCCTAACCATATCCAAAAGAACATATATTAAGAATTTCAATACGTATATAGCTCAATCAAGTAAAAATTAATTATGATTTACAGAGAATTTATGATCTATAATTGTGAAATCAAGAGGTCCATGCAGTCCCAATGACCGTTCCGTTTTAAAACAGAGACCTTCAGATTTCTTCAAATAAGCATAATGTAAAGAATAAAGAGCAGCAATATATTAATCTAACATTACAGTAGCGTCATCCAAGATGGATATCACCTCTTACTAGACTACTTAGGACGATCACCACAGTACCTCCAGTTATAGATTAAAAACCTGATTGCGTCCTTTCTTAATTGATAAAACTCTCCCGATATCTCCTACCATATTTTTGCTCCAAAACTATCTTAGTTTTTATTACACAGGCGAAAAAATGTAGAGAAGTAAAGAGAAGGACTTGCATACTTACCAAGATGAGGTTTTATTGTGGCAACAACTTTATGCCTAAAGATGGTGGAACTTTGTAGCAATCTGCATCATAGAAAAAATATTTATAAATTCTTCAAACTGTGATTCATAAATGGAACTAAATACATCTACAAAGGGAGCCATAATTTCAAGAATCAATTTCTTTAGAGAATTAACATTGTGCTTCGGAATAACTCAGGAGAATTGTAGAGTAACCAATTTAACTTCAGATGTCCTATTCAGTTTCTAATTGGGGATACCATATACCGCCAGGAAAATGCTTATCTGGAGAAAATTAATTACTGCAAATCAGTAAATCAGTAGACTCTTGAGGTCAAATTCGAGTTCTTTTTTCAATTATTTGCTCGAGGGAAAGGCAAATCAGTAACCAATTAACCATATTTCCTCACATGCCAAGAACACTAAGAAAAATGTATACTGCATATGGAATTTAGTTTGAGTCTTTCAAACGAGAAGGATTTCGCAAACAATAAATATACTTTTGGGAGGAACACTCACCTTAGGTGTCTTTTGGAGATACTGTAGCTACTAGACTCAACTTAGAACAACCTGGTCAAAGAATGAGCTTCTTAATAAATAAGACCCCAACAGAATTAACTTAAATTACCTATGAATACCATGTTACTCACTAGTAATCACTGAACAACACAAAAAGACAAGAGAGACCAAGTTTACAAAAAAATTAAAATAATCAAAGAAATTGCATTGCACGCTAGTTATTAAAGTTTATTCAGGTAGACTAATTATACAGACTAGACGTGTAAAAGGTAATTATCTATCAAGGTATAACATTATACAATAGGAAAACATTAATGAAAACCTCTCCGTAGATGAAACAACGCATGCAATCCTCTGCCAAAACCTTTAATCCAATCTAAAAATACAATGTATCTGAGTTTTCTCTGAGTTTTGGGGCTTAGGAGCTCTCCAAAACGAAGCTACAGTTCAAAAAGTATCTAAAAAGTAACAGAAGATCAGATCTAAGAAAGAAAATCCGAAAACGTAACCGCTGCCAAGCGGACCGCTTGGAGAGTCCAAAAAAATCGGAGCGCTTGGCAAGCGAAGCGCTTTGGCCCTCCAAGCGCTTCACTTGGCTGCTGTGCCAAAGCTCCTGGAAAATGAAGCGGAGCGCTTCACTATTCCAGGCGCTTAGCTTATGAACAAAACCAAATGAGCATGACATGCAAATAGGTTGAAGAATGTCTCGATTGCGAATATACACATTCTCATGTGCACTTGGTTAAACAAAGGAGTCTCTCGTAACATCTTCTAACTGGACCTGGTCAGTGACGACACAATGATGCATGTTATCATACTACAATTGCCCCGTGCCTATGAAACCGAGGGCTTACTACTGTTCACCAAGCGAGACTTTTCCTCAAGAGAGGGCGAACCAATACTGGCTCTCATCAAACAAAGGAGGGTTCCCTTAGAAAGATAACACTCCCCTATTCTACCCAGACTCTCAAGAATGAGCCTCTTTCAACCACTTCTTGAATAGCAAGACGAGGGTGGTCAAGAACAGGCCTTGGACAAGGCGACACGAAATGAAAGATAGAATTTACAACTCGATAACTTCAATAACAAATATTTACATGACACTTGACACTTTACTAGACTGCTTTTGGCTTGCAACGACCCTTCTTTTGCTTTTGGGTTTTATTCTTTATTTTCTTTCTTCTTTTTTTTTTTTTATTTTCTCTTTTTCTTTTCTCTTTTTTTCTTCTTTTCTTTTTCTCTTTCTCTCTTTTTTTTTATATAGGGGCAAGCAGCAGTACTAAGTGTCAAAAACACCTCCCCAAACCTATTCGAAAGAATAGGTTTGAGCACAAAGACGAAAATGAAAAAGGAAAGACTCTTTACAAAGACACCTCCCCAAACCTATTCGAAAGAATAGGTTGGGACACAAAAACAAAAAGAAAAAGAAAAAGAAAACTTTACAACGACTCAAAGACGAAAGACAAGATCAACGAAGCAACCCCCCCCCCCCAAACCTATTCGATAGAATAGGTTTAATACAAGGAATCGCACACCTCACACTACCTCCTTCCTAGTCATTTGGCAATCTCTAATCGAGGTGAAGAACTTGTCGCCTCTTACGTACATAATTACACGGGTTACAACCATAGATTCTAACATGCATCATTTTATATGGCCATCGTGAACCGCAGTAGAAGAAACACCACTCGAGGTGATGTCGAGACTACTAAGCTTAACTAGTGGACATGCGAATGTGACAAACCAAGCGAGACAAGCCTCAAACTACTTGCAAAGTGATGCAACATATGATCAATGGTCATAAACACTTAGTCTACTCAATAAAAAAGTACAAAAGACTTGGCAATAAACTCCACACACAACAACGTGCAACAACTAATCTAGGGATGATATGCATGCAAAAACTGAAAAACACGACAAATCACAAGAACTTGTGCTGACTACAGGCATGTACGAAACCAAAAGAGCACATAGTACTGAAAATCCAATAACCCCTCCCCAAACCTAAACTTTTGCTCGTCCTCGAGCAAAGAAAAATTGATTTAGAAAGAAAAAATTGGATTGAGAGTACACTTCCCTGATATAAAGGTTCGTGTCCAACTCCTATAAAAGAGTAGTACCTGAAAAGACTCAAGAAACAAGTGAAAACGGGTGCGCAAAGGTGAAAAGAATGGAAAAAACGAGGAAAATCTGGGTACAGGGTCCAGGCGGACCGCTTGGCGGGAGCCAAGCGGTCCGTTTGTCAAGCGGGGCGCTTGGGAGTCTCCAGGCGCTCCGCTTGGGCTTGCCAAGCTCTTCGCTTGGCTTGTTCCCAGATTTTCGATGTTGTTTCCTATCTTAATCACCTAAGGCACCAAGACAAACACTAGACTAAACGAATCACGACAAAAGGCTCACAGGCCACAACTACAAAAGCAAATAAAGATACAACCTCGGGTTGCCTCCCGAGAAGCGCCTTCGTTTAAAAGTCGTTGGCTCGACTCTTCACAACTCATGTGGGATTGATTTCGCCTCGGGTACTAGACTTCCCCCTCCAATTGCTTCTCAAAGCATCAATTCCCTGCACATCTTGACGAACATAAAGTGGACCAAAAAATCCTACAAGTTCGTTAGTATCAACATAAGCACATGAATTAACAATGGATCGCAACGTGTGTTGCTTGCCATTTACCTCAAAGTGACATGTTCGGCGATACATGTCTATGACCATATGCACTTTGTTGATGAAGGCTCTACCGAAGAGAACCACATCCTTGAGCTTAGCAGAAGATGTAGGCATAACGATGAAATTAGTCTTCACCTCTACACCGGCAACCCTCACCGCCAAGTTCTCAATCACACCCAACGGCTTTTTCATGGACCCATCCGCTAATTGCACCATGCATTTCATAGGTCTCAAGCCAGACAAACCCGACTCTTCATACACGTTCAAGGGTATAACATTCACACCCGCTCCCGTGTCTAGAGTTGCCACTATTCCATCCTTCTTCCCCAAGCCGATTTCAACATCGAAGCTCTCTTGGATGGGCACTTCCACCATATCCACCATCTCATCCTCAGACGATGAGTTTTCTTTCACCTCTTCAACTATCGCATCAGATTGTGCGACAACTTCCTCTTCCATAACCACCTTAGGAGTCTCGACCTCCTCACTCACCTTGCAAGTTTCAGTTATCTTGCAACTTGGCACCTCAACTAGTGCATTGTCTCTCACAACCGTGATCTCCACGGGCAAATCAGTCACCACGGTTATGGCCATAGCCTTCTCCGTGTTCCCGGGAAACTTCCCTTGCTCTCTACTAGCCCCCCGATCTATCAGCTCTTGCAACTTCTTATGGAGGTTGCTACTACTAGCCTCAAGCTTCTCAAAACGCTGATTGTTAGTAGCTTCATTATGATAGTAATGCTCCATAAACTTATTCGTCTTCAACACAAGATCGTTGAGAGAAGAGACAAGAGGTGAAGGAAGCACCCCTCCACCTTGTGGTCCCGAACTAGCAACCTGAGGTGGAGGTGTAGGATTAGAAGGCGGTGCTCCTTCATACCAATTGTTCCCATAGGTGAGACGACTTCTATCTTGATTAGGCCCATAGGCATTTTGATCCGGGTTATGAAGATAACCACGGTTGCCTTGATTCTGGTACCCACCTCGGGGTCCACGGTTTTGTGCCTCATATTGCCATACCCTTGCCCGTAGTTCACATCTCCAACTACTTGCTCTCCCTCAGCAGCATACACTTCTTGACGGACATCGTTCGTGATATATTGCTCTCTAGCAAATTCAGAACGGCATAAATAGGCCGGGTGCCCATAGTTCTTGCACACACCACAAACTTCCGTAGAAGGAGAAGGAACGCTTTGCCTCAAAGCTTGCTTCACTTCATGGGCGAACCCATCGAAGGCATTTTGTTCTACCACTACCTTGGCCTCACCTCTTTGCTCCTTTTGGAGCACACGAGCCCTCACATTCCGGTTTTGGGAATTCCGGTACATCATGTCCAGCTTCACTTGAGCTTGAGAAGGAAGCAACTCCCCCATACTACCTCCACAAATACTATCCACTTGAGATTGAATCTCGGGATGTAAACCATTGTAAAACAATTGGAGAAGCTGACCTTTATCATACCCGTGATGTGGGCACCGATGATGCAACCCCATGAATCGATCATAGGCCTCGTGGAAAGGCTCATCATACCTCTGCTCGAAGGAGCTAATTTGGCTCTTCATAGCCATCGTCTTGGAAGCGGGGTAGTAACGCTCCATGAACTTATCAAAACAAAGATCCCATGTTGTCAAAGACCCGGCCTCCAAAGTATTAAGCCAAGCCTTTGCACGATCACCTAGCCCCATAGAAAAGACCTTCAAACGGAGATCATCATCCGTAACACCAGCTCCTGGTCGCCCAAGATGGAGAACAAAATTCTCGAGCTCATTCAAGAACCCATCAAGTCCTCATTAGCCATCCCATAGAATTGGGAAGTTGTTGGAACATGTGATTCTTGATCTTCAAGTTCCTTGTGGCATCATTGAGGACAATTGCTGGTCCTCTAGCCCCAACCGTAGGCTTCCACCCGTTCGGGTTCTAGGCATGCACTCACCTGAAATACAAGATAGTGAGTATCTCAAGCAAAAAGAAACAAAAACAGAAATGAGACAAAGAAGAGATGTTGGCTGAAAGAAATCAAAACAAAAACACCAACCAAAGGAGTTAAGTCCCCGGCAACGGCGCCAAATTGATGATGTCGTTTTTCACCAATTAAATTTGTTTAAAAAGCCAAAGAACACTTATCACTACACAAACTAGAGTGCAATGGCAAGTTGTCCCCGAATGTCGTTCTCTCGGGACCTAACGTGGCTTTGTTTGAGGTTTTTGCCAGTAATTTCAGACAACTAGTTCAAATGTTTGTAGAAGTGTTCTCTTAGAACAAAGCAACGAGAAATCAGATTGTTGTAATCAAGTTTGGAAAACGGTTGGTGGTAGAAATCAAATACACATGCATGGGTTACGAATATGCTCACAAGTTCAGTGCGTAAAACCTTCGATCAAGTCTGCTAAGCAACTCGTCTAGGTAACTTTCAAGACACACATCATAAAAGATCACTATCAATACTTTAGAGGTGCTTGTCACTAACACCATTTATCTAGCATGCTGCAAATCTCTAACATACAATCCTATAACTTTCATTGACCAAGAGTTTGTCACTATACTCAATTCGAATATATTATATAGGCAACTAAGAATCATATGAAGGAATTTGCAGCAAGATTGACTCACAATCTCATGTAATCATAAACATAACCCATAGCATGCATATTCTACATTCAACCACCAACACAAAGGATTTAGCTGCTCATATTCATCAACATAGACATCAAATCATATGAATTGTAAATAGAATACATCAAATCAAACTACTAGACAAGAGATAATGATACAATGTTACCACCAAGCTGTCACTAATCGGTGGGTATTTATGAAAACCTCTCCGTAGATGAAACAACGCATGCAATCCTCTGCCAAAACCTTTAATCCAATCTAAAAATACAATGTATCTGAGTTTTCTCTGAGTTTTGGGGCTTAGGAGCTCTCCAAAACGAAGCTACAGTTCAAAAAGTATCTAAAAAGTAACAGAAGATCAGATCTAAGAAGGAAAATCCGAAAACGTAACCGCTGCCAAGCGGACCGCTTGGAGAGTCCAAAAAAAGCGGAGCGCTTGGCAAGCGAAGCGCTTTGGCCCTCCAAGCGCTTCGCTTGGCTGCTGTGCCAAAGCTCCTGGAAAATGAAGCGGAGCGCTTCACTATTCCAGGCGCTTAGCTTGGCTCCTGGGCAGATTTTTGTCTTCAAACTCAATCTTTTTGCCCTCGTACGGCCCTCGGGTGCCTTGGACTCATCCTTCTCGATGCTTATTGATGCTCAAACACTCACGAACAAGCCACGGAGATTGGGGAACTTCAACGGGGCCATCTTTTCCATCAAAAAGGCTCGTTTTTAGCTCCAAAAATGCCGTTTCGTACCTAAGTGCCTGAAAATGCAGAAAACACAAAACGTGACACTATTCTACAAAACTAACAAAAAAAAAAAAGGCTAGAAGATAGCAAAAGAAGGTAAAAAAGACAAGATGAACGCGTAAAAAATACGTTCATCAAACTCCCCAAACCAAACCTTTGCTTGTCCTCAAGCAACAAACTATCCTAAATGCAACACAAAAGGAGTCTCATGCCAAGTAAAGTGAACTAATCTATTGAATCTACCAAATGCTTATGAACAAAACCAAATGAGCATGACATGCAAGTAGGTTGAAGAATGCCTCGATTGTGAATATACACATTCTCATGTGCACTTGGTTAAACAAAGGAGTCTCTCGTAACATCTTCTACCTGGACCTGGTCAGTGACGACACAATGATGCATGTTATCATACTACAATTGCCCCGTGCCTATGAAATCGAGGGCTTACTACTGTTCACCAAGTGAGACTTTTCCTCAAGATAGGGCGAACCAATACTGGCTCTCATCAAACGAAGGAGGGTTCCCTTAGAAAGATAACACTCCCCTATTCTACCTAGACTCTCAAGAATGAGCCTCTTTCAACCACTTCTTGAATAGCAAGACGAGGGTGGTCAAGAACAGGCCTTGGACAAGGCGACACGAAACGAAAGATAGAATTTACAACTCGATAACTTCAATAACAAATATTTACATGACACTTGACACTTTACTAGACTGCTTTTGGCTTGCAACGACCCTTCTTTTGCTTTTGGGTCTTATTCTTTATTTTCTTTCTTTTTTTTTTTTTTTTATTTTCTCTTTTTCTTTTCTCTTTTTTTTCTTCTTTTCTTTTTCTCTTTCTCTCTTTTTTTTTATATAGGGGCAAGCAGCAGTACTAAGTGTCAAAAACACCTCCCCAAACCTATTCGAAAGAATAGGTTTGAGCACAAAGACGAAAAAGAAAAAGGAAAGACTCTTTACAAAGACACCTCCCCAAACCTATTCGAAAGAATAGGTTGGGACACAAAAACAAAAAGAAAAAGAAAAAGGAAACTTTACAACGACTCAAAGACGAAAGACAAGATCAACGAAGCAACCCCCTCCCCAAACCTATTCGATAGAATAGGTTTAATACAAGGAATCACACACCTCACACTACCTCCTTCCTAGGCATTTGGTAATCTCTAATCGAGGTGAAGAACTTGTCGCCTCTTACGTACATAATTACACGGGTTACAACCATAGATTCTAACATGCATCATTTTATATGGCCATCGTGAACCGCAGTAGAAGAAACACCACTCGAGGTGATGTCGAGACTACTAAGCTTAACTAGTGCACATGCGAATGTGACAAACCAAGCGAGACAAGCCTCAAACTACTTGCAAAGTGATGCAACATATGATCAATGGTCATAAACACTTAGTCTACTCAATAAAAAAGTTCAAAAGACTTGGCAATAAACTCCACACACAACAACGTGCAATAACTAATCTAGGGATGATATGCATGCAAAAACTGAAAAACACGACAAATCACAAGAACTTGAGCTGACGACAGACATGTACGAAACCAAAAGAGCACATAGTACTGAAAATCCAATAACCCTTGTTTTTCACCAATTAATTTTGTTTAAAAGCCTAAGAACACTTATCACTACACAAACTAGAGTGCAATGGCAAGTTGTCCCCGAGTGTCGTTCTCTCGGGACCTAACGTGGCTTTGTTTGTGGTTTTTGCTAGTAATTTCAGACAACGAGTTCAAATGTTTGTAGAAGTGTTCTCTTAGAACAAAGCAACGAGAAATCAGATTGTTGTAATCAAGTTTGGAAAACGGTTGGTGGTAGAAATCAAATACACATGCATGGGTTACGAATATGCTCACAAGTTCAGTGCGTAAAACCTTCGATCATGTCTGCTAAGCAACTCGTCTAGGTAACTTTCAAGACACACATCATAAAAGATCACTATCAATACTTTAGAGGTGCTTGTCACTAACACCATTTATCTAGCATGCTGCAAATCTCTAACATACAATCCTATAGCTTTCATTGACCAAGAGTTTGTCACTATACTCAATTCGAAAATATTTTATAGGCAACTAAGAATCATATGAAGGAATTTGCAGCAAGATTGACTCACAATCTCATGTAAGCATAAACATAACCCATACCATGCATATTCTACATTCTACCACCAACACAAAGGATTTAGCTGCTCATATTCATCAACATAGATATCAAATCATATGAATTGTAAATAGAATACATCAAATCAAACTACTAGACAAGAGATAATGATACAATGTTACCACCAAGCTGTCACTAATCGATGGGTATTGATGAAAACCTCTCCGTAGATGAAACAACGGATGCAATCCTCTGCCAAAACCTTTAATCCAATCTAAAAATACAATGTATCTGAGTTTTCTCTGAGTTTTGGGGCTTAGGAGCTCTCCAAAACGAAGCTACAGTTCAAAAAGTATCTAAAAAGTAACAGAAGATCAGATCTAAGAAGGAAAATCCGAAAACGTAACCGCTCCCAAGCGGACCGCTTGGAGAGTCCAAGCGGAGCGCTTGGCAAGCGAAGCGCTTTGGCCCTCCAAGCGCTTCGCTTGGCTGCTGTGCCAAAGCTCCTGGAAAATGAAGCGGAGCGCTTCACTATTCCAGGCGCTTAGCTTGGCTCCTGGGCAGATTTTTGTCTTCAAACTCAATCTTTTTGCCCTCGTACGGCCCTCGGGTGCCGTGGACTCATCCTTCTCGATGCTTATTGATGCTCAAACACTCACGAACAAGCCACGGAGATTTGGGAACTTCAACGGGGCCATCTTTTCCATCAAAAAGGCTCGTTTTTAGCTCCAAAAACGCCGTTTCGTACCTAAGTGCCTGAAAATGCAGAAAACACAAAACGTGACACTATTCTACAAAACTAACCAAAAAACAAGGCTAGAAGATAGCAAAAGAAGGTAAAAAAGACAAGATGAACGCGTCAAAAATACTTTCATCACCCGTTATGCTTTGAAGGACCATACTATCACCAATCTCCATTATCTGTTAGGAAAACCTTTGCTATACCGTCTGCTGTTTTTATATTCTTTAGTTAAATAGATAAAGCTAGTTATAGTCCTTAGAGAACGACACTCGAGGTCATTCTACTGCTACACTACGGTTTTCGTTGTAGTTGTGAATTGCCTTTGGCTAAATAACAAATTAATTTGCTTGATCCGGAACTGACAATCCCGCGTTCATCAAATTGGCGCCGTTGCCGGGGACTATACTCCTTTTTTCTGTTTAATTTGTTTATATTTTCAGCATTCAATTCCTAATTCTAGTAGTTTTAGTTTTCCTTTTTAATCTCTCTCTGATACTGCTTTCCTAGTCTGTTACAGATAGTGTATGCCACATACACGATCTAAAGGAACACCGCTTGCTGATTCAATTGTTGAGATCGACACAGTCTACCACCAAAGAAGGCGACTACTTCAAAGGCGTGCACTAGAGGAAATAGAGGATACCGATTTCTCTGAATCTCTACACAGTCTTTTCAAGGAAATCGACGGAATGGCAGAAGCTAGACCACTGAAAGCATGGGTTAAACCCACCAAGGATCGTATGAGGGGACCGGCGATTGTTCTTTTGTATGCAACTCGAGATCTGGAAATCAAGAACCACGCATTCCAACAACTTCCGAGGTTCTATGGCTTATCAAGGGAAGATGTGATGGGGTACTTGCACGATATCGATGATTTCGTCAACCAACTCCCACGACCCGGAGCTGAAATAACAACGGATGAGTTGAGGATGAAGGTTTTTGCTATGGGACTTGGCGACAGAGCCAAGTCATGGTTGAGTTCTCTACCAGCAGGCTCGCTGGACACTTGGGAGAAGGTTTTTTCAGCTTTCATGGAAAAATACTTCCCTCACACCTTGACTACCGTGCTAAAGGCGCAAATCACTGGATTCAAGCAGGACTATGATGAGACCATCTACACCGCGTTTGAGAGGTTCCAAGATCTCACGAACAAGTGCCCTCACCATGGTTTTCAACTTTCTGACCTAGTCCAACACTTCTATAATGGTCTAACCTTCGAGAACCAACAAGTGGTGGATTTCCAATGCCGAGGCAATATTTGGGAGGAAACCGCAGAAGCCGTCTGGGCAGTTTTCGAAAGGCTTGCTAAGGGTTCGCATTTCAAGGACCCAAGAGCAATGGTTAGGAGACGTGGACCTGAAGCTCCACCGACTCAAGAAGCCCCTATGTATAGGGGGAATCGGGATCAATTCGAGTGCTTTACCAACGAATTGAAGCAAGTCCTCAAGAGCGCCACTGGAACAACTGTTTGAAACGAAGTTTGCCGAATATTCAAGAACTATGGGCATGGGGCTCATATGTGTAGATCGGAGCTTGCGTATGATGATGGCAACTGGGCTCGAGGAGGCGAAGAGGAAGCCTTTGCTACGGAGTTTGGTGCTCAAGAAGCTAGCTACGGACAAGATAGTAGGAATCCTCAAGGTGGATTTTGGAGAAGAGGATTTCGAAACAATCAATGATACGCACCAGCTAACCAAACTTATGGCCCTAACCAAGACCGTTGTAGGCTTAACTATGGTAATGATCACTGCGAAAACCCCGCTCCGAAAGAGCACCCGAAGTCGAAGTCGGCTCAACTGATGGAGAACTTGCAAAAGATGGTAGATCACACCCAAAGTTTTCTCAAACGTTATGAAAAAGATTCTGAGAAGACTAGAGCGAGACTTGATAGGTTGGAAGAGAGCACTAGGCTTGCCCATAAAAAAATGCAAGAGTTGATCGACCGAGGAGCAAGTAGGGAACAAGGCAAACTACCTAGCAACACTGAGAAGTCGAATTCCATTACATTGGCTGGTGATCTACCTGTTGAAATCACCGTAAAAAAGGTTGCTAAGTGCGAGAATTGCGAGGGGGAAATGCCCCCACAGGCCGAGGAAGAAGAGAAGGACCTTGGTGCTGACGAAAGTGATGAGGAGCAAGAGGATCCCGAGCCACTCCCTAAAAGTTTCGATGTTAAGGTCGGGATTGGTGAGCTTGAAGATGTCCGTGCCACACTAGACATACTCCCTTTGAATATGTTTGAAAAGAGTAGCATTGGAAAACTATCTGAGCATAGGGCTATTGTGCAACTGGCGGATGGATCCTTTATGAGACCCGAAGGCGTTGTGAAAAATGTGTTGGTCAAGATTGGTGAAGCTTCTGTATACACCAATTTTGTAGTTATGCCGGCGTCTGCACCTGGGACGGGGGATGTCATACTCTTAGGGCGAACGTTCTTGACTAAGCTACGCTCCGTGATGGACATCTACCAAAGAACTTGCACTATTGAAGTGGATGGCAAGCAACACGTGTTGCAAGCCATATCTGATCCACCTGATCCGCCTGATATTTCTTACACTACTCACTACTATGGTCTTGCAGCCTATGTTCTTTCTTATTCACAGGTTCGTGGCATGAAGAGGAGATCAATGAAGGGGAAGTCTAGTACCCGCAGAAAGAAGAACTAGGCACAGACAGGAGTCGAGTCAAAGACTTTAAACAATGGCGCTATCCGGGAGGCAACCCGGAGTTTTTACGCTTTCTTTACCATTTTTTTGCATGCATTCATTCTTGAACAATTTGCTTTTCATATGTGAATTTGTTCATGTCTGTGTCGTATATGCTTATGTTTGAGTGAGATTTTTCGAGTGGTTTTATGAGAAAATTGGTTTCGGGGATTAAAAACCGCGTTTTCTGTCGAAGATTTCGTCTCCCCGCATTAGGGAGTGGGGGGCGAATCGCCCCGTATGGGGCGACTCGCCCCACACCAGGGGCGATTCGCCCCACGACTTCTGACGATTAAAAATGCGAATTTCCCTTCTTTAGCTCATTTTCTTCATATCTTCATCATTCCTCCTCCCCAAAAACCGAAAATCGCGATTTTACCTTCAAAACCTCATAACTTCTTCATTTCTTCACCAAATTTAGTGTTCTTTAGCTTCAATCGAAGCCTATTACGTGATCTATCTTTTCATCCGAACAGATTTCTCCCTAGTGCATTAGTTTTTCATATCTGAGGTATCTTCTTATGAACCCTAATTTTCAAATTTGGGGTTTTCTAATTTGAGTTTCAATTATGCTTATATGATGCATGGGTGGGTTGTTTGTGTGATTAGAAGCATTATTTACTATCAATTGCATGCTTAATTATGCTTGGATTGTTGATTTGGGAATTTTGCTACTTGATGATATATCTTGTTATGCAATATATCTTTATCTTTGATTTCTTGCATATGATTGTGTTTATTGATGTAATGATGATGGATTTGATGATAGAATGCTTAATTGTTGAGTATGAGGATTTATGATGTTAGAATTTTTCGCTACTATGGTATGAATTGAGTCTTTTTATCTAGGTTATTGGTTGTCTAGCAAGAGGATAATGTGATGTATTTCATGTAGTAGTTACATTGGTATGTTGCATATTGTAGAAGCTAGGATAGACATATAAGGTTTGGGGAGATCGATTGTTGATTTTATCACTTGTGTGTTTCGTTCTTACACTAGCATATGCATGAGTCAGTTTTGTGTCATACAAGGTACTAACTATTGTTTGTAGGAACCATGCCAAGGGAAAGGAGCATTCCCCTATGATTACTATGAAGTATTGGAGGGGGATCGATTACAACCATGTCAAAAAGAGTGACCTCGTTAGATGTGCGTTCGAGCCACGGGGTTTTGAAACAACGTCGTGGATTATCCAAGAGGAGGAGCTAGAGTACACCTGGAGTGAGGACTCCTATGCCTATTCATGCAACACCGAAGGGACAGAAACCATTATTACGTCAGCAACCCATCACAAGGACTGCAAAGTTCAAGTGAACTGGAAGGCACCGGGACAATCTTGCCGCGACAGATTCAATCTTGAGTTCGCAGTTGCTAGAAGGTTCCGAAGCGCTAGCTTGGTTCCAAACATAATGACATGGGTGCCCAGCCCCTCGTTGGGGTGCCCCTTGCCGGCTGCTAAAGGGAGCATCATATAGACATCGGTCGCATCAACCGTAGAGAATGTGGTCGACATTGGAAAAGATGGTAGAAGACTTCTGAGTATCCGAGCAGCTTACTGTAACCTCCTCGGGGTGTAAAATGCTGGAGCGGGAGGTCCTGATACCACTGCTCTTTCCCCTTCAACAGTTCACAACCTATTGGAGGGCTACAGGATGGAGGATTCCATAACAGCCGCGGCTAATCTTGAGGATTCTACTCGACAATGCAACTCTACTGGCGATGATGATGGTGACAGTAGTGACAATGAAGGCCATACGGGCAATGATGATACTAATGGAGGAGTTGTTCCTGTCCGACCTATATATGGAACTACCGCACCTACCAGAAGACCTGATGACCACCTATAAGGCTCCCAGAGCAGTCCCAATAACCCTCAAGCAGCATACTCAGCCGACCGAGGCCAAACCATGGGGTAACATCTAGTATCACATCTTATTTCCTCATTTTCTTACTGCTAGGGACTAGCGTTAATTTCATGAGGGGGGATGGGATTTAAGTGGTCTAGTGTTGTTAGCTTGGAGCTTGGTATTGATAGGATGAGTATAGTACCTTGCATGTTTTACCCGTCTGCATTTGCATTTGCATGTTTACTGCTTTCTTAGATTTTTTAGGCTGCATTCACTTGCATGTTTTATATGGAGTTTATTGACGAATTTTTTGAACTTTTTTATTGGGTAGATCAACCAACTATGCCATTAATCGTATGCTTCATCTCTATGAATTTGTTTGAGGTTTTTCTCGCTTGGCTTGTCACATTTATGTATTGCACTTAGTTAAGCTTGGTAGTCTCGACATCACTTAGCAGCGTTTTCTCTACTGCGGTTCACGAAGGCCTTTATAATAGGATGATGCATGTTAGGGTCTTATGGTTGGTTTCCCGAGTAATTATGAACCTAAGAGGCAACAAGTCTTCACCATGCTTTGAGATTGCTAAATGCCTAGGAAGGAGGTAGTGTGAGGTTGTGTGATCCTTTGTTTATAACCTATTCTTCCGAATAGGTTTGGGGAGGGGGTTACACCATCATTAGACTTGTTTTCGTTTTTCATTTCCGTATCGTGAGTTTATTTTTCCTTTTCCGTAAATTTTGTACTCCAACCTATTCTTTCGAATAGGTTTTGGGAAGTCGTGTGAGTCATTTTGTTTCTCTTTTTGTTATGCTACTGCTATCTAAAAAAAAATCGAAAAAAAAAGAAAGAAAAATTCTAGGAAAAAGAAAAAAAAGAAAAAAAGAAACTGGAAAGAAAAAAGAGGAAAAAAAGAAAAGACCCCAAAAAAGCAAGAAGGGTCCAAAAAAGAAAGCCAAATAGCAGTTTAGCAAAGTGTTGTGTCTCATTTTTCAATTCTTGTAATGTTCGTAATCGTGTTGTAATTTTCTATTTTTTATCTTTTGTTTTTGAGTGTCATCTGTTCTAGACCACCCTCGTCCTGCCATTCAGGAAGTGGTGAATAGCTTAAGACTCTGCTTGAGAGATGGGTAGAATAGGGGAGTGTTATCTTGTATAGGGAACCCTCCTTCGTTTGATGAGAGCCAGTACTGGTTCGACCTCTTTGAGGGAAAGTCTTAAACTTGGTGAACAGCAGTAAGTCCTCAGTTTCATAGGCACGGGACAACCATTCGTATCTTAGCATGCTTCATTACGTCGTCACTGACTAGGTCCAGGTAGAGAATGTTACGAGAGACTATCTTGTCTTGACATAAGTGCTTATGTGGATGTGTATAAGTCAATCGAGGTATTCTTCAACCTATATTCATGCTTTGATTTATATGGTTTTTGTGCATATGTTTTTTGATAGATTCAGTAGATTAGTTCATTTTATTTGGCATGAGACTCCATTTTGTGTCTTGCATTGTTTTTTTTGCATTAGAGTCTAGCTTAGTTGCTTGAGGACAAGCAAATGTTCGGTTTGGGGAGTTTGATGAATGTGTATTTTACACTTTCATTTGAGTCTTTTTCACCTATTTTAGCTATCCTCTATGTTAATTTAGCTATATTTTACTGCATTTTATTAGAATAGTGTCACGTTTCCCTTTAGTTTTTATTTTACAGGTTTTGGTTGAAAAATGAGGATTTCCGGGCAATTATATTGAAGTTGACAAGGAATTGGTGTTCCAGAAGCCTATTTGGAGTATCTGAAGGTTTCCGGATAGGATTTGGAGTCTAGGGGTCGAATCTGGAAGTTAGAAGGCCACTAGAAGTCAGAAACCGAGTCCGAAAAGGGGAATAAATCCAAAAACGCGTCGAAAACGCAGAATTCCGCGAATTTTACTACCGGGCGAATCGCCCGGGACGTGGGGCGAATCGCCCCACACCGGGCGAATCGCCCGGTGTGTGGGGCCCTTCGCCCCACACAAATTCGAGGCCTATATATAGTTGCTCAGTTTTTCTCCGAAATTCATACTTTTCCAGACCTATTCTCTCACCTTTCTCTGTAGTTTTAGGTAGGAACTTCCCAGAGCCTGTTTTGGGGGTTCGTAGCTTAGGAGATACTTTTTCATAGCAGTTTGGAGCTTGTAAGATCGCGATTCTTCGGAGAC
Organism: Plantago ovata; assembly: GCA_028274465.1. NCBI lineage: Eukaryota > Viridiplantae > Streptophyta > Magnoliopsida > Lamiales > Plantaginaceae > Plantago > Plantago ovata. The sequence continues at coordinate 100,305,797 of CM051456.1, read as the reverse complement.
TGACAACCTTCGGTAACATTGTATCTTACAGTTTATTCTACTTATTTTTATATATCTTTCAACATGTTTTCTTCTATGATTTCTATTGATTGCATGACAACTATGAGTAGCTAAACTTATCATTGGTGGTAGTATGTGAATTCTTAGCGAAGGGTTGATAATCATGCTAATGGCTATATCGCGCATTATACTCCGTGTTATTGGTTTATTTCGTTGATCAGGCGCAACCTATATCTTCGTATGTTGATTAATTATTATGCACAATTGGACCCTCGTCGACCTATGCATATCTATATCTTCGTAGTGTTGAATAATTACGGAACACAATTGGACAATAGTGTTTGACTTGTCAGTATCTATATCTTCGTAGTGTGTGATAATTACAACAGGACAATTGATTGATCAAAGATCTCCATGCAAGACCGAGGAATTTACGCATGATTATTAACCCGTTATGCTTTGAAGGACCATACTATCACCAATCTCCATTATCTGTTAGAAAAACCTTTGCTATATCGTCTGCTGTTTTTATATTCTTTAGTTAAATAGATAAAGCTAGTTATAGTCCTTAGAGAACGACACTCGAGGTCATTCTACTGCTACACTACGGTTTTCGTTGTAGTTGTGAATTGCCTTTGGCTAAATAACAAATTAATTTGCTTTATCCGGAACTGACAATCCCGCGTTCATCAACAATCCAAAAAGAAAACACTCCAAGAAACCCAAACACCAGCTTAGATACACACCGAACAAAACACACACACACAACACGAACAGACAGAAGAAACGAACAAAAAGAAATCACCAACACACAACACGAACACACACACACCAACAAACACACCCATAACAACGCACGCACAAAACCACACCGGGAAACAGTAGCCACAAAAACGCCACAAAGTAACAGGAACCGACACAAACACCAAGAGTGCGGCAACCACAAACTCTCAAAACCATAAACAAGACAAAAAGAGTTAGAAAAAGTGAACACGTGTAATAGTGTAGTGAAAGTTCTCCATCAGGCTCCAACTCAACTCTAGGACACCTCAAGTAGCAAAAGTATGAACCTCCAGTTTCGACCCTTGGAACCTCCTAAGAAAACGTTCGAAGTCTCAAGGAATACAAACAGATGCGATAACCATTCCTCCACCCGATTGTAAGAGCTTAACTTGCCTTTTCCTTTTAAGCAAACCCAACTTTGTGTCTTTATTTTTCCAAAACTTGCCACTTGTTCCACTCAACACCTTTGTAGATTAAATCGTTTCTATCCTTCTAAAGCGCCCAAATAGTACAAAACCAAATTACAAGCCACCCCTCTCTATCGATACTCTTTCCCCACTTCGTGAGATTCTCCAAGTTTTCCTCCAAATTGGAACCCAAAATATTTGGCAAATTGAGCCAAGCAAACAAAGACTCCCAAACTTGGTAAGCAAAAATGCAAGATCCAAAGATATGCCACGAATTCTGAACTACTCCTTCACATCTCGAACAACTCACATCATCATTAGTCAAGAAAACGCCCCTCTTCTTGAGATTTACTTTGGAAGGGATCTTATCTTGAATCAATTTCCACACAAAAATGCTCACTTTTAAAGGAACCAACTTGTTCCACACCACTTTTGCCCATCTCCTTAACGAAGTCGGTCCTACTAGCTCACTAGCTACCACGTAACCTTCCTTTGTCGAGTATATATCCGAAATGCCGTGAAGCCAAACCCAACCATCGCTACCCACTCCCCCATGGAAAGAGGTACTCAACTTTGATTGGAGTTCATCCACTTGACTCGAGTCTCTTCCTCTAAGAGTTCTCGACCAACTCCAAGAGAAAAAGACCTATTGATCCACCTAACTTAGTCTATCACACACCTTAACCTCCTTATTGGTCTCAAGTCTATAAAGTCTTGGGAATAAATCCTTCAAACACTTTTCCTTATCGCACCATTTTTCCTTCCAAAACAAAGTTTTCCTCCCATCTCCCACCTTCTTTATAACATTACTTTTGAACCACTCTTTAGACATCATCCACTTTATGATATACTTCCACCAATCCGACCAACAACCGGTTCCTCTTTCCCATTTTCCCAAATTTCCACACAATTCCATATATCTCCATATTTTGAGGAGATGATTTTGATCCAAAGGTCCTCTCCACCTTCTAACAATCTCCAACCCCAAAGCCCGAGAAGTGCTAAATTAAAGGAGGCAAGGTTCTTAAAACCTAACCCTCCCTCCTCATAATGAAGTGTAGTTGATTCAAGTTTTGGGAACAAAACTTATGTTAAGGAGGGTAGAATGCTATGTTTTGAAAATAGGAACCGGACGCCCCCAAAATGGTCGGACTGGGATAATTTTGAACCAGTCACTATCGGTTCATCAGTCTGACCGGATTTAAAAAAACATAGGTGGAATGTAATAACTGTTAGTAATATGTCCAAGAGACAACCACATTTGAGGACTATATGTACTACATCACAATGAACGTAATATATACTCATCTGTCCCGCTCATTTCTTTACGTATTTCTTTTTGGACCGTCCCAATCAATTCTTTACGTTTCTATTTTTGGAAGGTACCCCACATACCATTTATATTACTTTAATCATTGTCCCCACATTCACAATTTACTTTAATCCTTTTTCCCACCACTACCATTTAAATATTGACCCACATTCCATTCTATATTAATAAATCACTATCAAACAAAACCTCTCATTAAAAACCATACAAAAAGCAAACGTAGGCCTCTCACCAGGACGGAGGGAGTATATGTTTGTTTATTCATGTTAATGTTTCTTATGTATGTAATTACACTAGGCAAAAACATGTAATATCTTTATCTGGTTGTTTGTATCAATATCAAAACATGTTCCCAGAGGATAATATGGATTATCACATAGTAGTGGGACCTATGTGAAACATCATATATTCCGAACTCTCCCTAGTCGAAGGTCATCCCGGACAGGTGTCTGAATGACGCGATTGAGACTAGCATGCGTTTGGAGTTATACTCATTGGAGTGAGTGTGCACTACAAGAAATCAGATATTTACTGACGGATCAGTAGATAAGGATGCAACCAGTTCCTATTTAGCGATGGATCGCTACTATTAGCGACGGATGAGGACGAACTGCGCTCTAAGCTCAGTTCGTGCCTTTAGAGACCCAACCCGGCTCATGTTTAGCGACGGATAAGGTCTATCCGTCTCTATAGGTGAGACGGATGACGTCATCCGTCGCTAAACTCGTTGACCATACTGGTTAATTTAATAAGGAAAGATGGAAAATAAAATAAAATAAATACAGAGCGACGGATGACCTTATCCGTCGCTACGAAGTTATATACAGACGCGATTCCCCCTCTTCTTCCCCATTTCGATTTATCAAATCCAGTCCACCACCACAATAGTCTCACCTCCGCTCACCACCACCACTCCTCATCGATCGATGTTGGTCCCTTTAGACAACGAATAGAAACTAGAGTGGGGGTGAATAGTCTCTAAAACTTTTTCGTCGTCTAAAACTTTATCAGCAAGGTGCTTTACTTTTCAGTAAAAAGCTTATGCTGATACTTAATATTGTTTCTCAGCAAGGTGCTTAATACTTGTTCAGTAATAAGCTTTGCCAATACTTAAGTAATCAGAGAACGAAAGTCTTTTGAATTAAGTGCTTTTGACAAAAATAACAACTCAGCAGGTTAAACAAAACAACTCTAAATCAAGTCTGCTGAGTGAAAGTTTTTTGAAAGAGTCTGCAGTAACTAAAATAAAGCTTTGCTGAAATGTAAATGCTGTAAGTAAATCACACAAACACTTTATAGTGGTATCTGAGGGTGGCTTAATCCCTCAACTAGTCCACTTTGTCCTTGACAGGACTGAATTCACTAAGATAGATGATGAGGTTCTTTACAACACCTAATCTACTAGAATTCCAGAAACCAAAGCAACCTTGTTTTGTTTCCATGAGAACTAAAATCTTGTTCTCCACCAAACTTGGGACACTTATCAGCAAATCCTTGCTTGATTAGTTCCCCTGAATTCCACGCCTGTAAAAGGGTGTTTTATCAGTTAGAGAGGTTTTGGGTGAAGATCACAATGAGATTAACTTTTCAGCTAAAACCATGTAATCTTGAGAAACTCAACTGAATAACTTTTCAGTTACAAGTATATTGTTTCTGGGTGTCAAGACTATTTCTTGTTCAGGAGAAAGAACACTTAACTAATTTCTTAGCCAGAGTTCTACTACTTCACAAGTATCTTTTGTTTCAAGCTTAAGTCTTGGGTCAGGTCTTTAGACAATAGTGAGCTTAAGAAAGATGTGAGTTTGAAAGCACAAGTGAGAGTAAGATCACGTTGTTGACACACTTTCTTTCACTGCCTAAGGGTCTCTATTTATATTGATTTCTTGGTGCCGTTTGAATTTTAAAATTCTAAGCCGGAGCCAAAAATTGTCACTATCTTGCTACAAAGGTATTGTCAGCAGCGTGTTCAACTTTTTCAGAACGTCATGCTTTTCATTTAATGCTCTTTGACCTGTTTCAACGTTTGAAACTTGGACCTCAATGAAAGTACTACTTCAGCAAGTAAGGTCACATGTAGTTACTTAGCAAGTTATATTAGCTCAGCAGACTCAAGTGTAACACTGGTGTTTTCTGGTTTGCTGTAATATATGCTTTAGTTAACTTTACTATGTGCCTTATATAGATACCAAATCTCAGCAAACTTCAAGTCTTCTTGTCTTCAAATCTTTTCTTATACTTCAATAGATTGTTTCAGCAAACAACGTACATCATCAGCAGACAAAAGAACCTATCTAGTACCTATACTAAGTCTTCAGCAGATGTTCCTCTTTTACAATGTCCTTTAAAAATTCTAATTTCCTATGGACCCTAAGAGTACTAATCACTGGATTGTTCTTAATTTAGCATGGTATGTTGTTCATCAAAATTACAAGTTTCCTAACAAATTTTCCCCTTTTTGATGACACCAATCCATGGCTAAATTAATTGTTACCCTTTTAGAGATTTCTGATGTTGAATAAATCATTTGATTAATGCAAACATACTTGAATAATAAAACAGTAAGCATAAGTAATTTGCATAATCAAGAACCAATAAGAGTTATCAAAAGTTGATTGCTGATAGTTATCTTTCAGTAGTAAGTTTTACAAGAAAGAACATAGATAACTATTACAATCATTACACAAGGAAAGCTTTTTAAGAATCTCTAAGCTTGTCCAGTAGAGGATTCTATGAGAATATCTCTTACACTCTTTTTAGCAAGGGCAGTAAATTCAATGCAGTCCTTCTCATAATTTCAAGAAGTTTGTGGACTTCAAGTTGAATTATTCTTGCATTCTTACAGGCAGTATAGTGATGAGTTTTACCATTCAGATCTTTGTAGTGTACTACCCATAAGTGCACACCCCAATTGCTAGCATGTAGGAGTTAAGTGTCAGAAGTTCCCTTATTGGCATGAATCTTCCTTAACCAACTGAGGTCTTCATCTTGATCCTTTGTAGTAAGATAGAAAAATTCATTGGGAATGAAGTGATGTTTCTTTTTGGACTTGTTGGTTATAGGGTCATTGTAGTAAGCAACATCCATAGGCTTGATGAAGTCAGGCTCTTGTCTTAACTTCTTGCTGATAAAGTTTTTTCTTACCAAGATTTCAGTATTCAGCCATTTTGCAGCAATGTTCCTTGGGTAGGGAGGAGGATCCCTTTCTTTCTTCACAACTTTTAGATCAATCCAAGTATAAAGCTGATTTAGCACAGCAGTTGGAAAGAAATCATTTGCTAGTAGGTCTTCCAGCTTAAGAATCGAGCAACCTTTGAGGTTTCTGACCACATTTTGAGTGGTTTCCTCGTTGCTAGTCTTTGTACATCCGATGCCAGTACCTACTGCAATGTCAGAAAGCCTTATTTCTCTTCTCTTTTTCTTCTTCTTCTTGACTTAGCATTTCCATGATCCTTTGTTGAGGATCTGTAGTCAGAAGAGAAGTGCTTAGACTGTCCAGATGGAGTCAGAGTAGAGATAGGCTTAATATTGAGAACTTTGGTTAAAGGCAACTCATCATCATCATCATTGTCAGTTTCGTACATGATGTGAGCTTCTCCACATGTTTCAGAAGTATCAGCAGTAGTTCTCATCTTCTTTGCTGCAGGTGCTGAACTTCTCTCAGTTTCAGTCTCAGATCTTTTCTGAGACTGGTTGATACTTTTTCAGCATCAAGTGGATGATTTGTCAACTTCAGCATAGGAGAAGAGCAGTAGGAGGTAAATCCTTTTTACTCTTTTTTGATCTCTTCTGTTTTTCTTCCCCCTTAGACATGGATTGCTTGTCAGCAAAGACTTGGGTGGAAAAGTACTCATTACAGAAGTCAGTAAGAGTCTTTAGCCCATTAAAGTGCAAGATCATCTCTTGCTGACCTTTGTTAAGTTTAGACATAGTATGTCTAACTTCATCCATATCTTTGTTTAGTCTTTCAATGATGGCATCCTTTTCTTCAAGGGCCTTTTGTGCCTTTTTGAGTGCATTTTTAGCAACTCTCATCGTTTGGACTGAAGATGCATCATTGGTCTTGTGTTGTGTATTAACATCAGCCTGAGCCAAAGTAAGACTTGTTATTCTTGTCAGAAAGACCTTCAAGATCTTTTCAATGTTCATTGGCTCTTCAGAAAGTAGTATTTCATCCTCATCAGTGCACTGTTTGTGAACTTGTAGTAGTGCATTAATCCTTGGTGTAACACTGTCCACATCTGGAAATGGTACAAGTGAGGGAGAAACTAAATAAGCCTTCAATTCAGTGGCGAACTGATCTTCAGCGTGCGCAGTTTCATGCGTTTCATGGTCGTCGTCTGAAGAGTCAGTGTGATGGAGTGCATCAGGAGTTTCAACATGAGCCACTACATTGGTTTCAGTAGGGTCAGCTTGTGTTTAAGCAATCTTATCTCCAGCATTGTCTCCATCATAATCAGAGAAGCCAGAGGAACTATCAGCATCATCCTCCATGCATGCTAGCTTTTCTCTGTCAGCCACTTCTTATTGGTCGGGATGAGCGGTTGCTGAATGCAACGCTTGAGACTCATCAACTGGAGTTTCACCAGTAGTAGGAGGTGGAAGTGAAGTTTGTTCTGTATCTTTTATTCCAGAAGACTGAGCAATCTCAAAATGTTGAGTCTCTGGAACATTTATCATTAGGCTGTTCTGAATAGCCTTTCTGAGATCTTCAGCTTCCTCCTTATCAAGGTTTTCAGTAGTAACCTTGATCATAGCTTGTGCAGCTAATTCATCATCAGCAAGCTTCTTTTTTCCTTTGGCAATTTCAGCAAGCTTCTGAGCAGTTTCAGCATCAACAACTTCTTCAGTTGTTGGCTTTTCAGTATTCTCTACAACTTGTTCAGCTGTAGAAATTTCAATTGTCTCAACAGCAGTATCAGCTGTTGGTTTCTCAGTAGTAGTGGGAGTGGTTTCATTAGGGTTTCTGGGAGGTGGTGGCTCAGCATCATGCTTTTTAGCATGTGCTTGATCAGGCTGATCTTTAGCCTTAGTTATCTTTCCACCAGCACCGGGACTAGAACCTTGGGTATCATCATCGTCGTCCTTTGAGTCCTTAGAACCATCAGGATCATTCTCACCACTGGAGTCCTCATCCTCTTATTTTTCTTCATCATATCCTTCATCATCAGTAAGGATGACTATAGGAATAGACTTGTACAAAGCTTTACTAGTCACTTCCTTTTCTTCAGTTATTACTTCTGGATCAGCTACTGCAGGAACAAAGTTGTTCTTCAGCAATTCAGCTTGGTCATTGAGACTAGCTTCTTTGAACTTTTTCTTGAGCATCTTGTTGACGGTATTGAGTAGTTCGCTATCCATTTGCTCAGCAAAAGTAACATGATCCATCGGCATCACAGAATAAATGAAAGCTTCCAGATTGAGCAATGATTGCTTCTTCTTGCCATTGATGAGAAGAGGGAAGAGTTCAGCAAAGTCCATAGATCTGTACTTTTGCCAGGTGCTGAAAGATTTCACAACCTTGGACAAAGTAGTCTTTTTGAACTGTTTGTACATGTATGTTGAACTTTCTTGAGGAGAAAGTATCTCTAGATCAGGCAATTTGATTATACAAATAGAGTCTTTAACTGATAAATGAGCTACATGCTGAGAAGAAGCAGACTCATTTTGCACACATGGTTGTGCTATCTCTATAATCATTTCTTCAGGACCTTGATTAGCATCCTGATTTGCAAGTTCATGTAATAACAATACATGAGATACAAGTACTAAGTTATAAAACTTAGTTAATTTATCAAAAACAAGTTCTACCTGCTGAACAGGAGGAATTGGTTCTGATATGGAAGCTTCACCATGCTTCTTGCTTGTATCCGTCTCTTGAGAAGTCTGAAAAGAATGTGAGTTAGCTAAAGATAATAAATCAAAACATAATGACAAAGATAGATTATTTGAATCAGCTACCTGCTGAGGTTCAACAGTAGTAGATTCGATCCTTGTTGAAGTATCAGCCTCTTCGTCATTTCTTTTGATCTCTTCCTCAGCAGACTTCTTGGTTTGCTCTAACTGAGATGCTTGTTCAGCATTCTCCCTTGTTTCAGATGAAACAAGTTGAGCATAAGAACCTTGACCGTTGAGCTCTTTCTCGGTCATGAATGGTGGCACAGAGACATCTGATCTCTCTTGCACTTCTTGATCCATATCAACTTGTATATATTTGAGTACATCTTGTACTTGTTGGTCAGGTTCCACGAAGGCTGCCTCATTCATTTCATCCTCAGCAGCTTTGTGTGCGTCATCGGATGGTCCTTCTAGGTGAGTGTCAGCAAGCACACTCTCTTTCTCAGTTGCTGTCTCAGCAAGATCTTTTTCCGGACTGGTTGCTTTTTCAGCAACAGTCAGCTTTTCTTTTGTTGTTGTTTCAGCAACCTTCAACAACTCTGCTCCCACATCACTTTGTGGAGCCATTGTTATTTCATAAAGAGGAGGGACTTGTAGTTCCTGAGTGTTTGCTGACTAAGTATCATCTTTTTCTTCAGCAGGGTTTGCATTTCCACTGCTTGGAAGAATTTTTTCAGCTGCATGACCAGATTACCTTTTCCTCGGCCTTTTAGTGAGCTTTTGGTCCTCTGGTGTGTCAGAAAATTCGTCAGAAGATGAAAGAGTATCTACTGAAGGGACTGGGGCTACCTGCTTTCTAGCAGTTTTCTTGGTTCTCTTAGCCTTAGTCTTTCCTGTTTTGACAACTTTAGCTAAGACATCAGTTGTCTGATCAACAACACTTTCAGCTGTGACTGGAACTACGCTTTCAGCAGTCTTCCTTGTAACTCTGCGAGTAGTCGCAGTAGGGACTGAAGAAGAGGTATCAATCTCCTTCTTCTCAGCAGTCTCATCTTGATGAGTTGGACTCTGCACTGAAGAAGTTGCTTTCTCGGCAACCTTCTTTTTCTTGGAAATTACAAACATCAACAGGGGGTGTTGTGTCAGCAAAAGGAGCTTTTGTAGAAGTCTTCCTCTTCCTTGAGCCAATTGCTGAGTGTGCTAGTGCAGGATTGGATTGAGCTTTCTTAGCTTTTTGTTCGGTGGTATGCTTTCCCAGCATCCACATGGATTCCATAGGGAGATTTTCCCTAAGGACGAAATCCATCTTCTGTAAGAGGTAGCACAACTTCAGTCCGTAAGAGACATTCTCAGTGGGGCTTACCAGATTATCTTCAACTGAAAATTTAAATTTTTCAGCATTTTCCACAAGTTTGTTAAAAATGAACTTAGCCCAATTCAGGTCAGTTTTAACATTGTTGAAGATAATTCTCAGTAAAGGCCATCTTTTCAGCCCTATTTAGTCTATTCCACCAACTTGAGAGTCTACTACTCTAATCAGAAAGAGGCACACTAATTTGAGTGATTCAATTAGGTGTTTTCTTTTAACATCCACTTTGCTGAACTTTGCAGGTGCCTCAACCCCATTGCATCTTACCTTTATACTTTTCAGTGTCTAGATAAGTTCCATCCATGGGCGATTGTGAAAGTCTATTGTTCACAATTGTAGGTGCTTCTTGTGTTGCAACCGGTGCAGAAGAGGAACTTTTCGATTTTTGGAACTTGGAAGTTTTTGGGTCTTTTGGGGCAGAGCTAGATGATCTTTTGGGAGCCATCTTCACTTATATATATAGGGACAAAGAAAATCGGAACAGTAAACTTTGCAAAATCAAGTTTGACCGGAGAGTTGCAGAAAAACTCAGAGGTTTGTTTGTGCTTGAAATGGCAAAGTTTTTGTCGGAGTCTGTAAAAGTTTTTGTCTTATGAACAGACTCCTCTTTATATAGTACTCTGATGTTTGAGAGTCTTAATTGATTTAAGATCTCAGCAAGGTAAAAACAGATATACAAGTGCTTGGAAGGTGCACGCATAATAAATGCATAGTGGCCCACTAGTGAGTAACTGTCAGATCGTGTCTAATCTCACAAATTGTACCGTTGGATAAGCATCTTGCTTAAAATCAACGAACCAGATTAACTAATAAGCACTCATTGCCTTTTTAGTTTATCTGTGCCAAAAAAATCATAATAATTACCTCTTTTTAACCAAAGGATCATAAAATCAATCAAACACTTTATCAAATTTTATCCAAATTGCTTTTGATCTTTGTGTTTGTTGAATTTCCCCCTTAACTAATTATCTCTTTTCTTTTGATAATCATTTGTATTTCAGAGTTCATGTCTCAGCAAATACATCTTTTGGTTGAGATAATAAAGTGTAATTATGTGAAGGACAAAAATGTATTTACTTTGCTGAGTTCCCGTCTCAGTTCCTTCCAAGATTGTCTGAATTCCTGTTTCAGCAATCTTTGTTCCCTTTTTAACACTGAATGCCCGTTTCAACATTATGCAAACAAGTTTCCTTAACAAATATCAGTTTGTAAAAATTCCTCTGTTTGTTTAATGCCTGTTTCAGCAAACTTTAGTAATCAGCTTAGCTTTTAATAAAGTCAAGAATCATAACTTTTGCTGAATTACTTTTTATTGGAGGTATACTACAAGTTTCATATCATATAGATTTAGTCCTTGCTGAATGCCCATTTCAGCAACCTTGTAGTATAATTCCAACATATTTTAGGCAAGTTTCAATAACCCAAGTTTGTATCTTAGGATTGAAAATATATTATCAGGCAGTAGCTTGGTAAAGATGTCAGCAAGTTGATCATCAATACCTACCTGAATTACCTCAATATCTCTTTTCTCAACATGGTCTCTTATGTAGTGATGTCTAATATCAATGTGCTTAGTTGTTGAGTGGAACTTTGGATTTTGCATGATAGCAATAGCACTTGTATTATCACAAAAGATTGGAGTCTTCTTTTCAAAGATACCATAATCTCTTAGTTGTTGCTGAATCCATAAGATTTGAGAAGTGCAACAACCAGCTGCAAAATATTCAAATTCTGTGGAAGAATTTGTCACACAAGTTTGCTTCTTGCTGAACCAAGAAATCAGTCTTGTTCCTAAGAACTGACAAGTTCCAAATGTACTCTTTTTGTCAAGTGTAGAGCCTCCATGGTCAGCATCTGAATAGCCAACTAGTGACAAACCAGAATCTTTTGGATGCCACAATCCAATATTGACAGTACCTTTGACATATTTCAGTATTTTAAGAGCTTTCTTGTAGTGTGATTCTCTAGGATGAGATTGAAATCTTGCACACACACAAACAACATACTGAATGTTAGGCCTACTTGTTGTTAAATACAGCAAGGAACCAATGAGCTTCCTATACTTGTGTTCATCAACACATTTGTCTTCTTTAGTATAGCCCAATTCGGTACCAACACTCATAGGGATCTTTTCAGGTTTTTCATCTTCTTTGATCCTGAATTTTATGAGTATTTTCTTTGCATACTTTGCTTGATTTATGAATATTCCATCCTTGAGTTGCTTGACTTGCACATTATTTTGAGAGACAAATTCTCCAGAGCCTGTTCTGGGAATTATTAGCTTAGAAGACTTTTTTTCTTATTGATTTGGAAGTTTTAGCGTAGAGATTGGACATCTTTGATCTTCGATTCTTGCTTGTGAGTTAGCAATTCATCGGAGATTGACAACCTTCGTTGGTAACTTGTATCTCACAATTTTTCTACTTTTATTTATTTCTTTTAACATGTTTTCATTCGATCTTGCTTTGATTCTTGTTGATTGCGATATGAGTATCTAAATCTATCGTTGGTGATAGTATGTGATTTCTTAGCTAGGGTTCTTGATTATGCATGAGTGGCTTCGCGCGTTTAAGACTTGATTTATTGTTTTATTTCTTTGATCTATCTAAGCCATCTATCTTCGTAGTGTTGAATCGAAAGGAACACATAGGACAATTAATGATCATAGATCTCTATACAAACTTCAAGTACTTCATGCACGATTATTACCCGTTGCTTTGAATGACCATACTATCACTGACTTCCATCATATTGATAAGAAAAATCTGTGCTTTGCTTGATTTCTGATTTATAGTTTAAGTTAAATTTGATAAAGCTAGTTATAGTCCTTAGAGATTGATGAACGTGTATTTTACACCTTCATTCGAGTCTTTTTTCACCTATTTTGCTATCCTCTATGTGAATTTAGCTATATTATAGTGCATTTTATTAGAATAGTGTCACGTTTCCGTTTAGTTTGCATTTTACAGGTTTTAGGTGAAAAACGTGATTTTCCGGGCAATTATATTAAAGAGAACGAAGAATCGGTGTTCCGAGGACATTTGTGGAGTATCTAGAAGATTCCGGATGGGATTTGAAGTCTAGGGGTCGAGTTTGAAGGCTTAAAGGTCACTAGAAGGCAAAAACCGAGTCCGAAAAGGAAAAGAAATCCAAAAACGCGTAAAAAACGTGTCTCTCGCCGACTGGAACTCCCGGGCGATTCGCCCGTGATGTGCGGCGGTTCGCCCCACACCAGGCGGTTCGCCCGGTGTGTGGGGCGACTCGCCCCACACGTTCCGAACTCCTATATATAGTTGTTGTTTCTCTACGTTTTTTCATACTTTCTCAGACCTTTTTTCATACCTTTCTCATTAGTTTTAGGTAGGAATTCTCCAGAGCCTGTTCTGGGAATTCTTAGCATAGGAGACAATTTTTCTTATCAATTTGGAGCTTGTGAGATCGCGATTCTTCGGAGATTGACAACCTTCGGTAACATTGTATCTCACGATTTTTCTATTTATATTTATATATCTTTCAACATATTTTCATTCAATCCTGCTATGATTTCTGTTGATTGCATGACATCTATGAGTAGCTAAATCTATCGTTGGTGATAGTATGTGATTTCTTAGCGAAGGGTTCTTAATCATGCATGGTGGTGGTAATGCGAATCAGACTTTGAGTTATTGCTTTATTTCTTTGATCTATCTAAGCCCTCTATCTTCGTAGTGTTGAATTGAACGGAACACATTGAACAATTCATGATCTTAGATCTCTATGCAAAACGATCGGATACTTCATGCATGATTATTAACCTGCTATGCTTTGAATGATCATACTATCACTAACTTCCATTATCTTGATAAGAAAAATCTGTGCTAAGTCGTTTGTTGATTTTATAGTTTAAGTTAAATTAGATAAAGCTAGTTATAGTCCTTAGAGATCGACACTCGAGGTTATTTTACTGCTACACTACGGTTTTCGTTGTAGTTGTGAATTGCCTTTGGCTAAAAACAAATTTATTTGATTAATTGAATCTGACGAATTCCAGTTCATCAAATTGGCGCCGTTGCCGGGGACTATACTCCTTTTTTCTGTTTAGCTTTTATATATTTTCAGCATTCAATTCCTAGTTTTAGTAGTTTTATTTTTTCTATTTGATCTCTCTGATACTCCTTTCTTAGCTTGTTACAGATAGTGTATGCGAAGTACACGATCTAGGGGAACACCGCTTGCTGAACCAACTGTTGAAATCGACAGAGTCTACCACCAAAGAAGGCGACTACTTCGACGACGTGAACTAGAGGAAATAGAGGATACCGATTTCTCTGAATCTCTACACAGTCTTTTTAAGGAAATCGTCTTAATGGCAGAAGCTAGACCACTGAAAGCATGGATACAACCCACCAAGGATCGTATGAGGGGACCGGCGATTGTTCTTTCGTCTGCAACTTGAGATCTGGAAATAAAAAACCACGCGTTCCAACAACTTCCGAGGTTCTATGGCTTAGCAAGGGAAGATGTGATGGGGTACTTGCACGATATCAATGATTTTGTGAACCAACTCCCACGACAAGGAGCTGAAATAACAACGGATGAGTTGAGAATGAAGGTTTTTGCTATGGGGCTTGGCGACAGGGCCATGTCATGGTTGAGTTCTCTACCGGCGGGTTCGCAGGACACTTGGGAGAAGGTTTTTTCAGCATTCATGGAGAAATACTTCCCTCACACCTTGACTACCGCGCTTAAGGCTAAAATCACTGGGTTCAAACAAGACTATGATGAGACCATCTACACTGCGTTTGAGAGGTTCCAAGACCTCATGAACAACTGCCCTCACTATGGTTTTGAGCTTTCGGATCTTGTCCAACACTTCTACAATGGACTGACCTTTGAGAACCAACAAGTGGTGGATTTCCAATGTCGTGGCAATATTTGGGAGGAAACCGCGGAAGCCGTCTGGGCAGTTTTCGAAAGGCTTGCTAAGGGTTCGTAATTCAAGGATCCAAGAGCAATGGTTAGGAGACGTGGACCTGAAGCTCCACCTACTCAGGAGGTCCCTATGTATGGGGGGAATGGGGATCGATTCGAGTGCTTTACCAATGAGTTGAAACAAGTCCTCAAGAACTCCGCAAGAACAGCTATGTCAAACGAAGTTTTCCGAATATGCAAGAACTATGGGCATGGAGCTCATATGTGTAGATCGGAGCTTGCATATGATGATGGCAACTGGGTTCAAGGAGGCGAAGAGGAGGTCTTTTCTACAGAATTTGGTACTCAAGAAGCTAGCTACGGACAAGATGGTAGGAATCCTCGAGGTGGATTTTGGAGAAGAGGATTCCGGAACAATCAAGGATACGCACCGGCTAGCCAAACTTATGGTCCTAACCAAGACCGTAGTAGGCTTAGCTATGGTAATGATCACTGCGAAAATCCCGCTCCCAAAGAGCAACCGAAGTCGAAGACAACTCTACTCATGGAAAACTTGCAAAAAATGGTTGATCACACCCAAAGTTTTCTTAACCGTTATGAAGAAGATTCTGAGAAGACTAGGGCGAGGCTTGATCGTTTGGAAGAGAGCACTAGGCTTGCCCATCAAAAGATGCAAGAGTTGATTGACCATGGAGCAAGTAGGGAGCAAGGGAAGTTGCCTAGCAACACTGAGAAATCGATGTCCATTACCTTGGTGGGTGATCTTCCTGTTAAAATCACCATTAAGAAGGTTGCTAAGTGTGAGCGTTGCAAGGATGAGGAACCCCCACTAGCCAAGGAAGAAGAGAAGGACCTTGGTTCTGATGAGAGTGATGAGGAGCAAGAGGATCCCGAGCCAATCCCTCAGAGTTTCGATGTTAAGGTCGGGATTCGTGAACTTGAAGATGTTCGTGCTACACTAGATACGGGATCTTACTCTAATGTGCTCCCAATGAATGTGTTTGAGAAGAGTAGCCTTGGAAAACTATCTGAGCATAAGGCTATTGTGCAATTGGCGGATGGATCCTTTGTGAGACCCGAAGGCTTTGTGAAGAACGTATTGGTTAAGATTGGTGAAGCTTCTGTATACACCAACTTTGTAGTTATGCCGGCGTCTACACCTGGGATGGGGGATGTTGTTCTCTTGGGGCGAACGTTCTTGACTAAACTACGCTCCGTGATAGACATCTACCGAAGAACTTGCACCATTGAGGTGGATGGCAAGCGACATGTGTTGCGAGCCATATATGATCCAAGTATTCACTTCAATGCTTCTCACACCGTTAACTACTTTGGTCTTGCTGTCTATGTTCATTCTCATTCACAGGTTCGTGGCATGAGGAAGAGATCGATGAAGGGGAAGTCTAGTACCCTCAAGAAGAAGAGCTAGGAGCAAGAAGAAGTCGAGTCAAAGACTATAAATAATGGCGCTATCCGGGAGGCAACCCGGAGTTTTTATCGCTTTATTGCATTGCATGCATTCATACATTGAACAATTTTCTTTTCTTTATGTGAGTTTGTTCGTTTTTGTGTCGTTTTGTGCTTATGCCTATGTTTGAGTGAACTTTTACGAGTGTTTTTTATGAGGAGAATGGTTTTCAAGGATTAAAACCGATCTTTTATTGAAAAATTTCGTCTCCCCACCTCTGGAGGAGGGGGGCGAATCGCCCCACAGAGCTGATGAACGGAGATTTGTCAGGTCTCGATTCAGCAAATAATATTTGTAATTAGCCAAAGGCAATCCACAACTACAACGAAAACCGTAGTGTAGTAGTAGAATGACTCGAGTGTCGTTCTCTCAGGACTATACTAGCTTTATCAAATCTAATTAAGAATATAAAACAGTAGATAGAAAGCAATAGGGGGTTTCAAGCAGATAATGGAGATTGGTGATAGTATGGTCCTTCTTAACATAATGGGTCGATAATCATGCATAAATTCCTCGGTCTTGCATAGAGATCTTTGAATCAATCTTGTGTCCTGTTGCAAGTATTAAGCACTACGAAGATAATTTGGTCTGACTAGTCAACAACGATTGTCCTAATGTGTTCCGTTATTATTCAACACTACGAAGATAATTGGTCTGATGGTCGACTAGTGTCCATGCGTGCATAATAATCAATACAACATACGAGAATTTTGGTTGCAACTGATCAACGAAATAAAGCAATGACACGGAGTATAATGCGCGATATAGCCATTAGCATGATTATCTTCCCTCGCTAAGAATTCACATACTACCACCAATGATAAGTTTAGCTACTCATAATAGGCATGCAATCAATAGCAATCATAGAAGAAAACATATTGAAAGAAGAATAAAATAAGTAGATAAAAACTGTAAGATACAAAGTTACCGAAGGTTGTCAATCTCCGGATGATTGCGATCCTACACGCTCCAATCTGCTATGAAAAAGTATCCCCTAAGCTATGGAACTCCCAGGACAGGCCCCGGGAAGTTCCTACCTAAAACTATAGAGAGAGGTGAGAAAGTAGGCTTGGAAAGATATGATTTTCGGAGAAAAACTTGAGCTCTATATATAGGCCCCGAATTTACTCTGGGGCGGTTCGCCTCTGGCTGGGGCGGTTCGCCCCCCAGTATTTCGCGGAATTTCCGCGTT
This sequence comes from Plantago ovata, assembly GCA_028274465.1. NCBI lineage: Eukaryota > Viridiplantae > Streptophyta > Magnoliopsida > Lamiales > Plantaginaceae > Plantago > Plantago ovata. Next base: position 100,288,502 of record CM051456.1, on the reverse strand, counting down.
TTTCGACGCGGATTTGGATTTCTTCACCTTTTCGGGCTCGGTTTATGACTTCTAGTAGCCTTCTAACCTCCAGATTCAACCCCTAGACTCCAAATCCTATCTGGAAACCTTCAGATACTCCAAATAGGCTTCTAGAACACCAATTCCTTGTAGACTTCAATATAATTGCCCCGAAATCTTCAAATTTCAACCAAAACCTGTAAAATAAAATCTAAAGGGAAACGTGACACTATTCTAATAAAATGTACTAAAATATAGCTAAATTAACATAGAGGATAGCTAAAATAGGTGAAAAAGACTTGAATGAAAGTGTAAAATACACATTCATCAAACTCCCCAAACCGAACCTTTGCTTGTCCTCAAGCAACTAAGCTAGACTCTAATACAAAAAACATGCAAGACTCAAAATGGAGTTTCATGCCAAATGAAATGAACTAATCTACCGAATCTATCAAATAACATATGAACAAAAACCATATAAATCAAAGCATGAATGTAGGTTGAAGAATACCTCGATTGACTTATACACATCCACATAAGCACTTATGTCAAGACAAGATAGTCTCTCGTAACATTCTCTACCTGGACCTAGTCAGTGACGACGTAATGATGCATGCTAAGATACGAATGGTTGCCCCGTGCCTATGAAACTGAGGACTTACTGCTGTTCCACCATGTTAAGACTTTCCCTCAAAAGAGGTCGAACCAGTACTGGCTCTCCTCAAACGAAGGAGGGTACCTTATAAAAGATAACACTCCCCTATTCTAACCATCTCTCAAGTAAAGTCTTAAGTTATTCACCACTTTCTGAGTGGCAGGACGAGGGTGGTCTAGAACAGATGACACTCAAGACAAAAAAGATAAAAAATAGAAAAACACGATTACGAACAATACGAAAAATGGAAAAGACTCAAAACTTTGCTAAACTGCTATTTGGCTTTTCTTTTTTGGACCCTTCTTTGCTTTTTTTTTTTGGGGTCTTCTTCTTTTTTTCTTTTTGTCCTTTCCAGATTCTTTTTTCATTTTCTTTTTCTTTTTTTTTTTTTCTGGAATTTTTCTTTCTTTTTTTTCGATTTTTTCTAGCCAGCAGTAGCATAACAAAGAGAGAAACAAAAAGACTCACACGACTTCCCCAAACCTATTCGAAAGAATAGGTTGGAGTACAAAATACGGAAAAAGGAAAATAAACTCACGAAACGAAGAATGAAAAACAGAAACAAGTCTATGATGGTGTAACCCCCTCCCCAAACCTATTCGGAAGGATAGGTTATAAACAAAGGATCACACAACCTCACACTACCTCCTTCCTAGGCATTTAGCAATCTCAAAGCATGGTGAAGACTTGTTGCCTCTTAGGTACATAATTACTCGGGAAAACAACCATAAGACCCTAACATGCATCATCCTATTATAAAGGCCTTCGTGAACCGCAGTAGAGAAAACACCACTAAGTGATGTTGAGACTACCTAGCTCAACTAAGTGCAATACATAAATGTGACAAGCCAAGCGATAAAAACCTCAAACAAATTCATAGAGATGAAGCATACGATTAATGGCATAGCTAGCTGATCTACCCAATAAAAAAGTTCAAAAAATTCGGCAATATACTCCATATAAAACATGCAAGACTATCCTAGGATGAATGCAACCTAAAAAATCTAAGAAAGCAGTAAACGTGCAAATGCAAATAAAGAACAAGATACTAATCGACACAAAACCAAACAAAACTTAACATCATGGTTCACATCCCATCCCCCTTACGATTCTTAAGCTAGCCCCCTAGCAAAAGAGAATGAGTAATAAGAAGTGATACTAGATGTTACCGAAGGGTTTGGCCTCGGTCGGCTGAGAGTGGACAAGTGGAAGGACTAATCATCGGGATGGTAGTCCCCATAAAAGTCACTCCACATGTCATTCATGAGCTCATTGGACTGTCGTAGAGCTTCCTGCTGTTGCTGGATCAGCTGTTGCTGCTCCCACATGTGCTGCCTATCCTCTCGGCGGTGCTCCTCGAATATCTCCCAATCGCGGTTGTGCTGGACAATGTGCCTGTCGATGTCCTGTCGCATGGCCGCGTTGTTGGCATCAATCTTGTCGAAACGGCTGTCGAGGTAGGTACGGAATTCGGAGAAGTCAAATCCTCCAGACCCCTGTGGTGCTCCAGCTGGTGCATGCGGTGCATGATGGACAAACGGAATATCTGGAATCGGGGCTTCGCCAACATCGGCCTCCATAGCATCCTCATGATCGGATTCATTCGGCTGGAATTGCCCTCCTACATCAGCAGCGGCTGCTGTGGGGTTCCTCAACTGATACCTGTTGAGTTGTACCTCAATGGTCGAGGGTGAAAGGGCAGCGACCTCGCAATCCCCCTCCTCAATATCGTCGACCCCATGATATTTGCAATATGCTGTGATGAAGCTTGGGAAGATGAAAGGCTTCCTCTTCTTTTCCCATTGGCGCTCGTACTCCTCATACATAATGCGCCCTATGTCGATCTGATGTCCGTCTATGAGGCAGTAGAGGAGCTCGGCGTAGTAGGGCTGAATCCATGTGTCATTCTTCCTTGGGATCAAGTCGGAGATGCAAAATTTCATCATCACCTTAGCTTCGATGCTAAGGTCGCTATAATTGATCCGTCCAGGTGCTGCCCCAACTACAGGATATCTGTACTCCCTGTTGCAGATCACATCGGTAATGTCTCTCCCTATCCCCCTAGCGGTCCTCGAATACAAGTAAGCGTGGGCGCTCTCTGTGAATTCCAAGTTCCCGAAATGGATGAAGGAAGATATGTACTCTGGGTTCCATGGTATCATCAGGCCTCGGACTAATACCCCATTCTTCTCGTCGAGATCCGTGTACCCAGTGTAGAAGTGTCTGAGGAGGCTCTCGTCGTAGCCTTTGAACCTGTCGGAACTGTACCATGCCCAATTCCTTTGTGACCCCAAACTTGACAGCGTCCTATATCCCGCTTTGTTCGCTGCGGACACAGGAATGTCAATCCTCCTATCAGGGATGATCGGCCTTCCTCCGTCGTCCATCTCCGCCTCTAGCCGTTGTCTCACCTCTATCGCAGCGGCAGACAACTCGTACAAATCATGAGATGGTTGGGAGCTTGATGCCACTCCTTTCCCCTTTTTGCTAGAGCCGACTCTCCTTGTCCTCGGTGCCATGATTCCTACAAACAGTAATTAGTATCTTGTACGATGCAAAATAGACTTACGCATATGTAAATAAACGAATGATCAAACGAGTAAAATTCTCAACAATCCAACTCCTCAAAATCCCAAAGCCTAGTCTAGCTAATTCATTACGTAACATATCAATGTACCTACTACAATAACACATCACATTATGCTCTTGCTAACAACAAATGCCTTGAATCACTAGGTTCAATCCATATCATAAAAATCAATTTCTAGCATAAATCCTCAATTTCAACCATCATGCATTCTACCAATACATTCATCAATTTCATATCAATAAACACATGTTTAAACAAGGAATGAAAGCAAGAGAGACAATTTCCTAACAAGACATATATCATCCAATTAGCAAAATCTCAAATCATCAAACCAAGCCTAATTGAACATGTAATTGACAATGAATAATGAATCTAAACACATGAATCATCAACCCATACATCATACAAGTCTAATTGAAGCATAAATCAAAAAATCCCCAAATTGTAAAAATTAGGGTTCATGTGATAATACCTCAAATCCGGAAATTGAATGAGCTAGGAAGAAATTTGTTCGGATAGAATGAAAGAGCATGCAACGGGCTTCGAATGAAGCTAAAGAACACACAAATTGATGGAGAGATGGAAGAGTTATGAAGATTTGAAGTTATTTTGAATATGGAGGAAATTTTAGAGTTTGGAGGATGAAAATGGAGGAAAATGGGGGTTTGGGGAAGAAACCCCCGATTTAAGCATTCTGGAAGTGTGGGGCGGTTCGCCCCACACCTGGGGCGGACCGCCCCGCACGCCTAGAGCGCGCGCGCGCGCTCTGGTCGTGGGGCGATTTGCCCCATACGTGGGGCGATTCGCCCCCCACTTTTAGGTGGGAGACGAACGTTTTTTGAAAAATAAAAATGCGATTTTAAGTCCCCGAAAAATTTTAGTCCCCGAAAAATCGTTTTCCTCAAAAAATCACTCGAAAAGTCGCACTCGAACACAACATAAGCACATACGACACAGAACCGAACAAATTCACATATGAAAAGCAAATTGTTCAAGTAGGAATGCATGCAATAAAGCGGTAAAGAAAGCGATAAAAACCTTGGGTTGCCTCCCGGATAGTGCCATTGTTTAAGGTCTCTGACTCGACCCCTGTCTTCGCCTATCTTTTCCTTCTGAGGGTACTAGACTTCCCCTTCATGATTCTCCTTCCCGTGCTTTGATCCTGTGAATAAGAGTGAATATAAACGTTAAGACCACTGTAATCAATAGTGTTAGAAGTATAGGGTGGATTAGGTGGATCAGATATGGCTTGCAACACATGTTGCTTGCCATCCACTTCGATAGTGCAAGTCCTTTGGTAGATGTCCATCACTGAGCGTATTTTAGTCAAGAATGTTCGTCCTAAGAGTATGACATCCCCCGTTCCTGGTGCTGATGCTGGCATAATTACAAAATCGGTGTGGACAGAGGCTTCACCAATTTTGACTAATACATTCTTCACAACGCCTTCGGGTTTCACAAGGGATCCATCCGCCAGTTGCACAATAGCCTTATGCACAGTTAGTTCTCCAAGGTTACTCTTCTCGAAAACGTTCAAAGGGAGCACATTTGAGTAGGATCCAGTGTCTAGTGTGGCTCAGACATCTTCAAGCTCCCCAATCCCGACCTTAATATCGAAACTTTGAGGGAGTGGCTCGGGATCCTCTTGCTCCTCTTCACTCTTGTTAGTACCAAGGTCCTTTTCTTCTTCTTCGGCCTGTGGGGGTAGTTCCCTCTTGCAACTCTCGCACTTAGCAACCTTCTTGATGGTGATTTCAACAGGTAGATCACCTACTAAGTTAATAGACAATGACTTCTCAGTGTTGCTAGGCAGTTTGCCTTGCTCCTTACTTGCTCCTCGGTCGATCAACTCTTGCATCTTTTGATGGGCAAGCCTTGTGCTCTCTTCCAACTTATCAAGCCTTGCCCTAGTCTTCTCAGAATCTTCCTCATAACGTTTGAGAAAACTTTGTGTGTGATCAACCATCTTCTGCAAGTTCTCCATCAGTAGAGCCGTCTTCGACTTCGGTAGCTCTTTTGGAGCGGGGTTTTCGCAGTGATCATTACCATAGTTCAGCCTACTACGGTCTTGGTTAGGTCCATAAGTTTGGTTAGCCGGTGCATATCCTTGATTGTTACGATATCCTCTTCTCCAAAATCCACCTCGAGGATTCCTACCGTCTTGCCCGTAGCTAACTTCTTGAGTGCCAAATTCCGTAGCAAAGGCTTCTTCTTCGCCTCCTCAAGCCCAGTTTCTATCATCGTATGCCATCTCCGATCTGCACATATGAGCCCCATGCCCATAGTTCTTGCATATTCGGCATACTTCGTTCGAAACAGCTGTTCCGGTGGCGCTTTTGAGGACTTGCTTCAATTCGTTGGTAAAGCACTCGAATTGATCCCCATTCTCCCTGTACATAGGGGTTTCTTGAGTCGGTGGAGCTTCAGGTCCACGTCTCCTAACCATTGCTCTTGGGTCCTTGAACTGTGAACCCTTAGCAAGCCTTTCGAAAACAACCCAGACGGCTTCTGCGGTTTCCTCCCAAATATTGCCTCGGCATTGGAAATCCACCACTTGTTGGTTCTCGAAGGTTAGTCCATTGTAGAAGTGTTGGACTAGGTCGGAAAGTTCAAAACCATGGTGAGGGCACTTGTTCGTGAGATCTTGGAACCTCTCGAATGCGGTGTAGATGGTCTCATCATAGTCTTGCTTGAATCCAGTGATCTGCGCCTTTATCGCGGTAGTCAGAGTGTGTGGGAAGTATTTCTCCATGAAAGCTGAAAAAACCTTTTCCCAAGTGTCCAGTGAGCCGGCTGGTAGAGAACTCAGCCATGACTTGGCTCTGTCGCCAAGTCCCATAGCAAAAACCTTCATCCTTAACTCATCCGTTGTTATGTCAGCTCCGGGTCGTGGGAGTTGGTTGACAAAATCATCGATATCGTTCAAGTACCCCATCACATCTTCCCTTGATAAGCCATAGAACCTCGGAAGTTGTTGGAATGCGTGGTTCTTGATTTCCAGATCTCGCGTTGCAGGCGAAAGAACGATCGTCGGTCCCCTCATACGATCCTTGGTGGGTTGTACCCATGCCTTCAGTGGTCTAGCTTCTGCCATTCCGTCGATTTCCTTGAAAAGGAGTCGCCTCCTTTGGTGGTAGACTCTATCGATCTCAGCAATTGAATCAGCAAGCGGTATTCCTGCAGAACGTGTATGCGGCATACACAATCTATGACAGACTAGGAAAGGTGATTAGAAATAGACTAGGAAAGCAGTATTAGAGAGAGATTAAAAAGGACAACTAAAACTAATAGTATTAGGAATCAAAAGTTGTAAACAAATTAAACAGAAAAAAGGAGTATAGTCCCCGGCAACGGCGCCAATTTGATGAACGGGGATTTGTCAGGTCTCGATTCAGCAAATAATATTTGTAATTAGCCAAAGGCAATCCACAACTACAACGAAAACCGTAGTGTAGTAGTAGAATGACTCGAGTGTCGTTCTCTCAGGACTATACTAGCTCTATCAAATCTAATTAAGAATATAAAACATCAGATAGAAAGCAATAGGGGGTTTCAAGCAGATAATGAAGATTGGTGATAGTATGGTCCTTCTTAACATAATGGGTCGATAATCATGCATAAATTCCTCGGTCTTGCATAGAGATCTTTGAATCAATCTTGTGTCCTTTTGCAAGTATTAAGCACTACGAAGATAATTTGGTCTGACTAGTCAACAACGATTGTCCTAATGTGTTCCGTAATTATTCAACACTACGAAGATAATTGGTGTGATGGTCGACTAGTGTCCATGCGTGCATAATAATCAATACAACATACGAGAATTTTGGTTGCAACTGATCAACGAAATAAAGCAATGACACGGAGTATAATGCGCGATATAGCCATTAGCATGATTATCTTCCCTCGCTAAGAATTCACATACTACCACCAATGATAAGTTTAGCTACTCATAATAGGCATGCAATCAATAGCAATCATAGAAGAAAACATATTGAAAGAAGAATAAAATAAGTAGATAAAAACTGTAAGATACAAAGTTACCGAAGGTTGTCAATCTCCGGATGATTGCGATCCTACGCGCTCCAATCTGCTATGAAAAAGTATCCCCTAAGCTATGGAACTCCCAGGACAGGCCCCGGGAAGTTCCTACCTAAAACTATAGAGAGAGGTGAGAAAGTAGGCTTGGAAAGATATGATTTTCGGAGAAAAACTTGAGCTCTATATATAGGCCCCGAATTTACTCTGGGGCGGTTCGCCTCTGGCTGGGGCGGTTCGCCCCCCAGTATTTCGCGGAATTTCCGCGTTTTTCGACGCGGATTTGGATTTCTTCACCTTTTCGGACTCGGTTTATGACTTCTAGTAGTCTTCTAACCTCCAGATTCGGCCCCTAGACTCCAAATCCTATCCGGAAACCTTCAGATACTTCAAATAGGCTTCTGGAACACCAATTCCTTGTAGACTTCAATATAATTGCCCCGAAATCTCCGAATTTCAACCAAAACCTGTAAAATAAAATCCAAAGGGAAACGTGACACTATTCTAATAAAATGTACTAAAATATAGCTAAAATTGGTGAAAAAGACTCGAATGAAAGTGTAAAATACACATTCATCAAGAGCCAGAGAGTTTTAAACTCTCTGGCAATGGGGGGCGAATTGCCCCCCGTCTTCTGGCTAGGTGAAAAGCGAGATTCTTCCACCAAACCCTCAGTATTCATCTCCTTTCACCTCTCTTTCTCCAAAACACCCAAAAACTCGAAAAACCTTCTTTCTACCATAATTTCTTCAATTCTCTATCGAATTTTGTGTTCTTTAGCTTCAATCGAAGCCCATTACGTGCTCTTTAATTCTATCCGAACAACTTTCATCCTAGTGCATTTGTTTTTCAGATCTGAGGTAACTTCACATGAACCCTAATTTTTCGAATTTGGGGGTTTTTTGATTTATGCTTCAATTGAGCTTATATAATGTATGGGTTGATGGTTTATGTGATTAGAATCAATTTTCATTACCAATTGCTTGCTCAATTTTGCTTGGTTTGGTAAATTGGGAATTTATGCTTACTTGATATCTATGTCTCGTTTTGCATTGCTTCTTTTTCTTCACTCCATGTTTTATGATGAGGTTATTGGTATGATAGAGGTAGACATCATGGTAGAACACTTAATTTGTGGGGTTTGAGTCTTTTTGGTAAAGTTTTTTGAGTACTATGGTTTGAATGAATCTTGTGATTTAAGGTTACTAGTTATCTAGCATAAAAGCATGTTGAGATATGTTACATACTATGATATGTTGATACATTGCATTGTGGTAGCTAGATTAGACTTGGTGTTTTGAAAATTAGGCGTGATAATGAAGTTACTCGTTTGTTTCACTCTTGCATTTGCATATGCATGAAGCTGTTTTGTACAAGGTACTAATGGATGTTTGTAGGAACCATGCCACAAAGGGAGAGGAGCACTTCCGTTTGGCTACAATGAGGTATTGGAGGTGGTTCGATTTCAACCATGTCAAAGGGTTTGACAAGGACGTTCTCCATGAGTTCTATGTTGGGTCTACTAGTCTTCAAGAGAAGGAGAGTGATCTCGTTAGAGGTACGTTCGAGCCATGGACTTTTGCAACAACTTCGCGGTTTATCCATAAGGAGGAACAAGAATCCACAGGGAGTGAGCACTCTTATGTCTATTCACGTACCACAAAAGGGATTGAAACCAATATTACAGCAGAAATCTGCTACAAGGACTGCAAGGTCCGAAAGACTAGGAAGCAACCTGGGCGTCCTCATCACAACAGATTCAGACTTGAGTCGATAGTGGGGATGAAGTTCCGTATCGCTAACTTGATTCCAAAACATAATGACATGGACACCCAGCCCTTCCTTGGGGTGCCCCTCGACTGCTTATTCAGGGAGCACCATATAGACATCGGGAGCATCAACCGTAGAGAATGTGGGCACCATTGTGCGAGAAAGAAGAATACCTCTGAGTTTCCGAGTTTCATCGCAGCTTACTGTAAGTTCTATGGGGTAGAGGACGTTGGTGAGGAAACTCTAAGAGCACAGCTCTTTCCCCTTCAACAGTTCACAGGCTATTGGAGAGATACCGGATGGAAAACCCCATAACTTCAGCGGCTAATCTTGAGGATTCTCTTCGACAATGCAATTCTTCTAACGGTGATGATGGTGACAATGAAGACAATAGGGACAATGAGGATGCCATGAGTACTGATGGAGGAGTTGGTCCTATTCGATCTATGAGTGGAACTACCACCACCACCACGAGCTCCGATGATCACCAACAAGGGCACTCGAGCAATCTCAATACCTTACATCTAGTGTACTCAGCCGATCGAGGCCAAACCATGCGGTAACATCTAGTATCACATCTTATTTCCTCATTCTCTTATTGCTAGGGACTAGCTTTAAATTCATGAGGGGGGATGGGATTTAAGTGAACTAGTGTTGTTAGTTTGGAGCTTGAAATTGGTGGTTTGGAGCTTGGCATTGGTAGGATGAGTATAGTACCTTGCATTTTGTTGAAATTCGTTTGCATTTGCATTTGCACGTTTACCGCTTTCTTAGTATTTAGTTGCATACACTACATTCATCCTAGTATAGTTTTGCATATTTTTATGTGGAGTTTATTGCCAAATTTTTTGAACTTTTTTATTGGGTTGATTAACCAATTATGACATTAATCATATGCTTTATCTCTATGAATTTGTTTGAGGTTTTTCTCGCTTGGCTTGTCACATTTATGTTTGCACTTAGTTAAGCTTGGTAGTCTCGACATCATTTAGTGGTGTTTTCTCTACTGCGGTTCACGAAGGTCTTTATAATATGATGTTGCATGTTAGGATCTTATGGTCGTTTTCCCGAGTAATTATGTACCTAAGAGGCAACAAGTCTTCACCTTGCTTTGAGATTGCTAAATGCCTAGGAAGGAGGTAGTGTGAGATTGTGTGATCCTTTGTTTGCAACCTATTCTTTCGAATAGGTTTGGAGAGGGGGTTACACTATCACTAGACTTGTTTTTCGTTTTTCCTTTGTGAGTTGTGAGTTTATTTTCCTTTTTCGTAAAGTTTGTGCTTCAACCTATTCTTTCGAATAGGTTTGGGGAGGTCGTTTGTGAGTCATTGTAATTTCTTTTTCGTTGTGCTACTGCTGGCTAAAAAAAATTCGAAAAACGAAGGAAAAATTCCAAAAAAAAGATACCAATCTGGAAAAGAAAAGAAAACAAAAAAAATAAAAGACTCAAAAAAAAAGCAAGGAAGGGTCCAAAAAAAAAAGCCAAAAAGCAGTTTAGCAAAGTATTTGTCTCATTTTTCAATTCTTGTAATGTTCGTAATCGAGTTGTAATTTTTGTCTTTTGTTTGTTTGAGTGTCATCTGTTCTAGACCACCATCGTCCTGCCATTCAGGAAGTGGTGAATAGTTTAAGGCTTTGCTTCAGAGATGGGTAGAATAGGGGAGTGTTATCTTTTTTAGGTAATCCTCCTTCGTTTGATGAGAGTCAGTATTGGTTCGACCTCTTTGAGGAAAAGTCTTAAGTTGGTGAACAGCAGTAAGTCCTCAGTTTCATAGGCACGGGACAACCATTCGTATTTTAACATGTTTCATTACGTCGTCACTGACTAGGTCCAGGTAGAGAATGTTACGAGAGACTATCTTGTGTGACATAAGTGCTTATGTGAATGTGTATGAGTCAATCGAGGCATTCTTCAACCTATATCCATGTTATGATTTGTATGGTTTTTGTTCATAAGTTTTTTGATAGATTCAATAGATTAGTTCATTTCATTTGGCATGAGACTCCATTTTTTGTGTTGCATTGTTTTTTGCATTAGAGTCTAGCTTAGTTGCTTGAGGACAAGCAAAGGTTCGGTTTGGGGAGTTTGATGAACATGTATTTGACACCTTCATTCGAGTCTTTTTTCACCTATTTTGCTATCCTCTATGTTAATTTAGCTATATTATAGTGCATTTTATTAGAATAGTGTCACGTTTCCCTTTAGTTTGCATTTTACAGGTTTTAGGTGAAAAACGTGATTTTCCGGGCAATTATATTGAAGAGAACGAAGAATCGGTGTTCCGAGGACATTTTTGGAGTATCTAGAAGATTCCGGATGGGATTTGAAGTCTAGGGGTCGAGTTTGAAGGCTTAAAGATCACTAGAAGGCAAAAACCGAGTCTGAAAAGGAAAAGAAATCCAAAAACGCGTCAAAAACGCGTCTCTTGCCGACTGGAACTCCCGGGCGATTCGCCTGGGATGTGGGGCGGTTCGCCCCACACCAGGCGGTTCGCCCGGTGTGTGGGGCGACTTGCCCCACACGTTCCGAACTCCTATATATAGTTGTTGTTTCTCTACTTTTTTTCATACTTTCTCAGAACTTTTTTCATACCTTTCTCATTAGTTTTAGGTAAGAATTCTCCAGAGCCTGTTCTGGGAATTCTTAGCATAGGAGATAATTTTTCTTATCAATTTGGAACTTGTGAGATCGCGATTCTTCGGAGATTGACAACCTTCGGTAACATTGTATCTTACGATTTTTCTATTTATATTTATATATCTTTCAACATGTTTTCATTCAATCCTGCTATGATTTCTGTTGATTGCATAACATCTATGAGTAGCTAAATTTATCGTTGGTGATAGTATGTGATTTCTTAGCGAAGGGTTCTTAATTATGCATGATGGCGGTAATGCGAATCACTTTGGGGCCCTTCATCTTTCTGAATCGAGACCCGGCCCGGCTCGCGTTGTTCCAACAACCGACCAATCCCATATTTCTTTGAAAAAGGAAGACTTTGAGTTATTGCTTTATTTCTTTGATCTATCTAAGCCCTCTATCTTCGTAGTGTTGAATTGAACGGAACACATTGGACAATTCATGATCTTAGATCTCTATGCAAAACGATCGGGTACTTCATGCATGATTATTAACCTGTTATGCTTTGAATGATCATACTATCACTAACTTCCATTATCTTGATAAGAAAAATCTGTGCTAAGTCGTTTGTTGATTTTATAGTTTAAGTTAAATTAGATAAAGCTAGTTATAGTCCTTAGAGATCGACACTCGAGGTTATTTTACTGCTACACTACGGTTTTCGTTGTAGTTGTGAATTGCCTTTGGCTAAAAACAAATTTATTTAATTAATTGAATCTGACAAATTCCAGTTCATCAGAGATCGACACTCGAGGTTATTTTACTTCTACACTACGTGTCTTGGTTTTCGTTGTAGTTGTGAATTGCCTTTGGCTAAAAACAAATTTATTTGATTAATTGAGTCTGACAATCTCGTTCATCAAATTGGCGCCGCTGCCGGGGACTATACTCCTTTTTCTCTTTAGCTTATTTATATTTTCAGCATTCAATTCTCAGAGTTAGTAGTTAAATTGTTTCCAAAATTTTGCGATTTCTAACAGGACTAATTTTCAGTTTTGAGTTACTCCTGTTACAGATATTCAGGTTCCGTGATGGCTCGTCCACTGCTGAAATCATGGGTTCAACCCAACAAGGACCGAATGAAGGGTCCAACGATTGTCCTTTCGCCTACGACTCGTGACTTGGAAATCAAAAACCACATGTTCCAGCAACTCCCGAGGTTCTATGGCTTGGCTAGGGAAGACGTGATAGGGTATTGGATGATATCGATAACTTCGTCAACCAACTCCCAAGACCGGGCACGAAGGTGACGGATGACGAGCTGTGAATGAAGGTTTTTGCGATGGGGCTTGGCGATAAAGCCAAGGCATGGTTAGGCTCTCTAGAAGCCGGATCACTAGACACCTCGGCCAAGGTGTTTTCTACTTTTATGAGAAATATTTTCCCCATACTTTGACTACCGCGCTGAAGGCGCAAATCAGTGGTTTCAAGCAAGACTATGATGAGACCATCTACACTGCTCTCGAGAGGTTCAAGGACCTCATGAATAAGTGCCCACACCATGGTTTTGAGCTTTCGGATCTTGTTCAACACTTCTACAATGGACTCACTTTTGAGAATCAGCAAGTGGTGGATTTTCAATGTCGTGGTAATATCTGGGAGGAGACCGCCGAGGATGTGTGGGCGTGTTTCGAAAGGCTTGCTAAGGGATCTCAGTTCAAGGATCCAAGAGCAATGGTTAGGAGGCGTGGACCTGAGGCTCCACCAAACAAGGAGATCCCAATGCATGAAGTGAGTGGGGATCGGTTTGAGTGCTTCACCAATGAGATGAAGCAAGTTCTCAAGAGCTCAGCTGGAACAACTCTCTCTAATGAAGTTTGCCGGGTATGCAAGAACTATGGGCATGGGGCTCATCTGTGCAGGTCTGATTTGGCCAATGATAGTGTTTACTGGGTAGACCGTAGTACTCGCAACTACGGAAACGACCACCGTGGAAATCCTGCTGAAGCATCTCAATCCAAGTCTGCTACTCTCTTTGATAAATTACAGAAATTGGTCGATTCCACCCAAGGTTTTCTTAAGCGTTATGAAGAAGATTCGGAGAAGACAAGGGCGAGACTTGATCAGTTGGAGGCAAGCACTAGGCTTGCTCATCAAAAGATGCAAGAGTTGATTGACCGTGGAGCAAGTAGGGAGCAAGGGAAGTTGCCTAGCAACACTGAGAAGTCGATGTCCATTACTTTGGTGGGTGATCTTCCTGTTGAGATCACTATCAAGAAAGTTGCTAAATGTGAGTGTTGCAAGGATGGTGAACCCCCACTAGCCAAGGAAGAAGAGAAGGACCTTGGTTTTAATGTTAGCGATGAGGAGTAAGAAGATCTCGAGCCAATTCCTGATAGTTTCGATGTTAAGGTTGGGATTGGTGAACTTGAAGATGTCCGTGCTACACTAGATACGGGATCTTACTCGAATGTGCTCCCTATGAATGTGTTTGAGAAGAGTGGCCTTGGAAAGCTTTCGGAGCATAAGGCTATTGTGCAACTTGCGGATGGATCCTTTGTACGACCCGGAGGCATTGTGAAGAACGTATTGGTTAAGATTGGTGAAGCTTATATATACACCAACTTTGTTGTGATGGCGGCGTCTACTCCTGGGATGGGTGATGTTGTTCTATTGGGGCGAACATTCTTGACTAAGCTACGCTCCGTAATCGACATCTACCGAAGAACTTGCACCATCGAGGTGGATGGCAAGCAACATGTGTTACGAGCCATATCTGATCCTAGTCCTCACTTCAATGCTTCTCATTCTATTAACTACTTTGGTCTGATGTATATGTACATTCTCATTCTCAGGTACTAGGTATGAGGAATAGATCAATGAAGGGGAAGTCTAGTACCCGTAAGGACAAGAACTAAAGAGCGAGAAGAAGTCGAGTCAGAGACTCTTTAAACAATGGCGCTATCCGGGAGGCAACCCGGAGTTTTATTTCTTTTTGCATTGCATGCATATTTATTTTGAGCATGTCATTGGTGTTTTATTTTATGTTTTCGTATGTTTTTGGTGATAAAATAAGTTTTAAGATGGTAATTTGGCGTTTTTGGGAGAAAAAGGACATCTCCAGGAGTCTGGAGATGCCAGGCGAACCGGCCCCCCACCTGGGGCGATTCGCCTGGCAAGTCCAGAACGCCTGGGGTGTTCTGGACACCCCAGGCGAATCGCCCCCCTAAATTATTGATCTTTTTACTTCTTTTATCGCCCGTTTTGGTTTCTCACGAGTTTCCTTGAGTCCTATAGGTTACATGTACAAGTTAGCTCTCACCTTAAATCCACTTTTGACGTTCGGGACGAGCGACGACGTTCAGGTTTGGGGGAGTTATCGCTGGCTATCTCTATACTTGTTTTGCTTATGATAAACTCGTGAAACCCTTTGTTTGCATTTGCATTTGCACATTTACCGCTTTCTTAGTATTTAGTTGCATACAATACATTCATCCTAGTATAGTTTTGCATGTTTTTATGTGGAGTTTATTGCCAAATTTTTTGAACTTTTTTATTGGGTAGATTAACTAGTTATGACCTTTGAACATGCGTTTCATCTCTATGAATTTGTTTGAGGTTTTTCTCGCTTGGCTTGTCACATTTATATATGCACTTAGTTAAGATTGGTAGTCTCGACATCACTTAGTGGTGTTTTCTCTACTGCGGTTCACGAAGGCCTTTATAATAGGATGATGCATGTTAGAGTCTTGTGGTTGTTTTCCTGTGTAATTATGTACCTAAGAGGCAACAAGTCTTCACCTTGCTTTGAGATTGCTAAATGCCTAGGAAGAAGGTAGTGTGAGATTGTGTGATCCTTTGTTTGAAACCTATTCGTTAGAATAGGTTTGGGGAGGGAGTTATACCGTTATGATGACTTGTTTTTCGATTTTGAGTGTTGTGAGTTTGTTTTCTTTTTTCGTAAAGTTTGTGCTCCAACCTATTCCTTCGAATAGGTTTCGGGAGGTCGTTTGTAAGTCATTGTAGTTTCTTTTTCGTTGTGCTACTGCTGGCTATATACAAAAACAAAAAAAAGAAAGGAAAAAATCGAAAAAAAAGAAAAATTCCAGGAAAAAAGAAAAAATCTGGAAAAGAAAAAAAAAATGAAAAAAGAGACCCCAAAAAAGCCAAGAAGGGTCCAAAGAAAGCCTAAAAGCAGTTTAGCAAAGTGTTTGTCTCGTTTTTCAGTTCATGTAATGTTCGTAATCGAGTTGTACAGTTTGTCTTTCGTTTGTATGAGTGTCATCTGTTCTAGACCACCCTCGTCCTGCCATTCAGGAAGTGGTGATTAGTTTATGACTTTACTTGAGAGATGGGTACAATAGGGGATTGTGAACTTTTAGGGAACCCTCCTTCGGTTGATGAGAGCTAGTATTGGTTCAACCTCTTTAAGGAAAAGTCTTAACTTGGTGAACAGCAGTAAGTCCTCAGTTTCATAGGCACGGGACAACCATTCGTATTTTAACATGTTTCATTACGTCGTCACTGACTAGGTTCAGGTAGAGAATGTTACGAAAGACTATCTTGTTTAACATAGTGCATATGTGAATGTGTATAAGTCAATCGAAGCATTCTTCAACCAATATCCATGTTATGATTTGTATGGTCTTTGTTCACAAGTTTTTGATAGATTCAATAGATTAGTTCATTTCATTTGGCATGAGACTCCACTTTGTGTGTTGCATTGGTTTTTTGCATTAGAGTCTAGCTAGTTGCTTGAGGACAAGCAAAGGTTCGGTTTGGGGAGTTTGATGAACGTGTATTTTACACTTTCGTTCGAATCTTTTTCACCAATTTAGCTTATATTTTAGTGCATTTTATTAGAATAGTGTCACGTTTCCCTTTTCTTTGCTTTGCATTTTTCAGGGTTTAGGTGAAAAACGTTTTTTTATGGGCATATGATGAAGAGGACGACGTGGTTTGGTGTTTCGGGGATATTCTGAGGAGTATCTAGAAGGTTCCGGATGAGATTTGGGGCCTAGGGGACAAGTTTTCAGGCTTAAAGGTCCTAGAAGGCAAAATCCGAGTCCGAAAAGGAAAAGAAGACTAAAATCTCGTTGAAGCCCGGTCTGGACGTCCCAGGCGAAGCTCCTGTGACGTGGGGCGATCGCCCCGCACCAGGCGAATCGCCCGGCACCTGGGGCGGTTCGCCCCGTGCGTTTCCGAACATTATATATAGTTTTGCCTATTTTTCTACGTTTTTTCAGACATTGATGAACGAGATTGTCAACTCAATTAATCAAATAATTTGTTTTTAGCCAAAGGCAATTCACAACTACAACGAAAACCAAG
>CM051456.1:99932598-100271440 GCA_028274465.1 Plantago ovata | reverse complement strand
TGACTGATAGTGTATAGTCCTAGAGACATCTTATTAAGGGCATGCAGCCCTTATTGAGGGCATATATGTACTATTACACGGTCAACGTAATATAATATATGTTTGTTTGTTTGACTATTGAGTATCGCTTTCATATTTATATTACACCAGGCATACAACATGTCATATCTCTATTCCTGTCTGATTGATATTAAACATGTCCCCTCGGATAGATGACCGATCACACAGATAGTGGAGCTATGTGAGTTATCATCTATCCCAAACTCTCCCTAGTCGAGGTTCATCTCGGATGTAGGGGTCTGAATGAACCACTGAGACTAGTATGCGTGGAGGTTATACTTGTTAGAGCAAGTGTGAGCCGATCCCACGGCCACGGAACGGATTGTTGGACAATCAAGAAACGTTCCCATAACTCCGCATAGTTGTTCGAAGGGTGATTACCGAACAATGGAAGTACCCACCGGAACTCCCATCGATGTATACTCTACACCGAAGTGTCTATGGGAACCGAAAGTTGTCGAAGTGATGCCAGTCGTCCTTTGGACTTACAGGACTTTATCATCACATTTGTTGCCCCATATCCTTGGTGGACCCGTCGATGTCAGCTCTGAATAAGCAGTTGACCAAGACACGATCCAGGATTATGGCTACATACAAATGGGGATGATAAGTGATTCTGTGAAGGATTCATCTCTCATGTGTAGCACAGGAGAGCACTGCTCATAGTCGTTCATAGTTGTGATTGGTAAAACCGCTGGCCAGCTTATCATATTATTATGATAGTCATAATAGATATTGGATTCACCAAGCAACTCACTGAAGACGCCCGTGGATGTATTATTGGGATGGACACTTCATCGATCCTAGATGCATTCTAGTCAGTCAGATGAAGGGACGTTACCATCGCCACGTTGAGCGCAACAGACTTCACAGCGAAAGGGTTTGCTTTGAGAAACCTCTCAAATGTCCTCATGTATTAATATTGCAAATGGAACCGTCTAGGAATTCCATGTTGCCTAGTGTAGCACTTGCTTAATACAATGAGGCCCTATGGGTCACACTATGTGGTGATTCAGCTTATCCGAATATCCTTGAAGATGGAATCGCAATTAATTTAGAATTAATTGTGATTGATGAATTATAATTGATTTGGAATTAATTATAATAAATTGTGGCTCAATTAATGATTTGGAATTATTGAATTGTATTTTATGTAAATACAATTAAAGATTATATTTTAGAAATATAATAGAGGTTTGATTTGAAAGGATATGTTAATTTAGAATTAATATATGCACATGGGCAAAATCTACTTGGAGTTTGAATTGCCTTAGAATTATAAGTGGGTCCCAAAATCGGGACCCCCTTAGCCGCGCGCGCAGCAGTAGTAGTAGGAAGGAGTTCGACTCCTTCCTCTATTAGAAGTCAAGGGATAAGTTAGATTTTCCTGATTGAGTTCTAATTTGATGGGAATGAATCTAGACTTGAATTGGTTTCCTAGTGCGATAAGAATTAGATTCTTATTCCTTTATGAAGTCTAATTGATTATCTTTAGGCTTCTATTGACTACTATATATAGTAGACTATTAGAGCTTTTCATGTTGAGACAGTTGATTGAAGATCATAATATTCTACCAGTTTTCTTAGAGAAAATAAAAAGCTCTCCCCTACCTCCATAAGCCGCGCGCGCCACTTCCACCGGAGGAAATGCCGCCCCATCTTCTTGGCCACATAAAGAATATCCTAGCATTCTTTCCGATAAGCTGTTCATCCGTGGATACCAAGGTTGAGGTTCAAGAGCTGGAAACTAACTTTTATTGTCTTGCAGATAATCAAAGTATTGCAGATATCTTCGACTTCGACGAAGGAGAAGATTCACCGGACTATTACGAAGACTTCATCGATTGGCATATCGATTCAATACCTATTCTTGCTTTTGGAGTATTGTAAGTCTTCTGATTAATGTGTTTATATATACGCTATATGCATGATCAATAACCTGCATGTTAAGAAAATTTTGAAATTCCGCTGCGTACCTAGGGGTAACTCTGACCATATTTTCTTACAGTGGTATCAGAGCCAGGTTAATTGATTATGTATATATATATTTATATTTTATGTGATTTTATATTTATTTGGATTTATTAGTTTATTATGTATATATATTAGATTTATTATATTTAATGTTTATATATAATATTTATATATATATATATATATTATATAATATATATATATATAAAATATTATATATATATATATATATATATATATTATATATAGATATACCCGCGACAGGCGCCTGCGCCCGCAGGCACCCTAGGGGACGGGATTCGATCCCGTCCCTGTATATTATATATATATATATTTTCGGGTTGGACCCAAAATCGAATTTCGGAATTTTGAGGATTGAATTTTATATTTGGAATTAAATATGATTTAATTGTAATTATTGTTAACTAGAGGGTTAAATTTAATTAGTATTAAGTCAAGGGGCTTATTTGTGATTTATCAATTATTGTTTATTACAAATAAGTCTTTCTACTTTGAATTTAAATTTAACACCTCCAAGGTTTCGAAAATTACAATTGAGTCCTTCGGGTTTTCGAAAATTACTACCTGGTCAATAGAATTTTTGATTTTTCAATCTAGTCCAAATTTTAATTTTTCAGAGAGATTATAAGTATGGGATTATAATTTTCATAATGAAATTATGAAGTCATTTGGCATCAACATAGGCTACTACATGTTTGTTTGCTCAATATGCTATTGTTTGATAATGCATGTTTAAATACCATGTATTTTACTGTCCGTTCGACCGCTATGCATGCGAGGGTAGGCGGCGCCCTCTTATTTGTCGGACCGCATATTTTTATGTATGGGTAGGCGGCGCCCATTATGTGCTTGACCGCGTTTAGAACTAGAATGGATAGGCAACATCCATTCCGTGTAGACCGCTCATGCATGATGGGTAGGCGGCACCCTTATTTATTTGTAGATGATTGATAACAACCCTCAAGCTACAAGCCCCAACCAATATAAGTGCAGAAATATGTATACGTATGTGTTTCTAAGATGCTTTCCATGGGGTGCTTTAATTTCTAACTTTCATTGCGTTTCCCTGTATTGGCGACCTCGTCTTGCAGACTCGCAGTGATCGTCAGATTAGAGTAAGCCTATGGTTATAACTTACTGCATATTGTATCTAGCGACCTCGATAGGTACAATATGTAGAGCATCTGGTTAAATTAGATTTAACACCCAAGAGTTGCGTGACGCAATTGGATAGTCCTACCGGTCATATTATGTTATGCGACCAGCCCCCGTTGGAGTATAGCATAATATGAATTTGGATCTTGGCCACTACTGTAACTTGTTGGACATTACCCGTATGTTTGTTTTGGGGGCAATCATATGTGAAAATAGTGGAAGCTAAACAGCTAAAGGACCTTGTTGTTTAGTTATGTTGACTGTGTATTTAGAAATAGTATTTCAATAGTTGATTTATTATTTTCGTTCTATACTATTTCTCCTAAGAAAAACCGAAATGGCGAGTATCTCGCTCCGTGCTATCTTAGAGAAGCAAATTTTGACCGGACCAAACTTCCTAGATTGGATCAGGAATATACATTTGGTGCTGAGGTACGAAAGGATTGAGTACGTCTTGGACGAGGCTAATCCCGTGTGTCCGGAGAATCAGACTGCCGATCAAGTTGCTGCTTGGAATCAAGCCAACAAGGCAAAGGCTGATAAGCATCAAGAGGATGCTAGATCCGCGCAGTGTATTATGCTGGCAGCAATGAGCAATGAGTTGCAGAGACAACATGAAAGCATGTTGCCGTATGAGATGCTGAAGCATCTTGAGTCGCTCTTTAAGACGACAGCCAGAAGTGTTGAATTTGATTTGATCAAAGAGATACACAGATGCAAGCTCAATGAAGGAGGGAACATGTCTGAACATGTTCTCAAGATGATTGGTCTCTTTGAGAAGCTTGCCGATGCCGGTGTCAAGCTGGAGAATAAGATCATGGTGATCTTTGTCCTTCAATCATTGCCGAGTTCGTATTCGCAGTTCATCATTAACTACACCATGAATGCGAAGGACGTTACACTGCCCGAACTCCATAATCTGCTGAAGACATATGATCAAACTCTTCCTGAGAAGGAGAAATCGATCATGTATGTTGGGCAACCGTCTAACCCAAACCCGAGAAACAAAGGTGCTAAGGGTAAGGGAAAGTCGGGAGCCAAGGCTAACACTTTGAGTGATAGGCCTAAGCGTCTGAACCAGAAATGGAAGTTCAAGAGGAGCGGAACGGTACGCACAGATGAATGTCTTTTCTGTAAGCAGAAAGGGAATTGGAAGAAAGATTGCCCTAAGCTAAGGGCAGATCAAGCTAAGAAGCCACCGGCTTCTAGCTCAGGTATGTTTGTTATTGAAATGAACATGACTACTTTTGACTCCAATGGTTGGGTATTAGATACAGTCTGTGGCTCGTACATTTGTAATAATGTGCAGGGGCTGATTGAACACAGGCTAGTCAAGCAAGGTGAAATCGACTTGCATGTTGGGAACGGCAATCCAGTTGAAGCCAAACGCGTTGGACGCTGCAAGATAGATTTACCATCAGGACAATGTTTAGAACTTGATAATGTTTATTTTGTTCCATCCATTGTCAGAAATATTATTTCCATTCCATCGTTGGACAATTTTGGTTTTTCCTTTCGATTTTCTAATAATACTTGTTATTTTTCGTTAAATGACCAGTATTATGGAAAGGCTCGCTTAGTGAATGGTTTATATATTTTGCAAAGTAGTCTACCTTTATTTCAAATACATAACAAATAACCGTCTTCAAGTAGGAAGAATAATCCATCTTATCTATGGCATTATCGGCTAGGCCATATCAATGAAACACGGATTCAAAGACTAAGGAAGTTGGACTACTTAGAACCATTTGATTTTGAATCATATGGTACATGCGAATCATGTGTTAAGGGTAAGATGACGAACAAACCCTTTGTTGGACAAGGTGTTCGTGCCACTCGCTGCTTGGAGCTCATACATACCGATGTATGTGGACCTTTTAAAGTCCAAGCACGTGGAGGTTATCCTTACTTCGTTACCTTTACTGACGATTTCTCAAGGTATGGATATATTTATCTTATGAGGAATAAATCTGAGACCTTTGGGAAATTCAAGGAGTTTAGGAATGAGGTCGAGAATGAATTGAACTTAAGGATAGTCACTCTTCGATCAGATCGAGGAGGTGAATACCTTAGTGAAGAATTTATCGACTACTTGAAGGAGAATGAAATTCAATCGCAATGGACCCCTCCTGGAACACAACAATTAAATGGTATGTCTGAGAGAAGGAATCGAACCCTGCTAGACATGGTGAGATCAATGATTGGATTCTCGACTCTTCCAAAATATCTATGGGGATATGCGCTACAAACTGCAATCTACATTCTGAACCGTGTACCATCTTAATCAGTGGAGAAAACTCCTTATGAGTTATGGAAAGGAAAGAAGCCCTCACTGGGCTATCTTAGACCTTGGGGCTGTCTTGCGATAGTCAAATTGTTGCTCACTGATAAGTTAGATGCCAAGGGTGTCAAAGTTTATTTCATAGGCTATCCTCGTCAGACGAGAGACTATGAATTCTATCATATTGAAGATCACAAGGTGATAGTATCTAGAAACGTCAAGTTTTTAGAAGCAGAATACCTCGAAGAAGAGAGGTTAGATGATATGATAGAACTTGAAGAAATTCAAGACTTTGACACGCGCGAACATGAGTTCTCTAAATATTCTGATTTGGACTCAAGTTCAGTGGGAGCTTTCGAAGCAGACAAGGGTAATGATATGACACTTGCTAGGCATGTCATAGTCAGTGGGAGTCCTGTGATTAGATCAACAGTTGAAACCACACCAATAGAACCCGTTGTCAATCAACTAGTGCAACAAGTTGCACAAGAGAAGCCTCCCGCTAGGGAACGGGGTCGCAGCACACGACCGGCTGCATCAGTGCCCACTGATAATGTTCGTGTTACACGAAGCCAGAAAAGAAAAGCACCAGAAACGCCGAAAGAAGCACCAGTCGAGCTCCGTAGGTCGAAGAGGATCCCAAAAGGACCTCAGAAGCAAAGCCTTATGATAGAAGACATCAGTAAACTTGATGTTGGCTTATCAGATCGGGAAGACCCCGAGACCTACAAAGAGGCAATAAATGATATTGACTCAGACAAATGGCAAGAAGCCATGGAATTGGAAATGGACTCCATGTACCTGAACCAAGTTTGGAGCTTGGTAGACTTGCCCCAAGGGGTTAGACCTATTGGGTGCAAATGGGTCTTTAAACAAAAGACAGATGCCGAAGGCAAGGTACAAACGCACAAGGCTAGACTTGTGGCGAAAGGCTACACACAAAGGTATGGCATCGATTACGATGAAACTTTTTCACCGGTAGCAAAGTTGAAGTCTATTCGAATTCTACTTGCGATAGCTGCCTTCTATGATTATGAGATCTGGCAGATGGATGTAAAGACTGCCTTCCTCAATGGCAACCTTGAGGAAGAGGTCTATATGGTACAGCCGGAAGGTTTTATTAGTAAAACCAGGCCAACTACTGTATGCAAATTACAGAGATCCATCTATGGGCTAAAGCAAGCGTCTAGGAGCTGGAATATCCGCTTTGATGAAGTTGTCAAATCAATTGACTTCGTCAGAAGCGTAGAAGATCCCTGTGTCTACACTAGGCACAGCGACAAGGGAGTCGTTTTCATGATCATTTATGTTGATGACATTTTGATCATGGGAAACAATGTCTCTATGCTAGAAGAGACTAAAGTTTGGTTATCAAGTACCTTCTCAATGAAGGACTTGGGTGAAGCGAACTACATCCTAGGGATAAAGATCTAAGAGATAGGTCCAATGGGATGTTAGGATTGACACAGTCCACCTACATCGACAAAATACTGAAGCGTTATAAGATGGACGACTCAAAGAGAGGCTTTCTCCCAGCTAGGCATGGGATCGTGCTATAAGTTAAGGATAGTCCTAAAACTGATGATGAAAGAAAGGCAATGAGTCGTGTGCCCTATGCTTCGGCAGTAGGGTCTATCATGTATGCAATGAATTGCACAAGGCCAGATGTGGCATATGCGCTTAGTGTCACTTGTCGACACCAACAGAATCCAGGAGTACCTCACTGGACTGCTGTAAAGAACATTCTTAAGTACCTTCGACGGACTAAGGAAATGTTCTTGGTGTTTGGTGGAGAACCAGAATTAAAGATGTCTGGTTATGTCGACGCTGGATTTGAATCAGATCCTGATGACTTTAAGTCACAAACAGGATACGTATTCAAATTGAACAGAGGAGTTATCTGTTGGAAGAGTTCTAAGCAAGACACGATTGCTGACTCAGCCACAGAAGGCGAGTACATTGCTGCATCAGAAGCATCGAAAGAAGCTGTCTGGATTTCAGAGTTCTTGAAGGAATTGAGGGTTGTTCCTGCTCCTAGTCCAATAACGATTAATTGTGACAACACGGGCGCCGTCGCTCAAGCCAAGGAGACGAGATCTACAAACAAGAACAAACATGTACTTAGAAAGTATCACGTTATACGTGAGATTATTGATAGAGGAGAAATTAGTATAGAACGTGTCTCGACCACGGACAACGTGGCTGATCCTTTCACCAAGGTCTTATCAGTGGATGCCCACTTAAGACATTATGTTAATCTAGGCATTAAGCATAAAGGTGACTGGCTCTAATCCAAGTGGGAGATTGATAGTGTATATGTCCTAGAGACAGTCTTTATTAAGGGCATGCAGCCCTTATTAAGGGAATATATGTACTATTACACAGGTCAACGTAATATAATATATGTTTGTTGTTTGACTATTGAGTATCGCTTTCATATTTATATTACACCAGGCATACAGCATGTCATATCTCAATTCATGTTTGTATTGATATCAAACATGTCCCCTCGGATAGATGACCGATCACACAGATAGTGGGAGCTATGTGAGTTATCATCTATCCCAAACTCTCCCTAGTCGAGGTTCATCTCGGATGTAGGGGTCTGAATGAACCAACTGAGACTAGTATGCGTGGATGTTATACTTGTTAGAGCAAGTGTGAGCCGATCCCACGGCCACGGGACGGATTGTTGGACAATCAAGAAACGTTCCCATAACTCCGCATAGTTGTTCGAAGGGTGATTACCGAACAATGGAAGTACCCACCGGAAACTCCCATCGATGTATACTCTACACCGAAGTGTCTATGGGAACCGGAAAGTTGTCGAAGTGATGTCAGTCGTCCTTTGGACTTACAGGACTTTATCATCACATTTGTTGCCCCATATCCTTGGTGGACCCGTCGATGTCAGCTCTGAATAAGCAGTTGACCCAAGACACGATCCAGGATTATGGCTACATACAAATGGGGATGATAAGTGATTCTATGAAGGATTCATCTCTCATGTGTAGCACAGGAGAGCACTGCTCATAGTCGTTCATAGTTGTGATTGGTAAAACCGTTGGCCAGCGTATCAATATTGTTATGATAGTCATAATAGATATTAGATTCACCAAGCAACTCACTGAAGACGCCCGTGGATGTATTATTGGGATAGACACTTCATCGATCCTAGATGCATTCGAGTTAGTCAGATGAAGGGACGTTACCATCGTCGCGTTGAGCACAACAGACTTCACAACGAAATTATGAAGTCATTTGGCATCCACATAGGCTACTACTTGTTTGTTTGCTGAATATGCTATTGTTTGACAATGCATGTTTAAATACCATGTATTTTACTAGTAAAACCAGGACAACAGTTGTATGCAAATTGTAGAGATCCATCTATGGGCTAAAGCAAGCGTCTAGGAGCTGGAATATCCGCTTTGATGAAGCTGTCAAATCATTTGACTTCGTATAGGAGCTGGAATATCCCACCTGACTCCCTTAGACGCGTGCGCAGCAGTAGTAGTAGGGGAAGGAGTTCGACTCCTTCCTCTTTTAGAAGTCAAGGGATAAGTTAGATTTTCCTGATTGAGTTCTAATTTGATTGGGAATGAATCTAGACTTGAATTGGTTTCCTTGTGCGATAAGAATTAGATTCTTATTCCTTTATGAAGTCTAATTGATTATTCTTAGGATTCTATTGACTACTATATATAGTAGACTATTAGAGAGCTTTGAACATGGTTGAATACAGTTGATTGAAGATCACTCTGAATCATTCTTTTACCAGTTTTCTTAGAGAAAATAAAAAGCTCTCCCCACCTCTCCATAAGCCGCGCGCGCCACTTCCAACCGGAGGAAAATTGCCGCCCCATCTTCTTGGCCACATAAAGAATATCCTAGCATTCTTTCCGATAAGTTGTTCATCCGTGGATACCAAGGTTGAGGTTCAAAGAGCTGGAAACTAAGTTTTATTGTCTTGAAGATAATCAAAGTATTGCAGATATCTACGACTTCGACGAAGGAGAAGATTCACCGGATTACTACAAAGACTTCATCGATTGGCGTATCGATTCAATACCTATTCTTACTTTTGGAGTATTGTAAGTCTTCTAATTAATGTGTTTGTTATATACGCTATATGATCAATTAACATGCATGTTAAGAAAATTTTTGAAATTCCGCTGCGTACCCTAGGGGTAACTCTTACCATATTTTCTTACAGAACCGACCCCCAGGTGCCGGGCGATTCGCCCCACGTCCCAGGCGATTCGCCTGGGACGTCCAGACCGGCTTCAGCGAGATTTCAGTCTTCTTTTCCTTTTCGGACTCGGATTTTGCCTTCTAGTGACCTTTAAGCCTTGAAACTCGTCCCCTAGGCCTCAAATCTCATCCGGAACCTTCTAGATACTCCACGAATATCCTCGAAACACCAAAACCTCGTCCTCTTCATCAATATTGCCCATAAAAACACGTTTTTCACCTAAAACCTGAAAAATGCAAAGAAAAGGGAAACGTGACACTATTCTAATAAAATGCACTAAAATATAAGCTAAATTAACCTAGAGGATAGCTAAATTGGTGAAAAAGAATCGAATGAAAGTGTAAAATACACGTTCATCACTTGCAATCCTAGGAAATAATTCAATTTTCCCATCATGCTCATTTCAAACTTGTTTGTCATGAGTTTGGCAAAATCATCACAAAGTTGCTTTTCTTGAGAACCAAATATTATGTCATCCACATAAATCTGGAGTAAAAGTAATTTACCATCATGATTTATGGTAAACAAGGTTTAATCAACCTCACCCTTCTTGAAACCATTATCCAGCAAGAACCTAACTAAGGTGTCATACCAAGCTCTTGGTGCTTGCTTTATACCATATACAGCTTTCTAAAGCTTGTAATACCATCTTGATTTCTGAAGGAAGTTCAAAGCCAGGGGTTGTTCTAGATAGACTTCTTCAGCAAGTTCACCATTTAGAAATGCACTTTTAACATCCATTTGGTAAACTATGAAGTCTTTGTGAGCGGCAAAGGCTAAGAATAGTCTAATAGCATCCAATCTCGCAACTGGAGCATAAAACTCTCATCATAATCCAATCCTTCAGTCTGACAGTAACCTTGAGCAACTAAACGTGTTTTGTTCCTTGTTACTTCACTAGACTCGCTCAGCTTATTTCTGAACACTCACTTAGTACCAATTGCTTTCTTTGTTCCTTTCAAATTGATCCAGTTCTTCTTGCATTGCCTTGATCCATTCAGAATGCTTTAAAGTTTCTTCTATGGTTTTAGGTTAAATTTCAGACACAAAGCAAGAGAATAATGCTTCTACTTCAACTACCATTGCTTCTTCAGCAACGTCTTTGTTAGTAGAAACTTTTGATCTAGTCACTTGGCTTTGTCAATATCACCAATCATATCCTTAGAGGGATGATCTCTAATCCAAATATTAACGCGTTTGCTCTTTGGATCTGGACATGTATGCATTTCAGCATGTGACTCTTCAGTACCACTGGTATCCGGTTGTGTCTCTACTGATATGGGTTCATCAGCAACTACTTGTTCAGTATTGCTTGTTTGAGGTAACTCGTCAGTAGGCACATGAAGTTGCAATGTTTCAGCAACATCTGGAGCAACTGCATCTTTAGCCGAGAATTCCTTATCAAGAACTATATTTATCTTGACTTGACTTGGTGATGGCGTGTCATTTTCAGAATCAACATGCACAGATTCTTCAATCTTTTGTGCCTTATTGTTGTAAACTCTATAAACTTTGTTATGCAAGGAGTAACCAAGAAATATCACTTCATTTTCCTTTGGTTGAAATGTTCTTAGATATTCTCTACCATTGTTAAGAACAAAGCATTTGCAACCAAATACTCTTAGATGAGTGATGTTAGGGGGTCTTCCAACAAATACCTCGTAGGGAGTTTTGTTGTACTCCTTAGTTATCAAGCATCTATTTTGAGTATAGCAAGCAGTGTTAATCGCTTCAACCCAATAGGCTTCACTTATTTCAGTGTCAGCAAGCATGGTTCTAGCTGTTTCCTTAAGGGTACGATTCTTCCTTTCAGCAACACCATTTTGTTGAGGTGTCCTTATTGAGGATAACTGATGTTGTATTCCTTTAGAAGTGCAATACTCAGTTATATACTGGTTTACAAACTCAGTACCATGGTCTGTTCTGATGATTTTTACCTTGTCATTTTTCATGATTTCGAGCTTGTTTAGCAAGTTAGGTATTTCAGTTCTTGTTTCAGACTTTTGTTTGATGAAAATCACCCAAGTGAATCTTGAATAATCATCCACCACCACCAGACCATATTTCTTGCCAGCATAGCTTGTTGAAGAAGATTCGAACAAGTCCATGTCCAAGAGTTGTAAAGGTTTTGTAGTTGACGGTACTGCCTTGTTCTTGAAAGAGGCCTTGGTTTTCTTACCCTGCTAACATGCAGTGCAAACACCATCCTTCTTAAAAGTAACCTTAGGCAATCCAACTACAAGTGCCTTTTTAGACAGCTTATTCAGCGTCTTGAAATTTAGGTGACTAGTTCTTTTATGCCATAACCATGCATTTTCAGAAATTTAGGTGACTAGTTCAATGATTGCTGAAGACCAATCTACAGTGTTTAGACCTCATGATCTTCTAGCAACCATGATTACCTTATTTGTCTCAAAGTCAATAAGTTTGCATTCATCACTTTGATTTTGATGAAGTAACCTTTGTCAGCAAACTGACTTATGCTGAACAGGTTGAACTTAAGGTTTTTGACATAAAGAACTCATAGTAATGCATCCTAACTTCACGTCACCATAGCCTTTAGTAGATGCAAAGCCTCCACCAACAAACCTTATTGTTGGACCTCCAGACCACCGTCTGTAGTTTATAAGATTTGTTTTCTCGCCCGTCATGTGCTTCCCGCAGCCACTGTCAAAGTTCCAAATAGGATTGGTTGTCTCTGTGGCTGAAGTCTGCATAATCAAGAGTAAACAAGTCAATTATCCAGAATAGGATATTCACTAACATGCTTAAAGAAACGACCAGTGGAAACCCAAGCCTCAGATTTTTTAATCTTGACTTGTTTTCTTCTTGCTGAGGAACTAGATGTCTTGGGGCCAAAAGACTTTTGACTATTGCTAGTCAAGTCCACTTTCTGATGTGGTTTCTTGTTTGGTTTTCCCTTTTGCTGAACATACTTTTCAGTAAGTTTTTTTCTAGCAAGATTTTTTCTAGTCCTAGTATTCTGAGTGTTGTTAGTACTCTTAGGCTTGGATTTGTTCAGCTCTTTGAAGTGTCTTTGCTGACTTTGCTTATACTCATGGAAAAGTTGGTTTTTCTTGTTCTTGTAACCAAGTCCACTTCTCGGAGCATGTTGAGTCTTTGTCTCAGCAACCTTACTTGATTCGGGTTTGTCAGAAAAGGTCTTCTGATTACTGCTTTCAGTAATCTTGTCTTTAGGCTTAACAAATTGCTTTTCAGCAACTTGTTTGGTGGACTGCTTTTCATCAACCCTTTTCTGACCAGAGATTTCTTTCCTTCTTTTTTGCTCACTTCAGTTCCGAAGTGCAAAAGCTTCCCCGAGCCCAAAAGAGATTTTTCTGCAATGCCCTCTACGGATTGCGTTTCAGCAACCTGTTTTCCTTTTGACGTCTTGTTACTTTGAGTAGCAACATTAAGCTTCTTGGTCATAGGTACTTGATTGCGTGTTTTAGCAACCTTAGATTGACCAATTTGATAGAGTTCTGGTTGAACACTATCAGTAGCACGAACAAAGGTTATTGGTGATTTGTCTTTACTCAAGAGTATCACGTCATCACCTTCATAAGTGGCACCTAAACCTTCTTTCTGAGAAGGATCTCTCAGAAAAGAGTTTAGTTCTGTCAGAGTGTTACTAGCATTCGCATAAGATTTGAAATTGACTTTCATCTTTTTCAGCTCTTGTATTTCAGCAAGTAACTTCAGAATTGAAGATTGATATTCTTTCAACTCTGTTGACAATTAGCTTCAGCAAGTAGTTTTCTTAAGATGTAATATTTCAGCATCTTTTCTTTCTCACTCAGCTTTCAGCAAGACATACTTTTCAGTAGTTTGCTTGGTCAGAGATTCAGCATTCTTTAATTTCTCTTGTTGTTTGCTCAGATTTTTCTCGAATCTTTCAATTGTTCCTTGTATCTTTTCAAGATCAATTTCATTTTCATCATCTGAATCGGAGTCTGTGTTAGGAGAAATTACCTGATCCGCCATAAGACAGAATTCCATGTTTGACACGTCTGGAAATGCTTCCATAGCAATTCCACATACTTCCTTTCCAATTCAACATCCATGGTTGATTCTTCTTCAGTGTCTGAGTCGTCTTCCTCACTTTCTTCAGTGCTAGTATCTATGCATAAATCATCAATCTTAGCTTGAAGCTTCTTCTTTTCTTCAGCAATCATGGCCTTTTTTAACTTCTTTCTTTTGTCAGCAGTCTTGCCTTTCAGCAAGGGACACTTGGCTTTGAAATGGCCAGGTTTCTTGCAGTAGAAATAAAGATCATTTCCTATTGCTGGTTCTTCAGAGGAAGAGGTAGGCTGAGCTTGCTTATTCAGCGAGCTAACATCTGTCTTGTACTTGTAGTAGTTGTTTCCAAGATGCTTTTTCAGCTTCTCCTTTGCTTTTCTTCTTTCAAGCTCTTTGCTGATGAATTTTCTCATGTTTTTAACAACCAAAGCACTTTCATCAGCATGCTCTTTTTCAGCCTTCTTTTCAGAAGATGAAGCCTTAGCAGCAAGAGCAATGTTCTGCGATTTTTCAGCAGACACATTTTCTCTTTACTTTGTCTCATAGTTTACGGCAGCAAGGTGAGAGAACAACTCTATTGGAGTAATATTAGGCATTCCTTGATTGTAATAGAAGTTCTGAGTGTGGATCCATTCTTGATTCAAACTTCTGATGATGGTTTTCACCTTCTCAGAATCTGAATAGAAGTTTCCAGCACCTAAGGCAGCCATTTCACTCACAAGAGTTGTGAACCTGAAATCCAAGTCTTCCAGTGACGAAATCCAAGTCTTCCAGTGACGAAATCCAAATCTTCCAGTGACTCAGCAGTACCTTGTTTAAATTTTTGAAATTTCAACTTCAATACTTCGAGTTTGTTTTCCTTGGTTTTGTCAGATCCAGCACAAAGATCTTGAACCATTTTCCAAGCTTCCTTAGCAGTCTTTGCACTCCACAGTTTGCACTGTATGGTGTTAGGAGTAGACCGGATAACAATGTTTCTTGCTTGGCCATCCATATGAAATCTCTTGGCTTCATCAGAAGTCCATTCCTCTCTTGGTTTTGGTACGATTGTGTCAACAGGTTCACCTAAAACGGTTTCCTTTCCAGCAGTATCTGTGGTTTTGTGAGGAAAACTTCTCTCAACTTTAGTGATCTTTAGTGGACCATCATTTATGACAGTCACCATCTCATCACTAATGGCCTCAAGATGTAGCATCATGTTGTTTCGCCATTTCTCATAGTTTTCCTGCTTCAGCAATGGAGTGTCACCTAAAGACATCCTGCAAAAAGAAACAAACTACCAACCTTGATCAAGCGTAAGTGATTTACAGAAAGCACTTAAAAGGGATCTAGGTTCAGTGCAGAAGGAATGAACCTCCTGCTCTGATACCACTTGTTGGTCCCTTTAGACAACAAGTAGAGACTAGAGGGGGGGTGAATAGTCTCTAAAACGTTTTCGTTGCCTAAAACTTTCTCAGCAAGGTGCTTTTACTTTTCAGTAAAAAGTTTATGCTGATACTTAATACAGTTTCTCAACAAGGTGCTTAATACTTGTTCAGTAATAAGCTTTGCCAATACTTAAATAATCAGAGAACGGAAGTCTTTTGAAATTAAGTGCTTTTAAGAAAAATAACAACTCAGCAGGTTAAAAAAATAACAATACTTAAAAATAACCACTTGTTGGTACCGTTTGAATTTTAAAATTCTAAGCCGGAGCCAAAAAATGTCACTATCTTGCTACGAAGGTGCTGTCAGCAGCGTGTTCAACTTTTTCAGAACGGCATGTTTTTCATTTAATGCTCTTTGACCTGTTTCAACGTTTGAAACTTGGAGCTCAAATGAAAGTACTACTTCAGCAAGTAATGTCACATGTAGTTACTTTAGCAAGTTATATTAGCTCAGCAGACTCAAGTGTAATACTTGTGTTTTCTGCTTTGCTGAAATATATGCTTTAGTTAACTTTACTATGTGCCTTATATAGATACCAAATCTCAACAAACTTCAAGTCTTCTTGTCTTCAAATCTTCAAGTCCTCAAGTCTTCTGAGTGGTTCTTATACTTCAATAGATTGTTTCAGCAAACAACGTACATCATCAGCAGACAAAAGAATCTATCTAGTAGCTATACTAAGTCTTCAGCAGATGTTCCTCTTTTATAATGTCCTTTAAAAATTCTAATTTCCTATGGACCCTAAGAGTACTAATCACTGGACTATTCTTAATTTAGCATGATAATCTGTTCATCAAAATTACAAGCTTCCTAACAATCGACCACCACAATCGGCTCACCACCACCACTCCTTCATCGGCGTGCCACCACGACTACTCACCACCGCCACTCCTCTTCGACGTACCACCACCAACATCACTCAGCGGCGACCTTCTCATCCCCTTCTTCTTCTTTGCTGCCGTACCACCACCGCACCGCCGTCCTGCCGAAGTTCATCCCTCCCTTTCTCATCTTCATTTTATATAAGTTTAGTAACGCTAAATTCAATTATTGGGTTCTCTTGTTCATGTGTAGCATTTTAATTGAGGATAAATGTTAGAGTAATTTAGATAAATTTAGATAAATGGTACTATTGGATACTGGATACTGGATATTTATTTTATTTAGATAAATTTTGATTTAATTTAAATAAATGTTAGAAAATTGAGGATGAGGTAAATGTTAGAAAATTGATAATGGTACTGGATTTATTTTGAGAATGATATGCTCTGAACCATGACTTGATTGCATAACTTTTAGTTAATTTTTAATTGATTCTATTAATATTGCATATTTAAATTAATAGCTTGATTTGAGGATGTTTTAGGCTGTAAAATGCTCCGTTAGTAGTAGTGTAAATTTAGGCTTATGGAACTAGTACTAGTAGTAGTAGTAGTGTAATTGTAGTAGTAGTTTATGGAGCTGTAAATCATAAGTTTACATCTCCATTTGGAGCTGTAAATTGCTCAAAAAATGGAGCAATTTACAGCTCCAAATGGAGCTGTAAACTTATGATTTACAGCTCAATTTGGAGTTGTAAATTGCTCCATTTTGGAACGACGCAAAATGCGATTAGTATATCTCTGATTTTACATGTTTTATATTAGGTTGATAATAAATAGATGCCAGCTCGTACATTGGGGGATTCCATTTATTAGGCTTGGAAAGCCAACTGGCTCTTGAGACTTCCGCCTTCGAAATGGATGGGAGATTCCCTTCATGAGGCTTGACAAGCCTACTAGCGTGACCCAAAAGTCCAGCGTTGTTTCTAATTTGTTGGAGCATTTTGCAGCTCCATTTGGAGCTGTAAAGTCTTTTTTTTCCATTAGTTGTTTCTAACGCTTGTTGTTTAACTTGCAGGTCATGGGGAAGCCAAAGAGACCGGGGAAGCTTTTGGCCGCCAGTGGCCGTAGCTACCCCGCTAGCGAGTCCGAGCCGGACTCGCCATTCCGCACCCCGAGTTCTCAGCCGGACTCGGGGCGCATGAAAGTATATATGTCCTAGAGACAACCAACATTCAGGACGATATGTACTTTACCGCATTCAGCTTATTGGTATTTATTTATGTTACATTTATTTAAGCATACATAAATACAATTGGCATTACATTTACCGAATAGATTATTTGGTTGTTTAAATTATTCTATAAGATGTTCCCAATGACTAAAGATAATCACCAAGTTAGTGGGAGCTTGCGTGTCAAAACTTAAGTCCTAAAATTAACCACTAGTTGATGGTCATTGAGATATGGGATATCAATGATGCGATAGAGACTAGCATGTGTTGCATCAGATCCTTCGAGGATGTGATAGTTCTCACTGCTGCGAATAGCTTGGTTATTCATGATGGACACATGGACACTTTGGAGAGTGTTGGCATACCCAGCCGAGAAACCATTTGGTAAATTCTATTTAAGTGTCTATGGAAGTATCGGATTGTAGGGTGATGTAATAGTCCTCAGACTTGAGGTCAATACTACATCATATGTGGAATAACATACTTTGACCATGCGCAACGCTTGCACTCTTAAGGTAGGGTAGATACGGCATGCGTTGGGTATATTAGGAAGCATATGGTGTGAGTGATTGGACCAAGATCAGGATTCATTCCTCCGAATAGATTCAAGGAGAGAATACTCTACATCTCATATTTAGTGCGATCATTAGTCAGTGGCCACTGCAAAGATATATGTCAAAATGGTGTTTGGACATAATCATCTAGATCGACTAACAAGATTGAGAGACAATGGATGAGTTATTGGAATACACACTAATCCATATTCTAGACTCATTCGAGTATTCGAGAATGAAAGGACCGTATCATCAAAGTACTCTACATCACAGGCAGTTTGTATCTCCTCAACAAACGTTACTTACATATTAGTATTGTCTAGTGACGATTGTCTAGGAACATTCACTGAGACCTTGATTTGATCATTGCCTAATATGTGAGGGCCTATGGGTCATATACAACTAGGTGATAATTCGCCCGATTAAGCATTAGGGTAAATTAAATGTCAATTGGATTGATAAAATTCATTTACTATTGTCAATGACATTTCATTTGATGGAAATCATTAATTAAGTTAAAATTGGATTTATGACTTAATTACTATATTAAATAAAATATCAATTGGATTGATAAATATTTAATTTAATATTGTTGAGAATGTTCTATTTGATAGAATTTATTAATTAAGTTGAATTGAATTCAATGTACTTAATTAATTTATACTTTTAGAAAGTAAATTAATTAAATTAGATTTAATTAATAAAAGAAGAAACGAATAATTAGATTAAATTGGATTTAATTAATTAAAGTTAGAATGTGCATTTGAACCAATTTAAAATGAGGATCAAGTGTTAAAAGCCCAAAAGAAAAAGATTGATAGTAGTGGGTTTCGAACCCAAGACCTCCAGCTCATTAACTAGCATACTAGCCGACTGGGCCAGGCCCATGTAAAGTAGAATATGCGTTTTATACACATATATTCAGTCCATGCAGCTGACTTTTGATTAGTAGGGTTTTTACGTGTTGTGTTGTTGTTGCTGCTTGTGGCTTTGAGCTCTCCTTCTTCTCTAGGGTTTTATACGGTTGTATTTGTTCTAACTCCTTTCTTTTCTTCTTTGATTAATTCTCATTTATTATGATCTTTGAGATTTCTTATTTTGCTTTATGTAGATTTTGAATATGGATTTACTAGCATCCATGGAGAATATATCAACGAAGAATTGAACTACGTTTGACTTGATCCTGAGGGTACGTAGGCAGCTTAGAATTGTTCTGAGTTCAGTCAGATTCTTTAGAAGATCATCAATTGTTCTTGAAGAACAAATTCATGATTAGATCAATGATTAATGGAAGTTGGGTGACGGGTAAGTCATTTATATGGAGCATGTTAAATAATCATTCAATCAACGATCCATGTAGAAAAATTTTCGAATTCTGCTGCGTTAACCTTAGAGGTAATTTCCTACAATTACTAACAGCAGTGGTATCAGAGCCAGGTCGGTTGAATTATTTATTTACATGTTATTTTATGTTTAACTCTGAGTTTATTTGTTTCGAAGAAATATAATTTGTACTACTACTATCGATAAACTGGATTTGACGTATTTAATTAAACCCTTAATTAAACAAGGTTTAATTGTCCATCAACATAACTGGGTTCTGATTTGGGTTAATTGATTAATTAATTACAAATTCTTACTTAAGACCTACTTTGTTAGTTAAGACCATGAGACCTACTAATCCAATCTAATATGGATCAATCTATATTAATCCATCCAATTTTCTCTAATTTCGCGGATCCTCATCTGATCCAGGTTACAGAAGCGGGTCTGGATTATTGATTTTGGTATAATTACGTTCAAACTGGTTTGACCCCCCCATTTTATCTTCTTCAAATTATTTTAGAGAGAGAAAGGCAAGCTGAGATTAGAGAGAGAAAGTCGAGTCGTCTCACTTGGTCCTGGACGCCATCGTTTTGAGCTTTCCCGGTGTGGATGGTAGGATCGGGTCCAGGTGAGACAACATCGGCTTCCACTGCGTCATCTCGTCGGAGATTTGTAAAACTAGGGGGGGTTGTTATTTGGATGATGATGATTGATGGAGAGGAGAAGAATATATATATTGATTAAAATATGTTGTGATGATGATGTATTGAGGTGAGTGAAGTGAATGGAAATGGTGTCTGTTTCGGAGAGAAAATGGAAAGGGCTTTCATATAAGGAAGAAGAAAGAGAAAAGTGGTGGTTGTGCTGTCACACGGTGGTGAAATTGTTACTCGAAAACTCTGATGATGAAATGAAAAGTTTCTTTTTATTTAATCAAGGAGTTCTTTAGTCATTGTCTATTTAGTATTTCGGTACCTATTGCTTCGAAAATTATATATTGAGTTCAATTAGATCATCTCCAACCATGAGAGATGATGATAAGATTCACCATATCATTATTCTATCATAAAACTATAATACCTAAATCTATCTTCACCTCCAAGAATAAGACACAAAAACATAATTTTTTATTCTTTTCTTTTTCATTAACCTCAAAAAAATTTATTTTATTTTGAGGTTTATTTAGGATTTGTTTGAGTTTTAATTACAAACTGATTAAGGTTTACATTGAACAAACAAATAAATGTTTCATTATCCCTCGAAAAATGATGCACCGCATCTAACCACTAAACACTAATTAAGACCGTAGAATCCGAAAGTAATTAGGGTTTTATAAAAATATACACTCTTTATTTTATTTTGAGGTTTATTTAGGAAGTGCTTGAGTTTTAATTAGAAACTGATTGAGGTTTACCTTGAACAAACAAATAAATGTTTCATTATCCCTCGACAAATGTTGCACCGCATCTAACCACTAAACACTAATTAAGACCGTAGAATCCGAAAGTAATTAGGGTTTTAAAAAAATATACACTCTTTATTTATTTTTTGAGGTTTATTTAGAAAGTGCTTGAGTTTTAATTAGAAACTGATTGAGGTTTACCTTGAACAAACAAATAAATGTTTCATTATCCCTCGACAAATGTTGCACCGCATCTAACCACTAAACACTAATTAAGACCGTAGAATCCGAAAGTAATTAGGGTTTTATAAAAATATATACTCTTTATTTTATTTTGAGGTTTATTTAGAAAGTGCATGAGTTTTAATTAGAAACTGATTGAGGTTTACCTTGAACAAACAAATAAATGTTTCATTATCCCTCGACAAATGTTGCACCGCATCTAACCACTAAACACTAATTAAGACCGTAGAATCCGAAAGTAATTAGGGTTTAAAAAAAATATACACTCTTTATTTTATTTTGAGGTTTATTTAAGAAGTGCTTGAGTTTTAATTAGAAACTGATTGAGGTTTACCTTGAACAAACAAATAAATGTTTCATTATCCCTCGACAAATGCTGCACCGCATCTAACCACTAAATACTAATTAAGACCGTAGAATTCGAAAGTAATTTATATATACACATATATATATATATATATATATATATATATATATATATATATATATATATATATATATAGACACACATGCATTCAACTATTCAACTAGTAAGTATGAACAAAATTATAGCATGTATTACAATAATTAGGAGAAAGGAGGAAGAGTTAAAAAAACCAAGAAAAAATAAAGAAAGAAAGAAAATCTATTTTGTTTTATTTATTTACGGCAAACAAAACCAAACAAAACAATTGAGCTTGAGCAGCACTGCATCAGAGAAGACTCCACTGTCGTATCCGCCGCCCACCACTTCCAAATCCAGCACCTCCCTTCCTCCGTCAAATCTCACCGCCACCACTCCCGCTCCATCTCAGATCTGACCGATCCTTCCTCCAGTCCAGCTCGCACCAACAACAATGTCATCCCCTTCACTCTCTTCGACCTCGAGAGTCGAGACCATCACCAAAAGCTTCCCATCTCAACGCCCCGTGCAGCTACTGCTCCCAATTCAATCTTCTTCGTCTTCTTCGGTTCTGTATCGATCGAGATTTGTCTGTGTTGTGTTAGGTTTCTGAGTTGGGAAAAAAAATTAACGGGTTATGATGCAACCCGCTTCTGAAACCGGGTTATAAATACAACCCGCGAATTATTGAAGGAGCCTGATAACCGGATTTATCTTTTGTGATGTGGATTTCAGTTCTTTGAGTCTCATTTTGATCTCACAGGAGACGTTCTCCGCGCCCCAAGATCGCCCATGAGATTCGAAGTTGTTTCACAAAGAAAGGAATGGTTCCGAATTCAGCTTACACGAAACGCGAATCGTAAGATCGACCGGAAAAAAAAGGGGTTTTGATTCTTGACGAATTTGATTCGAATTGAATGATGTTTTGAGTGGAGGGATGATGTATAACGTAAGATTGATGGTTAGATTCGTGTTTTGAACACTAATCGAATAGGGATTGCAAATTCGGGGTTGAAACTCCATTGTTGGACATAGTTGCAAGCTTTGAATATTTACAGGCACCTGATTGCAAGTTTTCAGAAGACCAGGGACTGAATTGAATGTTATAAAGGTACTGAAGTTGGTTTGAAGGATGCAGAAGATAGGGGACCTCTGTTACAATTTGACAGATTCTTCTGTCTTATTGTGGCTGAGGGCCCTGTGCTGATAAAATTACCAATTTCAGTTCTTGAAATTTTAAAACCTCAATTTAGTCCACTAAAATTAGATTTTATACTTCTGGAAATTGTGCATTAGTCCAAGTACACCACTATATTATAAAACACCCCACGCGTGACACGCGCTGGACCTATGGCGAAAAAAGGGAATGGGATGGCACCGGCTAAGAAAAGGGGGCGGCCGCCGAATGCTGCTCGACAAGCCCAAGCTGTCCCAACAAACCGACCTCGACGCCGATTCCGATTGTGGGAGAGATCGGATCTAGAAGTGGGGGGGTGGGTGTGAACACTCGACGAGATGAAAGGCCAGCTGACCTAACAGAGGTGTTGGTAACGCCGCCGGCAGCTACGGTTCCTCCGGCTGTTGACGAGCCAACAATTCCTCGCCCATTACAGGCTACGGTACCTCCGACCGCTAATGGGGTTGCAAATTGTCAATATAGTCAGGCTAATCGAAACTCAAATCCGGCTCGCAGATTGGACTGGCCTGGGTATGAAGACCAGGTACTTGTTGAGGATATGGATGAGGCAGCTGAGGAAAATGAAGAAGAAATAGATGAGCAACAGCCTGCAGGTGGCAATAGATTGACATCAAATGGCATGACGCTGGAATATTATGCGCCAGCCATAGATAAAGCAGGTATGCCTTTTGTTTATCT
The DNA here is from genome assembly GCA_028274465.1 of Plantago ovata. Lineage (NCBI taxonomy): Eukaryota > Viridiplantae > Streptophyta > Magnoliopsida > Lamiales > Plantaginaceae > Plantago > Plantago ovata. The sequence goes on along the minus strand of CM051456.1, from coordinate 100,248,408 downwards.
CACTGATGATGATGTAGCTGAGGAAACCTTGAAATGGAAGCATTCTCTGGTTGTATATGTTATTGGTGCTGAACATACACTTAGTTACATGGAAGGGTTTGTTGAAAAAGTGTGGGGAGAACTTGCTTTGCCTGTATTACATCAGTATAATAAGGATTTTTTTGTAGCTCGGTTTAAAAATGCAGAGGAATGTGATCTGGTAATGTCTGGGGGTCCATATACATTGAAGAATCACCCGGTTATATTGAAAAAATGGACACCGGAGTTTGAATTCAAGAAGGAAAATCTAACACGAATGGCTATTTGGGTTAAATTTCCTGGACTTCCATTCAACTATTGGGGCATGAAAAGTCTGAGCAAGATCGCAAGCCTTGGTGGGAAGCCTCTACGTTCTGATGAATGTACTTTGCAGCAACCAAAGATGTCATTTGCTCGTGTCTTAATTGAAGTGGATATCACTCAGCCGTTGGTGAAAAAATTTTGTATCAAAGATTCTGCTAGGAATAATGTTGATCAAACTGTGGATTTTGAATGGATGCCGATCTACTGTCAGCAGTGCCAAGTTATTGGGCATGATTGCAGTGTTAGAATGCAGAATAGAGGACCACCAGTCCAAGGGAATCGGCAAGCTGATCGACAACCTCGACGACGAAGACCTCCACAACCAACTGCACAATGGGCACAGGTGAACAGACGGGCTGATCCACCAACTAATATGGTTTTGGGACCTGTTCCTCCTCGTCTTGGGGAGACTTTACCACAAGTAGCAAATGTTGATGGTGGAACTGTCCAGAGCAATTCAGGGATAAGTCAGGCTGGTTCAATTAGTGATGTTGGGAAAGAACAACCACTTTTGCATAATAATTCTTTTACTACTCTTCAGCAGAATGTTGATTCCTTACCAACTGTTCAGTTTGGTGCGTTTGAGGGTATTGACAGGGTTGTAACTGACCCGGGCTCTTCCAATCATTCTCAATGAGTATTTCTAGTTGGAATGTAAGGGGCTTAAATAAGTCGCTTCGACAACAGGATCTTCTTCAGTTTATTAGAGTAAATAATGTAGTTTTGATGGGAGTTTTAGAGACTAGAGTAAAAAGGAATAAAGCTCTTCCTATTAGAAGGAAGTTTGGACAGTCTTGGAGTTTTTCTGATAATTATGATATGGCGGTGAATGGGAGGATTTGGGCTACATGGGATTCTACCATTGTTAGCTTCAATAAAACATTTTGTTCTTCCCAATTGTTGCATGGTACTGTTTGTTGGTTGGATGGTTCATATCAGCTTGAGGTCACTTTCATTTATGGTGCTAATGATGCGGAGGGAAGATGTGAAATGTGGAGGGACCTGAGGTGCATAAGTACTAATGTTCAAGGTCCTTGGCTTGTTCTTGGGGACTTTAACAATGTATTAAACACTGATGATAGAGCTGGTGGTCTGTTAGTTAGTGAGGTGGAATGTGCTCCTTTTAAGGATGTCATTTTTTATGCGGAATTACAGGAGTTAGACACAGCTGGTTGGTTTTTCACGTGGTGTAACAACCAAGATAATAACCTTATTTATACAAAGATAGATCGCTGCTTTGGTAATTTCCAGTGGCTTCAACAGTTTGGTCAGACTACAGTTGAAGCTCTAAATCCTGGCCCCTCGGACCATTCCCCTTTACTAGTCCAATTAAGTGTTGGAAATTTTCAGATTCGAAGAAGTCAATTTAAGTTCATAAATTGTTTAACGGACCATGGGGATTTCCTTTCTACTGTGAGGGTTGGTTGGAGTAGTCCGGTTTCAGGTGTTAAAATGTATAGATGCTGGCAGCGGCTGAAACTTTTGAAGCCAGTATACGAGTTCTTTCCCGGCCTATTTCTCGTGTGGATACTAAAATTGCTATATTGAGAGGGCAAGTGCAGCAGTTGCAAACTTCTTTGCAACAGGATCCGTTGAACATTGAGTTATTTTCTCAGATGTCGAATAGCAGAAAGGAGCTGGATCACTGGCTTAATATTGAAGAGCAGATACTTAAGCAAAAAGCAAAGATACATTGGCTAAAATTTGGCGATATGAATAATAGATACTTTCATGCTTCTTTGAAATCAAGAAATAAGTCCGGTATTTCACACTTGATTGATGAACAGGGAAACAGATTGGCTAATGAATCTGAGATGGAGAATGAGATCCTCACTTTCTATAAAAGCCTTCTGGGGACTACTGCTGTCACTTCTTTGGGTATTGACTTGCAAGTTATTCAAGGTGGGACTGTTTTGAATTTTGATCAACGAGTTAAGTTGATTGCTCCTGTTAGTAGAGAGGAAGTTTGGCATGCACTTCAAACTATTGGTGATGATAAGGCCCCTGGGGTGGATGGTTATTCGGCGAAGTTCTTCAAGAAAGCTTGGTCAATAATTGGGGAGGATCTCACACAAGCGGTTCAGGATTTTTTCTGTACAGGTAAATTACTGAAAAGCATTAATATCACTCTCATCACCCTAATTCCCAAAACCTCTTCTGCTAGTTCTATTAGAGATTATAGACCTATTGCTTGCTGCACTATTATCTATAAAATTATTTCCAAGATAATGACAATTCGTATGAGCTTGGTTATGGACTACTTGGTGGGACAGGAACAAGCTGCATTTGTTCCTGGTAGACTAATTCATGACAACATTATCCTAGCTCAGGAGATAATAAGAGGGTATGGGAGGAAGAATATGTCTGCCAGGTGCATGATTAAGATGGATCTACAGAAGGCTTATGACTCTATTTCATGGAGTTTTATTGAGTCTTTGCTGCGTCATTTGGGATTTCCTCATATTTTTGTTGGCTGGATTATTACTTGCCTCACAACAGTCTCCTATCAAATATGTTTAAATGGGAAACTTTTGATGCCTTTTGCTGGTAAGAAGGGTTTAAGACAAGGGGATCCTATCTCTCCTTATCTTTTTGTCTTGTGTATGGAGTATTTGAGTAGACTGATGAAGACTCTACATGAGCACTCTTCTTATAGATATCATCCCAGATGTGGCTTGCTTAAGATCACTCATCTCACCTTTGCTGATGATCTTCTGTTCTTCTCTAAAGGGACTGAATCTTCTGTTGCTGCCTTATTAGCGAAGTTTGAGATTTTTAGTGCTACTTCGGGCCTTATTGCTAACAAGAGGAAAAGTGAGATTTACTTTGCCGGAGTTAATGATCACAAAAGAGCAAATATCTCACAAGCTGCACAACTCCAGGAGGGAACTCTACCGTTCAGATACTTGGGAGTTCCTCTCACTTCAAAAAGATTGTCGATTCTTCAATATCAACCTCTCTTGGAGAAAATGTTAGCCAAGATACGACATTGGACAGCTAAGTTACTGAGCTATGGAGGGAGAGTCCAGCTGATAAGAAGTGTCTTGTATGCCATCCAAAGTTATTGGAGTCAAGTCTTCTTTTTTCCTAAAAAGGTACTTACTGCAATCGAAAGTATTTGTAGAAAGTTTCTTTGGACGGGTGAAGTTGAAGACTCTAGGAAAGCTCTTATTTCTTGGGAAGAAGTTTGTCGTCCTAGATCAGAAGGGGGTTTAGGCCTTGTTCATCTACCTTCTTGGAATAAAACTTGCATACTCAAACTCTTATGGGCTCTTACTTCAAAAGCAGATAAGTTGTGGGTCAAATGGGTGCATGCTTACTATATTAAAGACCATGATGTTCTGACAATGGAAGCCCCTGTGTTGGCTTCTTACTTGGTGAAGAAAATGCTGAAAGTTCGAACCTTGGTAATCCAGAATAATCTCTGGGACCAGCAGTTACAAGAGGGGAAATTTCATATGAATAGCATTTATAAGATTGTGCAGCCTTCTACTGCTGCAGTACCTTGGAAGGAGTATGTGTTGAATTGTATGGCTACTCCCCGGGCTCAATTTATTACTTGGCTTGCGTTGTGGGGCAGATTGGCTACAAAGGTAGACTCCAGAAATTTGGATTGAATGTGGATACGCAATGTGTATTGTGTAATGAGCAACCTGAGTCTGTCTTGCATTTGTTCTTTGCGTGCTCATATTCTGTTGTAGCTCTCCAAGCGGAAATGGGATGGTTGAATTTGTCGGGGCTGGGGACTGCAGGTTCAACACTGACTGAGTTGATTCCCAGAATCCGTGGAAAACAGCCAGCTTGTAGATTTTTAAAGACTATTTTGAATGAACTGGTTTATGCTCTTTGGCGAGAACGGAATCGAAGGATATTTCAAGAAGGCTCTATGGAGGTCAATGTCTTGCTAAAGGAAGTTGGCAGAGTTGCTTTAGCGAGGTGTTATTTTTCTGAAGCAATGCATCAATTTTGCAATAGTCTGATAGATTTACCTGTTCATATTCAGCAGGAAAATTTTGTTTTCTTTGTCTTTTTGGCTAGTTCGATAAGCAGGGCCTAAGTAGCATTCTTAGCCTGTTTTACAGTTTTGGGGACTTGAGAGTTTGTACTTACATGTTTTTACTGGAATGAATAAAAGCAGCTTATTTGTTCCAAAAAAAAAATTGTGCATTAGTCCTTTAATGCTTGGTATGTTCAATTTAGCACTAATAAGTTTTAGAAACTTCATACAATCCCTCTGGAAATTTAAATAGACCCCTAGAGTTTTAGAAACCTACTCTATTAATGTTTAGAGACATGCTTGAGATAGTCTATAAGTTTAAATATTAATGTATTCTTTAGAAGATTATATTAATGTGAAAACTTGTTGAATTGTTTGTAAATTTATGGAAAATTCATAAATTAGATTTATGACTTATAAATTATTATAAATTGGATTTATAATTTATTCTAATTTCTTGGAAATTAGTAGATGTTTTATTTTTGAAGTAAAGCATTTATTACTTTAGAAGTATAAAGATGAGACAAATTATATTTTCTTGCAAACTTTAACTCACAATTACTTGCTCACACATCTTTGAATGTCTATATGATTTACTTTAATTTACTTTAAATCACTATAGCACTTTATGTCCGCTATTTATGGGTAGGCGGCACCCACTAGTTTCCGGACCGCATTTGTCGTATGCATGGGTAGGCGGCACCCATTACTTGCTTGTCTGCATATTGTATGCATGAGTAGGCGACACTCATTATTTGTTTGCCCGCGAATTGTATGTGTGGGTAGGCGGCGCCCTATGTTTAATAGTTATCTAAGATCTTGTTTAAGCGATTAAATACCCCGACATAAATATTCCCCAACTAAAATTTAAGTCTCGATTTGATCGCATGACGTCACCCATCATAATTGAATGATGAATGGAACCATCTAATCTCATGAGTAATATGCACCATAGTGCTTACTCTGTTTGCCGATGGAAAGTCTCTTTCATAGGTCCATAGTTGGTACTGTGTGATGGTTGTGACTTACTTGGGCTATGTCGAGTCGCCATAGCGTCAGGCATAGTTTATAGGACGTCGATCAAAGTAGCTTTGGTCAACCAAGAGTTGTATTGTACAATTGGTTTAGATACCTACCTTATTTGGCTATTACAGTGATCAGCCATAGCAGGGGCTGTAGTAGTGCAGATTTGGATCTTTGCCATTAAGATTCATATTACAAATGAATCCATATTTTTCCAATGGGGTCGGTGAATATGATAAATTAATGGAACTAAATAAGTCAAAAGGCCTTGATTATTTAGTCGCTGATTGAGGATATTGTGAATTGTTATTTAATTAGAGTTAAATTTAATTCACGCTTTATTTACATTATGTTTTATAATGTTGTTGTAGAATGGCATTTGATGAATACTATTAGTTTGATTCATTTACCAATGACATTTTGACTGTACTGTTATTTGCGTTTGATTTAATTGAGTTTGTCTTGGACAAGCACGTACCCAAGATTGTCTTGTGTTTGAATTTGAGTGTTTCGAGTTGGACAAGAATACTTATATTAAATACAAGGACAACTAGATAACGTATTCGACTTAGGCGTGTATGGTACACAAGTAGCTTGCACAACATGAGAGTATGAAGACATTATAGAAGATACCTCTTAGAACATGTATGATGAACATTGACTTTGGTCAATCTCTATTCTAGAGTTTTGCTAAATCAGTGGGAGTACAAATTCTTATGATAGTCAATGTGTATTATCTTTAAATGTTGAAATTTGATTTCTCTTCACAAGCTCTCATATTATTTGGAATAAGAAAGTCAATTGAGGATGTTGAAATTCTTAGAGAATATTGCTTAACATTTCTTCAATTAATTTGTTATTAAGTCACTTCATGATTTGTATTAATTTCATAGTGAATATTAAATACAATAGAAGTGAGATTGACTAAAGTTGCTTACTACTCATAGTCTTTTGCAAGAACATCATCCATGGGTAATGGTGCTCATAGTGAGCAGTTCTATTAAACCAATCCGCAAGGAATGGAAAGTAGAATAAATATACTAAGAGCTGCTCTAAGTATATTTCCATTTATCTTAAAGATGACATTGGAAGAAAGAGTAAATGTCTAACGAATAATACACTCTATTGCAATTATAGTAATTCAATGAGAGTATGGGTAGCAAAGTTTGATTCCTTGAACTTAAAACAATTATTGCTTAAAGATTCAAGCACATTATTGCGTATTGAAAATTGGTTATGTCTATGAAGTAATTTTAATATTGGATACTAATTACAAATGAAATTATTCTATTGATTTCATATGTTAAGAACATTGTTTCTGTACTTGTAAAGACGATAGTGGATTTATCTACTATTTAGTCACACTAATAGTATAGAGGTAGACGTCTTCAAGAACATGAATCAAAAGTTCTTAACCATAAGACATGACTTTCTCAATACACGATAAGAAGACCAACATAACAAACCAATTTCCCAAAATTATGTTATTTGTCAACTTGGTTGAACTTGTGAGATAAGAATGACAAGTGTTAAGTAAGTTAGACTACTTGACACCATTTGTTTTGAAACATATGGATTGTAACCTTATCTTATAATTAATTGGTATTCACTATATCGTTTTGGAAAAGGATGAATATCAAATAACAATTTAAGAAGACACACATTTCAAGGCATGTGTGAGCATTCAAATTGGGAATTGTGCTAATTCACCATGTGCTTTATATCTCCTTGGTCTAAACACTTGAACTTATGAAGATGCGAGTTCACTGCCCTTGAGAAGTACAAGGTCACAATGCTGAACAAATTAAAATGAACATGTTATATGAAGTGTTTTATTCTTTGATTGGGTCAATAGAATAATACTTAGAACATGGTTATGGATTGTTATGAGAGGCCATGGGTTCTAATAGGGTGAAATTAATTATACCTTATTAGACACGCTTAAACCCATGATGGGTTCCATTGAAATGGAAATGCTATGTTCGACATAGATTAACCCATACACTTTGTTACACGTGCAATTGAAGCTCAATATGTATCCTAATTATATCCTTATTAAATCAGTCTTACAGACACATAATAGTTATGTTGTAAGATTCTTTATTACATAGCTGAATATGGGGTTGTCCCATATATGTATTGAAGTTCTTCATGATTATTAGGATTTTAGAATGTGTTAATTTGTGAAACTTTATCTCTATCTTTATAAGAGACAAATTGGATGTTGTTTCTTCACACATACTATTCTTTTAAGACTTGGAGTTTACAAGGAATGAATTAGATTGAAGTACAATGTTTGAAATGGTTTCAAAACCACAAATTAACTAATGAGGCTGATAACTTGTCATTTAACCATGACAAAGATTCAGAGGAAGAGTCGACAGTGCTTGAAGTTAGTGGGAGTAAGTTACTTGGTAATGTCCATAATCTAATGAAAGCATTTTGAGAGTAATCTTTTTAAGAATAAGATATTCTCATAAGTTCATATACTGCAACTTAGAAGTTGCACACACTTCTTTGTAAGGTTAGCATTTGAGTGCTACCTTGATCACTATAACTTATTGGGTGTCCCAATATTAGAGTGCCTCATAACATTCAGGATAATTAAACGAATTAGAACGCAAATGAACAAACTCCTAGGTTATGTAAATTATCGTGACAAATTGAATTGTATGCAATCCTTTAGAAGAATCACGATTATTTTATGTCATCGCAAGGATGAGTTTATAACCTATAGCTACCAAAATGATATTTGATATCGATTTTGAGAGGTGGTTTGAAGCCGTAGGATCTTAAAAGATGGACTAGAGATTACTTAAGTTTAGAACTTAAGTAAGTTTACATTTTATTATTACACAGTAGTAAATTCTTTCAAGGAAAGTAATATATCAAAAATGGAGCCTATGCCTACATAGTGTAGGACAATCAAAATTATATAGTTGTGTCTGGGAGACATACTGTATATTATCCATTGGTTAGATTATAGACCAGTCCTATAAGATTTTACTTGCATGAGCATATAATAATTGCATGATATATTCGATAACAAACCTATACCACTTTCTGAGGAGAAACTTTATTGTAAAGTGTGTTTGACACAGTTATAGGCCCTAGTGTCGAATTCAAATCATGTATGGATATGCAAATCAAATAAGACCATTGTGGACTTATGCAAGCCTATAGGAGTTTGATCATTTACATTTGAAATAAGTAAATTAGTTTAACTTATTTCAAAAGTAGATGAATGATCTGTACATCTTTAGAAGTGTTTGTGAGAAGCTCTTATCTATATGATTGAAAATGTTTGACACCAACATCATATGAAATAGCTTCCACGTTAACAGCTATGTTTTGAATCTCGTCTCGGAGGTCATCTCGGACGACCTCCTGAGAAGGGTTAACCCGGGTCAACCCGAGTCGCTCGGAGGTTTGTCTCGGATACGGAATAAACATATAAAATTATATATAAATAATTATTATGAGTTTTAATATAATTGTAAAGCTAATATGCTATCATTAATAAAAACTATACATATCTATCATAATTTAAGATAAGTATTGGATTGTATTGCAAATACCCAAATATTGGAGTACTAATTCACTCCTATACTGAAAATTAGGTCAACACTCTCTACTAATTCTCACTCTGCCAATTCTCATTCTCAATACTCCATGACCATGTCCTTGAGCTCTCGTGTTCAAAATACTCTCTCTTCCATGGCAACTAATTAATAAGACTTCATCCTTTCCATGAATCCATGGTCCACATATCCAAGTCCACACACGGCCTGGTCTAGCTTCATCTTCTTGAGACTTACAGAATCAATCTTCTCTCAACTTATGAACATTGAATGAGCTCCGTTTTTCTTCAAAAAAAAAAATGGTGATGGCCATCTATTTACAGCTTCGTGTACATCTGGTTTCTCTCTCCCTCTCTCTTAAATCCTCTCACGTAATTCTTTACATCAGATCTGCCCAGATCTGGTCACTTTGGCCCTATTTTTTCGGGCCAACCCGGTAAAACCCTGGTTTTATCCGAATTTTTAACGAAATATATGAATTTCCGAGACATTACCGATATTTGCCTGTATCGTCCCGTCCATGCCTCCGATACCCAGTATACCCGGGTCGATCCGCCGGGTTTCAAAACATAGGTTAACAGTCAAAATATTGGTCATTCAAGACTTTCATTGGGAGGGGCTTGAATGAAAGTTTGTAGGATATTCTCATATTGAAACCTTGTTGGATAGGTTCGAGAGAAAATTCAAATTCTTCATGATATTCACTATTTTGAATAAATAATGTGTTGATAAACAATAATAGAATTCTAGGAGAATCTATTATTATTATTATCACATGGTTATACTGTCAATATTAGATTGTTTTATTGAAGTATGAACTCCGTACATATACACGATGTTGTATAGTGCAACCATCGCCTAAAAGGTACAAATGTGATACATCAAATAGTCAAGGTGACTTAGAATTATCAACGGATTTCATGGACAGTGGGAGCTTAGCTTAGATATATACCGGATATATGAGTAGTAAGCTTCATTATAAATGTGATGATTGTACTTGTTGCAATTATAATTTTGTATTCATCTTAGTAATAATATCATACTAGATTAGATCTAATGATGTATAGATTCAACAACATATGTCATGTATGATTATGCTAGAAGGTTCTTAGAAGAACAAGGGGTAGTTCCAAGTGTTAGTAATCGAATTGTAAAATTGCGATTATACTAATGCGACTGCACATGCAAAGGAACCAAGATCTTATGATACTAGCATGGATCTATTGAGACACTATCATTGGTTTGGAAGCCAAGATTGCAACATAAACAAATAAAGTAATTTCTCCGTGAGGACACTACGCTGATTCTTTCACAAAACCTTGTCTTTGGAGAGACAAGTTAGCCATTCCAGGAATCTAAATGTTGGACACACATGAGTGATTGACTCTAGGCCAAGTGGGAGATTGAAAGTATATATGTCCTAGAGACAACCAACATTCAGGACGATATGTACTTTACCGCATTCAGCTTATTGATATTTATTTATGTTACATTTATTTAAGCATACATAAATACAATTGGCATTACATTTACCGAATAGATTATTTGGTTGTTTAAATTATTCTGTAAGATGTTCCCAAGGACTAAAGATAATCACCAAGTTAGTGGGAGCTTGCGTGTCAGAACTTAAGTCCTAAACTTAGCCACTAGTTGATGGTCATTGAGATATGGGATATCAATGATGCGATAGAGACTAGCATGTGTTGCATCAGATCCTTCGAGGATGTAGTAGTTCTCACTTCTGCGAATAGCTTGGTTATTCATGATGGACACATGGACACTTTGGAGTGTGTTGGCATACCCAGCCGAGAAACCATTTGGTAAATTCTATTTAAGTGTCTATGGGAGTATCGGATTGTAGGGTGATGTAACAGTCCTCAGACTTGAGGTCAATACTACATCATATGTGGAATAATATACTTTGACCATGCGCAACGCTTGCACTCTTAAAGTAGGGTAGATACGGCATGCGTTGGGTATATTAGGAAGCATATGGTGTGAGTGATTGGACCAAGATCAGGATTCATTCCTCCGAATAGATTCAAGGAGAGAATACTATACATCTCATATTTAGTGCGATCATTAGTCAGTGGCCACTGCAAAGATATATGTCAAAATGGTGTTTGGACATAATCATCTAGATCGACTAACAAGATTGAGAGACAATGGATGAGTTATTGGAATAGACACTAATCCATATTCTAGACTCATTCGAGTATTCGAGAATGAAAGGACCATATCATCAAAGTACTCTACATCACAGGCAGTTTGTATCTCCTCAACAAACGTTCCTTACATATTAGTATTGTCTAGTGACGATTGTCTAGGAACATTCACCGAGACCTTGATTTGATCATTGCCTAATATATGAGGGCCTATGGGTCATATACAACTAGGTGATAATTCTCCCGATTAAGTATTAGGGTAAATTAAATGTCAATTGGATTGATAAGATTTATTTACTATTGTCAATGACATTTCATTTGATGGAAATCATTAATTAAATTAAAATTGGATTTATGATTTAATTACTATATTAAATAAAATATCAATTGGATTGATAAATATTTAATTTAATATTGTTGAGAATGTTCTATTTGATAGAATTAATTAATTAAGTTGAATTGAATTCAATGTATTTAATTAATTTTTACTTTTAGAAAGTAAATTAACTAAATTAAATTTAATTAATAAAAGAAGAAACGGATAATTAGATTAAATTGGATTTAATTAATTAAAGTTAGAATGTGCATTTGAACCAATTTAAAATGAGGTTCAAGTGTTAAAAGCTCAAAAGAAAAGGATTGATAGTAGTGGGTTTCGAACCCAAGACCTCCAGCTCATTAACTAGCATACCAGCTGACTGGGTCAGACCCATGTAAAATAAATTATGCGTTTTATACACATATATTCAGTCCATGCGGCTGACTTTTGATTAGTAGGGTTTTTACGTGTTGTGTTGTTGTTGCTGCTTGTGGCTTTGAGCTCTCCTTCTTCTCTAGGGTTTTATACGGTTGTATTTGTTCTAACTCCTTTCTTTTCTTCTTTGATTAATTCTCATTTATTATGATCTTTGAGATTTCTTATTTTGCTTTATGTAGATTTTGAATATGGATTTCCTAGCATCCATGGAGAATATATCAACGAATAATTGAACTACGTTTGACTTGATCCTGAGGGTACGTAGGCAGCTTAGAATTGTTCTGAGTTCAGTCAGATTCTTTAGAAGATCATCAATTGTTCTTGAAGAACAAATTCATGATTAGATCAATGATTAATGGAAGCTGGGTGACGGGTAAGTCATTTATATGGAGCATGTTAAATAATCATTCAATCAACGATCCATGTAGGAAAATTTTCGAATTCCGCTGCGTTAACCTTAGAGGTAATTTCCTACAATTACTAACAGCGCATACATGTTAGCGAGACCCCGGATCCTGGCCAGTGGTCGAGCAGCGGTGCAGGGTCTACTGGCCCATCCGATGTGTTTACGAACTTGTCGGATGATTGCTTCAAACTGGTGGAGTACACCAAGGGGGCGAAGATGCATGGGAAGGTTGTAGCGTGGCCCATGCCTGGGAATGTGTAAGTACGTCAATCATATTTACTTAGAATTGTATGTTTTTTTTCAAAGTACTTTGTAATAGTTGGATTAATTTGTGTATGTATGTCATTGCAACAGGCTGATGTCGAGGGAGGCTGCTAAGCTCATCAGCAAGGAATCCACGAAGAGCATGGATCTTCCGACATTGGGAGCCCAGTGGCATACTATCCGTCCGGATAGAAAGGTGTAGATTTGGAATGCTCTCGAGGTTAGTGATCTTTCTTCTCAGCTTTATTTTTATGTTATGTTCTAATTTGTTTGAGTGGTATGTTATCCACTTTACTTGGGTGATATGTTAGTCACCGTGTTGTTAGTTGTACTTGGACAACGTGTAATTTGTTTGGGTGATATGTTAGTCACCGTGTTGTTAGTTGTACTAGGGCAATGTGTAATTTGTTTGGGTGATATGTTAGTCACCGTGTTGTTAGTTGTACTAGGACAATGTGTAATTTGTTTGTGTTATATGTTCTGCTAAAGTGAGGAAAATGTGTGAAATGTAGGAGAAGTTCTTCCTCCCTAACAAGTTCAAGTAGAAGCTGTGGTATTGCTTCGAACATGAAGGCTCCGAGACCTTCCGGAAGAAGATTGCTAAGATCAAGAAGATCCGGAAGAGGCCAGGATGGATTGGGGAGGACGAGTGGCCCGCGTGGATCAACTATTGGGATGAGGACCCTAACGTCGATAAGCTGTCGGACCAGAACATCTCGAACCGGGGCCATGATCCACAGGATGGGACAGGCGTGGTGAAGCATAAACTGGGTTCGAAATCCCAGTTGGCGCGACACCTTGACGCGGTAAGTTATTATTGAATTGAGTAACTTTCTAATAGTTTCTTTGTTTTTAAAGTCTTTTTTCAATCGTTAATTAATTTTCTATATTCAATGAAGATATCGGAGGGGAGGTAGCCGATGATGTGGGAGCACTTCTGTGAGTGCCACGGGGAGCTCGATGAGAACGGGCAGCTGACCTTCCGTGATGATCGTAGCAAAAAAGTCGCAGTAAGTTTTTTTTTCCATTCCAAAACATTTTTTTATGTGCTTTTTCAATAACTAATTATTGTTTGTTTGAATTATTAGGAGGATTACCTGGTCAGGACTGAGAACCGCCCTGATCTCACCGTCGAGGAGTAGAACGCCATCTATATGGAGATATGCGAGCTCAATGAGAAGGGGCGTGTCTTCGGCATGGGCAACCTGTCGCAGACCATAGCGGAGACGGTCAATTAGGGTGACTCGTCCTCCAGCTCGAAGCGCCGACGGGGACCTGCCGATGTGCCTCCCCAGTTCCTCGAGGAGCATGAGCAGCTGAAGGTGACTGTCGAGCAGCAGGCCCAGGAAGCTGTTCGGTTGAGGGAGGAGCAGGTGCAGATGAAGGCGAACTTCAAGCAGACGATCTCCTGGATCATGCAGAAGTACGCCAGCCCCGGTGACGAGCCACCCCCCGACTTAATGATGTGACAATCCCAGATCCTTGTATTAGTACTCTTTATTTTTATTTCGGGCAACGTTTTTTTATTTCGAACATCTTTTTTTTGTTTTTCGAACATCTTTTTTCTTTCTTTTCTTTAGGACAATTAGTACTTTCATTCACATTTTTCGAATGCTTAACTAATTAGTAAACATTTGTGTAGAATTTTTAGTTACGAAATTAATATGTATTTGTTGGTCCTAAATACATTTGAGGTGTACAACTACAAAAATACAAATAAATAAATTTAAAAAAAAATTATTCCAGGAGATTTAGCGACGGATAAACTCATCCGTCGCCAAATCCCCTCTATTCAGCTTCAAACACGTGTATCAGCCTAAGTCATCCGTCGCTAAATATAGATACGAACAAATTTATCCGTCTTCAGTTTGGTCAACGACGAACTCAGCGACGGATGAGTTTATCCGTCGCTATAAGGAAGGACGGATGAATTCATCCGTCTCTTTTTTTATTAGCGACGCCACTTTTCGCGACGTCCTGTTTAACGACGGACCATCCGTCGCTAATGGGCTATAGCGACGGATGGCATCCGTCGCTAAACAAGATTTTTCTTGTAGTGGTGGTCGATCCCACGACTAATGAATGTGTATTTTACACTTTCATTCGAGTCTTTTTCACCTAATTTAGCTATCCTCTATGTTAATTTAGCTATTTTTTAGTACATTTTATTAGAATAGTGTCACGTTTCCCTTTAGAATTTATTTTACAGGTTTTGGTTGAAATTCGGAGATTTCGGGGCAATTATATTGAAGTCTACAAGGAATTGGTGTTCCAGAAGCCTATTTGGAGTATCTGAAGGTTTCCGGATAGGATTTGGAGTCTAGGGGTCGAATCTGGAGGTTAGAAGGCCATTAGAAGTCTAAAACCGAGTCCGAAAAGGTGAAGAAATCCAAATCCGCGTCGAAAAATGCGGAAATTCCACGAAATATTGGGGGGCGAACCGCCGCATCACCGGGCGAACCGCCCCAGAGGAAATTCGGGGCCTATATATAGAGCTCAAGTTTTTCTCCGAAAATCATATCTTTCCAAGCCTACTTTCTCACCTCTCTCTATAGTTTTAGGTAGGAACTTCCAGGGGCCTGTCCTAGGAGTTCCATAGCTTAGGGGATACTTTTTCATAGCAAATTGGAGCGCGTAGGATCGCAATCATCCGGAGATTGACAACCTTCGGTAACTTTGTATCTTACAGTTTTTATCTACTTATTTTATTCTTCTTTCAATATGTTTTCTTCTATGATTGCTATTGATTGCATGCCTATTATGAGTAGCTAAACTTATCATTATTGGTAGTATGTCCAAAATTCTTGTATGTTGTATTGATTGTTATGCACGCATGGACACTAGTCGACCATCAGACCAATTATCTTCGTAGTGTTGAATAATTACGGAACACATTAGGACAATCGTTGTTGACTAGTCAGACCAAATTATCTTCGTAGTGCTTAATACTTGCAACAGGACACAGGATTGATTCAAAGATCTCTATGCAAGACCGAGGAATTTATGCATGATTATCGACCCATTATGTTAAGAAGGACCATACTATCACCAATCTCCATTATCTGTTTGAAAACCCCTATTGCTTTTTATCTGCTGTTTTATATTCTCTAGTTAAATAGATAAAGCTAGTTATAGTCCTGAGAGAACGACACTCGAGTCATTCTACTACTACACTACGGTTTTCGTTGTAGTTGTGGATTGCCTTTGGCTAAATAACAAATATTATTTGCTGAATCGAGACCTGACAAATCTCCGTTCATCAAATTGGCGCCGTTGCCGGGGACTATACTCCTTTTTTCTATTTAATTTTTTTTATTTACAGCTTTAGATTCCTAATTCTATTAGTTTTAGTTTTCCTTTTTAATCTCTCTCTAATATTGCTTTCCTAGTTTGTTTCTAATCACCTTTCCTAGTCAGTTACAGATTGTGTATGCCGCATACACGTTCTGCAGGAATACCGCTTGCTGATTCAATTGCTGAGATCGATAGAGTCTACCACCAAAGAAGGCGACTCCTTTTTAAGGAAATCGACGGAATGGCAGAAGCTAGACCACTGAAGGCATGGGTACAACCCACCAAGGATCGTATGAGGGGACCGGCGATTGTTCTTTCGCCTGCAACCCGAGATCTGGAGATCAAGAACCACGCATTCCAACAACTTCCGAGGTTCTATGGCTTATCAAGGGAAGATGTGATGGGGTACTTGAACGATATCAATGATTTCGTCAACCAACTCCCACGACCCGGAGCTGACATAACAACGGATGAGTTAAGGATGAAGGTTTTTGCTATGGGACTTGGCGACAGAGCCAAGTCATGGCTGAGTTCTCTACCAGCCGGCTCGCTGGACACTTGGGAAAAGGTTTTTTCAGCTTTCATGGAGAAATACTTCCCACACACTCTGACTACCGCGCTAAAGGCGCAAATCACTGGATTTAAGCAGGACTATGATGAGACCATCTACACCGCATTCGAGAGGTTCCAAGATCTCACGAACAAGTGCCCTCACCATGGTTTTGAACTTTCCGACTTAGTCCAACACTTCTACAATGGACTAACCTTCGAGAACCAACAAGTGGTGGATTTCCAATGCCGAGGCAATATTTGGGAGGAAACCGCAGAAGCCGTCTGGGCGGTTTTCGAAAGGCTTGCTAAGGGTTCGCAGTTCAAGGACCCAAGAGCAATGGTTAGGAGACGTGGACCAGAAGCTCCACCGACTCAAGAAGCCCCTATGTACAGGGGGAATGGGGATCAATTCGAGTGCTTTACCAACGAATTAAAGCAAGTCCTCAAGAGCGCCACCGGAACAACTGTTTCGAACGAGGTATGCCGAATATGCAAGAACTATGGGCATGGGGCCCATATGTGTAGATCGGAGCCGGCATACGATGATGGCAACTGGGCTTGAGGAGGCGAGGAAGAAGATTTTGCTACGGAGTTTGGCACTCAAGAAGTTAGCTACGGACAAGACGGTAGGAATCCTCGAGGAGGATTTTGGAGAAGAGGATACCGTAACAATCAAGGATATGCACCGGCTAACCAAACTTATGGACCTAACCAAGACCGTAGTAGACTGAACTATGGTAATGATCACTGCGAAAACCCCGCTCCGAAAGAGCCACCGAAGTCGAAGTCGGCTCTACTGATGGAGAACTTACAGTAGATGGTTGATCACACACAAAGTTTTGTCAAACGTTATGAAGAAGATTCTGAGAAGACTAGGGCAAGGCTCGATAAGTTGGAAGAGAGCACAAGGCTTGCCCATCAAAAGATGCAAGAGTTGATCGACCGAGGAGCAAGTAGGGAGCAAGGCAAACTGCCTAGCAACACTGAGAAGTCATTGTCCATTAACTTAGTGGGTGATCTACCTGTTGAAATCACCATCAAGAAGGTTGCTAAGTGCGAGAGTTGCAAGAGGGAACTGCCCCCACAGGCCGAAGAAGAAGAAAAGGACCTTGGTACTAACAACAGTGAAGAGGAGCAAGAGGATCCCGAGTCACTCCCTCAAAGTTTCGATATTAAGGTCGGGATTGGGGAGCTTGAAGATGTCCGAGCCACACTAGACACTGGATCCTACTCAAATGTGCTTCCTTTGAACGTTTTCGAGAAGAGTAACCTTGGAGAACTAACTGTGCATAAGGCTATTGTGCAACTCGCGGATGGATCCCTTGTGAAACCCGAAGGCGTTGTGAAGAATGTATTAGTCAAAATTGGTGAAGCCTCTGTCCACACCGATTTTGTAATTATGCCAGCATCAGCACCAGGGACGGGGGATGTCATACTCTTAGGACGAACATTCTTGACTAAAATACGCTCAGTGATGGACATCTACCAAAGGACTTGCACTATCGAAGTGGATGGCAGGCAACATGTGTTGCAAGCCATATCTGATCCACCTGATCCACCCGATACTTCTAACACTATTGATTACAGTGGTCTTAACGTTTATGTTCACTCTTATTCACAGGATCAAAGCGCGGGAAGGAGAATCATGAAGGGGAAGTCTAGTACCCTCAGAAGTAAAAGATAGGCGAAGACAGGGGTCGAGTCAGAGACCTTAAACAATGGCGCTATCCGGGAGGCAACCCGGGGTTTTTATCGCTTTCTTTACCGCTTTATTGCATGCATTCATACTTGAACAATTTGCTTTTCATATGTGAATTTGTTCGGTTCTGTGTCGTATGTGCTTATGTTGTGTTCGAGTGCGACTTTTAGAGTGATTTTTTGAGGAAAATGATTTTTCGGGGACTAATTTTTTTTCGGGCATTTAAAATCGCATTTTTATTTTTCAAAAAACGTTCGTCTCCCACCTAAAAGTGGGGGGCGAATCGCCCCACGTATGGGGCGAATCGCCCCACGACCAGAGTGCGCGCGCGCGCTCTGGGCGTGCGGGGCGGTTCGCCCCGCGCGCGGGGCTGTTCGCCCTGCACGGGGCGGTCCGCCCCAGGTGTGGGGCGAACCGCCCCACTCCTCCAGAACATAGAAAATCGGGGGTTTCTTCCCCAAACTCCCATTTTCCTCCATTTTCATCCTTGAAATTCCAAAATTTCCTCCATATTCAAAATAACTTCAAATCTTCATAACTCTTTCATCTCTCCATCAATTTGTGTGTTCTTTAGCTTCATTCGAAGCCCGTTGCATGCTCTTTCATTCTACCCGAACAAATTTCTTCCTAACTCATTCAATTTCCGGATTTGAGGTATTATCACATGAACCCTAATTTTTACAATTTGGGGATTTTTTGATTTATGCTTCAATTAGACTTGTATGATGTATGGGTTGATGATTTATGTGTTTAGATTCATTATTCATTGTCAATTACATGTTCAATTAAGCTTGGTTTGATGATTTGAGATTTTGCTAATTGGATGATATATGTCTTGTTAGGAAATTGTCTCTCTTGTTTTCATTCCTTATTTAAACATGTGATTATTGATATGAAATTGATGAATGTATTGGTAGAATGCATGATGGTTGAGATTGAGGATTTATGCTAGAAATTGATTTTTATGATATGGATTGAACCTTGTGATTCATGGCATTTGTTGTTAGCAAGAGCATAATGTGATGTGTTATTGTAGTAGGTGCATTGATATGTTACGTAATGAATTAGCTAGACTAGGCTTTGGGATTTTGAGAAGTTGGATTTTTGAGAATTTTACTCGTTTGATCATTCGTTTATTTACATATGCATAAGTCTGTTTTGCATCGTACAAGATACTAATTGCTGTTTGTAGGAATCATGGCACCGAGGACAAGGAGAGTCGGCTCTAGCAAAAAGGGGAAAGGAGTGGCATCAAGCTCCCAACCATCTCATGATTTGTACGAGTTGTCTGCCGCTGCAATAGAGGTGCGACAACGGCTAGAGGCGGAGATGGACGACGGAGGAAGGTCGATCATCCCCGATAGGAGGATTGACATTCCTGTGTCCGCAGCAAACAGAGCGGGATATAGGACGCTGTCAAGTTTAGGGTCACAAAGGAATTGGGCATGGTACAGTTCCGACAGGTTCAAAGGCTACGACGAGAGCCTCCTCAGAGATTTCTACACTGGGTACATTGATCTCGACGAGAAGAATGGGGTATTAGTCCGAGGCCTGATTATACCATGGAACCCAGAGTACATATCTTCCTTCATCCATTTCGGGAACTTGGAATTCACAGAGAGCGCCCACGCTTACTTGTATTCGAGGACCGCTAGGGGGATAGGGAGAGACATTACCGATGTGATCTGCAACAGGGAGTACAAATATCCTGGAGTTGGGGCAGCACCTGGACGGATCAGTTATAGCGACCTTAGCATCGAAGCTAAGGTGATGATGAAATTTTGCATCTCCGACTTGATCCCGAGGAAGAATGACACATGGATTCAGCCCTACTACGCCGAGCTCCTCTACTGCCTCATAGACGGACATCAGATCGACATAGGGCGCATTATGTATGAGGAGTACGAGCGCCACTGGGAAAAGAAGAGGAAGCCTTTCATCTTCCCGAACTTCATCACAGCGTACTGCAAGTATCATGGGGTCGACGATATTGAGGAGGGGGATTGCGAGGTCACTGCCCTTTCACCCTCGACCATTGAGGTACAGCTCAACAGGTATCAGTTGAGGAACCCCACAGCAGCCGCTGCTGATGTAGGAGGGCAATTCCAGCCGAATGATTCCGATCATGAGGATGCTATGGAGGCCGATGTTGGCGAAGCCCCGATTCCAGATATTCCGTTTGTCCATCATGCAACGCATGCACCAGCTGGAGCACCACAGGGGTCTGGAGGATTTGACTTCTTCGAATTCCGTACCTACCTCGACAGCCGTTTCGACAGGATTGATGCCAACAACGCGGCCATGCGACAGGACATCGACAGGCACATTGTCCAGCACAACCGCGATTGGGAGATATTCGAGGAGCACCGCCGAGAGGATAGGCAGCACATGTGGGAGCAGCAACAGCTGATCCAGCAACAGCAGGAAGCTCTACGACAGTCCAATGAGCTCATGAATGACATGTGGAGTGACTTTTATGGGGACTACCATCCCGATGATTAGTCCTTCCACTTGTCCACTCTCAGCCGACCGAGGCCAAACCCTTCGGTAACATCTAGTATCACTTCTTATTACTCATTCTCTTTTGCTAGGGGGCTATCTTAAGAATCGTAAGGGGGATGGGATGTGAACCATGATGTTAAGTTTTGTTTGGTTTTGTGTCGATTAGTATCTTGTTCTTTATTTCCATTTGCACGTTTACTGCTTTCTTAGATTTTTTAGGTTGCATTCATCCTAGGATAGTTTTGCATGTTTTATATGGAGTTTATTACCGAATTTTTTGAACTTTTTTATTGGATAGATCAACTAGCTATGCCATTAATCGTATGCTTCATCTCTATGAATTTGTTTGAGGTTTTTCTCGCTTGGCTTGTCACATTTATGTATTGCACTTAGTTGAGCTAGGTAGTCTCGACATCACTTAGTGGTGTTTTCTCTACTGCGGTTCACGAAGGCCTTTATAATAGGATGATGCATGTTAGGGTCTTATGGTTGTTTCTCGAGTAATTATGTACCCAAGAGGCAACAAGTCTTCACCATGCTTTGAGATTGCTAAATGCCTAGGAAGGAGGTAGGGTGAGTTTGTGTGATCCTTTGTTTATAACCTATTCTTCCGAATAGGTTTGGGGAGGGGGTTACACCATCGTTAGACTTGTTTCTGTTTTTCATTCTCGTATCGTGAGTTTATTTTCCTTTTTCCGTAAATTTTGTACTCCAACCTATTCTTTCGAATAGGTTTGGGGAAGTCGTGTGAGTCTTTTTGTTTCCCTTTTTGTTATGCTACTGCTGGCTAGAAAAAAATCGAAAAAAAAGAAAGAAAAATTCCAGGAAAAAAAAGAGAAAAAGAAAAAAAAGAATCTGGAAAGAAAAAAAAAAGAAAAAAGAGAAGACCCCAAAAAAGCAAAGAAGGGTCCAAAAAAGAAAAGCCAAATAGCAGTTTAGCAAAATTTTGAGTCTTTTCCATTTTTCGTATTGTTTGTAATCGTGTTTTTCTATTTTTTATCTTTTTGTCTTGAGTGTCATCTGTTCTAGACCACCCTCGTCCTGCCATTCAGGAAGTGGTGAATAGCTTAAGACTTTAATTGAGAGATGGGTAGAATAGGGGAGAGTTATCTTTTATAAGGAACCCTCCTTCGTTTGATGAGAGCCAGTACTGGTTCGACCTCTTTTGAGGGAAAGTCTTAACATGGTGGAACAGCAGTAAGTCCTCAGTTTCATAGGCACGGGGCAATCATTCGTATCTTAGCATGCATCATTACGTCGTCACTGACTAGGTCCAGGTAGAGAATGTTACGAGAGACTATCTTGTCTTGACATAAGTGCTTATGTGGTTGTGTATAAGTCAATCGAGGTATTCTTCAACCTATATTCATGTTTTGATTTGTATGGTTTTTGTTCATATGTTATTTGGTAGATTCAGTAGATAATTCATTTTATTTGGCATGAAACTCCATTTTGTGTCTTGCATGTTTTTTGTATTAGAGTCTTAGCTTAGTTGCTTGAGGACAAGCAAAGGTTCGGTTTGGGGAGTTTGATGAATGTGTATTTTACACTTTCATTCGAGTCTTTTTCACCTAATTTCGCTATCCTCTATGTTAATTTAGCTATTTTTTAGTACATTTTATTAGAATAGTGTCACGTTTCCCTTTAGAATTTATTTTATAGGTTTTGGTTGAAATTCGGAGATTTCGGGGGAATTATATTGAAGTCTAAAAGGAATTGGTGTTCCAGAAGCCTATTTGGAGTATCTGAAGGTTTCCGGATAGGATTTGGAGTCTAGGGGTCGAATCTGGAGGTTAGAAGGCCATTAGAAGTCTGAAACCGAGTCCAAAAAGGTGAAGAAATCCAAATCCGCGTCGAAAAACGCGGAAATTCCGCGAAATATTGGGGGGCGAACCGCCGCATCACCGGGCGAACCGCCCCAGAGGAAATTCGGGGCCTATATATAGAGCTCAAGTTTTTCTCCGAAAATCATATCTTTCCAAGCCTACTTTCTCACCTCTCTCTATAGTTTTAGGTAGGAACTTCCCGGGGCCTGTCCTAGGAGTTCCATAGCTTAGGGGATACTTTTTCATAGCAAATTGGAGCGCGTAGGATCGCAATCACCCGGAGATTGACAACCTTCGGTAACTTTGTATCTTACAGTTTTTATCTACTTATTTTATTCTTCTTTCAATATGTTTTCTTCTATGATTGCTATTGATTGCATGCCTATTATGAGTAGCTAAACTTATCATTGGTGGTAGTATGTGAATTCTTAGCGAGGCAAGATAATCATGCTAATGGCTATATCGCGCATTATACTCCGTGTCATTGCTTTATTTCGTTGGTCAGTTGCAACCAAAATTCTCGTATGTTGTATTGATTGTTATGCACGCATGGACACTAGTCGACCATCAGACCAATTATCTTCGTAGTGTTGAATAATTACAGAACACATTAGGACAATCGTTGTTGACTAGTCAGACCAAATTATCTTCGTAGTGCTTAATACTTGCAACAGGACACAGGATTGATTCAAAGATCTCTATGCAAGACCGAGGAATTTATGCATGATTATTATGTTAAGAAGGACCATAGTATCACCAATCTCCATTATCTGTTTGAAAATCCCTATTGCTTTTTATCTGCTGTTTTATATTCTCTAGTTAAATAGATAAAGCTAGTTATAGTCCTGAGAGAACGACACTCGAGTCATTCTACTACTACACTACGGTTTTCGTTGTAGTTGTGGATTGCCTTTGGCTAAATAACAAATATTATTTGCTGAATCGAGACCTGACAAATCTCCGTTCATCAACGACCACGGAACGGACTCGGTCCATGATGTTCCCATAACGGCGCATGGTTGTTCGAGGATGAAATCTGAACAATGGAGGAACCCACCGGAGCTGTCATCAATGTATGTTCTACACCGATGTGTCTATGGGAACCGGAGTTGAGGAAGTGATGCTAGTCGTCCTTGGAGTCTCAGGTCTTTATTATCACATATACTTATTCATGTGCTTTGGGTGAAACCAACGTTTGCACCCGTGATCGGGTAGATACGGTCCATCTGGACACTTGACAATATGTATAGGGATGGTGATAGTTGATCGCTGAAGTAGATTCATCTCTCGTGTGTAAAATATGAGAGAACTACTCAAGTCGTTCATAGTTGTATTGGCTAAATATATTCCGGGATCTACTATCAAGCGAGATGAGATGTGGAGTTTATGAGTAGTTTTCTCTTTAGTTTTCCCTCGTACATTGTCAGGTACGTATTGAGTACTGACCATGATTTAGATATTTACCACATTACTTTCAACAAGTTTTGATTCATTAACGATTTTTTCACGTTACAAGGTATGGTAATTCGTCGACCCTACTAGAATTTACGGAGGGAAAACACCAAACTCACCAAGTACATTTAATCATTACCAAATCAACAATTTTGGTAACTTCTGAATTCATCCATCATACAACAGATGAACAATGCATTGCACTATAAATTACAGGCAGAAACAAAGTGTAACACAAAAGAAAGAAAAAAATAATCATTTTCATCATGGCATTTGAAGACCAAACTTCTGATACAGAGCTTTGACATTGTTGAGAATTGCTAAGGTGTTACTCATATACTCCTGCGCCCTCTGCACCCTCACCTTAAACTCACCCACACCCGTCGATCCCATCTCCTCCATCGACTCCACACACGTCTCCTGATCAGTCATCGCGGCACTTATCCACGTCAGCAAGTCACTCACCCTCATCTCGGTCAACACTTTCTCCCCTGGCCCCACACGGATCAACTCGGCCGACTTCACGAGTTGACTCACCGAGTCATCGAACAACTCGGCACAGTCCTTGAGAGCCGGATCGGTGGCAGAGAAGTTTTTCAGTGTGGAGACCTCGAGGATGCTGGCGTGTAGAGAGAGGTTGAAGAACCGGAGAGGATCGTTGTTGATTGGCGGTGTGTTGAGTGGGGATATGGAGGAGAAGCACGATTTAGGGTACCGAGTCACGGCGCAGAGGGTTCGGAGTGACTCGGCCGAGTCGGAGGTGAGTTCGGATGGTTTTGATGACTCGGTGGTTGTGTCTTGGATGAGGATGGCGAGGAGGGAGGCCATTAGGAGGGTTAGGAGGATGGCGGAGGAGATGGCGATGATTTTTCGGCGGCGAGTGGTGGTTGGGGGGTTTGGGGTTTCGGAGGGGTTTACTTTGTTGTAGCCTTTGATGAATTTTGCAGATTCCATTGCTGTGTGTTGTAGAAACTAGAAACAATTGTGGAACTCTTAATTTGATCAAAATGGAATTGTTTATGGATAACACGTTTGATTTAGTTTGACCCGGCGGTAATGCCTTCGGAGAAGGCCTACGGACGTGTTCGTATCATCGTATGTACCGGGTACGTATTTTCTTCAACTGTACTCCTTTCAGTTAAATGATTTATTATCTCTGTATTATTATTATAAATTTATAATCAAGATTACCGTATGACCAGGGACCAGGAGCCAAGCCAGGATTTTGAAACGCCTAGGGCTAAATTATTAAAAAAAATTAATAAACCAACTTACATTAATTATAAAACTAAACAAAAAGCTACAAAATTATTCAAAAATTCGGTGTCATATATGTAATAAAGTATAAACAAAGGGTCATTTAGCAAAATGACAGATCGACTTCTTTCTTTCTTCCTTATTTTTCTCTCTTCCCAAAACTCGCTCCCGTGTCCGGCGGCCTCTGGATCTTCTCCTCCCGCGTCTGGATTTGCTCCTCTGTTTCATGGAGGCGCCGCCACCACGATGCCGACGGGTTCGAACGCCTGTACACCGGCCCTTGTAAAACCCTAACCTTCTTACTCTACTTCCTCCTTCAAACCCTAGCCTCGACGACTTTTCCTTCAGCGCCTTTCCTTCCTCTGCCACTTCCTTCACCTTCTCCGGGGGCGGTGGTGGTGGATTTGGTACCGGTGGTGATGGATTTGAAGATTTATCATCACTGTTCGGTCATCATGGTTCCCAATCGCCTAACGAGTTTAATCCGTTTGATTTTCTCAATAACTACATCAATAATCTTCAGTCCAGAGGTGCTAATATTCAGCTTGTGTTTGAGGGAGGTGGTGCTGGTGGTGGTATGATGGGCGGTGGGGGAGGTTTGCCTATGAATTTTGGGGATTATTTTGTTCGGCCTAATCGGTATGGGACTCCACCCGCGGCTAAGTCTGTCGTGGAAGGGTTGCCTGATGTGAGTATTACTGATGAGTTGTTGGCTTCTGATTCATCCCAGTGTGCTGTATCCCATGATTTCACTTTAACATCCCATGACTTCACTTTAACATCTCATGATCTTAAAAACAGGAAGAAAACAAGTATTCAATTTTTTCCATCGTATCAACTATATATCCCATGATTTCACTTTAACATGCCATGATTTCATTTTAACATCCCATGATTTCACTTTAACATCTCATGATCTCAAAAATGGGAATAAAAAAAGTATTCAATTTTTTCCATCATATCAATTATATATCCCATGATTTCACTTTAACATTCCATGATCTCAAAAACCGGAAGAAAAAAGTATTTAATTTTTTTCATCGTATCAACGATATATCCCATGATTTTTCTTTAACATGCCATGATTTGAGTTTAACATCCCATGATTTCACTTTAACATCTCATGATTTCACTTTAACATCCCATGATCTCAAAACGGGAAGAAAAAAAGTATTCAGTTTTTTCCATCATATCAACTATATATCCCATGATTTCACTTTAACATCCCATGATTTAACTTTAACATTCCATGATCTAAAAAACAGGAAGAAAAAAAGTATTCAATTTTTTCCATCATATCAACAATATATCCCATGATTTCACTTTAACATGCCATGATTTGACTTTAACATCCCATGATTTCACTTTAACATCCCATGATTCTTCTCAACAGCCTTGTCTTTACAGTAAAGAACTGAAAAACTCAGCACAAACCACGTGAGTCAGAGGACTACTGGTATAAATTAAAGGAATTCATCTATTTTGTAAATCACGTGAGTCAGAGGATCGAGCAACTTGAGTGCTAGGGACAGTGGCGAATATAGGAGTATTTTTCAGGGGTGTCAAAATGTAAAGATGTGATTTTTAGGTGGGTCAAAAATGCAAATTTAACTAATTTTGTTTTTTTAAAAGAACTACTGAAGTTAGGGGGTCAAGTGACCCCACTGGACCCCGGTGGCTCCGCCACTGGCTAGGGATGAGCACCGGTGGTAATCTGTGGTAATGATTAAAAAAAAAAACCTCTGACCGCTTACAGTATCGTCCGTAGATGATTAGCAATTTCCTAATCGAGCAATAAACACTACAAGAATTCTGTCAATTAGCGACGGAACGGATCAGTCTTTTAGCGACGGATGAAACAAATTCGTCGTAGAGCGCGTTCCTAAACCATTAGGGGCGGATAAGTTTTGCGACGGATGGTTATCTGTCGCAAATTTAGCGACGGATGAGTCATTCGTCGCAACATATAGAGATGGATGACGTCATCCGTCTCTATGCAGCGACGGATGACTCATCCGTCTCTGGTCAAGGTTGACCAAAATTAAATAAAAAACTAAGTAAAAAACAACATTGCGACGGATGACGTCATCCGTCGCTGTTTAGCTACGGATGACTCCTCCGCCGCAGCATGGATATATATATACGGGACTTAATCTCAGATCGATGATAACAACAAACAGAATCCTCCGCCCCCCTCGCGTTTTCACCACCGGCGAACACCCCCCTTCCCATATCTTCTTCATTTCTTCACCACTTCAAGCAATCTTATAGGCATTTCGAAGCTCTTCCATCAAGGAACAAGGGTAGCTAGTCAATTGCGTGATTCTTTCACCATTTCTTCCGCAATCAAAGGTATTAACTTCTAACCCTAACTTGTCTAAATTTGAGTATTCTTCATTTTTTTCCGATTTCATTGAATGGTATGCATTCTACTAGTATCTATTATGTTATGTAGCTCAAATTGGGGGGGATGCACAAGTTTTGGTTGGTGAATTGATAGATTTGGGATGAATTGGGTATTTTAGGAATTGAGACTTTGATTGTGTTGAATTGATATTTGGAGTATTGAGACTTTGTTTGGGTTGATTGGAGACCTCTAGAATTTAGTTGTAGTATGATTCGACCGTAATTAGTTGTAATTAATTGTTAATGAAAATGTATAATATAGACATATTGTAACTATAATGCAAAGTAAAAATTGATAATAAAAATGAATAGGAATTATGGGTATTTTATCAAAATATGATAAATTATATCAATTATATTTAATTACACGTATGTTAAATGGCAAGTAAAAACATAAAAAATAGCAAATGAAAAAATTTCGTTATAGAGAATGTACTAAACTTTCATTGGCCAGGTTTAGCATTCAATTATGAATCCCGATCGTACTTGGATGTATAGTAGGATTGCATATGGGATAATTTTGCCTACGTTTGTAGAAGGGGTCAATGCATTTGTTGAATTTGCATTGTCAAAACCTGAGTGTCTGAGCAGTGGGATGATGAAGTGTCCTTGCAACCAGAAGAAATGTAGGAACAGTAAGTACTTGCCCTCTACGATGGTTGTAGAACATTTGAAGCGTAATGGTTTTGTGACTAAATATGAGGTGTGGAATCATCATGGTGAGGCATCTCGTACGTTGGGGGATTATACACAGATGTCGGGGAAGCGTAGAAGAAGGGAGGAGAGTAGTGCTCCACCAGGTGCCTCTACTCATGATGATTCCACAGGGGACCGGATGGAAGAGATGGTCCGTAACGCTGCGGGTCAAGAATTTATGGAGGGTGTTGTTAATGAGGAGCCTCTGAATGCTGAGTCGCAGCAGTTCTTTGACTTGTTGGAAGCGTCCAAGATGCCACTCTACCCGGGGTGCAGGATGAATGAATTGTCCTGCTTGTCTAGAATTATGAGCAACAAGGAGGGTGGTGGGAATTCTGAAAGCAGCTGCAGCGATTGGTTGAGTTTGATCACGGATATTGCGCTTGAAGGAAGCCTAGTTCCAACAAACTATTACCAAGTGCAGAAGAAGATGAAGGCGATGGGATTGCCTATGGAGAAAATAGATTGCTGTCCGGGTATGTGTATGATCTATTGGGGGAGGATGAAGATCTGTTGAACTGCAAACATTGTGGGAAGGAACGGTATAGTCGTTACAAGGAGGGCGCTGCAATGAAACGACAGAAGAAGAATCTCTCCCACAAGAAAATGTGGTACTTCCCTATAGGTCCTCGTCTGAAGAGGTTGTATGCATCAGATGCATGTGCAGATAAGATGCGTTGGCACAAGGAGAGAGTAGTGGCGGATGACCAAGAGGGTAAGATGGGTCACCCATCAGACTCGCCGGCATGGAAAGAGTTTGATGTGAAATATCCACAGTTTGCAGCCCAGTCTAGAAATGTAAGGTTGGGATTTAGTACTGATGGTTTCAACCCGTTTGGTGGTGAACGGAGGTATTCGTGCTGGCCAGTGATGCTTACACCTTACAACTTGTCTTTCGGTGACTGTTTGAAAGAACCATTCATGTTCTTGACTATGTTGGTGCCAGGGACGGATGATCCAAGACAGAAGTTGGATGTCTTCTTGCAGCCACTGATGAAGGAGCTTATAGAGTTGTGGGAGAATGGTATCCCGGCATATGATGTCTCCACAAAGACGAACTTTACTTTGACAGCAGCACTACTCTGGACCATCAGTGATTTCCCTGCGTACTCCATGTTGTCTGGAAGGAAACCATCCGGATTCAAGGCATGTCCACATTGTTTGGATGATGTTGATTCACACTATCTGCCGAAGATTCGAAAGGAATCTTGGTTTGATTGTCATCACAGGTTTCTAAACGATGACCACCCGTTCAGAAAGAACAAGACTCAGTTTCTTAAGAACAAAGTGGTGGTGAAGAAGGCCCCTAAAGAACTAACAAGTGCACAACAATTTCCTATTATAGAACACTTGGGGTACAAGAAAGTAACAGAGGTTGGGTGGCAAGAGCATAACGAGAAGATCAAAAGCGAACATGGATGGAAAAAGAGAAGCATGCTATGGGATTTGCCTTATTGGAGTAATCTTCGCATACATCATATCTTGGATGTCATGCATATTGAGAAGAACGTATTTGAGAACTGCTTCAACACCATATGTGACATTGCCAACAAAACAAAGGACACGGTTAAGTCCAGGGAAGAGTTGGAGACTCTATGCAGGAGGCCCGGGTTGTCCAAGAAGAATGCTGATGGCAAGTGGCCCAGGGCAGTTTACACTTTGACCAAAGAGGCTAGAGAGGCTCTTTATGATTGGGTGGAGTTGTTGAAGTTCCCCGACAATTATGCATCTAAATTTGCTCGATGTGTGGACACGAATAAGACAAAGATGTATGGGATGAAGAGCCTTGATTGTCATGTGTTCATGGAGAGGCTCATCCCGGTTGCATTTCGCAACCTCTTAGATATATAGACCAATATGGAGTGCCTTGACCGAGTTGAGCTTGTTCTTCAAGAATCTATGCACACGGGTTGTTGAGGTTGAAGTGTTGAAGACGCTGAAGGCTAACATACCCGTGATTCTATGCAAGCTCGAGCGTATCTTTCCACCTAGCTTCTTTGATTCCATGGAACACTTACCCCAGATGAAGCGTTGCTAGCCGGACCTATTCAGTATCGTTGGATGTATCCCTTTGAGAGGTAAATATTTTACTACCATATTTACAAACATATGTCACACATAATTGTATAGTATATCTAATTATGTCATACATATTATAACAGATACTTAGGCAAGCTGAAGCATTATGTGAAGAACAAAGCTCAGCCTGAGGGTTCGATTGCCAATGCATACATTCGAGCAGAGACTGCAACTTTCTGCTCCTGTTTCTTTGACACTGGGGTCCCTTCGAAGACATCTAGGCCGGCTAGAAATGCCGACACATTTCAGGTGCAAGAGGACCATAAAGTTGCATTATCAATCTTTAAGGTTTCGGGGAGGGCATATGGTGAGGAAAAAGTGGCATATTTGACGGATAAGGAGTACAATGCTGCACATTCGTATGTCCTTCAGAATTGTGCAGAGCTACAGCCATTCCGTGTCAAGTTTGCTAGGTTAGTTGCCTTCTTACATTTTACGATTGAATTAAAACCTTATATTAGAGAAACTGCAAGTGGTAGTATTAAACCAAATATGCGCATCATGTGCAGTTTCTTCAGCGACCGTTGTGTGGAGGCGAATCCTGTAGTGGCGGATGACACAATTGAGGACATGCTCAAAGAGGCTCTAGTATCCGAATTTCCAACATGGTTCAAGGAGCATGTACAAAACCCGGACAACAACGTAACATGTCCTTACTTAATAGCACTAGCAAGTGGACCTGGGAGAAGATACTCCTCCTTCCCATCTTACATTGTAAATGGACTTAGGTTCAACACCAGTGAGTGTGGATCGACAAATGCTACAGTTAATGGTGGGGTTTGTGTCTTGGGGACAGACATTGGTGATGAGCTCTACGATTACTATGGGAAGCTTAGGCGTATTGTTCGCCTTGAATATCCCGGAGTACCTTTGAAAAGAACAATGTTGTTTGATGTTGATTGGTATGATCCCACTGATGTAGGCACCAGAACGATTAAGGAGTATGATATGGTGGAGATAAACTATAAGAAGAAGTACAAAGTGTACGAACCATTTATCTTGGCAAGTCAAGCACTTCAAGTTGTATTTCTTGAATTTCCTACCTTGAAAAATGATAAGGGCGATTGGTTAGCTGTTGTACCTATAAATGCTCGATCCAAAGTTGAGTATGTGGAGAAGGACGAGTCAATCAACAACTCGTACCAAGAAGAAGATGTCGATGGTCAGGCTAGAAAATCTGTACAGGCTACGGTAGAAGAAATACAGCTGCATGATGATGTTTTCATTGACTTAGAACCAGAAGAGGTCATAGAGGGTATGTGAATTAGTACTACATAGTTTGTGGTAGTTAGATTAGACTTAGCTATTAGTTTGATAATAAATAGATGTCGTTCAGTACTATAACTCTGTTTTACATGTTTTTTATTCAATTGTGTATGTACTAACACTTATATTTTTTTATTTCAGATGCCACTGATGAACGCGGGTTTTGTCGGGTCCGGTTCAAGCAAATAAATTTGTTATTTAGCCAAAGGCAATCCACAACTACAACGAAAATCGTAGTGTAGCAGTAGAATGACTCGAGTGTCGTTCTCTCAGGACTATAACTAGCTTTATCAAATGTAATTTAGAATATAAAAACAGCAGACAGATAGCAAAGGGGTTTCTAACAGATAATGGAGATTGGTGATAGTATGATCCTTCAAAGCATAACGGGTCGATAATCATGCATAAATTCCTCGGTTTTGCATGGAGATCTTTGATCAATCTAATGTCCTGTTGCAATTATTAAGCACTACGAAGATAACGATTCTGACAAGTCAAGCACTATTGTCCTATTGTGTTCCGTAATTATTCAACACTATGAAGATAAACTCGCGTACAGGTCGACGAGGGTCCAATTGTGCATAATAACTAATACAACATACGAGAATTTAGGCTGAGCCTGATCAACGAAATAAAGCAATAACACGGAGTATAATGCGCGATATAGCCATTAGCATGATTATCTTCCCTTCGCTAAGAATTCCAATACTACCACCAACGATAAGTTTAGCTACTCATAATAGGCATGTAATCAACAGAAATCATAGAGGAAAACATGTTGAAAGAATATAAAAATAAGTAGAATAAACTGTAAGATACAATGTTACCGAAGGTTGTCAATCTCCGAAGAATTGCGATCCTACAAGCTCCAAACTGCTATGAAAAAGAGTCCCCTAAGCTACGAACCCCCAGAACAGGCTCTGGGAAGTCCCTACCTAAAACTACAGAGAAAGGTGAGAAAGTAGGTCTGGAAAAGTATGAATTTCGGAGAAAACTGAGCAACTATATATAGGCCTCGAAATATTGTGGGGCGGTTCGCCCCACACACCGGGCGGTTCGCCCCAGAGTGATTTTCGCGGAATTCCGCGTTTTTGGATTTCTTCCCATTTTCGGACTCGGTTTCTGACTTCTAGTGGCCTTCTAACCTCCAGATTCGGCCCTAGACTCCAAATCCTATCCGGAAACCTTCAGATACTCCAAATAGGCTTCTGGAACACCAATTCCTTGTCAACTTCAATATAATTGCCCGGAAATCCTCGATTTTCAACCAAAACCTGTAAAATAAAATCTAAAGGGAAACGTGACACTGTTCTAAAAAAATGCACTAAAATATAGCTAAATTAACATAGAGGATAGCTAAAATAGGTGAAAAAGACTCGAATGAAAGTGTAAAATACACATTCATCAAACTCCCCAAACCGAACCTTTGCTTGTCCCCAAGAAACTAAGCTAGACTCTAATGCAAAAAACAATGCAAGACACAAAATGGAGTCTCATGCCAAATAAAATGAACTAATCTACTGAATCTACCAAAAACATATGAACAAAAACCATATAAATCAAAACATGAATATAGGTTGAAGAATACCTCGATTGACTTATACACATCCACATAAGCACTTATGTCAAGACAAGATAGTCTCTCGTAACATTCTCTACCTGGACCTAGTCAGTGACGACGTAATGAAGCATGCTAAGATACGAATGGTTGTCCCGTGCCTATGAAACTAAGGACTTACTGCTGTTCCACCATGTTAAGACTTTCCCTCAAAGAGGTCGAACCAGTACTGGCTCTCATCAAACGAAGGAGGGTTCCCTATAAAAGATAACACTCCCCTATTCTACCCATCTCTAAAGTAAAGTCTTAAGCTATTCACCACTTCCTGAATGGCAGGACGAGGGTGGTCTAGAATAGATGACACTCAAGACAAAAAAGATAAAAAATAGAAATTACAACACGATTACGAACATTACAAGAATTGGAAATGAGACACAACACTTTGCTAAACTGCTATTTGGCTTTCTTTTTTGGACCCTTCTTTTGCTTTTTTGGGGTCTTTTCTTTTTTTTTTTTCTTTCCAGATTTTTTCTTTTTCTTTTTCTCTTTTTTTTCTGGAAGTTTTTTCTTTCTTTCTTTTTTTCGATTTTTTTTTCTAGCCAGCAGTAGCATAAAAAGAGAAACAAAATGACTCACACTACTTCCCCAAACCTATTCGAAAGAATAGGTTGGAGTACAAAATTTACGGAAAAGGAAAAACAAACTCACGATACGGAAATGAAAAACGAAAACAAGTCTAATGATGGGGCAACCCCCTCCCCAAACCTATTCGGAAGAATAGGTTATAAACAAAGGATC
This sequence comes from Plantago ovata, assembly GCA_028274465.1. NCBI lineage: Eukaryota > Viridiplantae > Streptophyta > Magnoliopsida > Lamiales > Plantaginaceae > Plantago > Plantago ovata. The sequence continues at coordinate 100,214,488 of CM051456.1, read as the reverse complement.
ACACAACCTCACACTACCTCCTTCCTAGGAATTTAGCAATCTCAAAGCATGGTGATGACTTGTTGCCTCTTAGGTACATAATTACTCGGGAAAACAACCATAAGACCCTAACGTGCATCATCCTATTATAAAGGCCTTCGTGAACCGCAGTAGAGAAAACACCACTAAGTGATGTCGAGACTACCGAGCTTAACTAAGTACAATACATAAATGTGACAAGCCAAGCGAGAAAAACCTCAAACAAATTCATAGAGATGAAGCATATGATTAATGGCATAGTTGGTTGATCTATCCAATAAAAAAGTTCAAAAAATTCGGCAATAAACTCCATATAAAACATGCAAGACTATCTTAGGATGAATGTAGTGAATGCAACCTAAAAATCTAAGAAAGCAGTAAACGTGCAAATGCAAATGCAGACGGATAAAACATGCAAGGTACTATACTCATCCTACCAATACCAAGCTCCAAACTAACAACATCAGATCACTTAAATCCCATCCCCCCTCATGAAATTAACGCTAGTCCCTAGCAGTAAGAAAATGAGGAAATAAGATGTGATACTAGATGTTACCCCATGGTTTGGCCTCGGTCGGCTGAGTATGCTGCTTGTGAGTTATTGGGCCTGCTCTGGGAGCTTTATAGAGTGTCATCAGGTCTTCTGGTATGCGTGGTAGTTTCAATCATAGGCCGGACAGGAACAACTCCTCCATTAGTATCATCATTGCCCGTATGGCCTTCATTGTCACTACTGTCACGCACATCGTCACTAGTAGAGTTGCAGTGTCGAAGGGAATCTTCAAGATTGGCCGCCTCTGTTATGGAATCTTCCACCCGGTATCTCTCCAACGGGTTGTGAACTATTGAAGGGGAAAGGGCAGTGGTATCAGAACCTCCCTCTCCAATGTTTTACACCCCGTGGAGGTTACAACCAGCTGCTCGGATATTCAGAAGTCTTCTACCATCTTTTCCTATGTCGACCACATTCTCTACGGTTGATCCGACCGATGTCTATATGATGCTCCCTTTAGAGGCAGGCAAGGGGCACCCCAACGAGGGGCCGGGCACCCATGTCATTATGTTTTGGAACCAAGCTAGCGCTTCGGAACCTTCTAGCAACTGCGAACTCAAGATTGAATCCGTCGCGGCAAGATTTGTAAGAAAATATGGTCAGAGTTACCCCTAGGGTACGCAGCGGAATTTCAAAAATTTTCTTAACATACAGGTTAATTGATTATGTATATGCCATATATATTTAAACACATCAATTAGAAGACTAACCTTACTTCCAAAGCAGCTTCCAAGTCTTCGTAATAATCCGGTGTATCTTCTCCTTCGTCGAAGTCGAAGATATCTGCAATACTTTGATTATCTGCAAGACAATAAAAGTTAGTTTCCAGCTCCTAGAACCTCAACCTTGGTATCCACGGATGAACAACCTATCGGAAAGAATGCTAGGATATTCTTTGTGTGACCAAGAAGATGGGGCGGCGATTCCTCCGGAAGTTGGCGCGCGCGTGGGTGGCTAAGAGGAGGGGAGAGTTTTTATTTTCTCTAAGAAAACTGGGTAGAATGACTGTCAAAGTCTATGTCAAAAACTCTCTAATAGTCTACTATATATAGTAGTCAATAGAAGCCTAAAACATAAGCAATTAGACTTCGTAAAGGAATAAGAATCTAATTCTTATCGCACAAGGAAACCAATATCAAGTCTAGATTCATTCCCAATCAAATTAAAACTCAATCAGGAAAATCTAACTTATCCCTTGGACTTCTAATAGAGGAAGGAGTCGAACTCCTTCCCCTCATCCATCACTGCGCGCGCGCGCGCTCTCCCAGGGACAGTAGGTGGGTCCCGATTTTGGGACCCACTTATAGTTCTAAGGCAATTCAAACTCCAAGTAGATTTTGCCATGTGCATATGTTAATTCTAAATTAACATATCCTTTTAATCAAACCTCCATTATATTTCCAAAATATAATCTTTAATTGTATTTACATAAAATACAATTAATTAGCCAATTCAATTAATAATTCCAAATCATTAATTGAGCCACCAAATATTATAATTAATTCCAAATCAATTATAATCCATCAATCACAATTAATTCCAAATTAATTGCGATTCCAACTTCAAGGATATTCTGATAGACTGAATCACCACATAGTGTGACCCATAGGGCCTCATCGTATTAAGCAAGTCCTAGACTATGCAACATGGAATTCCTAGACGGTTCCATTTGCAATATTAATACGTGAGGACGTTTGAGAGGTTTCTCAAAGCTAACCCTTTCGTTGCGAAGCCTGTTGCGCTCAACGCGGCGATGGTAACGTCCCTTCATCTGACTTGCTCGAATGTATCTAGGATCGATGAAGTGTCTATCCCAATAATACATCCACAGGCGTATTCAGTGAGTTGCATGGTGAATCCAATATCTATTATGACCATCATAATAATATTGATACGCTGGCCAGCGATTTTACCATCACAACTATGAACGACTATGAGCAGTGCTCTCCTGTGCTACAGTTGAGAGATGAATCCTTCACAGAATCACTTATCACCCCCATTTGTATGTAGCCATAATCCTGGATCGTGTCTTAGGTCAGCTGCTTATTCAGAGCTGACATCGACGGGTCCACCAAGGATATGGGGCAACAAATGTGATGATAAAGTCCTGTAAGTACAAAGGACGAATGGCATCACTTCGACAACTCACCGGTTCTGATAGACACGTCGGTGTAGAGTATACATCGATGGGAGTGTCCGGTGGGTACTTCCATTGTTCGATAAAGCTTCTTCGAACAACTATGCACAGTTATGGGAACGTTCCTTGATTGTCCAACAATCCGTTCCGTGGCCGTGGGATCGGCTCACACTTGCTCCAACAAGTATAACCTCCACGCATACTAGTCTTGTCAGGTTCATTCAGACCCCCACATCCGAGATGAACCACGACTAGGGAGAGTTTTGGATAGATGATAACTCACATAGCTCCCACTAACTGTGTGATCGGTCATCTATCCGAGGGGACATGTTCAATATCAATACAGACAGTAATAAAGATATGACATGCTGCAGCCTGGTGTAATATAAATATGAAAGCGATACTCAATAGTAAAATGCAACAAACATATATTATATTACGTTGACCTGTGTAATAGTACATATATGTCCTCTATAAGGGCACCATGCCCTTAGTAAGGACTGTCTTTAGGACATATACACTATCAATCTCCCACTTGGACTAGAGCCAGTCACCTTTATGCCTAATGCCCAGATTAGCATAATGTCTTAAGTGGACTTCCACTGATAAGACCTTGGTGAAAGGATCTGCCACGTTGTCCGTGGTAGAGACACGTTCTATACTAACTTCTCCTCTATCAATAATCTCACGTTTAACGTGATACTTTGTAAATACATGTACGTTCTTGTTTGTAGATCTAGGCTCCTTAGCTTGAGCGACGGCGCCCGTATTGTCCCAATAAATCGTTATTGGACTAGGAGCAGGAACAACCCTCAATTCCTTCAAGAACTCTGGAATCCAGACAGCTTCTTTCGAAGCTTCTGATCCAGCAATGTACTCGGCTTCTGTGGATGAGTCAGCAATCGTGGCTTGCTTAGAACTCTTCCAACAGATAGCTCCTCCGTTCAATTTGAATACGTATCCTGTCTGTGACTCAAAGTCATCAGGATCTGATTCAAATCCAGCGTCGACATAACCAGACATCTTTAATTCTGGTTCTCCACCAAACACCAAGAACATTTTCTTAGTCCGTCGAAGGTACTTAAGAATGTTCTTTACAACAGTCTAGTGAGGTACTCCTGGATTCTATTGGTGTCGACAAGTGACACCAAGCGCATATGCCACATCGGGCCTTGTGCAATTCATTGCATACATTATAGACCCTACTGCCGAAGCATAGGGCACACGACTCATTGCATTTCTTTCTTCATCAGTTTTAGGACTATCCTTAACTGATAAGACAATCCCATGCCTAGCTGGGAGAATGCCTCTCTTTGAGTCGTCCATCTTATAACGCTTCAGTATTTTGTCGATGTAGGTGGACTGTGTCAATCCTAACATCCTCTTGGATCTATCTCTATAGATCTTGATCCCTAGGATGTTCACCCAAGTCCTTCATTGAGAAGGTACTCGATAACCAAACTTTAGTCTCTTCTAGCATAGAGACATTGTTTTCCATGATCAAAATGTCATCAACATAGATGATCATGAAAACGATTCCCTTGTCGCTGTGCCTAGTGTAGACACAGGGATCTTCCTTGCTTCTGATGAAGTCAAACCATTTGACAGCTTCATCAAAGCGGATATTCCAGCTCCTAGACGCTCGCTTTTGCCCATAGATGGATCTTTGTAATTTGCATACAGCAGTCGGCCTGGTTTTACTAATAAAACCTTCCATCTGTACCATACATACCTCTTCCTCAAGGTTTCCATTGAGGAAGGCAGTCTTTACATCCATCTGCCCGATCTCATAATCATAGTAGGCAGCTAGCTATCGCAAGTAGAATTCAAATGGACTTCATTTTTGCTACCGGTGAAAAGGTTTCATCGTAATCGATGCCATACCTTTGCGTGTAGCCTTTCGCCACAAGCCTAGCTTTGTGCGTTTGTACCTTGCCATCGGCATCTGTCTTTCGTCTAAAGACCCATTTGCACCCAATAGGTCTAACCTCTTGGGGCAAGTCTACCATGTTCCAAACTTGGTTCAGGTACATGGAGTCCATTTCCAATTCCATGGCCTCTTGCCATTTGTCTAAGTCAATATCAAATATTGCCTCTTTGTAGGTCTCGGGATCTTCCCGATCTGATAAGCCGACATCAAGTTCACTGATGTCTTCTATCATAAAGCCTTGCTTCTGAGGTCCTTTTAGGATCCTCTTCGACCTACGGAGCTCGACTGGTTCTGGTGCTTTTCTTTTCTGGCTTCGTGTAACACGAACATTATCACTGGGTACTGATGTAGCTGGTCGCGCCCCGCGACCCTGTTCCCTAGCGGGAGGCTGCTCTTGTGCAACTCGTTGCACAGTTTGATTGACAACGGGTTCTATTGGTGTGGTTTCAACTGTTGATCTAATCACAGGACTCCCACTGACTATGACATGCCTAGCAAGTGTCATATCATTACCCTTGCCTGCTTCGGAAGCTCCCACTGAACCTGAGTCCAAATCAGAAGATTTAGAGAACTCATGTTCGCGCATGTCAAAGTCTTGAATTTCTTCAAGTTCTATCATGTCATCTAACCTCTCTTCTTCGAGGTATTCTGCTTCTAAAAACTTAACGTTTCTAGATACTATCACCTAGTGATCTTCAGCATGATGGAATTCATAGCCTCTCGTCTAACGAGAATAGCCTATGAAATATACTTTGACACCCTTGGCATCTAACTTATCAGTGAGCTTCAGTTTGACTATCGCAAGACAGCCCCAAGGTCTAAGATAGCCCAGTGAGGGCTTCTTTCCCTTCCATAACTCACAAGGAGTTTTCTCCACTGATTTAGATGGTACACGGTTCAGAATGTAGATTGCAGTTTGCAGTGCATATCCCCATAGATGTTTTGGAAGAGTCGAGAATCCAATCATTGATCTCACCATGTCTAACAGGGTTCGATTCCTTCTCTTAGACACACCATTTAACTGTGGTGTTCCATTGCGATTGAATTCCATTTTCCTTCAAGTAGTCAATAAATTCTTCACTAAGATATTCACCTCCTCGATCTAATCGAAGAGTGACTATCCTTAGGTTCAATTCATTCTCGACCTCATTCCTAAACTCCTTGAATTTCCCAAAGGTCTCGGATTTATTCGTCATAAGATAAATATACCCATACCTTGAGAAATCGTCAGTAAAGGTAACAAAGTAAGGATAACCCCCACGCGCATGGACTTTAAAAGGTCCACATACATCGGTATGTATGAGCTCTAAGCAGCGAGTGGCACAAACACCTTGTCCAACAAAAGGTTTGTTCGTCATCTTACCCTTAACACATGATTCGCATGTACCATATGATTCAAAATCAAATGGTTCTAAGTAGTCCAACTTCCTTAGTCTTTGAATCCGTGTTTCATTGATATGGCCTAGCCGTCAATGACATAGATAAGATGGATTATTCTTCCTACTTGAAGACGGTTGTTTGTTATGTATTTGAAATAAAGGTAGACTACTTTGCAAAATATATAAACCATTCACTAAGCGAGCTTTTCCATAATACTGGTCATTTAATGAAAAATGACAAGTATTAGGAAAAACCCAAATTGTCCAACAATGGAATGTAAATAATATTTCTGACAATGGATGGAACAAAATAAACGTTATCAAGTTCCAAACATTGTCCTGAAGGTAAATCTATCTTGCAGCGTCCAACGCGTTTGGCTTCAGCTGGATTGCCGTTCCCAACATGCAAGTCGATTTCACCTTGCTTGACTAGCCTGTGTTCAATGGCCCCTTGCACATTATTATAAATGTGCGAGCCGCAAACTGTATCTAATACCCAACCATTGTAGTCAAAAGTAGTCATGTTCATTTCAATAACAAACATACCTGAGCTAGTATCATCATTGCCCGTATGGCCTTCATTGTCACTACTGTCACGCACATCGTCACTAGTAGAGTTGCAGTGTCGAAGGGAATCTTCAAGATTGGCCGCCTCTGTTATGGAATCTTCCACCCGGTATCTCTCCAACGGGTTGTGAACTATTGAAGGGGAAAGGGCAGTGGTATCAGAACCTCCCTCTCCAATGTTTTACACCCCGTGGAGGTTACAACCAGCTGCTCGGATATTCAGAAGTCTTCTACCATCTTTTCCTATGTCGACCACATTCTCTACGGTTGATCCGACCGATGTCTATATGATGCTCCCTTTAGAGGCAGGCAAGGGGCACCCCAACGAGGGGCCGGGCACCCATGTCATTATGTTTTGGAACCAAGCTGGCGCTTCGGAACCTTCTAGCAACTGCGAACTCAAGATTGAATCCGTCGCGGCAAGATTTGTAAGAAAATATGGTCAGAGTTACCCCTAGGGTACGCAGCGGAATTTCAAAAATTTTCTTAACATACAGGTTAATTGATTATGTATATGCCGTATATATTTAAACACGTCAATTAGAAGACTAACCTTACTTCCAAAGCAGCTTCCAAGTCTTCATAATAATCCGGTGTATCTTCTCCTTCGTCGAAGTCGAAGATATCTGCAATACTTTGATTATCTGCAAGACAATAAAAGTTAGTTTCCAGCTCCTAGAACCTCAACCTTGGTATCCACGGATGAACAACCTATCGGAAAGAATGCTAGGATATTCTTTGTGTGACCAAGAAGATGGGGCGGCGATTCCTCCGGCAGTTGGCGCGCGCGTGGGTGGCTAAGAGGAGGGGAGAGTTTTTATTTTCTCTAAGAAAACTGGGTAGAATGACTGTCAAAGTCTATGTCAAAAACTCTCTAACAGTCTACTATATATAGTAGTCAATAGAAGCCTAAAGCATAAGCAATTAGACTTCGTAAAGGAATAAGAATCTAATTCTTATCGCACAAGGAAACCAATATCAAGTCTAGATTCATTCCCAATCAAATTAAAACTCAATCAGGAAAATCTAACTTATCCCTTGGACTTCTAATAGAGGAAGGAGTCGAACTCCTTCCCCTCATCCATCACTGCGCGCGCGCGCGCTCTCCCAGGGACAGTAGGTGGGTCCCGATTTTGGGACCCACTTATAGTTCTAAGGCAATTCAAACTCCAAGTAGATTTTGCCATGTGCATATGTTAATTCTAAATTAACATATCCTTTTTAATCAAACCTCCATTATATTTCCAAAATATAATCTTTAATTGTATTTACATAAAATACAATTAATTAGCCAATTCAATTAATAATTCCAAATCATTAATTGTGCCACCAAATATTATAATTAATTCCAAATCAATTATAATCCATCAATCACAATTAATTCCAAATTAATTGCGATTACAACTTCAAGGATATTCTGATAGACTGAATCACCACATAGTGTGACCCATAGGGCCTCATCGTATTAAGCAAGTCCTAGACTATGCAACATGGATTTCCTAGACGGTTCCATTTGCAATATTAATACGTGAGGACGTTTGAGAGGTTTCTCAAAGCTAACCCTTTCGTTGCGAAGCCTGTTGCGCTCAACGCGGCGATGGTAACGTCCCTTCATCTGACTTGCTCGAATGTATCTAGGATCGATGAAGTGTCTATCCCAATAATACATCCACAGGCGTATTCAGTGAGTTGCATGGTGAATCCTATATCTATTATGACCATCATAATAATATTGATACGCTGGCCAGCGATTTTACCATCACAACTATGAACGACTATGAGCAGTGCTCTCCTGTGCTACACTTGAGAGATGAATCCTTCACAGAATCACTTATCACCCCCATTTGTATGTAGCCATAATCCTGGATCGTGTCTTAGGTCAGCTGCTTATTCAGAGCTGACATCGACGGGTCCACCAAGGATATGGGGCAACAAATGTGATGATAAAGTCCTGTAAGTACAAAGGACGAATGGCATCACTTCGACAACACACCGGTTCCCATAGACACGTCGGTGTAGAGTATACATCGATGGGAGTGTCCGGTGGGTACTTCCATTGTTCGATAAAGCTTCTTCGAACAACTATGCACAGTTATGGGAACGTTCCTTGATTGTCCAAAAATCCGTTCCGTGGCCGTGGGATCGGCTCACACTTGCTCCAACAAGTATAACCTCCACGCATACTAGTCTTGTCAGGTTCATTCAGACCCCCACATCCGAGATGAACCACGACTAGGGAGAGTTTGGGATAGATGATAACTCACATAGCTCCCACTAACTGTGTGATCGGTCATCTATCCGAGGGGACATGTTCAATATCAATACAGACAGTAATAAAGATATGACATGCTGCAGCCTGGTGTAATATAAATATGAAAGCGATACTCAATAGTAAAATGCAACAAACATATATTATATTACGTTGACCTGTGTAATAGTACATATATGTCCTCTATAAGGGCACCATGCCCTTAGTAAGGACTGTCTTTAGGACATATACACTATCAATCTCCCACTTGGACTAGAGCCAGTCACCTTTATGCCTAATGCCCAGATTAGCATAATGTCTTAAGTGGACTTCCACTGATAAGACCTTGGTGAAAGGATCTGCCACGTTGTCCGTGGTAGAGACACGTTCTATACTAACTTCTCCTCTATCAATAATCTCACGTTTAACGTGATACTTTGTAAATACATGTACGTTCTTGTTTGTAGATCTAGGCTCCTTAGCTTGAGCGACGGCGCCCGTATTGTCCCAATAAATCGTTATTGGACTAGGAGCAGGAACAACCCTCAATTCCTTCAAGAACTCTGGAATCCAGACAGCTTCTTTCGAAGCTTCTGATCCAGCAATGTACTCGGCTTCTGTGGATGAGTCAGCAATCGTGGCTTGCTTAGAACTCTTCCAACAGATAGCTCCTCCGTTCAATTTGAATACGTATCCTGTCTGTGACTCAAAGTCATCAGGATCTGATTCAAATCCAGCGTCGACATAACCAGACATCTTTAATTCTGGTTCTCCACCAAACACCAAGAACATTTTCTTAGTCCGTCGAAGGTACTTAAGAATGTTCTTTACAACAGTCTAGTGAGGTACTCCTGGATTCTATTGGTGTCGACAAGTGACACCAAGCGCATATGCCACATCGGGCCTTGTGCAATTCATTGCATACATTATAGACCCTACTGCCGAAGCATAGGGCACACGACTCATTGCATTTCTTTCTTCATCAGTTTTAGGACTATCCTTAACTGATAAGACAATCCCATGCCTAGCTGGGAGAATGCCTCTCTTTGAGTCGTCCATCTTATAACGCTTCAGTATTTTGTCGATGTAGGTGGACTGTGTCAATCCTAACATCCTCTTGGATCTATCTCTATAGATCTTGATCCCTAGGATGTTCACCCAAGTCCTTCATTGAGAAGGTACTTGATAACCAAACTTTAGTCTCTTCTAGCATAGAGACATTGTTTCCCATGATCAAAATGTCATCAACATAGATGATCATGAAAACGATTCCCTTGTCGCTGTGCCTAGTGTAGACACAGGGATCTTCCTTGCTTCTGACGAAGTCAAACCATTTGACAGCTTCATCAAAGCGGATATTCCAGCTCCTAGACGCTCGCTTTTGCCCATAGATGGATCTTTGTAATTTGCATACAGCAGTCGGCCTGGTTTTACTAATAAAACCTTCCATCTGTACCATACATACCTCTTCCTCAAGGTTTCCATTGAGGAAGGCAGTCTTTACATCCATCTGCCCGATCTCATAATCATAGTAGGCAGCTATCGCAAGTAGAATTCAAATGGACTTCATTTTTGCTACCGGTGAAAAGGTTTCATCGTAATCGATGCCATACCTTTGCGTGTAGCCTTTCGCCACAAGCCTAGCTTTGTGCGTTTGTACCTTGCCATCGGCATCTGTCTTTCGTCTAAAGACCCATTTGCACCCAATAGGTCTAACCTCTTGGGGCAAGTCTACCATGTTCCAAACTTGGTTCAGGTACATGGAGTCCATTTCCAATTCCATGGCCTCTTGCCATTTGTCTAAGTCAATATCAAATATTGCCTCTTTGTAGGTCTCGGGATCTTCCCGATCTGATAAGCCGACATCAAGTTCACTGATGTCTTCTATCATAAAGCCTTGCTTCTGAGGTCCTTTTAGGATCCTCTTCGACCTACGGAGCTCGACTGGTTCTGGTGCTTTTCTTTTCTGGCTTCGTGTAACACGAACATTATCACTGGGTACTGATGTAGCTGGTCGCGCCCCGCGACCCTGTTCCCTAGCGGGAGGCTGCTCTTGTGCAACTCGTTGCACAGTTTGATTGACAACGGGTTCTATTGGTGTGGTTTCAACTGTTGATCTAATCACAGGACTCCCACTGACTATGACATGCCTAGCAAGTGTCATATCATTACCCTTGCCTGCTTCGGAAGCTCCCACTGAACCTGAGTCCAAATCAGAAGATTTAGAGAACTCATGTTCGCGCATGTCAAAGTCTTGAATTTCTTCAAGTTCTATCATGTCATCTAACCTCTCTTCTTCGAGGTATTCTGCTTCTAAAAACTTAACGTTTCTAGATACTATCACCTAGTGATCTTCAGCATGATGGAATTCATAGCCTCTCGTCTAACGAGAATAGCCTATGAAATATACTTTGACACCCTTGGCATCTAACACTATCAGTGAGCTTCAGTTTGACTATCGCAAGACAGCCCCAAGGTCTAAGATAGCCCAGTGAGGGCTTCTTTCCCTTCCATAACTCACAAGGAGTTTTCTCCACTGATTTAGATGGTACACGGTTCAGAATGTAGATTGCAGTTTGCAGTGCATATCCCCATAGATGTTTTGGAAGAGTCGAGAATCCAATCATTGATCTCACCATGTCTAACAGGGTTCGATTCCTTCTCTTAGACACACCATTTAACTGTGGTGTTCCATTGCGATTGAATTCCATTTTCCTTCAAGTAGTCAATAAATTCTTCACTAAGATATTCACCTCCTCGATCTAATCGAAGAGTGACTATCCTTAGGTTCAATTCATTCTCGACCTCATTCCTAAACTCCTTGAATTTCCCAAAGGTCTCGGATTTATTCGTCATAAGATAAATATACCCATACCTTGAGATATCGTCAGTAAAGGTAACAAAGTAAGGATAACCCCCACGCGCATGGACTTTAAAAGGTCCACATACATCGGTATGTATGAGCTCTAAGCAGCGAGTGGCACAAACACCTTGTCCAACAAAAGGTTTGTTCGTCATCTTACCCTTAACACATGATTCGCATGTACCATATGATTCAAAATCAAATGGTTCTAAGTAGTCCAACTTCCTTAGTCTTTGAATCCGTGTTTCATTGATATGGCCTAGCCGTCAATGACATAGATAAGATGGATTATTCTTCCTACTTGAAGACGGTTGTTTGTTATGTATTTGAAATAAAGGTAGACTACTTTGCAAAATATATAAACCATTCACTAAGCGAGCTTTTCCATAATACTGGTCATTTAATGAAAAATGACAAGTATTAGGAAAAACCCAAATTGTCCAACAATGGAATGTAAATAATATTTCTGACAATGGATGGAACAAAATAAACGTTATCAAGTTCCAAACATTGTCCTGAAGGTAAATCTATCTTGCAGCGTCCAACGCGTTTGGCTTCAGCTGGATTGCCGTTCCCAACATGCAAGTCGATTTCACCTTGCTTGACTAGCCTGTGTTCAATGGCCCCTTGCACATTATTATAAATGTGCGAGCCGCAGACTGTATCTAATACCCAACCATTGGAGTCAAAAGTAGTCATGTTCATTTCAATAACAAACATACCTGAGCTAGAAGCCGGTGGCTTCTTAGCTTGATCTGCCCTCAGCTTAGGGCAATCTTTCTTCCAATGTCCTTTCTGCTTACAGAAATGACATTCATCTGTGCGTACCGTTCCGCTTCTCTTGAACTTCCTTTTCTGGTTCAGACGCTTAGGCTTATCACTCGAAGTGTTAGCCTTGGCTCCCGACTTTCCCTTACCCTTAGCACCTTTGTTTCTCGGGTTTCGGTTAGACGGTTGCCCAACAAACATGATCGACTTTTCCTTCTTAGGAAGAGTTTGATCATATGTCTTCAGCAGATTATGGAGTTCGGGCAGTGTTACGTCCTTCGCGTTCATTGTTGTTAACGATGAACTGTGAATACGAACTCGACAATGATTGAAGGACAAAGATCACCATGATCTTATTCTCATCTTGAGAACATGTTCAGACATGTTCCCTCCTTCATTCAGCTTGCATCTGTGTATCTCTTTGATCAAATCAAATTCAACACTTCTAGCTGTCGTCTCCAAGAGCGACTCAAGATGCTTTAGCATCTCATACGGCAACATGCTATCATGTTGTCTCTGCAGCTCATTGCTCATTGCCGCCAGCATAATACACTGCGCGGATCTAGCATCCTCATGATGCTTATCAGACTTTGCCTTGTTGGCTTGATTCCAAATCAGCAACTTGATCGGCAGTCTGATTCTCGGGACACACGGGATTAGCCTCGTCCAAGACGTACTCAATCCTTTGTACCTCAGCACCAAACATATATTCCTGATCCAATCTAGGAAGTTTGGTCCGGTCAAAAATTTGCTTCTCTAAGACAGCACGGAGCGAGATTCTCGCCATTTCGGTTTCCAGGAGAAATAATATAGAACGAAAATAATAAATCAACTATTGAAATATTATTTCTAGATACACAGTCAACATAACTAAACAACAAGGTCCTTTAGCTGTTTAGCTCCCACTATTTTCACATATGATTGCCCCCACAACAAACATACGGGTAATGTCCAACAAGTTACCGTAGTGGCCAAGATCCAAATCCATACTATGCTATACTCCAACGGGGGTTGGTCGCATAGCATAATATGACCGGTAGGACTAGTAAGACTATCCAATTGCGTCACGCAACTCTTGGTTGTTAAATCTAATTTAACCCGATGCCCTACATATTGTACCTATCGAGGTCGCTAGATACAATATGCAGTAAGTCATAACCATAGGCTTACTCTAATCCGACGATTACTGCGAGTCTTGTAAGACGAGGTCGCCAATACAAGAAAACGCAATGAAAGTTCAGAATTAAAGCACCCTATGGAAAGCATCTCAGAAATACATACATATATATATATATATATATATATATATATATATATATATATATATATATATATATATATATATATATATATATTTCTGTACTTATATTGGTTGGGGCTTGTAGCTTGAGGGTTGTTATCAGTCATCTACAAACAAATAAGAGCGCCGCCTACCCATCATGGATGAACGGTCTACACGTAATGGATATCGCCTATCCATTCTAGTTCTAAACGCGGTCAAGCACATAATGGGTGCCGCCTACCCATACATAAAATATGCGGTCCGACATATAAGAGGGCGCCGCCTACCCTCGCATGCATAGCGGTCGAACGGAAAGTAAAATACTTGGTATTTAAACATGCATTGTCAAACAATAGCATATCGAGCATATGAAACAAGTAGTAGCCTATGTGGATGTCAAATGACTTCATAATTTCATTATGAAAATTATAATCCCATACTTATAATCTCTATGAAAAAATTGAAAATTTGGACTAGATTGAAAAATCGAAATTCTATTGACCAAGTAGCAATTTTCAAAAACCCGAAGGACTTAATTGTAATTTTTGAAACCTTAGAGGTGTTAAATCTAAAATTCAAAAGTAGAAGGACTAATTTGCAATAAACAATAAATTGATAAATTACAAATAAGCCCTTTAACTTTATACTAATTAAATTTATCCCCTCTAGTTAAAAACAATTACAATTAAATCATATTTATATTCCAAATATAAAATTCAATCCTCAAAAATTTCAAAAATTCGATTTTGGGTCCAACCCGAAAATATATATAATTTTTTTTTTTTTTTTGAAAACGTGGGACGGGACCCCGTCCCCCGGTACCCGCGCCGCGGCACGCGGGTACCGGCGCCGCGGACCCAGGCGACCGGCGCCCGCGGCACGCGGGCGCCTGCGTCCGCAGGCCCCGGGTACCTGCGTCCCACAGGTACCCGGGCGCCCGCCGCGCACGGGCGCCTAGCGCCCGTGCCGCGGGCACACGGCGCCTGTGGTGCCGCAGGCGCCCGAGCGCAGACACGGGTCAATATATATATTTAAAAATATATATATATATATTTTTTTTTTGAAAAAATATAAATTCTATATTTATATAAAAAACAAAACTTTTAAAAATTGAATGAATCATAGAATCAATTGCATCCACATATCTACAAAATCATACAATATATATACGTATATACGTAATCAATTAACCTCGCTCTGATACCATTGTAAGAAAATATGGTCAGAGTTACCCCTAGGGTACGCAGCGGAATTTCAAAAATTTTCTTAACATACAGGTTAATTGATTATGTATATGCCGTATATATTTAAACACGTCAATTAGAAGACTAACCTTACTTCCAAAGCAGCTTCCAAGTCTTCGTAATAATCCAGTATATCTTCTCCTTCGTCGAAGTCGAAGATATCTGCAATACTTTGATTATCTGCAAGACAATAAAAGTTAGTTTCCAGCTCCTAGAACCTCAACCTTGGTATCCACGGATGAACAGCCTATCGGAAAGAATGTTAGAATATTCTTTGTGTGACCAAGAAGATGGGGCGGCGATTCCTCCGGCAGGTGGCGCGCGCGTGGGTGGCTAAGAGGAGGGGAGAGTTTTTATTTTCTCTAAGAAAATTGGGTAGAATGACTGTCAAAGTCTATGTCAAAAACTCTCTAATAGTCTACTATATATAGTAGTCAATAGAAGCCTAAAGCATAAGCAATTAGACTTCGTAAAGGAATAAGAATCTAATTCTTATCGCACAAGGAAACCAATATCAAGTCTAGATTCATTCCCAATCAAATTAAAACTCAATCAGCAAAATCTAACTTATCCCTTGGACTTTTAATAGAGGAAGGAGTCGAACTCCTTCCCCTCATCCATCACTGCGCGCGCGCGCTCTCCTAGGGACAGTAGGTGGGTCCCGATTTTGGGACCCACTTATAGTTCTAAGGCAATTCAAACTCCAAGTAGATTTTTCCATGTGCATATGTTAATTCTAAATTAACATATCCTTTTTAATTAAACCTCCATTATATTTCCAAAATATAATCTTTAATTGTATTTACATAAAATACAATTAATTAGCCAATTCAATTAATAATTCCAAATCATTAATTGAGCCACCAAATATTATAATTAATTCCAAATCAATTATAATCCATCAATCACAATTAATTCCAAATTAATTGCGATTCCATCTTCAAGGATATTCTGATAGACTGAATCACCACATAGTGTGACCCATAGGGCCTCATCGTATTAAGCAAGTCCTAGACTAGGCAACATGGAATTCCTAGACGGTTCCATTTGCAATATTAATACGTGAGGACGTTTGAGAGGTTTCTCAAAGCTAACCCTTTCGTTGCGAAGCCTGTTGCGCTCAACGCGGCGATGGTAACGTCCCTTCATCTGACTTGCTCGAATGTATCTAGGATCGATGAAGTGTCTATCCCAATAATACATCCACGGGCGTATTCAGTGAGTTGCATGGTGAATCCAATATCTATTATGACCATCATAATAATATTGATACGCTGGCCAGCGGTTTACCATCACAACTATGAACGACTATGAGCAGTGCTCTCCTGTGCTATACTTGAGAGATGAATCCTTCACAGAATCACTTATCACCCCCATTTGTATGTAGCCATAATCCTGGATCGTGTCTTAGGTCAGCTGCTTATTCAGAGCTGACATCGACGGGTCCACCAAGGATATGGGGCAACAAATTTGATGATAAATTCCTGTAAGTACAAAGGACGAATGACATCAATTCGACAACTCACCGGTTCCCATAGACACGTCGGTGTAGAGTATACATCGATGGGAGTGTCCGGTGGGTACTTCCATTGTTCGATAAAGCTTCTTCGAACAACTATGCGCAGTTATGGGAATGTTCCTTGATTGTCCAACAATCCGTTCCGTGGCCGTGGGATCGGCTCACACTTGCTCCAACAAGTATAACCTCCACGCATACTAGTCTTGTCAGGTTCATTCAGACCCCCACATCCGAGATGAACCACGACTAGGGAGAGTTTGGGATAGATGATAACTCACATAGCTCCCACTAACTGTGTGATCGGTCATCTATCCGAGGGGACATGTTCAATATCAATACAGACAGTAATAAAGATATGACATGCTGCAGCCTGGTGTAATATAAATATGAAAGCGATACTCAATAGTAAAATGCAACAAACATATATTATATTACGTTGACCTGTGTAATAGTACATATATGTCCTCTATAAGGGCACCATGCCCTTAGTAAGGACTGTCTCTAGGACATATACACTATCAAGATTGTCCCGGTGCCTTCCAGTTCAGTCGAACTTTGCAGTCCTTGTGATGGATTGCTGACGTAATAATGGTTTCTGTCCCTTCGGTGGTGCATGAATAGGCATAGGAGTCCTTACTCCAGGTGTACTCTAGCTCCTCGTCTTGGATAATCCACGACGTTGTTGCAAAACCCCTTGGCTCGAACGCACATCTAACGAGGTCACTCTTCTTGACATGGTTCTAATCGATCCCCTCCAATATTTCATAGTAATCATACGGGAATGCTCCTTTCCCTTGGCATGGTTCCTACAAACAACAGTTAGTACCTCGTATGACACAAAACTGACTCATGCATATGCTAGTGTAAGAACAAAACACACAAGTGATACGATCAACAATCGAGCTCCCCAAACCTTTAATGTCTAGCCTAGCTTCTTCATCATGCAACATACCAATGTAACTACTACATGCAATACATCACATTATGTTCTTACTAGACAGCCAATATCCTAGATAACAAGGCTCAATTCATACCATAGTAGCGAAAAATTCTAGCATCATAAATCCTCATACTCAACAATTAAGCATTCTATCATCAAATCCACCAACATTACACCAATAAACACAATCTTAAGCATGAAATCAAAGATAAAGATATATTGCATAACAAGATATATCATCTAGTAGCAAAATTCCCAAATCAACAATCCAAGCATAATTGAGCATGCAATTGATAGTAAATAACACTTCTAATCACACAAATAACATACCCATGCATCAAATAAGCATAATTGAAGCTCAAATTAGAAAACACCCAAATTCGAAAATTAGGGTTCTTAGGATGATACCTCAGATCTGAAAATCTAATGCATTAGGATGAAATCTGTTCGGATGGGAAGATAGATCATGTAATAGGCTTCGATTTAAGCTAAAGAACACTAAATTTGGTCAAGAAATGAAGAAGTTATGAGATTTTGAAGATGAAATCGCGATTTTCGGTTTTTGGGGAAGAGGAATGATGAAGATATGAAGAAAATGAGGTAAGAGGAAGAAATCCGCGTTTTTGGCTTACTGGAGCCGTGGGGCGGTTCGCCCCCCATGTGGGGCGGTTCGCCCCGTGCTCCCCGATGTGGGGAGACGGTTCCTTTCGTCAGAAAACGCGGTTTTAGTCCCCAAAACCAATTTTTTCAAAAAACCACTCGAAAAATATCACTCAAACATAAGCATATATGACACAGACATGAACAAATTCGCATACGAGAAGCAAATAGTTCAAGAATGAATGCATGCAGAAAAGTAGTAAAGAAAGCGATAAAAATTCCGGGTTGCCTCCCGGATAGCGTCATTGTTTAAAGTCTTTGACTCGACTCCTGTCTGCGCCTATCTCTTCTTTTTGCGGGTACTAGGCTTCCCCTTCATTGATCTCCTCTCCATTCCACGAACCTGTGAATAAGAAAGAATATAGGCTGCAAGACCACAGTAGTGAGTAGTGAAAGAAATATCAGGCGGATCAGGTGGATCAGATATGGCTTTCAACACGTGTTGCTTGCCATCCACTTCAATAGTGCAAGTTCTTTGGTAGATGTCCATCACGGAGCGTAGTTTCGTCAAGAACGTTCGCCCTAAGAGTATGACATCCCCCGTTCCAGCTGCAGACGCTGTCATAACTACAAAATTGGTGTATACAGATGCTTCACCAATCTTGACCAACACATTTTTCACAACGCCTTCGGGTCTCATAAAGGATCCATCCGCCAGTTGCACAATAGCCCTATGCTCAGATAGTTTTCCAAGACTACTCTTTTCAAACACATTTAAAGGGAGTATGTTTGAGTAGGATCCCGTGTCTAGTGTGGCACGGACATCTTCAAGCTCACCAATCCCTACCTTAACATCGAAACTTTTAGGGAGTGGCTCGGGATCCTCTTGCTCCTCCTCACTTTCGTTAGAACCAAGGTCCTTCTCTTCTTCCTTAGCCTGTAGAAGTTCTTCCTTTTTGCAACACTCGCACTTAGCAACCTTCTTGATGGTGATTTCGTCAGGTAGATCACCAGCCAACATAATGGCATTCGACTTCTCAGTGTTGCTAGGTAGCTTGCCTTGCTCCCTACTTGCTCCTTGGTCGATCAACTCTTGCATCTTTTGATGGGCAAGCCTAGTGCTCTCTTCCAACCTATCAAGCCTTGCCCTAGTCTTCTCAGAATCTTCTTCATAACGTTTGAGAAAACTTTGGGTGTGATCAACCATCTTTTGCAAGTTCTCCATCAGTTGAGCCGACTTCGACTTCGGTGGCTCTTTCGGAGTGGGATTTTCGCAGTGATCATTACCATAGTTTAGCCTACTACGGTCTTGGTTAGGGCCATAAGTTTGGTTAGCCGGTGCATATCCTTGATTGTTTCGGAATCCTCGTCTCCAAAATCCACCTCGAGGATTCCTACCGTCTTGTCCGTAGCTAACTTCTTGAGTACCAAACTCCGTAGCAAAGGCTTCCTCTTCGCCTCCTCGAGCCCAATTGCCATCATCATATGCCAGCTCTGATCTACACATATGAGCCCCATGCCCATAGTTCTTGCAAATTCGTCATACTTCGTTCGAAACAGTTGTTCCGGTGGCGCTCTTGAGGACTTGCTTCAATTCGTTGGTAAAACACTCGAATTGATCCCCATTCCCCCTATACATAGGGGCTTCTTGAGTCGGTGGAGCTTCAGGTCCACGTCTCCTAACCATTGCTCTTGGGTCCTTGAACTGCGAACCCTTAGCAAGCCTTTCGAAAACTGCCCAGACGGCTTCTGCGGTTTCCTCCCAAATATTGCCTCGGCATT
Source organism: Plantago ovata (assembly GCA_028274465.1). Lineage (NCBI taxonomy): Eukaryota > Viridiplantae > Streptophyta > Magnoliopsida > Lamiales > Plantaginaceae > Plantago > Plantago ovata. The sequence goes on along the minus strand of CM051456.1, from coordinate 100,194,658 downwards.
GAAAATCCACCACTTGTTGGTTCTCGAAGGTTAGTCCATTGTAGAAGTGTTGGACTAGGTCAGAAAGTTCAAAACCATGGTGAGGGCACTTGTTTGTGAGATCTTGAAATCTCTCAAACGCGGTGTAGATGGTCTCATCATAGTCCTGCTTGAATCCAGTGATTTGTGCCTTTAGCGCGGTAGTCAAGGTGTGAGGGAAGTATTTCTCCATGAAAGCTGAAAAAACCTTCTCCCAAGTGTCCAGCGAGCCTGCTGGTAGAGAACTCAACCATGACTTGGCTCTGTCGCCAAGTCCCATAGCAAAAACCTTCATCCTTACTCATCCGTCGTTATGTCAGCTCCGGGTCGTGGGAGTTGGTTGACGAAATCATCGATATCGTGCAAGTACCCCAGCACATCTTCCCTTGATAAGCCATAGAACCTCGGAAGTTGTTGGAATGCGTGGTTCTTGATTTCCAGATCTCGGGTTGCAGATGAAAGAACAATCGCCGGTCCCCTCATACGATCCTTGGTGGGTTGAACCCATGCTTTCAGTGGTCTAGCTTCTGCCATTCCGTCAATTTCCTTGAAAAGACTGTGTAGAGATTCAGAGAAATCGGTATCCTCTATTTCCTCTAGTGCGCGCCTTTCGAGTAGTCGCCTTCTTTGGTGGTAGACTCTGTCGATCTCAGCAATTGAATCAGCAAGCGGTGTTCCTGCAGAACGTGTATGCGGCATACACTATCTGTAACAGACTAGGAAAGCAGTATCAGAGAGAGATTACAAAGGAAAACTAAATCTAATAGAATTAGGAATCGAAAGCTGAAAATATAAACAAATTAAACAGAAAAAAGGAGTATAGTCCCCGACAACGGCGCCAATTTGATGACGCGGGTTTTGTCGGGTCCCGGTTCAAGCAAATAAATTTGTTATTTAGCCAAAGGCAATCCACGACTACAACGAAAACCGTAGTGTAGCAGTAGAATGACTCGAGTGTCGTTCTCTCAGGACTATAACTAGCTTTATCAAATCTAATTTAGAATATAAAAACAGCAGACAGATAGCAAAGGGGTTTCTAACAGATAATGGAGATTGGTGATAGTATGATCCTTGAAAGCATAACGGGTCGATAATCATGCATAAATTCCTCGGTCTTGCATGGAGATCTTTGATCAATCTAATGTCCTGTTGCAATTATTAAGCACTACGAAGATAACGATTCTGACAAGTCAAGCACTATTGTCCTATTGTGTTCCGTAATTATTCAACACTACGAAGATAAACTCGCGTACAGGTCGACGAGGGTCCAATTGTGCATAATAATTAATACAACATACGAGAATTTAGGCTGAGCCTGATCAACGAAATAAAGCAATAACACGGAGTATAATGCGCGATATAGCCATTAGCATGATTATCTTCCCTTCGCTAAGAATTCACATACTACCACCAACGATAAGTTTAGCTACTCATAATAGGCATGCAATCAACAGAAATCATAGAGGAAAACATGTTGAAAGAATATAAAAATAAGTAGAATAAACTGTAAGATACAATGTTACCGAAGGTTGTCAATCTCCGAAGAATTGCGATCCTACAAGCTCCAAACTGCTATGAAAAAGAGTCCCCTAAGCTACGAACCCCCAGAACAGGCTCTGGGAAGTCCCTACCTAAAACTACAGAGAAAGGTGAGAAAGTAGATCTGGATAAGTATGAATTTCGGAGAAAACTGAGCAACTATATATAGGCCTCGAAATATTGTGGGGCGAAGGGCGGTTCGCCCCACATCTGGGGCGGTTCGCCCCGGAGAGATTTTTGCGGAATTCCGCGTTTTCGACGCGTTTTTGGATTTCTTCCCCTTTTCGGACTCGGTTTCTGACTTCTAGTGGCCTTCTAACCTCCAGATTCGGCCCCTAGACTCCAAATCCTATCCGGAAACCTTCAGATACTCCAAATAGGCTTTTGGAACACCAATTCCTTGTCAACTTCAATATAATTGCCCGGAAATCCTCGATTTTCAACCAAAACCTGTAAAATAAACTCTAAAGGGAAACGTGACACTATTCTAATAAAATGCACTAAAATATAGCTAAATTAACATAGATGATAGCTAAAATAGGTGAAAAAGACTCGAATGAAAGTGTATAATACACATTCATCAGCCACTACCCAGACGACCACGATACCAGGTCCCGAGGGATGATACCGACATAGAAGACACCGAGCATGGCTCCCCTGCTGCTTTTGGGACTCGACCTAAGTCGAGTAGAGCCTTGTCTGGTCGGTCCAAGATCCATGACCCATGGGCCCACATTCCAGACGACGATTGTCCCTTTCAGAGTTCTGAAGATGGCCTGGTGTGGATGGGTCGCCCTGTCCTTTACCCAAATGGATAGAAGTAAGTATTATGCATCAACTTTTAACATATATATAACGAAGGTTTGATTATTGATGTCGTCTATTATTCTTCACAGGTTTTATGGGAAGCACGCTGCCAACGAACTCAGCAAGATAATAAGGAACAAGATGATCCCACAGCAAGAGGGTGGTAGGACGTATCATAGCATGCCGGACCAGCTGAAGGGAGAGATATTCGAGGAGCTGAGGGTGAGTTAATAATCGTACATTAGTTACCTAATTGTTTATGTGTCGTGAGTGGTATGTTAGCCACTTTGGGTGAGTGGTATGTTAGCCACTGTACTTGGGTGATATGTTAGTCACCATTGTTATAGTGAAATATAGGACAATGTGAGTGGTATGTTAGCCACTATATATGAGTGGTATGTTAGCCACTGAACTTGGGTGATATGTTAGTCACCGATATAATTGTTGTGTTGTTCCTCCCCTTGTTATACTTGAATGTTATTAAGTATTCACACGTATGTTTTTGGATGTTTATTTGTAATTGTGTAGAAAAAAATTTTCATGCCGAAAAAGTTGATGTGGGATCTCTAGTGGACCTTCAACTCTCATGGTAGTTCCATTCACAAGAACACGATTCATAATCTGAAGGAGGCGTGGAAGACGAAGCAGCCAAAACCCACCTGGTTGGGAGATGGCATTTGGAGGACGTGGACGTTATACTGGCCTGATCCGAAAGTCCAGGCGCAGGCTGATCAGAACAGTGAGAACAGGAAGGCGCAGCCGACTGATGGGACCAGGACCCTGGTGACACACCATTTTGGATCTGAGTCGATCGCTACATCACATATGAGGCAGAAGGTAAGTGTATTAACTTTTTCATTTTATCATCATTCTTATACTTGTTATTTACTTCGAAATTGGAAACTAAGTATATGATGTTTTCATGTGTCATTCAGTTGAAGGAGAAAGAAAGTCTCCTCTTCACCTTGTTCTCGAGATCTCAGATGGGCAAGAACGGAGATTGGTTGTGTGATGAAGCCAGAACAATTGCGGTGAGTTCAACAATACATGTGTTTATTAAATATTGATGATTTTGTAACTAATTAACAACATAACTAACACCTTGCACTCTTGATTTATCATTTCAGACGGCCTACGAGCGGAGGATCCGTGATCAGGATCTCACTGTTGAGGAAATGAATGCCATTTTCCTCGAGGTGAATCCTCCAAACGAGAAGGGTCGTCGCTTGGGACTGGGGAGTGCAGCATCCCTCCCTAATGTGGGCTCGAGGCTGGCTCGTGCCCGTGGTAGCTCTTCATCACATATCACGTCATCTTCAACAGCTGCCGCTAGAGATCGTGCCTTCCAACTTCAGTTGCAGGCGAAGGATGAGGAGATAAGAAGGGTACTCGAGGTGCAGGCTCAGCAACAAGCTATGCTCGCTGACTTGTATGCGAGGCTGGGGGCGGTACCGCCAGAACCACCACCACCATCCTCTCCATGATCCCATAGCCTTTTCATTAGCTCTATTACTATTTTCTGCATGAATACTGTGTACGATATGATATTACTTTGGATTTGTATTGTACGTATGATTATTATTATTATTATTATATGTATGGAGGATTTCATTACATTTATTATGATTTTTTTAATTATTATCGGTACCTTTGGTCTATAATAATTTGTGTAGCATATTGGTTAATTGAACATGTTTGAATTCGATTTTGGTATTCAATATTATAATAAAAATAATTTTTTTTTAATTTAGCGACGGATGGACCATCCGTCGCTAAATGTAATTGACATGTCGCAGTGCGACGGATAAACCATCCGTCGCTAAATCTCCGACCGGACCACCCCGTGGCAACATTTTATCCGTCGTTAAAAAATCAATATTTTTTCCGTCGCTAATTCGCTAGCGACGAACGATTTAGCGACGGAAGTCCCATCCGTCGCTAAATATGCCGATCCGTCGCTAGTTTTTTCTAGCGACGGATCGGCCGTATCCAGCGACGGATGGATCCGTCGCTGGATCCAACCTCCCTTGTAGTGAAATCTATTTGTTTAAAGATGAAGCTTACTTACCAAAAAAAAAAAAAATCAAGCTTAAATTCATGGTCAAGTCAGTTTAAAAATCTATTTTAACAAGTTTGTGATAAAAGTAAAAGAAATATAAAAATGTTAGTATGGGTTTATGTTGTCTGGGCTGAAACATAGTCATCGGCTGGGTTAATTTTAGCTAAATGGTATGTATGTCTATTGAACTCTGGACGACACTTATGAAATGTATCCTTGGGTCGAGTCATGCTCAGTTAGGGATGGCAATGGCCAATTCGGATCAGGCTTCCAGAGTCCCAGTCCACGCTTGGGAAATTAGCATCAAGCTTGGCGCCCATGGCCCGGGATGGGCCTGAACCTTGGGCCCAAGCCCGGAACATCATGGGCCGGGCCTAGATATTAGGCCTAGCTATAATACCCAAGCCATGCGCATCCTCTACTCATGGGCGGGCTAACGAACCGAGTTTGGCTCTAATGAGTTTGGTTCAAGAGTGGTTATTTGATTCGAGCTCTAATGAGTTTGGTTCGAGCTCAAGCTTAAAATTTTACTCGTTATTCTAACAAGTCTAGCATGTCTTATTTGATCACGAGCCATGCTCGATGATACTTGGCTAGGTTCCATAAAAATAACAGCACTAGGCTCGAGCAACTTGTCAAACAAGCAGAGCTCTATGTGAGACTTGAGCAACTTATCCAATAAGCCGAGCCTTAAGGCTATCTCCAATTGTCATCCCCAATCAAACCTTATCTCGCATGCCATGTCACTTCCTACTTACTCACCGTCAAACACAAAAAATACTCTCCAACAGTTATCCTATTTAAATCTAACCTTTTTCATTTCATTTTTCATTTCTATTAAAAGATTACACTTTAACACGTCAACGAAAAAGTAAAAATATTAAAATAAAAGACAAAACAAAATGGAAATGAGCTCATCCCGGGATGAGACTGTCATCCCAACTGACACACACACCCAGCAGCGTGTGAGCAGGGATGACCTAATTCATTTCCAATGGCTCACGGAGAAAGCCTAAGTGAAACTCAAACTGGACCGGAAAAACCTTATTAAACGAACCGAGGTTGAGTCTTATTGAACGGATTATATATGTATAATTTCTATCTATCCGTTGTGCAAATTTAAGGGTCTATAAAAACCATCTATGTGTGATTAATTCCTCTTCATGTTTCAACAAAATCCCAATTTAGTGAAATTCAAGAGCAAGTGGCATACATCCAGATTCAGTTTGATAATCACAAACACAAGAGATTGCATAAAAAACAACGCTCCTTGCGATCCTGTCCATGCTTTACCTTGATTTAAGGTATGAAAGTTCAGTTCTAGAAATCTGTAATAACTACTCCCGAAAGCAAAAAATTAAGTGTACAATACTTACGGAGCGTTTGAATCTCTTTTCATTTTGGAGAGTTCCGTTCTAAAAACACGTAAATTAGATTTGCCTCTCATTTTAAGCCACCCCTCAACACTATTCACGTTATTTGATTTTTAGCTATTCACGTTATTTGATTTTTAGCTATTCACGTTATTTGATTTTTAGGCTTTTGTCTTTTTCATTTTTTATCTCACTATATTATTTTTCTCTCTATAACCCATTATCTACCTTTCTCTTTCTATAACTCCTTTTTACGCATCAACATTTTACTTTTACTTACTTACCCAACTCTCCAAAATAATACCAAAACTAATATTCTATCAATCTCAAAAAACTTTTCCTATTCACCTCCCTAACCACCGATTCTTAAAAAAATGAACCAGAGAGAGACAAACGTTCTGTTAACCACACAACTTAAACCATACATAACCACTCAAATTAAACCAGTTCAGTTCTTCGATCTCACATCATCAATGGATACTCTCCAAAATGAAAGATCAATGTTCTCTTGTAGTAACATCTTTTTCCTTCTCATTATACTATCCTCAAACCTCGCCACTCTTTTCATTTCCACTTCACTCATGAACTTCTCATGCTCCCTCAAACCTCAAATACATGCACCTGATCATGAGCCACAGCAACAAACTACACAACTGAAGACTCGGAAACCAGTAACCTCGTCCCTGAGTTTGTCGAGTTCACATCGCCACAACAACTCTCTTTGGGATTCAACAAGAATTTCGAGTCTGACAAAATCTTCCCACCAGCTGGCAGCCCTTGTAACCTGTTCAAACAAGAGCTGGAAGCCTACATGTCGTATAAAGTCAACGGTTCCTGCCCTGACGACGAGCTCTTGGCACATTGTTGAGTTCGTATCAACAATAGTCGATTTTACCTGATCACAAAAGCTCACAATAACAACTAAACCACCAAGAACCAGCTGCACCAATCAAACACACACCCAAGCAACCTAAACAGAAAACAGAGCACGAACGCAAACCAAAGAAAGACACAACATTTAACGTGGTTCGGTTGTAAATAACCTACGTCCATGGAGATCACCAGCTTCCACTATATTATATCAATCCCAATTACAAGTCCCTAACAGTATGCAAGAAACAAGAACAAATCTGTCTCTCAAAGCTAGAACCTATAATCTATAATATATCACTTGTCGAAGTAGTCGAACAAGCCTTCAATGCCGTGTTGTTATATTCTTGAGCATGCAACAATCACCCCTTTATATAGCCTTCAATTTGCAACTATAACTAAAGGAATTCGAATAGGAATTGATTTTCTAATGAAGACAATTACCTTTTCCTGACTGCATTCGAAAACAGCTGTTGAGATAACACCTCACAAATCTCCACCTTTAGCTCAACACCAACGACCTATGTATCCCTGAAGTTAGGACACACCCCTTTGCATCTCTAAAGTTAAGACACGCCCCTATGTACCTCTAAGGTTAAGATACGCCCCCATGTACCTCTAAGGTTAAGATACCTCCCCGTATGCACCGCTAAGGTTAAGATGCCTCCCCGTATGCACCTCTAAGGTTAAGATGCCTCCCCGTTTCATCCCTGCGGTTAGGATGACCCCCTTCAAAGTCTTGACACCCACAAGTTCCAGGCAAAACCTGAACTTTGGTCCTGGAAGCGCTTTAGTCATAGCACCCGAAGCATTCAACGACGTATGAATCTTCTTTATCTTCACAACTCCCTTGGCAATGATATCTCTGATGAAGAAAAACCTTACATCAATGTGTTTTTTCCTTTCATGATACACATGATGCTTAGTCAACATAATAGCACTTTGATTGTCACAGTGAATATTCACATGATCCTGTTGGACACCCAACTCCTTCAATAATCCACCCAACCAAATAGCTTCCTTAACTCCTTCAGTGATAGCCATGTACTTTGCCTCCGTTGTAGATAATGCAACCACAAATTGCTGACTTGCCTCCCAACTAACTGTCGTGCCAAACAAAGTAAACACATACCCTGTGATAGACTTTCTTCCATTCAAGTTCCCTGCAAAATCTGCATCCACATATCCAACCAATGGATTCTGCAAATCATTGCTTTTCTTGAACCTCAGTCCCATCATCCTTGTGCCACTTAAGTATCTGAAAACATCTTTCACAACATCCCAATGCCTTCTCCCAGGTTTCCCCATGTATCTGCTGTTAACACTCATAGCATATGCAAGATCTGGCCTGCAGCAAATCATAGTATACATAATACTTCCAACTGCACTTGCATAAGTTACTCTTGACATAATCCTTGCTTCTGTATCATCCTTTGGACATTGTTCCTCAGATAACTTTACCCCAGGCGCAATAGGCGTAACCACACTACTGCAATTTGACATATTGAACTTGGCTAGAACCTTCATGAGATAACTAGGCTGAGATAGAAACAAATTCTTCTCCGTTTCTGTCCCTAGTGATATCCATCCCAAGAATTCTACATGCATCCCCAAGATCCTTCATCTCAAATTCTTCTTGCAGTTTCCCTTTAAGTGTTTTAATCTCCTCCATTGACCTGCTAGTAACCAGCATATCATCCACATACGAGATCCTTCCATCTGCACTCTCCTGAAACTCATCATCCAGAGCTTCATATTCAGTACCTGAGTATTCTGGGACCTGATTATAAAAATGTTGTTCTGGAGTTCCGATCAGGGTTGCCTCAACCCCTTGTCCAACACCTAGTGTATCAACCTGCTCCATATTCCAAACAACTTCTCCTGGTTCTATATCAGTTTCATCCTCAAACTCCACCTCAACTGAAATTCCCTGTGCATATCCTTGATCTCTTGTATGCTGATATATTGAAGTTTCACCAACTTCATCATCAGTTCGATCATCACCATATGGCTCTGAGCTACTACTAGACTCCTCATTCACTGGTAATATAGGCTCAGCATCCGCAACATCATCCTCCACTGTGGGCTCCACCTGAGAGTGAACTCTCTCATCTTCTAACTCAATTCTGGTATTTTCTGCAGATTTGAGGTTGTGTGCGGGGTTGGGTGAACCCCCATGTCAACACCTGCCTGCTTGTCCTTCAGAGGTAACACATCTTCATTAAACTGGACATCCCTGCTTATAATACACTTTCCCGTTCCAGGTTCTATGCACCAAAGCTTATATCCTTTAACCCCCTTTGGGTAACCAATAAAGATACACCTCAATGCCCTAGCTTCCAACTTATCTTGCTCGATATGTGCTAAAGCCAAACAGCCAAACACCTTGAGTTTTGAATAGTCTCAAGATGTTCCAGTTCATACTTGATCCGGCGTCTTAAACTTCAAAGACACAGCTGGACTCTTATTGATAAGTATTGCTGCTGTAACCATAGCTTCTCCCTAGAAACATTTTCTTACCCAAGAACTCAGTAACATACACCTAGATCTCTCCAATAGAGTTCTATTCATTCTTTCCTCAACTCCATTCTGCTGTGGTGTACCTGCAACTGTTTTGTGTCTAGTAATACCCTTCTCTTTACATAAATTAGTAAACTCAGTAGATAAGAAATCCAATCCATTATCAATCCTGAGATACTTCAATGATCTTCCTGATTGATTCTCTACCTCAGCTAACCATTCCTTGAACTGTTTAAATGCTTGATCCTTAGACTTCAGAATATAAACCCAGACCTTCATTGAATAATCATCTATGAATGAGATGAAATATTTACCTCCACCTTGAGTGAGTATCCTGGATGGTCCCCATAAATATGAATGCACATAATCCAAGCTAGCTTTAGTAGTATGCTTCCCTGTGTTGAAACTGGTCTTGTGCGCCTTCCCCATCACTCATGTCTCACAGAATGGTAACTTCAATCCTTTCTCTCCAAGATGGCCAAGCCTCTTGTGCCATAGATATGTGTTGTCATTTCCATGAACTGCTGCACTTTCTCCAGCTACTGTGTTACCAAATAAATAATAAAGACCATTCTTCTTAACACCTTCCAGCAGCGTTGTCTGAGGTGTTGACTCAACCCCTGACTGAACCCCGTGCATAACCCGCAGAACATCATGACTAAAACTCCATGAATATCCCATAGCATCAAATTGACCAAGTGAGATCAGATTCCTCCTCAAATCAGGTATGTACCTTACACCAGTTAACAATCTAACAGTTCCATCATGCAACTTCAATTTAACATCACCAATGCCTTTGACCATGCATGATTGATTGTTCCCCAAAAGTACAGTTCCACCTTTCCCATATTTGAAGTTTGTAAACCATTCTTTAACCGGACTCATATGAAAAGAGCACCCAGAATCAAGTATCCAGGATAAGTCTATATTAGAAGTAGAGACCGTAAGTACCTCTGAGATGTCAAAAGATTGTGTAGCTTGTGCTATGTCCACTGTTCCTGCCTCTCCCCCAGATTGCTTTGGCTTCCTGCTGTTCCACACAGGGCAATCCTTCTTGAGATGTCCCTTATTATGACAGTGGTAGCACCTCCTATTCTCCACAGAATCTGATGACCTCTTACTCTCTTGCTTCTTATATTTTTCCTTTGGTAATCTTTCCCTTGAAGAACCCTTCTTGGAACCATGGTACTTCATAGCATGACTCTCAGCCGAATGTCCACCTTCCTGCAGATTCTTCTGCTTATGGAACTCCCTAGTCTTCAATGATTCTCTTACCAAATCCAAAGTTACTTCAACATTACCAAACATCAACGAATCTCTGAAGTTCTCATAGGAGTTGGGCAGGGAGTTGAGCAACACCATAGCTTTGTCTGCGTCTGTAGTCTTATCACCAACATTCTCCAAGTGTGTTGTGATCTTGTCAAACTCTGCTAACTGCTCCAATATCGACCTCCCTTCAACCATCCTAAAACCAAGAAACTTCTGCTTGAGATACATCATCTGGGCTGATGATTTCCCATTATAAACTTTTTCAAGTTTATCCCAGATTTCTTTTGCATCAGTACACTTGATAACCTCCCTCAATGCTTCATCGCTCAATGAGTGAATTAGTGTATTGAATGTCTTCTTCTTGATTTCCTTCTTCTTTGCATCGTCTTTAATATCCTTAAGACCTTCATCCCCCAACAGAGCATCGTCAGCTCCATAATCCGATAACAAGGCCTTAACCCTCAGTTTCTGATGAATGTGTATTTTACACTTTCATTTGAGTCTTTTTCACCTATTTTAGCTATCCTCTATGTTAATTTAGCTATATTTCAGTGTATTTTATTAGAATAGTGTCACGTTTCCCTTTAGTCTTTATTTTAGTGGTTTTGGTTGAAAAACGAGGTTTTCCGGGCAATTATATTGAAGTAGACAAGGAATTGGTGTTCCAGAAGTCTAATTGGAGTATCTGAAAGATTCCGGATAGGATTTGAAGTCTAGGGGTCGAATCTGGAGGCTAGAAGGTCACTAGAAGTCAGAAACCGAGTCCGAAAAGGGGAAGAAATCCAAAAACGCGTCGAAAACGCGTTCTGGGCCGAAAAACACTCTCCCGGGCGAGTCGCCCGGGACGTGGGGTGAATCGCCCCACACCAGGCGAATCGCCCGGTGTGTGGGGCCCTTCGCCCCACACAATTCGAAAGCCTATATATAGTTGCTCAGTTTTCTTCGTTTTTCATACTTTTCCAGACCTTTTCTCTCACCTTTCTCTGTAGTTTTAGGTAGGAATTTCCCAGAGCCTGTTCTAGGGGTTCTTAGCTTAGGAGATACTTTTTCTTAGCAGTTTGGAGCTTGTAAGATCACGATTCTTCGGAGACTGACAACCTTCGGTAACATTGTATCTTACAGTTTTTCTACTTATTTTTATATATCTTTCATCATGTTTTCATTCATTCGTGGTATGATTTCTGTTGATTGCATGACAACTATGAGTAGCTAAACTTCTCGTTGGTGATAGTATGTGATTTCTTAGCGAAAGGTTGATAATTATGCTAATGGCTATATCGCGCATTATACTCTGAGTTATTGCTTTATTTCTTTGATCTATCTAAATCTATATCTTCGTAGTGTTGAATAATTACGGAACACAATTGGACAATTCATTGATCCAATATCTCCATGCAAGACCGAGGAATTTATGCATGATTGTTAACCCGTTATGCTTTGAATGACCATACTATCACCAATCTCCATTATCTGTTAAGAAAAACCTTTGCTAAGTCGTCTGCTATTTTATATTCTCAAGTTAAATTAGATAAAGCTAGTTATAGTCCTTTGAGATCGACACTCGAGGTTATTCTACTGCTACACTACGGTTTTCGTTGTAGTTGTGAATTGCCTTTGGCTAAATACAAATTTATTTGATTAATTGGAACCCGACAATTCCACGTTCATCAAATTGGCGCCGTTTCCGGGGACTATACTCCTTTTTTCTATTTAATTTGTTTATATTTTCAACATTCAATTCCTAGTTCTAGTAGATTTTAGTTTTCCTTTTTAATCTCTTTCTGATACTGCTTTCCTAGTTTGTTACAGATAGTGTATGCCACATACACGATCTAGAGGAACACCGCTTGCTGATTCAATTGTTGAGATCGACAGAGTCTACCACCAAAGAAGGCGACTACTTCAAAGGCGTGCACTGGAGGAAATAGAGGATACCGATTTCTCTGAATCTCTACACAGTCTTTTCAAGGAAATCGACGGAATGGCAGAAGCTAGACCACTGAAAGCATGGGTTCAACCCTCCAAGGATCGTATGAGGGGACAGGCGATTGTTCTTTCGTCTGCAACTCGAGATCTGGAAATCAAGAACCACGCATTCCAACAACTTCCGAGGTTCTATGGCTTAGCAACGGAAGATGTGATAGGGTACTTGCACGATATCGATGATTTCGTCAACCAACTCCCACGACCCGGAGCTGAAATAACAACGGATGAGTTGAGGATGAAGGTTTTTGCTATGGGGCTTGGCGACAGAGCCAAGTCATGGTTGAGTTCTCTACCAGCAGGCTCGTTGGACACTTGGGAGAAGGTTTTTTCAGCTTTCATGGAAAAATACTTCCCTCACACCTTGACTACCGCACTTAAGGCGCAAATCACTGGATTCAAACAGGACTATGATGAGACCATCTACACCGCGTTTGAGAGGTTCCAAGACCTCATGAACAAGTGCCCTCACCATGGTTTTGAGCTTTTTGACCTAGTCCAACACTTCTACAATGGACTAACCTTCGAGAACCAACAAGTGGTGGATTTCCAATGTCGTGGCAATATTTGGGAGGAAACGGCAGAAGCCGTCTGGGCAGTTTTCGAAAGGCTTGCTAAGGGTTCGCAGTTCAAGGACCCAAGGGCAATGGTTAGGAGACGTGGACTTGAAACTCCACCTACTCAAGAAGCCCCTATGTATAGGGGGAATGGAGATCAATTCGAGTGCTTTACCAATGAATTGAAGCAAGTCCTCAAGAGCGCCACTGGAACAACTGTTTCGAACGAAGTTTGCCGAATATGCAAGAACTATGGGCATGGAGCTCATATGTGTAGATCGGAGCTCGCATATGATGATGGCAACTGGGTTCAAGGAGGCGAAGAGGAAGCCTTTGCTACAGAGTTTGGTACTCAAGAAGCTAGCTACGGACAAGATGGTAGGAATCCTCGAGGTGGATTTTGGAGAAGAGGGTTCCGAAACAATCAAGGATATGCACCGGCTAGCCAAACTTATGGCCCTAACCAAGACCGTAGTAGGCTTAACTATGGTAATGATCACTGCGAAAACCCCGCTCCAAAAGAGCAACCGAAGTCGAAGTCGGCTCAACTGATGGAGAACTTGCAAAAGATGGTTGATCACACCCAAAGTTTTCTCAAACGTTATGAAGAAGATTCTGAGAAGACTAGGGCAAGGTTTGATAGGTTGGAAGAGAGCACTAGGCTTGCCCATCAAAAGATGCAAGAGTTGATCGACCGAGGAGCAAGTAGGGAGCAAGGCAAGCTGCCTAGCAACACTGAGAAGTCGATGCCCATTACCTTGGTGGGTGATCTACCTGTCGAAATCACCATAAAAAAGGTTGCTAAGTGCGAGTGTTGCAAGAAGGAAGAACCTCCACTAGCCAAGGAAGAAGAGAAGGACCTTGGTTCCGACGAGAGTGAAGAGGAGCAAGAGGACCCCGAGCCACTCCCTCAAAGTTTCGATGTTAAGGTCGGGATTGGTGAGCTTGAAGATGTCCGTGCCACACTAGACACGGGATCCTACTCTAATGTGCTCCCAATGAATGTGTTTGAGAAGAGTAGCCTTGGAAAACTATCTGAGCATAAGGCTATTGTGCAACTGGCGGATGGATCCTTTGTAAGACCCGAAGGCGTTGTGAAGAATGTATTGGTCAAGATTGGTGAAGCTTCTGTGTACACCAATTTTGTAGTTATGCCGGCGTCTACACCTGGGATGGGGGATGTCGTTCTCTTGGGGCGAACTTTCTTGACCAAGCTACACTCCGTGATAGACATCTACCGAAGGACTTGCACCATTGAGGTGGATGGCAAGCGACATGTGTTGCGAGCCATATCTGATCCACCTGATACTTCTCACACTATTAACTACTGTGGTCTTGCTGTCTATGTTCATTCTTATTCACAGGTTCGTGGCATGAGGAGGAGATCCATGAAGGGGAAGTCTAGTACCCTCAAGAAGAAGAGCTAGGCACAAACAGGAGTCGAGTGAAAGACTTTAAACAATGGCGCTATCCGGGAGGCAACCCGGAGTTTTTATCGCTTTTTTACTGCTTTATTGCATGCATTCATTCTTGAACAATTTGCTTTTCATATGTGAATTTGTTCGTCTTTGTGTCGTATGTGCTTTTGTTTTTGTTTGAGTGAGCTTTTACGAGTGGTTTTATGAGTAAAATGGTTTTCGGGGACTTAAAAACCGCGTTTTTTTGAAAAGTTTCGTCTCCCCACCTCAGGAGGTGGGGGGCGAATCGCCCCATGATTCCAGAGAGCGCCGCGCTATCTGGACGCGCGGGGCGACTCGCCCCAGGCATGGGGCGACTCGCCCCGCGGCTCTGCAGAAGAAAAAACGGGGGTTGCCCCCAATTTCTCTCATTTTTCTTCATCTCCTTCATCTTACTCCAAAAAATTCTCCATTTTTCAAAATATCTTCAATCCTTCATAACTTCTTCATTATTCCATCAAATTGAGTGTTCTTTAGCTTCAATCGAAGCCCGTTACGTGCTCTTTCTTTTCATCCGAACAAATCTCTTCCTAGTTCATTCAATCTTCGGATTTGAGGTAATCTCACATGAACCCTAATTTTTCAAATTTGGGGTTTTTTTGATTTATGCTTCAATTAAGCTTGTATGATGTATGGTTTGATGATTTGTGTGATTAGAAACGTTATTCACTATCAATTGCATGTTCAATTAGGCTTGGTTTGTTGATTTGAGATTTTTGCTATTAGATGACTATATCTTATTATGCAATGTATCTTTTACTTTCATTCCATGTTTAAACATGTGTTTGTTGATATGATAATGATGGATGTAGTATGCATGATTAATGAAGTTGAGGATTTATGATTTTTGTTACTATGGTATGAATCGAGCCTTGTGATTCAAGGCATTTGTTGACTAGCAAGAGCATAATGTGATATGTGATTGTAGTAGTTACATTGATATGTTGCATGATGAAGTAGCTAGACTAGACAGTGGGTTTTTGAGGAGTTCGATTGTTGTAGATATAGCTCGTTTGTTCGCTCGTACATTTGCATATGCATAAGTCTGTTTTGTGTCATACAAAGATACTAATTGCTGTTTGTAGGAATCATGGCTCCAAGAGGATCAAGGAAAGCTGGCTCGAGCAAGAAGGGAAAGGGGGTAGCATCAAGCTCCCAACCTTCTCACGACGTGTACGAGTTGTCTCTAGCTACGATAGATGTCCGACAAAGGCTCGAAGCGGAGATAGCCCAAGGTGGGAGATCGATCATACCAGACAGACGGATTGATATTCCAGAGGAAGTAGCTCAAACGGCAGGGTACAGGACGCTCTCCCGATTGGCAGCAAAAAGGAATTGGGTTTGGTATAGTTCAAACAGATTCAAGGGGTACGACGTGAGCCTCCTCCAAGAGTTCTACGCTGGATTCACTGATCTTGAGGAGAAGGAGGGGGTACTAGTTCGAGGCCTAATTGTATCATGGACACCAGAGTCAATTTCTTCATTCATCCATTTTGGGCAACGGGAGTTCACAGGGAGCAACCATGCCTACCAATATTTGAGGGCTTCTAGGGGGATAGGAAGATACATTACGGACGTGATCTGCAACAGGGAATACATGTATCCAGAAATCGGAGCAGAACTTGCACGGATCCGTCAGAGCGACCTTAGTGTCGAGGCTAAGGTGATGATGAAATTCTGCATCTTCAACTTGATCCCTAGAAAGAATGACACTTGGATACAACCAAATTACGCCGAGCTCCTCTACTGCTTGATAGACAAACATCGAATCGACATCGGTCACATCATGTATGAAGAGTATGAGCGCCACTGGGAAAATAAGAAGAAGCCCTTCATCTTTCCGAGCTTCATCACTGCCTACTGCAAATATCATGGGGTCGAAGACATTGACGAGGGGGATTGCGAGGTCGCTGCCCTTTCACCCTCGACTATTGATGTACATCTTGCTAGGTATCAAATGAAGAACCCCACGGCTGCCGCTGCTGATGTGGAAGCACCCTTCCAGCCGAGCGATTCAGATAATGAGAATGATTATGAGGATGCTATGGAAGCTGATGATGGCCAAGCCACTATTCCGGATATCCCTTTTGTCCATAGAGCACCACATGCACCGCCTCGAGCACCACAGGGGTCTAGAGGTATTGACTTCTCTGAATTTCGGGCCTACCTCGACGACCGTTTCGATAGAGCTGATGCTCGTGCTGCAGCCTTGACCACTTCTGTCCAAGGACTGCGACAAGACCTCGACGGGCACATTGCCCAGCGCAACCGCGATTGGGAGATATTCGAGGAGCATCGCCGTGAGGATAGGCAAGAAAGGTGGGAGCAACAACAGCTCATTCAGCAGCAACAGGAGGCTCTACAGCGGTCCAATGATATCCTGTCTGACTTGTGGAGGGACTATTATGGGGATTACAATCCCGATGACTAGTCTTTTCACATGTCCACTCTCAGCCAACCGAGGTCAAACCGTTCGGTAACATCTAGTATCACTTCTTATTACTCATTCTCTTTTGCTAGGGACTAGCTAAAGTATCATAAGGGGGATGGGATGTGAACCGCGATGTTAAATATTGTTTGGCTTTGTGTTGATTGGTATCTTGTTTTTTGTTTGCATTTGCATTTGCACGTTTACCGCTTTCTTAGTTTTAGATTGCATTCACTACATTCATCCTAGGATAGTCTTGCATGTATTATGTGGAGTTTATTGCCAAATTTTTTGAACCTTTTTATTGGGTAAATCAACTAACTATGCCATTAATCGTATGCTTCATCTCTATGAATTTGTTTGAGGTTTTCTCGCTTGGCTTGTCACATTTATGTATTGCACTTAGTTAAGCTTGGTAGTCTCGACATCACTTAGTGGTGTTTTCTCTACTGCGGTTCACGAAGGCCTTTATAATAGGATGATGCATGTTAGGGTCTTATGGTTGTTTTCCCGAGTAATTATGTACCTAAGAGGCAACAAGTCTTCACCATGCTTTGAGATTGCTAAATGCCTAGGAAGGAGGTAGTGTGAGGTTGTGTGATCCTTTGTTTGCAACCTATTCTTTCGAATAGGTTTGGGGAGGGGGTTACACCATCATTAGACTTGTTTTTCGTTTTTTCAGTTTTGTGTTGTGAGTTTATTTTCCTTTTTCGTAAATTTTGTACTCCAACCTATTCTTTCGAATAGGTTTGGGGAAGTTGTTTGTGAGTTATTTTGTTTCTCTTTTCGTTGTCCTACTGCTGGCTAAAACAAATCGGCAAAAAAGAAAAAGAAAACTTCCAGGAAAAAAGAAAAAAGAAACTGGAAAAGAAAAAAAGAAGAAAAAAGGAAAGACCCCAAAAGAGCAAAGAAGGGTCAAAAAAAGAAAGCCAAAAAGCAGTTTAGCAAAGTCTTGTGTCTCATTTTCGAATTCTTGTAATATTCGTAATCGTGTTGTAATTTTCTATCTTTTCTTTTGTTTTTGAGTGTCATCTGTTCTAGACCACCCTCGTCCTGCCATTCAGGAAGTGGTGAAAAGCTTAAGGCTTTGCTTGAGAGATGGGTAGAATAGGGGAGAGTTATCTTTTATAGGGAACCCTCCTTCGTTTGATGAGAGCCAGTATTGGTTCGACCTCTTTGAGTAAAAGTCTTAACTTGGTGAACAGTAGTAAGTCCTCAGTTTCATAGGCACGGGACAACCATTCGTATCTTAACATGTTTTATTACGTCGTCACTGACTAGGTCCAGGTAGAGAATGTTACGAGAGACTATCTTGTCTTGACATAAGTGCTTATGTGAGTGTGTATGAGTCAATCGAGGCATTCTTCAATCAATATTCATGTTTTGATTTATATGGTTTTTGTTCATATGTTTTTTGATAGATTCAGTAGATTAGTTCATTTTATTTGGCATGAGACTTCATTTTTTGTGTTGCATTGTTTTTTGCATTAGAGTCTAGCTTAGTTGCTTGAGGACAAGCAAAGGTTCGGTTTGGGGAGTTTGATGAATGTGTATTTTACACTTTCATTTGAGTCTTTTTCACCTATTTTAGCTATCCTCTATGTTAATTTAGCTATATTTTAGTGCATTTTATTAGAATAGTGTCACATTTCCCTTTAGTCTTTATTTTACAGATTTGGGTTGAAAAACGAGGTTTTTCGGGCAATTATATTGAAGTAGACAAGGAATTGGTGTTCCAGAAGCCTAATTGGGGCATCTGAAAGATTCCGGATAGGATTTGAAGTCTAGGGGTCGAATCTGGAGGCTAGAAGGTCACTAAAAGTCAGAAACCGAGTCCGAAAAGGGGAAGAAATCCAAAAACGCGTTCTGGGCCGAAAAACACTCCCGGGCGAGTCGCCCGAGACGTGGGGCGAATCGCCCCACACCAGGCGAGTCGCCCGGGACATGGGGCGAATCGCCCCACACCAGGCGAATCGCCCGGTGTGTGGGGCCCTTCGCCCCACACAATTCGAAAGCCTATATATAGTTGCTCAGTTTTCTCCGTTTTTCATACTTTTCCAAACCTTTTCTCTCACCTTTCTCTGTAGTTTTAGGTAGGAATTTCCCAGAGCCTGTTCTGGGGGTTCTTAGATTAGGAGATACTTTTTCTTAGCAGTTTGGAGCTTGTAAGATCACGATTCTTCGGAGACTGACAACCTTCGGTAACATTGTATCTTACAGTTTTTCTACTTATTTTTTTATATCTTTCATCATGTTTTCATTCATTCGTGGTATGATTTCTGTTGATTGCATGACAACTATGAGTAGCTAAACTTCTCGTTGGTGATAGTATGTGATTTCTTAGCGAAGGGTTGATAATTATGCTAATGGCTATATCGCGCATTATACTCTGAGTTATTGCTTTATTTCTTTGATCTATCTAAATCTATATCTTCGTAGTGTTGAATAATTACGGAACACAATTGGACAATTCATTGATCAAAGATCTCCATGCAAGACCGAGGAATTTATGCATGATTATTAACCCGTTATGCTTTGAATGACCATACTATCACCAATCTCCATTATCTGTTAAGAAAAACCTTTGCTAAGTTGTCTGCTATTTTATATTCTCAAGTTAAATTAGATAAAGCTAGTTATAGTCCTTAGAGATCGACACTCGAGGTTATTCTACTGCTACACTACGGTTTTTGTTGTAGTTGTGAATTGCCTTTGGCTAAATACAAATTTATTTGATTAATCGAGTCTGACAAACCGTTTCATCAGTTTCCACAGGCTGAAATCTATGTGCTTCGTCAGCTTCTCAATCTCGATTTTAGTTGATGACATTGCTTATATCAAGCTTTGATTCTCCTGGTACATTCCTTCGACCTTTCTTCCCACAGATGACGCCAATTGTTGAGTTCGTATCAACAATAGTCGATTCTACCTGATCACAAAAGCTCACAATAACAACTAAACCACCAAGAACCAGCTGTACCAATCAAACACACACCCAATCAACCAAAACAGAAAACAGAGCACGAACGCAAACCAAAGAAAGACACAAGATTTAACGTGGTTAGGTTGTAAATAAATTACGTCCACGGAGATCACCAACTTCCACTATATTATATCAATCCCAATTACAAGTCCCTAATGATTAACCGGAATTTGTCAGATTTTAATTAATCAAATAAATTTGTATTTAGCCAAAGGCAATTCACAACTACAACGAAAACCGTAGTGTAGTAGTAAAATAACCTCGAGTGTCGATCTCTAAGGACTATAACTAGCTTTATCTAATCTAACTTGAAATATAAAATCAACAGACGACTAAGCACATGTTTTTCTTATCAGATGATGGAAGTTAGTGATAGTATGATCATTCAAAGCATAGCAGGTTAATAATCATGCATGAAGTACCCGATCGTTTTGCATAGAGATCTTTGATCAATGAATTGTCCAATTGTGTTCCGTTATTATTCAACACTACGAAGATAGAGGGCTTAGATAGATCAAAGAAATAAAACAATAATTCAAAGTCTGATTCGCTTTACCGCCATCAGCATAATTATTAACCCTTTGCTAAGAAATCACATACTATCACCAACGATAGGTTTAGCTACTTATAGATGTCATGCAATCAACAGAAATCATAGCAAGATTGAATGAAAACATGTTGAAAGATAAATAAATATAAATAGAAAAACTG
Source organism: Plantago ovata (assembly GCA_028274465.1). Lineage (NCBI taxonomy): Eukaryota > Viridiplantae > Streptophyta > Magnoliopsida > Lamiales > Plantaginaceae > Plantago > Plantago ovata. Next base: position 100,174,084 of record CM051456.1, on the reverse strand, counting down.
TAAGATACAATGTTACCGAAGGTTGTCAATCTCCGAAGAATCGCGATCTCACAAGCTCCAAATCGATAAGAAAAAGTATCTCCTATGCTAAGAATCCCCAGAACAGGCTCTGGAGAATTCCTACCTAAAACTAATGAGAAAGGTGAGAAAAAAGGTCTGAGAAAGTATGAAAAGACGGAGAAACTGAGCAACTATATATAGAGGTTCGACACGTGTGGGGCGAGTCTCCCCACACACCGGGCGAATCGCCTGGTGTGGGGAAAATCGCCCCACATCCCGGGCGATTTGCCCGGGAGGTGCTGTCGGCAATATACGCGTTTTCGACGCGTTTTTGGATTTCTTTTCCTTTTCGGACTCGTTTTTTGCCTTCTAGTGACCTTTTAGCCTTCAGACTCGACCCCTAGACTTCAAATCCTATCCGGAATCTTCTAGATACTCCAAAAATGTCTCTGGAACACCAATTCTTCGTTCTCTTCAATATAATTGCCCGAAAAATCTCATTTTTCACCCAAAACCTGTAAAATACAAACTAAAGGGAAACGTGACACTATTCTAATAAAATGCACTAAAATATAGCTAAATTAACATAGAGATAGCTAAATTGGTGAAAAAAGACTCAAATGAAAGTGTAAAATAAACGTTCATCACCTAAGAGTATGCAAGAAACAAGAACAAATATGTCTCTCAAAGCTAGAACCTATAATCTATAATATATCACTTGTCGAAGTAGTCGAACAAGCCGTCAATGCCGTGTTGTTATATTCTTGAGCATGCAACAATCACCCCTTTATATAGCCTTCAATTTGCAGGTATACCTAAAGGAATTCGAAAAGGAATTGATTTCCTAATGGAGACAATTACCTTTTCCTGATTGCATTCGGAAACAGCTGTTGAGATAACACCTCACACACAGAAACTTCTCCTTAGAGGGTGTGAGCCGCTTCCTAGACGCCGCTGCCGCCCGAAAAGAGTACTCTGAACCTTATCCATTACCGGACAGTCTATGGAAAATCCCTCCTGATTCTTCAGTCGTTTGGACAGCGTATAGTTGCAAGAATTACGCCTGTTTGGTAAACCGTGGGAATGAAAGGGCTTTTGACGTTTGCAAGGATTGCTTCGGACTTAAATGGCCGTGAAAGGATTGCTTCGGACTTAAATGGCCAGCAACCTCGACTTTTCAATAGACGAGGTACTGTATTTTGGGCTAGTTTATGGAATAGATTTTAAATCTTATCTATTCAATCTCATTTATTAGAATTCAACATCTCGATTCTCAGGTACTGGCAGGGAAGACGATACGCATAGGACTTGACATCGGAGGAGGAGTGGCCACGTTTGCTGTGAGGATGAGGGAGCGGAACATAACAATAATGACAACATCAATGAACTTGAACGGTCCATTCAACAACTTCATCGCTTCAAGAGGGATGGTTCCATTGTACATTAGCATTTCGCAGAGGCTTCCATTTTTCGACAACACATTAGACATTATCCACTCGATGCATGTTTTGAGCAACTGGATACCGTCAACCCTGCTGCATTTCTTGATTTTTGACATCTACAGAGTGCTTAGGCCTGGTGGCGTGTTCTGGACGGATCATTTCTTTTGTGTTGGTGAAGAACTGGAGAATTTATATGCGCCTTTGGTTGAGAGTGTAGGATTCAATAAGCTGAAATGGGAGGTGGGTCAGAAGTTGGATCGCGGACCAGAGCTGAACGAGATGTATCTTTCTGCTTTGTTAGAAAAACCGGCGAACAGTTCTTGGTGATTGTATGGATTTATTTACCTACAGTTCCAAGTTCGATCTATGATGGTAGTAAAACAGTCAGATTTGGACATGTTAGGAAACTTATAATTTTGATGAGCAATTAACCATGCTAAATTAAGGAAAGTCTAGTAACTAGTACTTTTAAGGTCCATAGGAATTTAGAATTTTAAAGGACATCGTAAAAGAGGAACGTATGCTGATGACTTAGTGTAGGTGCTAGATAGGTGTTTTATTCGCTTATGATGTATCTTGTTTTCTGAAGAAAAAAAAACAACTTATTGAAGCATTTGTTGATGATGTACTTTGTTTACACAAACAAACTATTGAAGCATTAGAACCTTTCAGAAACTTGAAAATTCGAAGACTGAAGACTAAAGAAGATTTCTGAAGATGGTATCTACAAAGGCACATGTTGCTCAGAAAGTGGAAACTTCAGCAACAGCTTGCATAAGTGAAAATCTAAACGACAGAGTAGGTTGTGCTTGCTGAAACTGAGACCGACCACTTGCTGAAATACATATGTGACCTCCTTGCTGAAAGTACTTGCATTTACGCTCCAACGTTCATATTTGAATTCGATTCAAATGAACATTAAATGCAAAGTAAGCACGCGAAGAACATGAAGACTAGAAGACAAATAAAGGACGCTGCTGAAAGTACAAAAGCAAGATAGTGACATCTTAAGGAACAAAGCCTTAGAATTTGAATTTCAAACGGCTCCCTTGATTCACTATAAATAGAGGTCATCCGGCAAAGAGTTGAAGTGTGTCAACAACGTGATCAAACTCTCACTTGTGCTTAAACTCACAAACCCTTCAATACTTTTTACTGCCTTTGATCCGTTCCAAGACTTAATGCTTGAAAAAGCTACTTGTGAAAAAGTAGAACATACACGGCTAAGAAATTAGTTAAGTGTTCTTTCTTTCGAACAAGAACAAGTCTTGACACCAGAAACAATCAAACTTGTTTACTGCAAAGTATTCAAAGTTTTGTTTCTTAGATTACTTGTTGTAGCTGAATAAGTTATAATCAAGTTATCTCATCCCAAACCTCTCTAACTGAAAAACACCCTTTCAGGCGTGAAATTCAGGGGGAACTTAATCAAGCATAGTGTTGCTGATTATAAGTCCCAAGTTTGGTGGAGAACAAGGTTTCGTTCTCTAGTTAGGTTGGAAACGAAGCAAGTGTGCTTTGGTTTCTGTCGAATCGCTCTAGATAGGTGTTGTAAGGAACCTCAAACTTATCTTAGTGGATTCAGTCCTAGAAAGGACAAAGTGAATTAGTTGAGAGATTACGCCACTCTCAGATACCACTTTAAAAGTGTTTGTGTGATTTACTTACTGCATTTAGTTTTCAGCAAAGCATATCTATCTGTACACTGTCACTCTGTTCACTTGCTGAAACTATCACTTACTGACAAAGCACTTATTGTACAAAGACTTCCGCTCTCTGAATTTAAGTATCAGTAAAACTCGTTACTGAAAAGTAACTAGTGCTTGCTGAGAAAGTTAAGTATCAGCGAACTCATTACTGAAAAGTAATAAGCCCTTGCTCAGAAAGTTTTAAACGACGAAAGTTTGAAAAGACTATTCACCCCCCCCCCTCTAGTCTTTTCTTGTTGTTTAAAGGGACCAACAAGTGGTATCAGAGCTGGAGGTTCTTTAACCTTCAGCACTGAACCTAGATCCCCTTAGGTGCTTTCCGTAAATCACTCTCACTTGATCAGTTTGGTAGTCTTTTGCTGACAGGATGTCTTTAGGAGACGCTCCCTTGCTGAAGCTGGAAAACTATGAAAAATGGCGAAACAACATGATGCTACATCTTGAGGCCATTAGTGATGAGATGGTTACTGTCATTAATGATGGACCTATCAAGATCACTAAGGGTGAGAGAAGTTTTCCTCATAAAACCACAGAAGATGGAAAGGAAACTATCTTAGGTGAACCAGTTGATACTGTCGTCCCAAAACCAAGAGAGGAATGGACTTCCGACGAAGCCAAGAGATTCCGTCTTGATGGCCAAGCAAGAAACATCATCATTCGATCAACTCCGTATACTATACAGTGCAAACTGTGGTGTGCCAAAACTGCTAAGGAAGCTTGGAAAATGGTTCAAGATCTTTGCGTTGGATCTGACAAAACCAAGGAAAACAAACTCGAAGTGCTGAAGTTAAGTTCCAGAACTTTAAAGAAGGTACAAATGAGTCACTGGAAGACTTGGACTTCAGATTCACAACTCTAGTTAGTGAGATGGCTGCCTTGGGAGTTGGAAATCTTTATTCAGATTTTGAGAAGGTGAAAACCATTATCAGAAGTCTGAACCAAGAATGGATCCACACTCAGAACTTCTACTACAATCAAGGAATGCCAAACATCACACCTACAGAGTTGTTCTCTCATCTTGCTACTGTCAACTACGAGACAAAGTAAAGAGAAAATGTGTTTGCTGAAAAATCGCAAAACATTGCTCTTGCTGCAAATCCGTCATCTTCAGAAAAGAAGAATGATAGAGAGCCCGCTGATGAAAAAGCTTTAGTTGTTAAAAACATGAAGAAATTCATCAGTAAGGAACTTGAAAGGCGAAAAGCAAAAGAGAAGCTGAAAAAGCATCTTGGTAACAACTACCATAAATACAAGAATGAGGCTAGCTCGCTGAACAAGCAAGCTCAGCAAGCAAACTCATCTGAAGAACCAGCAGTTGGAAATGATCTCTGCTTTTACTGCAAAAAGCCTTGACACTTCAAAGCAAATTGTCCTTTGCTGAAAGGCAAATCTGCTGAAAAGAAGAAGAAGTTCAAAAGAGCTTTTGTTGCTGAAGAAAAGAAGAAGCTTCAAGCAAAAATCGATGCGTTGTGCATTGATACTAGTTCCGAAGACAGTGAGGAAGAAAGCTCAGACACTGAAAATGAAGAAGCCACTCTTGACGTAGAGATTGGCAAGGAAGTTTGTGGAATAGCTATGGAAGCTTATCCAGATGTGTCAAACTACGGATTCTACCTCATGGCCGGTCAGGTAAACAGTCCTACCTCTGACTCTGACTCAAAAAGTGAAGATGAGATTGACCTTGACAAGATTCAAGGAGAAATCGAAAGATTTGAAAAAACTCTGAGCAAACAGCAAGAGAAACTACAGAATGCTGAAACTCTGACCAAGCAGACTACTGAAAAGTATGTATTGCTGAAGGAAGAGACAGAAAAGAAAGATGCTAAAATAGTGCATCTCAAGAAGTTGATTGCTGAAGCTACAAAGAAGAATTCTCATATGGCAATAGAATTAGAAGAATATCAATCCTCAATTCTAAAGTTACTTGCTGAAATACAAAAATGAAAAAGATGAAAATCAATTTCAAATCTTATGCTGATGCAAGTAATACGCTGACTGAACTAAACTCTTATCTGAGAGATCCATCTCAGTAAGAAGGTTTAGTTGCAACGTATGAAGGTGATGACGTAATAATCTTGAGTAAAGACAAATCACCAATTATCTTTGTACGTGATAGTGTATATGTCCTAGAGTCAGTCTTTATTAAGGGCATACAACCCTTATTAAGGGCACATACTGTAAGAAAATATGGTCAGAGTTACCCCTAGGGTACGCAGCGGAATTTCAAAATTTTCTTAACATACAGGTTAATTGATTATGTATATGCCGTATATATTTAAACACGTCAATTAGAAGACTAACCTTACTTCCAAAGCAGCTTCCAAGTCTTCGTAATAATCCAGTGTATCTTCTCCTTCGTCGAAGTCGAAAATATCTGCAATACTTTGATTATCTGCAAGACAATAAAAGTTAGTTTCCAGCTCCTAGAACCTCAACCTTGGTATCCACGGATGAACAGCCTATCGGAAGAATGCTAGGATATTCTTTGTGTGACCAAGAAGATGGGCCGGCGATTCGTCCGGTAGGTGGCGCGCGCGTGTGGCTTATAGAGGAGGGGAGAGCTTTTATTTTCTCGAAGAAAACTGGGTAGAATAATTCTCTAAGAATTTGATTCTTCAACTATGTGAAAATCTATATCAAAAGCTCTCTAATAGTCTACTATATATAGTAGTCAATAGAAGCCTAAAGCATAAGCAATTAGACTTCATAAAGGAATAAGAATCTAATTCTTATCGCACTAGGAAACCAATTTCAAGTCTAGATTCATTCCCAATCAAATTAAAACTCAATCAGGAAAATCTAACTTATCCCTTAGACTTCTAATAGAGGAAGGAGTCGAACTCCTTCCCCTACTTCATCTCGCGCGCGCGCGCGTGTCCTAAGGGTGATAGGTGGGTCCCAAATCGGGGCCCACTTATAGTTCTAAGGCAATTCAAACTCCAAGTAGATTTTGCCCATGTGCATATGTTAATTCTAAATTAACATATCCTTTAAAATCAAACCTCTATTATATTTCCAAAATATAATCTTTAATTGTATTTACATAAAATACAATTAATTAGTCAATTCAATTAATAATTCCAAATCATTAATTGAGCCACCAAATATTATAATTAATTCCAAATCAATTATAATCCATCAATCACAATTAATTCCAAATTAATTGCGATTCCATCTTCAAGGATATTCTGATAGGCTGAATCACCACATAGTGTGACCCATAGGGCCTCATCGTATTAAACAAGTCCTAGACGAGGCAACATGGAATTCCTAGACGGTTCCATTTGCAATATTAATACATGAGGACGTTTGAGAGGTTTCTCAAAGCTGACCCATTCGTTGCGAAGTCTGTTGCGCTCAACGCGGCGATGGTAACGTCCCTTCATCTGACTTGCTCGAATGTATCTAGGATCGATGAAGTGTCTATCCCAATAATACATCCACGGGCGTCTTCAGTGAGTTGCATGGTGAATCCAATATCTATTATGACCATCATAATAATATTGATACGCTGGCCAGCGGTTTTACCAATCACAACTATGAACGACTATGAGCAGTGCTCTCCTGTGCTACACTTGAGAGATGAATCCTTCATAGAATCACTTATCATCCCCATTTGTATGTAGCCATAATCCTGGATCGTGTCTTAGGTCAGCTGCTTATTCAGAGCTGACATCGACGGGTCCACCAAGGATATGGGGCAACAAATGTGATGATAAAGTCCTGTAAGTACAAAGGACGAATGGCATCACTTCGACAACTTACCGGTTCCCATAGACACTTCGGTGTAGAGTATACATTGATGGGAGTGTCCAACAATCCGTTCCGTGGCCGTGGGATCGGCTCACACTTGCTCCAACAAGTATAACCTCCACGCATACTAGTCTTGTCTGGTTCATTCAGACCCCTACATCCGAGATGAACCTCGACTAGGGAGAGTTTGGGATAGATGATAACTCACATAGCTCCCACTATCTGTGTGATCGGTCATCTATCCGAAGGGACATGTTTAATATCAATACAGACAGTAATAGAGATATGACATGCTGCATGCCCGGTGTAATATAAATATGAAAGCGATACTCAATAGTAAAATGCAACAAACATATATTATATTACGTTGACCTGTGTAATAGTACATATATGCCCTCTATAAGGGCACCATGCCCTTAGTAAGGACTGTCTCTAGGACATATACACTATCATATATGTACTATTACACAGGTCAACGTAATATAATATATGTTTGTTTGTTTGATTATTGAGTATCGCTTTCATATTTATATTACACTAGACATACAACATGTCATATCTCTATTCCTGTCTGTATTAATATCAAACATGTCCCCTCGGATAGATGACCGATCACATAGATAGTGGGAGCTATGTGAGTTATCATCTATCCCAAACTCTCCCTAGTCGAGGTTCGTCTCGGATGGAGGGGTCTGAATGAACCAGGTGAGACTAGTATGCATGGAGGTTATACTTGTTAGAGCAAGTGTGAGCCGATCCCACGGCCACGGAACAGATTGTTAGACAATCTAGAAACGTTCCCATAACTCCGCATAGTTGCTCGAAGGGTGATTACCGAACAATGGAAGTACCCACCGGAAACTCCCATTGATGTATACTCTACACCGAAGTGTCTATGGGAACCGCAAAGTTGTCGAAGTGATGTCAGTCGTCCTTTGGACTTACAGGACTTTATCATCACATTTGTTGCCCAATATCCTTGGTGGACCCATCGATGTCAGCTCTGAATAAGCAGTTGACCCAAGACACTATCCAGGATTATGGCTACATACAAATGGGGGTGATAAGTGATTCTGTGAAGGATTCATCTCTCACGTGTAGCACAGGAGAGCACTACTCATAGTCGTTCATAGTTGTGATTGGTTAAACGTCCTCATGTATTAATATTGCTAATGGAACCGTCTAGGAATTCCATGTTGCCTAGTGTAGCACTTGCTTAATACAATGAGGCCCTATGGGTCACACTATGTGGTGATTCAGCTTATCCGAATATCCTTGAAGATGGAATCGCTATTAATTTAGAATTAATTGTGATTGATGAATTATAATTGATTTGGAATTAATTATAATTATTTGTGGCTAAATTAATAATTTGGAATTATTAATTGAATTGATTGATTAATTGTATTTTATGTAAATACAATTAAAGATTATATTTTAGAAATATAATAGAGGTTTGATTTGAAAGGATATATTAATTTAGAATTAATATATGCACATGGGCAAAATCTACTTAGAGTTTGAATTGCCTTCGAATTATAAGTGGGTCCCAAAATTGGGACCCACATACTCCCTCTTGGCCGGCCGCGTGTAGTAGTAGTATGGGAGGGAGTTTCGACTCCTTCCCATATTAGAAGTCAAGGGTTAAGTTAGATTTTACTAATTGAGTTCTAACTTAATTGGGAATGAATCTAGACTTAAATTGGTTTCCTTGTGCAATAAGAATTAGAGTTTTTATTCCATTATGAAGTCTAAAATAATCTTCTTTAGGCTTCTATTGACTACTATATAAGTAGGTCATTAGAGAGCTTTTTCAATACCGAATTCTTAGAGAATTATTCTACCTTTTTTAGAGAAAATAAAAAGCTCTCCCCTACCTCTACACCCTAGCCGCGCGTGCCACTCTCCACCGGAGGAAAATCGCCGCTACATCTTCTTGGCCACAGAAAGAATATCCTAGCATTCTTTACGATAAGCTGTTCATCCGTGGATACCAATGTTGAGGTTCAAAGACCTGGAAACTAACTTTTATTGTCTTGCAGATAATCAAAGTATTGCAGATATCTTCGACTTCGACGAAGGAGAAGATTCACCGGACTATTACGAAGACTTCATCGATTGGCATATCGATTCAATACCTATTCTTGTTTTTGGAGTATTGTAAGTCGTCTGATTAATGTGATTATTATATACGTTATATGCATGATCAATTAACCTGCATGTTAAGAATTTTTTGAAATTCCGCTGCGTACCCTAGGGGTAACTCTGACCATATTTTCTTACAGTGGTATCAGAGCGAGGTTAATTGATTATGTATATACGTATATATGTTATGTGATTATGTAGTTTATGTGGATGCAATTGATTCTATGATTAATTAGATTTTCCAAAGTTTTATTTTTATATAAATTTAGAATTTATATTCAAAAAAAAAAGGAATATATATATATATATATATATATATATATATATATATATATATCCCGCCTGCGTGACGCAGGCAGGCGCCTGTGTGCCGCAGGCGCTGATGAATGTGTATTTTACACTTTCATTCGAGTCTTTTTCACCTATTTTAGCTATCCTCTATGATAATTTAGCTATATTTTAGTACATTTTATTAGAATAGTGTCACGTTTCCCTTTAGATTTTAGTTTACAGGTTTTGGTTGAAATTCGAAGATTTCTGAGCAATTATATTGAAGTTGACAAGGAATTGGTGTTCCAGAAGCCTATTTGGAGTATCTGAAGGTTTCCGGATAGGATTTGGAGTCTAGGGGTCGAATCTGGAGGTTAGAAGGCCACTAGAAGTCAGAAACCGAGTCCGAAAAGGTGAAGAAATCCAAAACAGCGTCGAAAAATGCGGAATTCCGCGAAAAAGACGGGGGCGAACCGCCCCATCCTGCGGCGAACCGCCCCAGAGTTTATTCGGGGCCTATATATCGTGCTCAGTTTTCTCTCCGAAAATCGTATCTTTCAAGACCTTCTCTCTCACCTCTCTCTATAGTTTTAGGTAGGAACTTCCCGGGGCTTGTCCTTGGAGTTCTGTAGCTTAGGGGATAGTTTTTCATAGCAGTTTGGAGCTCGTAGGACCGCAATCATCCGGAGATTGACAACCTTCGGTAACTTTGTATCTTACAGTTTTATTCTACTTTTTTTATATTCTTTCAACATGTTTTCTTCTATGATTTATGTTGATTGCATGCCTATTATGAGTAGCTAAACTTATCGTTGGTGGTAGTATGAGAATTCTTAGCGAGGGAAGATAATCATGCTAATGGCTATATCGCGCATTATACTCCGTGTCATTGCTTTATTTCGTTGATCAGTTGTAACCAAAATTCTCGTATGTTGTATTGAGAATTATGCACACCTGGACACTAGTCGACCATCAGACCAATTATCTTCATAGTGTTGAATAATTACGGAACACATTAGGACAATCGTGATTGACTAGTCAGACCAAATTATCTTCGTAGTGCTTAATACTTGCAACAGGACACTAGATTGATTCAAAGATCTCTATGCAAGACCGAGGAATTTATGCATGATTATCGACCCATTATGTTAAGAAGGACCATACTATCACCAATCTCCATTATCTGCTAGAAACCCCCTATTGCTATCTGTCTGCTGTTTTATATTCTCTTGTTAAATAGATAAAGCTAGTTATAGTCCTGAGAGAACGACACTCGAGTCATTCTACTGCTACACTACGGTTTTCGTTGTAGTTGTGGATTGCCTTTGGCTAAATAACAAATTTATTTGACTGAACCGGGACCTGACAAATCTCGCGTTCATCAAATTGGCGCCGTTGCCGGGGACTATACTCCTTTTTTCTATTTAATTTGTTTATATTTTCAGCATTCAACCCCCAGAGCAGCTCTTGGTTTGTCTCTCAAAAATTTCACCTTCTTACCCTATTTCTTTCCTCCTATCTTCTTCAGTAAATTCATCTAATCTGATCTTGGTTACCTTGCGTGTTTGTGCTCTCGAAATTTTTGGTGATATTTTGTTTTGATTACGCTAATAGAAGTAACTTTTAGTTTTGAGTTACTCTTACTACAGACATACAGGTATGATGTCCATGCGCGCAGGTGAGGAGAGGATCTTCCGTATACCTGGAAGATGAGTTAAGGAGGTATGAGGTGACGGAGTCCATGGTGAGGTACTTACCGAGGTACGAAGATGGAGTAGGGATGGACCCATGAAGTTTCATTCGATCCTATGAGGAGGAAATAGAAAGAATTCCAGCAGAAGGGTTTACTAAGGACCAATTATGCAGGAAACTATTTTCTTTTGCTCTTGGGTATGAGCCGAGGCGTTGGATTGCAAGGTTTGAACCAGGATCGCTGAAAACTTGGGGCCAAGTAGTAGAGGAGTTCTTGGCGCGTTTCATGCCTTATCATGAGACGATTGCCTTACGTGATAGGATCCAATATTTCGAGCAAGGAGAGTATGAGCAGTTTTGTGATGCCTACGAACGTTTTGAGATGTATAAACGTGAGTGCCCCCATCACCGTTTCGAAGATGGGGAGTTTATTTGGTGCTTCGTTGGTGGACTTCGTGAAGAGGAACGACTTAGAGTGGATCAGTTGAGCGGCGGTCTGGGAGAATGTATGGTCGACGAGGCAGAAGAAGTCCTTCGTAAGTACGCCAGAGGTTCAACACAATCCGATGAGGTCATACCAATTCACATCACCGCAAAGGAAGTAGATCGAGGTGAAGCATGAAGCTCATCCGAGGAATATTTTGAAACCGAAGAAATCAGTGAGGAAGATGCACATGCCGAGCAAGTTGAAGATGACCTTCGTATAGCAAAAGTTGTTGAAGAAGTTGAAGTAACTGAGCATCTTACGGAAGAATTCAGCTTGTTGAATTGTGCTGAAGTAGAAGAGGTTCGAGAACTTGAAGAGGAGAAAGGATTGGAAGGCGACGCCCCCCTGGAGGTGGGGGGCGAGTTGCCCAGCATGGGGGGAGAACCGCCTCCCATGACCAGTGAGCTGGACAACCCCAGCTCCCCTGTTTCTTTACTACCAGACATTCGCATCAACCCAAAACCACTTCCTTCCGTTAATACTGAGGTTCTTAAGTACAAAGAGGTGAATCTACTTCTCCGAGGTGGAAAGCTTGACAAGCAAGATACACAGGAGCCACCACTAAACAAGCACCTCGATGAAGTCAAAGGGAATGTCCTCCTATGGATGAAGTCCTTATTGGATATGCCTGCAAAGCAAACCAGTCCATTCACCATGGTGAGATCTTTGAAGCTTCATAGGTCTCTTTGCTACATCGGACCAAGAGAATGGCGGCCACCATGGGGAGGTACTCTTGAGTCCATTCTTGAATACTCAGCCGACCGAGGCCAAACCGTTCGGTAACATCTAGTATCACTTTTTATTTACTAATTCTCTTTTGCTAGGGACTAGCTTAAGTTTCATGAGGGGGATGGGATGTGAACCATGATGTTAAGTATTGTTTGGCTTTGTGATGTTGAGTAGGATAGTCTTGTTTTTTTTTTTTTTTTATTGCATTTGCATTTGCACGTTTACTGCTTTCCTAGGATAGTCTTGCATGTTTTATATGGAGTTTTATTGCTGAATTTTTTGAACTTTTTTATTGGGTAGATCAACTAACTATGCCATTAATCGTATGCTTCATCTTTATGAATTTGTTTGAGGTTTTTCTCGCTTGGCTTGTCACATTTATGTATTGCACTTAGCTAAGCATGGTAGTCTCGACATCACTTAGTGGTGTTTTCTCTACTGCGGTTCACGAAGGCCTTTATAATAGGATGATGCATGTTAAGGTCTTATGGTTGTTTTCCCGAGTAATTATGTACCTAAGAGGCAACAAGTCTTCACCATGCTTTGAGATTGCTAAATGCCTAGGAAGCAGGTAGTGTGAGGTTGTGTGATCCTTTGTTTATAACCTATTCTTCCGAATAGGTTTGGGGAGGGGGTTACACCATCATAGACTTGTTTCTGTTTTTCATTTTCGTATCGTGAGTTTATTTTTCCTTTTCCGTAAATTTTGTACTCCAACCTATTCTTTCGAATAGGTTTGGGGAAGTCGTGTGAGTCATTTTGTTTCTCTTTTTGTTGTGCTACTGCTGGCTAGAAAAAAATCGAAAAAAAAGAAAGAAAAATTTCCAGAAAAAAAGAGAAAAAGAAAAAAGGAATCTGGAAAGGAAAAAAAAAAAAGAAGAAGACCCCAAAAAAGCAAAGAAGGGTCCAAAAAAGAAAGCCAAATAGCAGTTTAGCAAAGTGTTGAGTCTTTTCCATTTTTGTAATGTTCGTAATCGTGTTTTTCTATTTTTATCTTTTTTGTCTTGAGTGTCATCTGTTCTAGACCACCCTAGTCCTGCCATTCAGGAAGTGGTGAATAGCTTAAGACTTTACTTGAGAGATGGGTAGAATAGGGGAGTGTTATCTTTTATAGGGAACCCTCCTTCGTTTGATGAGAGCCAGTACTGGTTCGACCTCTTTTGAGGAAAAGTCTTAACATGGTGGAACAGCAGTAAGTCCTCAGTTTCATAGGCACGGGACAACCATTCGTATCTTAGCATGCTTCATTACGTCGTCACTGACTAGGTCCAGGTAGAGAATGTTACGAGAGACTATCTTGTCTTGACATAAGTGCTTATGTGGATGTGTATAAGACAATCGAGGTACTCTTCAATCTTTATTCATGCTTTGATTTATATGGTTTTTGTTCATATGTTATTTGATAGATTCAGTAGATTAGTTCATTTTTATTTGGCATGAAACTCCATTTTTTGTCTTGCATGTTTTTTGTATTAGAGTCTAGCTTAGTTGCTTGAGGACAAGCAAAGGTTCGGTTTGGGGAGTTTGATGAATGTGTATTTTACACTTTCATTCGAGTCTTTTTCACCTATTTTAGCTATCCTCTATGATAATTTAGCTATATTTTAGTACATTTTATTAGAATAGTGTCACGTTTCCCTTTAGATTTTATTTTACAGGTTTTGGTTCAAATTCGAAGATTTCTGAGCAATTATATTGAAGTTGACAAGGAATTGGTATTCCAGAAGCCTATTTGGAGTATCTGAAGGTTTACGGATAGGATTTGGAGTCTAGGGGTCGAATCTGGAGGTTAGAAGGCCACTAGAAGTCAGAAACCGAGTCCGAAAACGTGAAGAAATCCAAAACCGCGTCGAAAAATGCGGAATTCCGCGAAAAAGACGGGGGGCGAACCGCCCCAGAGTTTATTCGGGGCCTATATATAGTGCTCAGTTTTCTCTCCGAAAATCATATCTTTCCAGACCTTCTCTCTCACCTCTCTCTATAGTTTTAGGTAGGAACTTCCCGGGGCTTGTCCTGGGAGTTCTGTAGCTTAGGGGATAGTTTTTCATAGCAGTTTGGAGCTCGGAGATTGACAACCTTCGATAACTTTGTATCTTACAGTTTTATTCTATTTATTTTATATTCTTTCAACATGTTTTCTTCTATGATTTCTGTTGATTGCATGCCTATTATGAGTAGTTAAACTTATCGTTGGTCGTAGTATGAGAATTCTTAGCGAGGGAAGATAATCATGCTAATGGCTATATCGCGCATTATACTCCGTGTCATTGCTTTATTTCGTTGATCAGTTGTAACCAAAATTCTCGTATGTTGTATTGATTATTATGCAACGTATGAAGGTGATGACGTAATAATCTTGAGTAAAGACAAATCACCAATTATCTTTGTACGTGATAGTGTATATGTCCTAGAGTCAGTCTTTATTAAGGGCATACAACCCTTATTAAGGGCACATACTGTAAGAAAATATGGTCAGAGTTACCCCTAGGGTACGCAGCGGAATTTCAAAATTTTCTTAACATACAGGTTAATTGATTATGTATATGCCGTATATATTTAAACACGTCAATTAGAAGACTAACCTTACTTCCAAAGCAGCTTCCAAGTCTTCGTAATAATCCAGTGTATCTTCTCCTTCGTCGAAGTCGAAAATATCTGCAATACTTTGATTATCTGCAAGACAATAAAAGTTAGTTTCCAGCTCCTAGAACCTCAACCTTGGTATCCACGGATGAACAGCCTATCGGAAGAATGCTAGGATATTCTTTGTGTGACCAAGAAGATGGGCCGGCGATTCGTCCGGTAGGTGGCGCGCGCGTGTGGCTTATAGAGGAGGGGAGAGCTTTTATTTTCTCGAAGAAAACTGGGTAGAATAATTCTCTAAGAATTTGATTCTTCAACTATGTGAAAATCTATATCAAAAGCTCTCTAATAGTCTACTATATATAGTAGTCAATAGAAGCCTAAAGCATAAGCAATTAGACTTCATAAAGGAATAAGAATCTAATTCTTATCGCACTAGGAAACCAATTTCAAGTCTAGATTCATTCCCAATCAAATTAAAACTCAATCAGGAAAATCTAACTTATCCCTTAGACTTCTAATAGAGGAAGGAGTCGAACTCCTTCCCCTACTTCATCTCGCGCGCGCGCGCGTGTCCTAAGGGTGATAGGTGGGTCCCAAATCGGGGCCCACTTATAGTTCTAAGGCAATTCAAACTCCAAGTAGATTTTGCCCATGTGCATATGTTAATTCTAAATTAACATATCCTTTAAAATCAAACCTCTATTATATTTCCAAAATATAATCTTTAATTGTATTTACATAAAATACAATTAATTAGTCAATTCAATTAATAATTCCAAATCATTAATTGAGCCACCAAATATTATAATTAATTCCAAATCAATTATAATCCATCAATCACAATTAATTCCAAATTAATTGCGATTCCATCTTCAAGGATATTCTGATAGGCTGAATCACCACATAGTGTGACCCATAGGGCCTCATCGTATTAAACAAGTCCTAGACGAGGCAACATGGAATTCCTAGACGGTTCCATTTGCAATATTAATACATGAGGACGTTTGAGAGGTTTCTCAAAGCTGACCCATTCGTTGCGAAGTCTGTTGCGCTCAACGCGGCGATGGTAACGTCCCTTCATCTGACTTGCTCGAATGTATCTAGGATCGATGAAGTGTCTATCCCAATAATACATCCACGGGCGTCTTCAGTGAGTTGCATGGTGAATCCAATATCTATTATGACCATCATAATAATATTGATACGCTGGCCAGCGGTTTTACCAATCACAACTATGAACGACTATGAGCAGTGCTCTCCTGTGCTACACTTGAGAGATGAATCCTTCATAGAATCACTTATCATCCCCATTTGTATGTAGCCATAATCCTGGATCGTGTCTTAGGTCAGCTGCTTATTCAGAGCTGACATCGACGGGTCCACCAAGGATATGGGGCAACAAATGTGATGATAAAGTCCTGTAAGTACAAAGGACGAATGGCATCACTTCGACAACTTACCGGTTCCCATAGACACTTCGGTGTAGAGTATACATTGATGGGAGTGTCCAACAATCCGTTCCGTGGCCGTGGGATCGGCTCACACTTGCTCCAACAAGTATAACCTCCACGCATACTAGTCTTGTCTGGTTCATTCAGACCCCTACATCCGAGATGAACCTCGACTAGGGAGAGTTTGGGATAGATGATAACTCACATAGCTCCCACTATCTGTGTGATCGGTCATCTATCCGAAGGGACATGTTTAATATCAATACAGACAGTAATAGAGATATGACATGCTGCATGCCCGGTGTAATATAAATATGAAAGCGATACTCAATAGTAAAATGCAACAAACATATATTATATTACGTTGACCTGTGTAATAGTACATATATGCCCTCTATAAGGGCACCATGCCCTTAGTAAGGACTGTCTCTAGGACATATACACTATCATATATGTACTATTACACAGGTCAACGTAATATAATATATGTTTGTTTGTTTGATTATTGAGTATCGCTTTCATATTTATATTACACTAGACATACAACATGTCATATCTCTATTCCTGTCTGTATTAATATCAAACATGTCCCCTCGGATAGATGACCGATCACATAGATAGTGGGAGCTATGTGAGTTATCATCTATCCCAAACTCTCCCTAGTCGAGGTTCGTCTCGGATGGAGGGGTCTGAATGAACCAGGTGAGACTAGTATGCATGGAGGTTATACTTGTTAGAGCAAGTGTGAGCCGATCCCACGGCCACGGAACAGATTGTTAGACAATCTAGAAACGTTCCCATAACTCCGCATAGTTGCTCGAAGGGTGATTACCGAACAATGGAAGTACCCACCGGAAACTCCCATTGATGTATACTCTACACCGAAGTGTCTATGGGAACCGCAAAGTTGTCGAAGTGATGTCAGTCGTCCTTTGGACTTACAGGACTTTATCATCACATTTGTTGCCCAATATCCTTGGTGGACCCATCGATGTCAGCTCTGAATAAGCAGTTGACCCAAGACACTATCCAGGATTATGGCTACATACAAATGGGGGTGATAAGTGATTCTGTGAAGGATTCATCTCTCACGTGTAGCACAGGAGAGCACTACTCATAGTCGTTCATAGTTGTGATTGGTTAAACGTCCTCATGTATTAATATTGCTAATGGAACCGTCTAGGAATTCCATGTTGCCTAGTGTAGCACTTGCTTAATACAATGAGGCCCTATGGGTCACACTATGTGGTGATTCAGCTTATCCGAATATCCTTGAAGATGGAATCGCTATTAATTTAGAATTAATTGTGATTGATGAATTATAATTGATTTGGAATTAATTATAATTATTTGTGGCTAAATTAATAATTTGGAATTATTAATTGAATTGATTGATTAATTGTATTTTATGTAAATACAATTAAAGATTATATTTTAGAAATATAATAGAGGTTTGATTTGAAAGGATATATTAATTTAGAATTAATATATGCACATGGGCAAAATCTACTTAGAGTTTGAATTGCCTTCGAATTATAAGTGGGTCCCAAAATTGGGACCCACATACTCCCTCTTGGCCGGCCGCGTGTAGTAGTAGTATGGGAGGGAGTTTCGACTCCTTCCCATATTAGAAGTCAAGGGTTAAGTTAGATTTTACTAATTGAGTTCTAACTTAATTGGGAATGAATCTAGACTTAAATTGGTTTCCTTGTGCAATAAGAATTAGAGTTTTTATTCCATTATGAAGTCTAAAATAATCTTCTTTAGGCTTCTATTGACTACTATATAAGTAGGTCATTAGAGAGCTTTTTCAATACCGAATTCTTAGAGAATTATTCTACCTTTTTTAGAGAAAATAAAAAGCTCTCCCCTACCTCTACACCCTAGCCGCGCGTGCCACTCTCCACCGGAGGAAAATCGCCGCTACATCTTCTTGGCCACAGAAAGAATATCCTAGCATTCTTTACGATAAGCTGTTCATCCGTGGATACCAATGTTGAGGTTCAAAGACCTGGAAACTAACTTTTATTGTCTTGCAGATAATCAAAGTATTGCAGATATCTTCGACTTCGACGAAGGAGAAGATTCACCGGACTATTACGAAGACTTCATCGATTGGCATATCGATTCAATACCTATTCTTGTTTTTGGAGTATTGTAAGTCGTCTGATTAATGTGATTATTATATACGTTATATGCATGATCAATTAACCTGCATGTTAAGAATTTTTTTGAAATTCCGCTGCGTACCCTAGGGGTAACTCTGACCATATTTTCTTACAGTGGTATCAGAGCGAGGTTAATTGATTATGTATATACGTATATATGTTATGTGATTATGTAGTTTATGTGGATGCAATTGATTCTATGATTAATTAGATTTTCCAAAGTTTTATTTTTATATAAATTTAGAATTTATATTCAAAAAAAAAAGGAATATATATATATATATATATATATATATATATATATATATATATATATATCCCGCCTGCGTGACGCAGGCAGGCGCCTGTGTGCCGCAGGCGCTGATGAATGTGTATTTTACACTTTCATTCGAGTCTTTTTCACCTATTTTAGCTATCCTCTATGATAATTTAGCTATATTTTAGTACATTTTATTAGAATAGTGTCACGTTTCCCTTTAGATTTTAGTTTACAGGTTTTGGTTGAAATTCGAAGATTTCTGAGCAATTATATTGAAGTTGACAAGGAATTGGTGTTCCAGAAGCCTATTTGGAGTATCTGAAGGTTTCCGGATAGGATTTGGAGTCTAGGGGTCGAATCTGGAGGTTAGAAGGCCACTAGAAGTCAGAAACCGAGTCCGAAAAGGTGAAGAAATCCAAAACAGCGTCGAAAAATGCGGAATTCCGCGAAAAAGACGGGGGCGAACCGCCCCATCCTGCGGCGAACCGCCCCAGAGTTTATTCGGGGCCTATATATCGTGCTCAGTTTTCTCTCCGAAAATCGTATCTTTCAAGACCTTCTCTCTCACCTCTCTCTATAGTTTTAGGTAGGAACTTCCCGGGGCTTGTCCTTGGAGTTCTGTAGCTTAGGGGATAGTTTTTCATAGTAGTTTGGAGCTCGTAGGACCGCAATCATCCGGAGATTGACAACCTTCGGTAACTTTGTATCTTACAGTTTTATTCTACTTTTTTTATATTCTTTCAACATGTTTTCTTCTATGATTTATGTTGATTGCATGCCTATTATGAGTAGCTAAACTTATCGTTGGTGGTAGTATGAGAATTCTTAGCGAGGGAAGATAATCATGCTAATGGCTATATCGCGCATTATACTCCGTGTCATTGCTTTATTTCGTTGATCAGTTGTAACCAAAATTCTCGTATGTTGTATTGAGAATTATGCACACCTGGACACTAGTCGACCATCAGACCAATTATCTTCATAGTGTTGAATAATTACGGAACACATTAGGACAATCGTGATTGACTAGTCAGACCAAATTATCTTCGTAGTGCTTAATACTTGCAACAGGACACTAGATTGATTCAAAGATCTCTATGCAAGACCGAGGAATTTATGCATGATTATCGACCCATTATGTTAAGAAGGACCATACTATCACCAATCTCCATTATCTGCTAGAAACCCCCTATTGCTATCTGTCTGCTGTTTTATATTCTCTTGTTAAATAGATAAAGCTAGTTATAGTCCTGAGAGAACGACACTCGAGTCATTCTACTGCTACACTACGGTTTTCGTTGTAGTTGTGGATTGCCTTTGGCTAAATAACAAATTTATTTGACTGAACCGGGACCTGACAAATCTCGCGTTCATCAAATTGGCGCCGTTGCCGGGGACTATACTCCTTTTTTCTATTTAATTTGTTTATATTTTCAGCATTCAACCCCCAGAGCAGCTCTTGGTTTGTCTCTCAAAAATTTCACCTTCTTACCCTATTTCTTTCCTCCTATCTTCTTCAGTAAATTCATCTAATCTGATCTTGGTTACCTTGCGTGTTTGTGCTCTCGAAATTTTTGGTGATATTTTGTTTTGATTACGCTAATAGAAGTAACTTTTAGTTTTGAGTTACTCTTACTACAGACATACAGGTATGATGTCCATGCGCGCAGGTGAGGAGAGGATCTTCCGTATACCTGGAAGATGAGTTAAGGAGGTATGAGGTGACGGAGTCCATGGTGAGGTACTTACCGAGGTACGAAGATGGAGTAGGGATGGACCCATGAAGTTTCATTCGATCCTATGAGGAGGAAATAGAAAGAATTCCAGCAGAAGGGTTTACTAAGGACCAATTATGCAGGAAACTATTTTCTTTTGCTCTTGGGTATGAGCCGAGGCGTTGGATTGCAAGGTTTGAACCAGGATCGCTGAAAACTTGGGGCCAAGTAGTAGAGGAGTTCTTGGCGCGTTTCATGCCTTATCATGAGACGATTGCCTTACGTGATAGGATCCAATATTTCGAGCAAGGAGAGTATGAGCAGTTTTGTGATGCCTACGAACGTTTTGAGATGTATAAACGTGAGTGCCCCCATCACCGTTTCGAAGATGGGGAGTTTATTTGGTGCTTCGTTGGTGGACTTCGTGAAGAGGAACGACTTAGAGTGGATCAGTTGAGCGGCGGTCTGGGAGAATGTATGGTCGACGAGGCAGAAGAAGTCCTTCGTAAGTACGCCAGAGGTTCAACACAATCCGATGAGGTCATACCAATTCACATCACCGCAAAGGAAGTAGATCGAGGTGAAGCATGAAGCTCATCCGAGGAATATTTTGAAACCGAAGAAATCAGTGAGGAAGATGCACATGCCGAGCAAGTTGAAGATGACCTTCGTATAGCAAAAGTTGTTGAAGAAGTTGAAGTAACTGAGCATCTTACGGAAGAATTCAGCTTGTTGAATTGTGCTGAAGTAGAAGAGGTTCGAGAACTTGAAGAGGAGAAAGGATTGGAAGGCGACGCCCCCCTGGAGGTGGGGGGCGAGTTGCCCAGCATGGGGGGAGAACCGCCTCCCATGACCAGTGAGCTGGACAACCCCAGCTCCCCTGTTTCTTTACTACCAGACATTCGCATCAACCCAAAACCACTTCCTTCCGTTAATACTGAGGTTCTTAAGTACAAAGAGGTGAATCTACTTCTCCGAGGTGGAAAGCTTGACAAGCAAGATACACAGGAGCCACCACTAAACAAGCACCTCGATGAAGTCAAAGGGAATGTCCTCCTATGGATGAAGTCCTTATTGGATATGCCTGCAAAGCAAACCAGTCCATTCACCATGGTGAGATCTTTGAAGCTTCATAGGTCTCTTTGCTACATCGGACCAAGAGAATGGCGGCCACCATGGGGAGGTACTCTTGAGTCCATTCTTGAATACTCAGCCGACCGAGGCCAAACCGTTCGGTAACATCTAGTATCACTTTTTATTTACTAATTCTCTTTTGCTAGGGACTAGCTTAAGTTTCATGAGGGGGATGGGATGTGAACCATGATGTTAAGTATTGTTCGGCTTTGTGATGTTGAGTAGGATAGTCTTGTTTTTTTTTTTTTTTTATTGCATTTGCATTTGCACGTTTACTGCTTTCCTAGGATAGTCTTGCATGTTTTATATGGAGTTTTATTGCTGAATTTTTGAACTTTTTTATTGGGTAGATCAACTAACTATGCCATTAATCGTATGCTTCATCTTTATGAATTTGTTTGAGGTTTTTCTCGCTTGGCTTGTCACATTTATGTATTGCACTTAGCTAAGCATGGTAGTCTCGACATCACTTATTGGTGTTTTCTCTACTGCGGTTCACGAAGGCCTTTATAATAGGATGATGCATGTTAAGGTCTTATGGTTGTTTTCCCGAGTAATTATGTACCTAAGAGGCAACAAGTCTTCACCATGCTTTGAGATTGCTAAATGCCTAGGAAGCAGGTAGTGTGAGGTTGTGTGATCCTTTGTTTATAACCTATTCTTCCGAATAGGTTTGGGGAGGGGGTTACACCATCATAGACTTGTTTCTGTTTTTCATTTTCGTATCGTGAGTTTATTTTTCCTTTTCCGTAAATTTTGTACTCCAACCTATTCTTTCGAATAGGTTTGGGGAAGTCGTGTGAGTCATTTTGTTTCTCTTTTTGTTGTGCTACTGCTGGCTAGAAAAAAATCGAAAAAAAAGAAAGAAAAATTTCCAGAAAAAAAGAGAAAAAGAAAAAAGGAATCTGGAAAGGAAAAAAAAAAAAGAAGAAGACCCCAAAAAAGCAAAGAAGGGTCCAAAAAAGAAAGCCAAATAGCAGTTTAGCAAAGTGTTGAGTCTTTTCCATTTTTGTAATGTTCGTAATCGTGTTTTTCTATTTTTATCTTTTTTGTCTTGAGTGTCATCTGTTCTAGACCACCCTAGTCCTGCCATTCAGGAAGTGGTGAATAGCTTAAGACTTTACTTGAGAGATGGGTAGAATAGGGGAGTGTTATCTTTTATAGGGAACCCTCCTTCGTTTGATGAGAGCCAGTACTGGTTCGACCTCTTTTGAGGAAAAGTCTTAACATGGTGGAACAGCAGTAAGTCCTCAGTTTCATAGGCACGGGACAACCATTCGTATCTTAGCATGCTTCATTACGTCGTCACTGACTAGGTCCAGGTAGAGAATGTTACGAGAGACTATCTTGTCTTGACATAAGTGCTTATGTGGATGTGTATAAGACAATCGAGGTACTCTTCAATCTTTATTCATGCTTTGATTTATATGGTTTTTGTTCATATGTTATTTGATAGATTCAGTAGATTAGTTCATTTTTATTTGGCATGAAACTCCATTTTTTGTCTTGCATGTTTTTTGTATTAGAGTCTAGCTTAGTTGCTTGAGGACAAGCAAAGGTTCGGTTTGGGGAGTTTGATGAATGTGTATTTTACACTTTCATTCGAGTCTTTTTCACCTATTTTAGCTATCCTCTATGATAATTTAGCTATATTTTAGTACATTTTATTAGAATAGTGTCACGTTTCCCTTTAGATTTTATTTTACAGGTTTTGGTTCAAATTCGAAGATTTCTGAGCAATTATATTGAAGTTGACAAGGAATTGGTATTCCAGAAGCCTATTTGGAGTATCTGAAGGTTTACGGATAGGATTTGGAGTCTAGGGGTCGAATCTGGAGGTTAGAAGGCCACTAGAAGTCAGAAACCGAGTCCGAAAACGTGAAGAAATCCAAAACCGCGTCGAAAAACGCGGAATTCCGCGAAAAAGACGGGGGGCGAACCGCCCCAGAGTTTATTCGGGGCCTATATATAGTGCTCAGTTTTCTCTCCGAAAATCATATCTTTCCAGACCTTCTCTCTCACCTCTCTCTATAGTTTTAGGTAGGAACTTCCCGGGGCTTGTCCGGGGAGTTCTGTAGCTTAGGGGATAGTTTTTCATAGCAGTTTGGAGCTCGGAGATTGACAACCTTCGATAACTTTGTATCTTACAGTTTTATTCTACTTATTTTATATTCTTTCAACATGTTTTCTTCTATGATTTCTGTTGATTGCATGCCTATTATGAGTAGTTAAACTTATCGTTGGTCGTAGTATGAGAATTCTTAGCGAGGGAAGATAATCATGCTAATGGCTATATCGCGCATTATACTCCGTGTCATTGCTTTATTTCGTTGATCAGTTGTAACCAAAATTCTCGTATGTTGTATTGATTATTATGCACACCTGGACACTAGTCGACCATCAGACCAATTATCTTCGTAGTGTTGAATAATTACGGAACACATTAGGACAATCGTGATTGACTAGTCAGACCAAATTATCTTCGTAGTGCTTAATACTTGCAACAGGACACTAGATTGATTCAAAGATCTCTATGCAAGACCGAGGAATTTATGCATGATTATCGACCAATTATGTTAAGAAGGACCATACTATCACCAATCTCCATTATTTGCTAGAAACCCCCTATTGCTATCTGTCTGCTGTTTTATATTCTCTTGTTAAATAGATAAAGCTAGTTATAGTCCTGAGAGAACAACACTCGAGTCATTCTACTGCTACACTACGGTTTTCGTTGTAGTTGTGGATTGTCTTTGGCTAAATAACAAATTTATTTGACTGAACCGGGACCTGACAAATCTCGCGTTCATCAGGCGCCCTAGGGGACGGGATTCGATCCCGTCCCCGTATATTATTATATATATTTATTTAATTTTTCCGGGTTGGACCCAAAATCGAATTTTTGGAAATTTTGAGGATTGAATTTTATATTTGGAATATAAATATGATTTAATTGTAATTATTATTAACTAGAGGCGTTAAATTTAATTAGTATTAAGTTGAGGGGTTTATTTGTGATTTATCAATTTATTGTTTATTACAAATAAGTCTTTCTACTTTTGAATTTTGAATTTAACACCTCCAAGGTTTGGAAAATTACAATTGAGTCCTTCGGATTTTCGAAAATTGCTACCTGGTCAATAGAATTTTCGATTTTTCAATCTAGTCCAAATTTTCAATTTTTCATAGAGATTATAAGTATGGGATTATAATTTTCATAATGAAATTATGAAGTCATTTGGCATCCACATATGCTACTACTTGTTTGTTTGCTCGATATGCTATTGTTTGACAATGCATGTTTAAATACCACGTATTTTACTTTCCGTTCGACCGCTATGCATGCGAGGGTAGGCGGCGCCCTCTTATTTGTCGGACCGCATATTTTTATGTATGGGTAGGCGGCGCCCATTATGTGCTTGATCGCGTTTAGAACTAGAATGGATAGGGGGCATTCATTACGTGTAGACCGCTCATGCATGATGGGTAGGCGGCGCCCTTATTTGTTTGTAGATGACTGATAACAACCCTTAAGCTACAAGCCCCAACCAATATAAGTGCAGAAATATGTATACGTATGTGTTTCTGAGATGCTTTCCATGGGGTGCTTTAATTCTGAACTTTCATTGCGTTTCCCTGTATTGGCGACCTCGTCTTGCAGACTCGCAGTGATCGTCAGATTAGAGTAAGCCTATGGTTATAACTTACTGCATATTGTATCTAGCGACCTCGATAGGTACAATATGTAGAGCGCCTGGTTAAATTAGATTTAACACCCAAGAGTTGCGTGACGCAATTGGATAGTCCTACCGGTCATATTATGCTATGCGACCAGCCCCCGTTGGAGTATAGCATAGTATGGATTCGGATCTTGGCCACTACGGTAACTTGTTGGACATTACCCGTATGTTTGTTTTGGGGGCAATCATATGTGAAAATAGTGGAAGCTAAACTGCTAAAGGACCTTGTTGTTTAGTTATGTTGACTGTGTATTTAGAAATAGTATTTCAATAGTTGATTTATTATTTTCGTTCTATATTATTTCTCCTTAGGAAAACCGAAATGGCGAGTATCTCGCTCCGTGCTATCTTAGAGAAGCAAGTTTTGACCGGACCAAACTTCCTAGATTGGATCAGGAATATTCATTTGGTGCTGAGGTACGAAAAGATTGAGTACGTCTTGGACGAGGCTATTCCCGTGTGTCCCGAGAATCAGACTGCCGATCAAGTTGCTGCTTGGAATCAAGACAACAAGGCAAAGGCTGATAAGCATCAAGAGGATGCTAAATCCGCGCAGTGTATTATGCTGGCGGCAATGAGCAATGAGCTGCAGAGACAACATGAAAGCATGTTGCCGTATGAGATGCTGAAGCATCTTGAGTCGCTCTTTAAGACGACAGCCAGAAGTGTTGAATTTGATTTGATCAAAGAGATACACAGATGCAAGCTCAATGAAGGAGGGAACATGTCTGAACATGTTCTCAAGATGATTGGTCTCTTTGAGAAGCTTGCCGATGCCGGTGTCAAGCTGGAGAATAAGATCATGGTGATCTTTGTCCTTCAATCATTGCCGAGTTCGTATTCGTAGTTCATCATTAACTACACCATGAATGCGAAAGACGTTACACTGCCCGAGCTCCATAATCTGCTGAAGACATAGATCAAACTCTTCCTAAGAAGGAGAAATAGATCATGTATGTTGGGCAACCGTCTAACCCAAACCCGAGAAACGAAGGTGCTAAGGGTAAGGGAAAGTCGGGAGCCAAGGCTAACACTTCGAGTGATAGGCCTAAGCGTCTGAACCAGAGAAAGAAGTTCAAGAGGTGCGGAACGGTACCCACAGATGAATGTCTTTTCTGTAAGCAGAAAGGGCATTGGAAGAAAGATTGCCCTAAGCTAAGGGCAGATCAAGCTAAGAAGCCACCGGCTTCTAGCTCAGGTATGTTTGTTATTGAAATGAACATGACTACTTTTGACTCCAATGGTTGGGTATTAGATACAGCTTGTGGCACACACATTTGTAATAATGTGCAGGGGCTAATTGAACACAGGCTAGTCAAGCAAGGTGAAATCGACTTGCATGTTGGGAACGACAATCCAGTTGAAGCCAAACGCGTTGGACGCTGCAAGATAGATTTACCATCAGGACAATGTTTAGAACTTGATAACGTTTATTTTGTTCCATCCATTGTCAGAAATATTATTTCCATTCCATTGTTGGACAATTTGGGTTTTTCCTTTTGTTTTCCTAATAATACTTGTTATTTTACTCTAAATGACCAGTATTATGGAAAAGCTCGCTTAGTGAATGGTTTATATATTTTGCAAAGTAGTCCACCTTTATTTCAAATACATAACAAACAACCGTCTTCAAGTAGGAAGAATAATCCATCTTATCTATGTCATTGTCGGCTAGGCCATATCAATGAAACACGGATTCAAAGACTAAGGAAGTTGGACTACTTAGAACCATTTGATTTCGAATCATATGGTACATGCGAATCATGTGTTAAGGGTAAGATGACGAACAAACCCTTTGTTGGACAAGGTGTTCGTGCCACTCGCTGCTTAGAGCTCATACATACCGATGTATGTGGACCTTTTAAAGTCCAAGCACGTGGAGGTTATTCTTACTTCGTTACCTTTACTGAAGATTTCTCAAGGTATGGATATATTTATCTTATGAAGAATAAATCTGAGACCTTTGGGAAATTCAAGGAGTTTAGGAATGAGGTCGAGAATGAATTGAACCTAAGGATAGTCACTCTTCGATCAGATCGAGGAGGTGAATACCTTAGTGAAGAATTTATCGACTACTTGAAGGAGAATGGAATTCAATCGCAATGGACCCCTCCTGGAACACCACAATTAAATGGTGTGTCTGTGAGAAGGAATCGAACCCTGCTAGACATGGTGAGATCAATGATTGGATTCTCGACTCTTCCAAAATATCTATGGGGATATGCGCTACAAACTGCAATCTTCATTCTGAACCGGGTACCATCTAAATCAGTGGAGAAAACTCCTTATGAGTTATGGAAAGGAAAGAAGCCCGCACTGGGCTATCTTAGACCTTGGGGCTGTCCTGCGATAGTCAAATTGTTGCTCACTGATAAGTTAGATGCCAAGGGTGTCAAAGTTTATTTCATAGGCTATCCTCGTCAGACGAGAGGCTATGAATTCTATCATGCTGAAGATCACAAGGTGATAGCATCTAGAAACTTCAAGTTTTTAGAAGCAGAATACCTCGAAGAAGAGAGGTTAGATGATATGATAGAACTTGAAGAAATTCAAGACTTTGACACGCGCGAACATGAGTTCTCTAAATCTTCTGATTTGGACTCAAGTTCAATGGGAGCTTTTGAAGCAGATAAGGGTAATGATATGACACTTGCTAGGCATGTCATAGTCAGTGGGAGTCCTGTGATTAGATCAACAGTTGAAACCACACCAATAGAACCCGTTGTCAATCAACCTGTGCAACAAGTTGCACAAGAGCAGCCTCCCGCTAGGGAACAGGGTCGTAGCACGCGACCGGCTGCATCAGTGCCCACTGATAATGTTCGTGTTACACGAAGCCGGAAAAGAAAAGCACCAGAAACGCCGACAGAAGCACCAGTCGAGCTCCGTAGGTCGAAGAGGATCCCAAAAGGACCTCAGAAGCAAAGCCGTACGATAGAAGACATCAGTGAACTTGATGTTGGCTTATCAGATCGGGAAGACCCCGAGACCTACAAAGAGGCAATAAATGATATTGACTCAGACAGATGGCAAGAGGCCATGGAATTAGAAATAGACTCCATGTACCTGAACCAAGTTTGGATCTTGGTAGACTTGCCCCAAGGGGTTAGACCTATTGGGTGCAAATGGGTCTTTAAACGAAAGACAGATGCCGATGGTAAGGTACAAACGCACAAGACTAGACTTGTGGCGAAGGGCTACACACAAAGGTATGACATCGATTACGATGAAACCTTTTCACCGGTAGCTGCCTACTATGATTATGAGATATGGCAGATGGATGTAAAGACTGCCT
The DNA here is from genome assembly GCA_028274465.1 of Plantago ovata. Taxonomy (NCBI): domain Eukaryota; kingdom Viridiplantae; phylum Streptophyta; class Magnoliopsida; order Lamiales; family Plantaginaceae; genus Plantago; species Plantago ovata. The sequence goes on along the minus strand of CM051456.1, from coordinate 100,145,509 downwards.
TCCTCAATGGCAACCTTGAGGAAGAGGTCTATATGGTACAACCGAAAGGTTTTATTAGTAAAACCAGGCCAACTGCTGTATGCAAACTACAAAGATCCATCTATGGGCTAAAGGAAGCGTCTAGGAGCTGGAATATCCGCTTTGACGAAGCTGTCAAATCGTTTGACTTCATCAGAAGCGTAGAAGATCCCTGTGTCTACACTAGGCACAGCGACAAGGGAGTCATTTTTATGATCATTTATGTTGATGACATTTTGATCATGGGAAACAATGTCTCTATGCTAGAAGAGACTAAAGTTTGGTTATCAAGTACCTTCTCAATGAAGGACTTGGGTGAAGCGAACTACATCCTAGGGATAAAGATCTATAGAGATAGGTCCAAGAGGATGTTAGGATTGACACAGTCCACCTACATCGACAAAATACTGAAGCGTTATAAGATGGACGACTCAAAGAGAGGCTTTCTCCCAGCTAGGCATAGGATCGTGCTATCAGTTAAGGATAGTCCTAAAACTGATGAAGAAAGAAAGGCAATGAGTCGTGTGCCCTATGCTTCGGCAGTAGGGTCTATTATGTATGCAATGAATTGCACAAGGCCAGATGTGGCATATGCGCTTAGTGTCACTTGTCGACACCAACAGAATCCAGGAGTACCTCACTGGACTGCTGTAAAGAACATTCTTAAGTACCTTCGACGGACTAAGGAAATGTTCTTGGTGTTTGGTGGAGAACCAGAATTAAAGATGTCTGGTTATGTCGACGCTGGATTTGAATCAGATCCTGATGACTTTAAGTCACAGACAGGATACGTATTCAAATTGAACGGAGGAGCTATCTGTTGGAAGAGTTCTAAGCAAGCCACGATTGCTAACTCAGCCACAGAAGCCGAGTACATTGCTGCATCAGAAGCATCGAAAGAAGCTGTCTCGATTTCAGAGTTCTTGAAGGAATTGAGGGTTGTTCCTGCTCCAAGTCCAATAACGATTTATTGTGACAACACGGGCGCCGTCGCTCAAGCCAAGGAGCCTAGATCTGCAAACAAGAACAAACATGTACTTAGAAAGTATCACGTTATACGTGAGATTATTGATAGAGGAGAAGTTAGTATAGAACGTGTCTCAACCACGGACAACGTGGCAGATCCTTTCACCAAGGTCTTATCAGTGGATGCCCACTTAAGACATTATGTTAATCTAGGCATTAAGCATAAAGGTGACTGGCTCTAGTCAAAGTGGGAGATTGATAGTGTATATGTCCTAGAGACAGTCTTTATTAAGGGCATACAACCCTTATTAAAGGCATATATGTACTATTACACAGGTCAACGTAATATAATATATGTTTGTTTGTTTGACTATTGAGTATCGCTTTCATATTTATATTACACCAGGCATACAACATGTCATATCTCTATTCCTGTCTGTATTAATATCAAACATGTCCCCTCGGATAGATAACCGATCACACAGATAGTGGGAGCTATGTGAGTTATCATCTATCCCAAACTCTCCCTAGTCGAGGTTCATCTCAGATGTAGGGGTCTGAATGAACCAGGTGAGTCTAGTATGCGTGGAGGTTATACTTGTTAGAGAAAGTGTGAGCCGATCCCACAACCACGGAACGGATTGTTAGACAATCTAGAAACGTTCTCATAACTCCGCATAGTTGTTCGAAGGGTGATTACCGAACAATAGAAGTACCCACCGGAAACTCCCATCGATGTATACTCTACACCGAAGTGTCTATGGGAACCGGAAAGTTGTCGAAGTGATGCCAGTCATCCTTTGGACTTACAGGACTTTATCATCACATTTGTTGCCCCATATCCATGGTGGACCCGTCGATGTCAGCTCTGAATAAGCAGTTGACCTGAGACACGATCCTGGATTATGGCTACATACAAATGGGGGTGATAAGTGATTCTGTGAAGGATTCATCTCTCACGTGTAGCACAGGAGAGCACTGCTCATAGTCGTTCATAGTTGTGATTGGTTAAACCGCTGGCCAGCGTATCAATATTATTATGATAGTCATAATAGATATTGGATTCACCAAGCAACTCACTGAAGACGCCCGTGGATGTATTATTGGGATAGACACATCATCGATCCTAGATACATTCGAGTCAGACAGATGAAGGGACGTTACCATCGCCGCGTTGAGTGCAACAGATTTCACAACGAAAGGGTTTGCTTTGAGAAACCTCTCAAACGTCCTCATGTATTAATATTGCAAATGGAACCGTCTAGGAATTCCATGTTGCCTAGTGTAGCACTTGCTTAATTCAATGAGGCCCTATGGGTCACACTATGTGGTGATTCAGCTTATCCGAATATCCTTGAAGATGGAATCGCAATTAATTTAGAATTAATTGTGATTGATGAATTATAATTGATTTGGAATTAATTATAATTATTTGTGGCTCAATTAATAATTTGGAATTATTAATTGAATTGATTGATTAATTGTATTTTATGTAAATACAATTAAAGATTATATTTTAGAAATATAATAGAGGTTTGATTTGAAAGGATAGAATTAATATATGCACATGGGCAAAATCTAATTAGAATTTGAATTGCCTTCGAATTATAAGTGGGTCCCAAAATTGGGACACACATACTCCCCCTTGGCCGGCCGCGTGTAGTAGTAGTATGGGAGAGAGTTTCGACTCCTTCCCATATTAGAAGTCAAGGGTTAAGTTAGATTTTCCTAATTGAGTTCTAACTTAATTGGGAATGAATGTAGACTTAAATTGGTTTCCTTGTGCAATAAGAATTAGGGTTCTTATTCCTTTATGAAGTCTAAAAGAATCTTCTTTAGGCTTCTATTGACTACTATATAAGTAGGTCATTAGAGAGCTTTTTCAATACCGAATTCTTAGAGAATTATTCTACCTTTATTAGAGAAAATAAAAAGCTCTCCCCTACCTCTATACCCTAGCCGCGCGCGCCACTCTCCACCGGAGGAAAATCGCCGCCCCATCTTCATGGCCACATAAAGAATATCCTAGCATTCTTTCCGATAAGCTGTTCATCCGTGGATACCAAGGTTGAGGTTCAAAGAGCTGGAAACTAACTTTTATTATCTTGCAGATAATCAAAATATTGCAGATATCTTCGACTTCGACGAAGGAGAAGATTCACCGGACTATTACGTAGACTTCATCGATTGGTATATCGATTCAATACCTATTCTTGCTTTTGAAGTATTGCAAGTCTTCTAATTAATGTGTTTATTATATACGTTATATGCATGATCAATTAACCTGCATGTCAAGAATTTTTTTGAAATTCCGCTGCGTACCCTAGGGGTAACTCTGACTATATTTTCTTATAGTACGTGCAACTGATAGTGGTCAATCAGAACTCTATCAGATTGGTCAATCTAAAGTTTCTGAAAAATGCAATCAAGTACCTACGACCGTAAAGCCCGCTGTTGCTACTCAAAGTAACAAGACTTTAAAGGAAAACAGGTTGCTGATAAGCAAACTGTAAAGAAAAAGGATGTTGTAAAGCATTCCGCCAAACAAGTTGCTGAAAAGCAATTTGTTAAGTCAAAAGGCAAGATTACTAAAAGTAATCAGAAGACCTTTGCTAACAAACCTGAATCAAGTAAGGTTGCTGAGACAAAAGCCCAGCATTCTCCAAAAAGTGGACTCGGTTTCAAAACCAAGCAAAGTCAACTTTTTCATGAGTATAAGCAAAGTCAGCAAAGATACTTCAAAGAGATGAACAAAACCAAGCCTAAGAGTTCTGACAAGACTCAAAACGCTAGGGCTAGAAGGAACCTTGCTAGAAAAGAACTTACTGAAAAGTATGTTCAGCAAAAAGGTCAACCGAGCAAGACACCACATCAGAAAGTGGATTTGATCAGCACGAATCAAAAGTCTTTTGGCTCAAAACCTCCTAGTTCCTCAGGAAGTAGAAAACAAGTCAAAGTTGAAAAACTTAAGACTTGGGTTTCCACTGGACGAATTCTTGAACATGTTAATGGACATCCAATATTGGATAATTAACTTGTTTGCTCTTGATTGTGCAGACTTCAGCCACGGAGACAAACGATGCAATCTGGCACTTTGACAGTGGTTGTGGAAAGCACATGATGGGCATCAAGAATAACCTTATAAACTATAGAGGGTGTTCTAAAGGTCCAACAATAAGGTTTGCTGGTGGAGGCTCTGGTTCTACAAAAGGCTACGGTGACGTGAAGTTAGGATGCATTACCATTTCGGGAGTTCTTTATGTCAAAAATCTTAAGTTCAACCTTTTCAGCATGAGTCAATTTGCTGATAAAGGATACTTCATCAAAATCAAAAGTGATGAATGTAAACTTATAGACTTTGAGACAAAGAAGGTCATTATGGTTGCTAGAAGATCAGGAGGTTTGTACACTGTAGATTGGCCTTCAGCAATCGTTGAAAAATGTCTTGTCTCAGATCACGATTGCCTTGCTGAAAAAGCATGGTTATGGCATAAACCAACAAGTCACCAAAACTTCAAGACGCTGAATAAGCTGTCTAAAAAGGCACTTGTAGTTGGATTACCTAAGGTTACTTTCAAGAAGGACGGTGTTTGCAATGCATGTCAGCAAGGAAAGCAAACCAAATCTTCTTTTAAGAACAAGGCAGTACCGTCAACTACAAAACCTTTACAACTCTTGCACATGGAGTTGTTTGAATCTTCTTCAACAAGCTATGTTGGTAAGAAGTATGGTCTGGTGGTGGTAGATGACTATTCAAGATTCACTTGGGTAGTATTTATCAAACACAAATCTGAAACAAGGACTGAAATACCTATCTTGCTGAATAAGCTTGAAGTCATGAAAAATGACAAGGTAAAAGTCATAAGGACAGACCATGGTACTGAGTTTGTAAACCAGTACATAACTGAGTATTGCACTTCAAAAGGCATACAACAAAAGTTATCCTCAGTAAGGACACTACAACAAAACGGTGTTGCTGAAAGGAAGAATCGCACCCTAAAAGAAGCCACAAGAACAATGCTTGCTGACACTGACTTTGCATTTTTCAGGTTTTAGGTAAAAAAACGTGTTTTTATGGGCAATATTGATGAAGAGGACGAGGTTTTGGTGTTTCGAGGATATTCGTGGTGTATCTAGAAGGTTCCGGATGAGATTTGAGGCCTAGGGGACGAGTTTCATGGCTTAAAGGTCGCTAGAAGGCAAAATCCGAGTCCGAAAAGGAAAAGAAGACTAAAATCTCGTTGAAGCCGATCTGGACGTCCCAGGGGAACCGCCTGGGACGTGGGGCGATTCGCCCCACACCAGGCGAATCGCCCGACACCTGGGGCGGTTCGCCTGGGAGTTTCCTACATCTATATATAGTTTGCCTATTTTTCTACGTTTTTCAGACATTTTCACATTATTTTGAGAGCCAAATTCTCCAGAGCCTGTTCTGGGAATTATTAGCTTAGAAGACTATTTTTCTTATTGATTTAGAAGCTTTAGCATAGAGATTGGACATCTTTGATCTTCGATTCTTGCTTGTGAGTTAGCAATTCATCGGAGATTGACAACCTTCGTTGGTAACTTGTATCTCACGATTTTTCTGCTTTTATTTATTTCATTCAACATGTTTTCATTCAATCTTGCTTTGATTCTTGTTGATTGCAATATGAGTAGCTAAACCTATCGTTGGTGATAGTATGTGATTTCTTAGCTAGGGTTCTTGATTATGCATGAGTGGCTTCGCGCGTTTAAGACTTGATTTATTCTTTTATTTCTTTGATCTATCTAAGCCATATATCTTCGTAGTGTTGAATTGAAAGGAACACGTAGGACAATTCATGACCATAGATCTCTATACAAACTTCAAGTACTTCATGCATGATTATTACCCGTTGCTTTGAATGACCATACTATCACTGACTTCCATCATTTTGATAAAAAAAATATGTGCTTTGCTTGATTTCTGATTTATAGTTTAAGTTAAATTTGATAAAGCTAGTTATAGTCCTTAGAGATCGACACTCGAGGTTATTTTACTTCTACACTACGTGCCTTGGTTTTCGTTGTAGTTGTGAATTGTCTTTTGCTAAAAACAAATTTATTTGATTAATTGAGTCTGACAATCTCGTTCATCAAATTGGCACCGTTGCTGGGGACTATACTCCTTTTCTCTTTAGCTTATTTATAGTTTCAGCTTTCAATTCTCAGAGTTAGTAGTTACTTTGTTTCCAGAATTTTGCGACTTCTAACAGGACTAATTTTCAGTTTTGAGTTACTCCTGTTACAGATATTCAGTTATGACGTCCATGAAAGCTCGCATGATGCCCCAATTCTCGCAAGTTAGGAGAAGTTCAGCTATATACTTGGAGGAAGAGTTGAAGAAGTACGAAGCGACAAGTTCAGTGGTGAGAGACATACCGAGGTTCGAAGATGGAGTGGGGATGAATCCGTTAAGTTTCATCAGATCCTATGAGGAATAAATAGCAAAAGTTCCAGCAAAGGGGTTCACTGAGGACTAATTGTGCAGGAGATTATTTTCTTTCGCTCTCGGATATGAGCCAAGGCTTTGGATATCCAGGTTAGCACCGGGATCGCTGAAAACATGGAGCCAAGTAATAGAGGAGTTCTTGGCGCGATTTATGCCTTACCATGAGACAATTGCCCTACGAAATAGGATCGAACACTTCAAGCAAGGAGAGTGTGAGCGGTTTTGTGATACCTACGAACGTTTTGAGTTGTATAAACGTGAGTGCCCCCATCACCGTTTCGACGACGGAGAGCTGATTTGGAATTTTGTTGGTGGTCTACGTGATGATGTTAGGCTTAAAGTGGATGGGATGTGTGGAGGATTAGAAGAATGTACAGTTGAAGAGGCAGAGAAGGTCCTTCGAAGGTACGCCAGTGGTTCTGCACAATCTGAGAGGCTAATGTCGAGTCAAGTCACCAGTGGGGATCCAAATTGGGGTGAAACTAAAGGCTTATACGAAGGATATTCTGAAGATGAAGATATCAGTGAGGAGGATGAACTTGCGTTTTACGTAGGAATGAAGGCCATCGAATGTGTTTATGAAATTGCACACGCCGGACAAGTTGAAGATAATCGCCATTTAGCAAAACTTTTTGAAGGGGTCGAAGTAACTGAGCAGCTACTGGAGAAATTAAGCTTGTTAAAGTGTGAAAAAGTGGAGGAGGTTCATAAACTCGAAGATGGGAAGGTTTTTGATGAAAACTCCCCTCTGGAGGTGGGGGGCGAATCGCCCCCCACAGGTAGAGAGCTGGGGACATCCCAGCTTGCCCCAGGCGATTCGCCCGGGGCAGGGGGCGAATCGCCCCCCAGCTCCGGGGAGCTGGACGACCCCAGCTCCCCTGTTTCGACACCCGAAGCTGATTTCATCGATCCCAAGCCACTTCCAACTGTTACTACTGAGGTTCCTGAGTACGAGGAAGTGACACTACTCCTCCGAGGTGGAAAGGTAACTACAATTTCTAATTTCGTACGTCCTAAACATATTAAATCTACTGTGACTAACGATGCAGGAACAACCACTGAACAAGAAGTTGGTCAAAGTTCGGAAGAACCTCAAGTGCAGGACGATACACCTCAAACACCCGAAGGAGATGTTGTCGATGAACAGGTTACGGGGGATAAGCCTAATAATACGGAGGTGCTTCATAAGTCCTCCAATCCATATGTGCCCCCAAAACCTCATGTACCATTCCCTAGTAGAATCAAACCGGTCAAAAAGGATATAATGGAGTCACCGCTGTACCAACGCCTCTCTAAGGTCGAAGTTAATGTACCTCTCTTGGAATTAATTCAGAATATTCTCGCCTACACGAAGTTCTTTCGGGAGGTGAAGAGTAACAAAAGAATCGAGACGGTGAATTCTATTGCAGAACTTCCAACGAAGCAACGTGATCCAGGAAGCTTCATAATTGACATTACTATGGGCAATGGGCGGTCCACCAAGGCAATGCTCAACTTAGGAGCTAGCATAAATCTCATGCCATACTCAGTCTATAAAGCTCTAGATCTTGGAGAAGTGAAGCCAACCGAGATGGTTGTACAAATGGCAGACCATAGCGTGAAGCGTCCTGTGGGAATAGTTGAAGATATCCTTGTAAAAGTTGATAAACTAATAATTCTTGCAGATTTTGTGATCATGAAGTCGGTTGATGAAGGGAAGAGACATGTTCGTGAGCACGTGGTGTTGCTTGGAAGACCATTCATGGCCACTACAAATACATGCCTTGAACTCAAAGGCAAGAAAATATCCATGGAGGTAATGGGTGAGAAAATTGAATTGGTAGAATGTAGCATAGGAGATAAAGAAGACGTAGAAGAATTAAATTTTGTCGATTGCTATGATTATGTGATTTCTAAATTTCATCATTGCTATGATAATCGTGAACCTCTTGAAGAGGCACTAACCATGCAGGTTGCGACTTGCCACTTATCCGAAGAAGCAAGGGAGATAGTTGAGATGATGGATAGTACGGCTGAAATTCCCGTAGGAGAAGAAGTGCTTGAACCTTTAGATGAAGAAGAGGTAGAGAGCAAATTTCCAGAAGAGCCTAGCTTAGAATTAAAGCCCCTTCCTGCACACCTCAAGTACGTCTACTTAGGGGAAAATAAGAAAAAACCTGTTATAGTCTCTTCACACCTCTCTAGCGATGAAGAAGGTAAGCTAATTGAGGTCTTAAGAAAAAATTTTGCAGCCATAGGATAGGGGATTAGTGATATAAACGGAATTAGCCCAACACGGTGTGTGCACAATATCACTCTAGAGCAAGATGCCAAACCCGTTAGGCAACCTCAGCGTAGGATAAATCCTGCGATGCAAGAAGTAGTGAAGAAAGAGGTGATTAAGTTGCTAGACGCCGATATGATCTATCCCATTCCGGATAGTCGATGGGTGAGCCCCGTCCATATAAGAAATCTGGGATTACGGTAGAAGAGAATGAGAAGGGAGAGTTAGTACCTGTTAGGAAAATCACGGGGTGGCGAATGTGCATTGATTATAGGAGGTTGAATGCCGCCACCAAGAAAGACCACTTCCCTTTGCCATTTATTGATGACATGCTAAACCGCCTTGCGGGGCGGCAATTTTATTGTTTTCTTGGTGGCTTGTCAGGTTTCTACCAGATTCCGATTGCACCGGAGGATCAGGAGAAGACGACATTCACTTGCCCATTCGGGACGCTTGCTTATAGGAGGATGCCATTCGGGCTATGTAACGCCCCCGCCACTTTTCAAAGGTGCATGCTTTCTGTTTTCTCTAATATGGTGACAAAATTTGTTGAAGTTTTTATGGCTGATTTTTCTCTCTTTGGTGATTCTTTCGATGAGTGTTTGCATAGACTAGATCATGTTTTGAAAAGATGCATCGAATGCAATCTAACTTTGAGTTGGGAGAAAAATCATTATATGGTAAGAGAAGGCATTGTTCTAGGACATGTGGTTTCTGAAAGGGGGATTGAGGTTGATAAGGCTAAGATCGAAATAATTGAGAAACTCCCCCCACCCACTTGTGTGAAAGAATTGCAATCTTTTCTTGGTCATGTTGGTTTTTATAGGAGGTTTATTAAAGAGTTCTCGAAAATTGCTAAACCTCTAAGTAACTTACTAGCAAAAGATGTGGTTTACCATTTTTCTGATGAATGCTTGGTTGCTTTTAATACCCTTAAAGAAAAGCTTGTTACTGCTCCTATTGTTGTGCCACCTGATTGGAAACTTCCTTTTGAGATAATGTGTGATGCTTCAAATTTTGCTATGGGTATTGTTCTATGCCAAAAAGTTGATAAGCAGTATCGTGTGATTTATTATGTTAGTAAGACTTTAGACTCAGCTCAAGTTAATTATACAACTACTGAAAATGAATTTTTAGCTGTTGTTTTTGCTTTACAAAAGTTTAGGTCTTACTTGATTGGTCATCCTGTGAATGTCCATACTGATCATGCTGCTTTACGACATTTAATTGCCAAACAAGATTCTAAGCCAAGGTTAATCCGTTGGATCTTATTGTTACAAGATTTTGATTTGACCATAGTTGATAGAGCTGGTAGGGAGAATTTGGTAGCTGATCACTTGTCTAGAATTCCTAATATTCCCATGGATTCGATTCCTATTAATGATGATCTTCCTGATGAGCACTTAATGAAAGTCACTGAAGAACCATGGTATGCTGATATTGTGAACTATTTGGCTATGGGTATTTGCCCAACTAATTTTTCAGCCTCCGATAGGAGAGCTCTTGCCAAGCGTTGCAGGTATTACATATGGGTGATCCGAATCTTTTTAAAGAAGGAGCTGATGGAATTCTGAGAAGGTGCATTCCGCAAGCAGAACAACAAAGTGTGCTGAGTCATTGACATGAGCTTCATTGCGGCGGACACTATAGTGGCATTAAAACGGCTCACAAGGTGCTACAAGCGGGATTTTTCTGGCCAAGTTTGCACCAAGATGCTCGAAGTTTTGTGAAAAATTGTGACCCATGTCAACGAGGGGGTAATATTGGCAAGAAGGAGGAAATGCCCCTTCAAGGGAATCTAGTGGTCGAGCCTTTCGACGTGTGGGGCATTGATTTCATGGGACCGTTTCGATCAAGTGGAGGTTACAAATACATTCTCGTCGCGGTGGATTATGTAACAAAGTGGGTAGAGGCGATTCCCACAAGAAAGAATGATGCCGCGGTTGTTACGAAGTTCTTAAAGGATGTGATCTTTTCTAGATTTGGATGTCCTAGGACGATCATCAGTGATGGAGGTTCGCACTTCGTCAACAGAACCTTTGCTTCTCTTCTTAAGAAGTACGATGTCACCCATAGTGTTTCTACGCCATATCATCAACAGACTTTGGGACAAGTTGAAGTTAGCAACCGTCTGATTAAGAAGATTCTCGAGCGAGTGGTGAAGCCAAGTAGGAAAGATTGGTCTGGAAAATTGAATGATGCGCTTTGGGCGTATAGAACTAGCTACAAGACGGTGATTGGGACCACTCCGTATAGACTTTTGTATGGGAAAGCATGCCATCTTCCTGTGGAATTGGAACATAAGGCGTATTGGACTATTAAAGAGCTAAATCTTGATTTGGGAAAAGATGGCGAAGAAAGGTTGTTGCAACTTGATGAGCTTGATGAATTACGTCTCGGTGCCTATGAGAATGCCAAGATTTACAAGGAGCGTACCAAGAAGTATCATGATCATGGTATAGTACGTAAGGAACTGATTCCTGGTCAAAAGGCTTTGGTGTTTAGTTCTCGCCTTCGTCTATTTCCTGGAAAGCTCCGTACTCGTTGGGATGGACCATACGAGATCGTCCAAGTTGCTCCCCATGGAGCTGTAGAACTCTTGGATCCAAAGACGGACAATACATTCAAAGTGAATGGGCAACGAGTGAAACCATACTTCGAGCTTCCTAGTGATCAAGTAGAGGTTGATCATCTCGAACTAACCTTTCCCACATCTACTTAAGGATAGGTATGATGTATTTTCTTGTTTTGAGCATGTCATTGTGTTTTTCGTATGTTTTTGGTGATAAAATAGATTTTAAGATGATAATTTTGCGTTTTGGGAGGAAAAAGGCGTCTCTAGGAGTTTGGAGATGCCAGGCGAACCGCCCCCCACGTGGGGCGATTCGCCTGGCCAGTCCAGGTCGCCTGGGACGTTCTGGACGCCCCAGACGAATCGCCCCCCACCTGGGGCGGTTCGCCCCGGGTGTGTAGAAACCCGGGACGTTCTGGACGCCCCAGGCGAATCGCCCCCCACCTGGCGCGGTTCGCCCCGGGTGTCCAGAAACCCGGAGGTCCGGATTTTCGTTCGGAACCCCATTTTACTCCTATTATGCTAAATTATTGATCTTTTTACTTCTTTTATTGCCCGTTTTGGTTTCTCACAAGTTTCCTTGAGTCCTATAGGTTACAGGTACAAGTTGGCTCTCACCTTAAATCCACTTTTGACGTTCGGGACGAGCGACGATGTTCAGGTTTGGGGTGGGGGTTATCGCTGGCTATCTCTATACTTGTTTTGCTTATGATAAACTCGTGAAACCTTTTGTTTGCATTTGCACGTTTACCGCTTTCTTAGTATTTAGTTGCATACACTACATTCATCCTAGTATAGTTTTGCATGTTTTTGTGTGGAGTTTATTGCCAAATTTTTTGAACTTTTTTATTGGGTAGATTACTAGTTATGACCTTGACCATGCGTTTCATCTCTATGAATTTGTTTGATGTTTTTCTCGCTTGGCTTGTCACATTTATATATGCACTTAGTTAAGCTTGGTAGTCTCGACATCACTTAGTGGTGTTTTCTCTACTGCCGTTCATGAAGGCCTTTATAATAAGATGGTGCATGTTAGAGTCTTGTGGTTGTTTTCCCGTGTAATTATGTACCTAAGAGGCAACAAGTCTTCACCTTGCTTTGAGATTGCTAAATGCCTAGGAAGGAGGTAGTGTGAGATTGTGTGATCCTTTGTTTGAAACCTATTCTAACGAATAGGTTTGGGGAGGGGGTTATACCGTTATGATGACTTGTTTTTCAATTTTGAGTGTTGTGAGTTTGTTTTCCATTTTCGTAAAGTTTGTGCTCCAACCTATTCTTTCGAATAGGTTTGGGAAAGTCGTTTGTGAGTCATTATAATTTCTTTTTCGTTGTGCTACTGCTGGCTATATACAAAAAAAAAAAAAAAAGAAAAAAAAAAAAGGAAAAAAAGAGAAAGAAAAATTCCAGGAAAAAGAAAAAAATCTGGACAAGAAAAAAGAAAAGACCCCAAAAAAGCAAAGAAGGGTCCAAAGAAAGCCAAAAAGCAGTTTAGCGAAGTGTTTGTCTTGTTTTTCAATTCATGTAATGTTCGTAATCGAGTTGTAAAGTTTGTCTTTTGTTTGTTTGAGTGTCATCTGTTATAGACCACCCTCGTCCTACTGATGAATGTGTATTTTACACTTTCATTTGAGTCTTTTTCACCTATTTTAGCTATCCTCTATGTTAATTTAGCTATATTTTAGTGCATTTTATTAGAATAGTGTCACGTTTCACTTTAGATTTTATTTTACAGGTTTTGGTTGAAAATCGAGGATTTCCGGGCAATTATATTGAAGTTGACAAGGAATTGGTGTTCCAGAAGCCTATTTGGAGTATCTGAAGGTTTCCGGATAGGATTTGGAGTCTAGGGGTCGAATCTGGAGGTTAGAAGGCCACTAGAAGTCAGAAACCGAGTCCGAAAAGGGGAAGAAATCCAAAAACGCGTCGAAAATGCGGAATTCCGCGAAAAATACTCCCGGGCGAACCGCCCGGGACGTGGGGCGAACCGCCCCACACCGGGCGAACCGTCCGGTGTGTGGGGCGAACCGCCCCACACTTATTCGAGGCCTATATATAGTTGCTCAGATTTTCTCCGAAATTCATACTTTTCCAGACCTTCTCTCCCACCTTTCTCTGTAGTTTTAGGTAGGGACTTCCCAGAGCCTGTTCTGGGGGTCCGTAGCTTAGGAGACACTTTTTCATAGCAGATTGGAGCTTGTAGGATCGCAATTCTTCGGAGATTGACAAACTTCGGTAACATTGTATCTTACAGTTTATTCTACTTATTTTATATATCTTTCAACATGTTTTCTTCTATGATTTCTGTTGATTGCATGCCTATTATGAGTAGCTAAACTTATCGTTGGTGGTAGTATGTGAATTCTTAGCGAAGGGAAGATAATCATGCTAATGGCTATATCGCGCATTATACTCCGTGTTATTGCTTTATTTCGTTGATCAGGCTCAGCCTAAATTCTCGTATGTTGTATTAATTATTATGCACAATTGGACCCTCGTCGACCTATGCGCATGTTTATCTTCGTAGTGTTGAATAATTACGGAACACAATTGGACAATAGAGCTTGACTTGTCAGTACCTTTATCTTCGTAGTGCTTAATAATGCAACAGGACATTAGATTGATCAAAGATCTCCATGCAAGACCGAGGAATTTACGCATGATTATTGACCCGTTATGCTTTGAAGAATCATACTATCACCAATCTCCTTTATCTGTTAGAAAAAGCCTTTGCTATTACGTCTGCTGTTTTTATATTCTCTAGTTAAATAGATAAAGCTAGTTATAGTCCTGAGAGAACGACACTCGAGTCATTCTACTGCTACACTACAGTTTTCGTTGTAGTTGTGGATTGCCTTTGTCTTAATAACAAATTTATATTCTGAATCGGGACCCGACAAATCCTCGTTCATCAAATTGGCGCCGTTGCCGGGGACTATACTCCTTTTTTCTGTTTAATTTGTTTATATTTTCAACATTCAATTCCTAATTCTATTAGTTTTAGTTTTCCTTTTTAATCTCTCTCTGATACTGCTTTCCTAGTCTGTTACAGATAGTGTATGCCACATACACGAACTAAAGGAACACCACTTGCTGAGATCGACAGAGTCTACCACCAAAGAAGGCGACTAATTCAAAGGCGTGCACTAGAGGAAATAGAGGATACCGATTTCTCTGAATCTCTACACAGTCTTTTCAAGGAAATCGGCGGAATGGCAGAAGCTACACCACTGAAAGCATGGGTTCAACCCATCAAGGATCGTATGAGGGGACCAGCGATTGTTCTTTCGTCTGCAACCCGAGATCTGGAAATCAAGAACCACGCATTCCAACAACTTCCGAGGTTCTATGGCTTATCAAGGGAAGATGTGATGGGGTACTTGCACGATATCGATGATTTCGTCAACCAACTCCCACGACCCGGAGCTGAAATAACGACGGATGAGTTGAGGATGAAGGTTTTTGCTATGGGACTTGGCGACAGAGCCAAGTCATGGTTGAGTTCTCTACCAGCAGGCTCGCTGGACACTTGGGAAAAGGTTTTTTCAGCTTTCATGGAAAAATACTTCCCTCACACCTTGACTATCGCACTAAAGGCGCAAATCACTGGATTCAAGCAGGACTATGATGAGACCATCTACACCGCGTTTGAGAGGTTCCAAGATCTCACGAACAAGTGCCCTCACCATGGTTTTGAACTTTCTGACCTAGTCCAACACTTCTACAATGGACTAACCTTCGAGAACCAACAAGTGATGGATTTCCAATGCCGAGGCAATATTTGGGAGGAAACCGCAGAAGCCGTCTGGGCAGTTTTCGAAAGGCTTGCTAAGGGTTCGCAGTTCAAGGACCCAAGAGCAATAGTTAGGAGACGTGGACCTGAAGCTCCACCGACTCAAGAAGCCCCTATGTATAGGGGGAATGGGGATCAATTCGAGTGCTTTACCAACGAATTGAAGCAAGTCCTCAAGAGCGCCACCGGAACAACTGTTTCGAACGAAGTATGCCGAATATGCCAGAACTATGGGCATGGGGCTCATATGTGTAGATCGGAGCTTGCGTATGATGATGGCAACTGGGCTCGAGGAGGCGAAGAGGAAGCCTTTGCTACGGAGTTTGGTACTCAAGAAGTTAGCTACGGACAAGACGGTAGGAATCCTCGAGGTGGATTTTGGAGAAGAGGATTCCGAAACAATCAAGGATATGCACCGGCTAACCAAACTTATGGCCCTAACCAAGACCGTAGTAGGCTAAACTATGGTAACGATGACTGCGAAAACCCCGCTCCGAAAGAGCCACCGAAGTCGAAGTCGGCTCAACTGATGGAGAACTTGCAAAAGATGGTTGATCACACACAAAGTTTTCTCAAACGTTATGAAGAAGATTCCGAGAAGACTAGGGCAAGGCTTGATAGGTTGGAAGAGAGCACTAGGCTTGCCCATCAAAAGATGCAAGAATTGATCGACCGAGGAGCAAGTAGGGAGCAAGGCAAGCTGCCTAGCAACACTGAGAAGTCGAATTCCATTACATTAGCTGGTGATCTACCTGACGAAATCACCATCAAGAAGGTTGCTAAGTGCGAGTGTTGCAAGAAAGAAGAACTTCTACAGGCTAAGGAAGAAGAGAAGGACCTTGGTTCTGACGAAAGTGAGGAGGAGCAAGAGGATCCCGAGCCACTCCCTAAAAGTTTCGATGTTAAGGTAGGGATTGGTGAGCTTGAAGATGTCCGTGCCACATTAGACACGGGATCCTACTCGAACATACTCCCTTTGAATGTGTTTGAAAAGAGTAGCCTTGGAAAACTATCTGAGCATAGGGCTATTGTGCAACTGGCGGATGGATCCTTTATGAGACCCGAAGGCGTTGTGAAAAATGTTTTGGTCAAGATTGGTGAAGCTTCTGTATACACCAATTTTGTAGTTATGCCGGCGTCTGCACCTGGAACGGGGGATGTCATACTCTTAGGGCGAACATTCTTGACTAAACTACGCTCCGTGATGGACATCTACCAAAGAACTTGCACTATTGAAGTGGATGGCAAGCAGCACGTGTTGCAAGCCATATCTGATCCACCTGATCCGCCTGATATTTCTTTCACTACTCACTACAATGGTCTTGCAGCCTATATTCATTCTTATTCACAGGTTCGTGGCATGGAAAGGAGATCAATGAAGGGGAAGCCTAGTACCCGCAAAAAGAAGAGATAGGCGCAGACAGGAGTCGAGTCAAAGACTTTAAACAATGACGCTATCCGGGAGGCAACCCGGAATTTTTATCGCTTTCTTTACTGCTTTTTTGCATGCATTCATTCTTGAACTATTTGCTTCTCGTATGCGAATTTGTTCATGTCTGTGTCGTATATACTTATGTTTGAGTGAGATTTTTCGAGTGATTTTATGAGAAAATTGATTTTGGGGATTAAAAACCGCGTTTTCGGACGAAAAGACCGTCTCCCCGCATCGGGGAGCGGGGGGCGAATCGCCCCATAGTCCCAGTAGTCAAAAAACGCGGATTTCCCCTCTTTAGCTCATTTTCATCATATCTTCATCATTCCTTCTTCCCAAAAACCGAAAATCACGATTTTAGCTTCAAAATCTCATAACTTCTTCATTTCTTGACCAAATTTATTGTTCTTTAGCTTAAATCGAATCCTATTACATGATCTATCTTTTCATCCGAACAGATTTCATCCTAATGCATTAGATTTTCAGATCTGAGGTATCATCCTAAGAACCCTAATTTTCGAATTTGGGGGTTTTCTAATTTGAGCTTCAATTATGCTTATTTGATGCATGGGTATTTTGTTTGTGTGATTAGAAGTGTTATTTACTATCAATTGCATGCTCAATTATGCTTGGATTGTTGATTTGGGAATTTTGCTACTAGATGATATATCTTGTTATGCAATATGTCTTTATCTTTGATTTCATGGTTATGAATGTGTTTATTGGTGTAATGTTGGTGGATTTGATGATAGAATGCTTAATTGTTGAGTATGAGGTTTTATGATGCTAGAATTTTTCGCTACTATGGTATGAATTGAGCCTTGTTATCGAGGATATTGGTTGTCTAGTAAGTGCATAATGTGATGTATTGCATGTAGTAGTTACATTGGTATGTTGCATGATGAAGAAGCTAGGCTAGACATTAAAGGTTTGGGGAGCTCGATTGTTGATCATATCACTTGTGTGTTTTGTTCTTACACTAGCATATGCATGAGTCAGTTTTGTGTCATACGAGGTACTAACTGTTGTTTGTAGGAACCATGCCAAGGGAAAGGAGCATTCCCGTATGATTACTATGAAGTATTGGAGGGGGATCGATTACAACCATGTCAAGAAGAGTGACCTCGTTAGATGTGCGTTCGAGCCAAGGGGTTTTGCAACAACGTCGTGGATTATCCAAGAGGAGGAGCTAGAGTACACCTGGAGTAAGGACTCCTATGCCTATTCATGCACCACCGAAGGGACAGAAACCATTATTACGTCAGCAATCCATCACGAGGACTGTAAAGTTCGAATGAACTGGAAGGCACCGGGACAATCTAGCCGCGACGGATTCAATCTCGAGTTCGCAGTTGCTAGAAGGTTCCGAAGCACTAGCTTGGTTCCAAAACATAATGACATGGGTGCCCAACCCCTCGTTGGGGTGCCCCTTGCCTGCCTCTAAAGGGAGCATCATATAGACATCGGTCGGATCAACCGTAGAGAATGTGGTCGACATTGGAAAAAATGATAGAAGACTTCTGAGTATCCGAGCAGCTTACTGTAACCTTCTCGTGGTGTAAAACGTTGGAGGGGGAGGTCCTAATACCACTGCCCTTTTCCCTTCAACAGTTCACATCCTATTGGAGGGCTTCAGGATGGAAGATTCCATAACAGCGGCGGCTAATCTTGAGAATTCTACTCGACACTACAACTCTACTAGTGAGGATGTGCGTGACAGTAGTGACAATGAAGGCCATACGGGCAATGATGATACTAATGGAGGAGTTGTTCCTAAACGGCCTATTATTGAAACTACCACGCATACCAGAAGACCTGATGACACCCTATAAAGCTCCTGGAGCAGTCCCAATAACTCACAAACAGCATACTCAGCCGACCGAGGCCAAACCATGGGGTAACATCTAGTATCACATCTTATTTCCTCACTTTCTTACTGCTAGGGACTAGCGTTAATTTCATGAGGGGGGATGGGATTTAAGTGATCTGATGTTGTTAGTTTGGAGCTTGGTATTGGTAGGATGAGTATAGTACCTTGCATGTTTACCGCTTTCTTAGTTTTTTAGGTTGCATTCACTGAATTCACTACATTCATCCTAGGATAGTCTTGCATGTTTTATATGGAGTTTATTGCCGAATTTTTTGAATTTTTTTATTGGGTAGATCAACTAACTATACCATTAATCGTATGCTTCATCTCTATGAATTTGTTTGCGGTTCTTCTCGCTTGGCTTGTCACATTTATGTATTGCACTTAGTTAAGCTTGGTAGTCTCGACATCACTTAGTGGTGTTTTCTCTACTGCGGTTCACGAAGGCCTTTATAATAGGATGATGCATGTTAGGGTCTTATGGTTGTTTTCCCGAGTAATTATGTACCTAAGAGGCAACAAGTCTTCACCATGCTTTGAGATTGCTAAATGCCTAGGAAGCAGGTAGTGTGAGGTTGTGTGATCCTTTGTTTATAACCTATTCTTCCGAATAGGTTTGGGGAGGGGGTTACACCATCATTAGACTTGTTTTCGTTTTTCATTTCTGTATCGTGAGTTTATTTTTCCATTTCCGTAAATTTTGTACTCCAACCTATTCTTTCGAATAGGTTTGGGGAAGTCGTGTGAGTCATTTTGTTTCTCTTTTTGTTATGCTACTGCTGGCTAAAAAAAAAGAGAAGAAAAAGAAAGAAAAATTCCAGGAAAAAAGAAAAAAAAGAGAAAAAAGAAACTGGAAAGAAAAAAAAAAAAAAAAGAAAAGACCCCAATAAAGGAAAGAAGGGTCCAAAAAGAAAGCCAAATAGCAGTTAGCAAAGTGTTGTGTCTCATTTTCCAATTCTTGTAATGTTCGTAATCGTGTTGTAATTTTCTATCTTTTATCTTTTTTGTCTTGAGTGTCATCTGTTCTAGACCACCCTCGTCCTTCCATTCAGGAAGTGGTGAATAGCGTAAGACTTTACTTTAGAGATGGGTAGAATAGGGGAGTGTTATCTTTTATAGGGAACCCTCCTTCGTTTGATGAGAGCCAGTACTGGTTCGACCTCTTTGAGGGAAAGTCTTAACATGGTGGAACAGCAGTAAGTCCTCAGTTTCATAGGCACGAGACAACCATTCGTATCTTAGCATGCTTCATTACGTCGTCACTGACTAGGTCCAGGTAGGGAATGTTACGAGAGACTATCTTGTCTTGACATAAGTCTTATGTGGGTGTGTATAAGTCAATCGAGGTATTCTTCAACCTAAATTCATGCTTTGATTCATATGATTTTTGTTCATATGTTATTTGATAGATTCAGTAGATTAGTTCATTTTATTTGGCATGAGACTCCATTTTGTGTCTTGCATTGTTTTTTGCATTAGAGTCTAGCTTAGTTGCTTGAGGACAAGCAAAGGTTCGGTTTGGGGAGTTTGATGAATGTGTATTTTACACTTTCATTTGAGTCTTTTTCACCTATTTTAGCTATCCTCTATGTTAATTTAGCTATATTTTAGTGCATTTTATTAGAATAGTGTCACGTTTCCCTTTAGATTTTATTTTACAGGTTTTGGTTGAAAATCGAGGATTTCCGGGCAATTATATTGAAGTTGACAAGGAATTGGTGTTCCAGAAGCCTATTTGGAGTATCTGAAGGTTTCCGGATAGGATTTGGAGTCTAGGGGTCGAATCTGGAGGTTAGAAGGCCACTAGAAGTCAGAAACCGAGTCCGAAAAGGGGAAGAAATCCAAAAACGCGGAATTCCACGAAAAATACCCCCGGGCGAACCGCCCGGTGTGTGGGGCGAATCGCCCCACACTTATTCGAGGCCTATATATAGTTGCTCGGATTTTCTCCGAAATTCATACTTTTCCAGACCTTCTCTCCCACGTTTCTCTGTAGTTTTAGGTAGGGACTTCCCAGAGCCTGTTCTGGGGGTCCGTAGCTTAGGAGACACTTTTTCATAGCAGATTGGAGCTTGTAGGATCGCAATTCTTCGGAGATTGACAACCTTCGGTAACATTGTATCTTACAGTTTATTCTACTTATTTTATATATCTTTCAACATGTTTTCTTCTATGATTTCTGTTGATTGCATGCCTATTATGAGTAGCTAAACTTATCGTTGGTGGTAGTATGTGAATTCTTAGCGAAGGGAAGATAATCATGCTAATGGCTATATCGCGCATTATACTCCGTGTTATTGCTTTATTTCGTTGATCAGGCTCAGCCTAAATTCTCGTATGTTGTATTAATTATTATGCACAATTGGACTCTCGTCGACCTATGCGCATGTTTATCTTCGTAGTGTTGAATAATTACGGAACACAATTGGACAATAGAGCTTGACTTGTCAGTACCTTTATCATCGTAGTGCTTAATAATTGCAACAGGACATTAGATTGATCAAAGATCTCCATGCAAGACCGAGGAATTTACGCATGATTATTGGCCCGTTATGCTTTGAAGAATCATACTATCACCAATATCCTTTATCTGTTAGAAAAAGCCTTTGCTATTACGTCTGTTGTTTTTATATTCTCTAGTAAAATAGATAAAGCTAGTTATAGTCCTGAGAGAACGACACTCGAGTCATTCTACTGCTACACTATAGTTTTCGTTGTAGTTGTGAATTGCCTTTGGCTTAATAACAAATTTATTTGCTGAATCGGGACCCGACAAATCCTCGTTCATCACCTGCGATTCAGGAAGTGGTTATTAGTTTATGACTTTGCTTGAGAGATGGGTAGAATAGGGGAGTGTGAACATTTAGGGAACCCTCCTTCGTTTGATGAGAGCCAGTATTGGTTCGACCTCTTTGAGGGAAAGTCTTAACTTGGTGAACAGTAGTAAGTCCTCAGTTTCATAGGCACGGGACAACCATTCGTATTTTAACATGTTTCATTACGTCGTCACTGACTAGGTCCAGGTAGAGAATGTTACGAGAGACTATCTTGTTTAACATAGTGCATATGTGAATGTGTATGAGTTAATCGAGGCATTCTTCAACCAATATCCATGTTATGATTTGTATGGTCATTGTTCATAAGTTTTTGATAGACTCAATAGATTAGTTCATTTCATTTGGCATGAGACTCCATTTTGTGTGTTGCATTGGTTTTTGCATTAGAGTCTAGCTTAGTTGCTTCAGGACAAGCAAAGGTTCGGTTTGGGGAGTTTGATGAACGTGTATTTTACACTTTCATTCGAGTCTTTTTCACCAATTT
The DNA here is from genome assembly GCA_028274465.1 of Plantago ovata. Taxonomy (NCBI): domain Eukaryota; kingdom Viridiplantae; phylum Streptophyta; class Magnoliopsida; order Lamiales; family Plantaginaceae; genus Plantago; species Plantago ovata. The sequence continues at coordinate 100,123,804 of CM051456.1, read as the reverse complement.
AGAATATATCCTCTAGGTTAATTTAGCTTATATTTTAGTGCATTTTATTAGAATAGTGTCACATTTTCCTTTTCTTTGCATTTTTCAGGTTTTAGGTAAAAAAACGTGTTTTTATGGGCAATATTGATGAATAGGACGAGGTTTTGGTGTTTCGAGGACATTCGTGGTGTATCTAGAAGGTTCCGGATGAGATTTGAGGCCTAGGGGACGAGTTTCAAGGCTTAAAGGTCACTAGAAGGCAAAATCCGAGTCCGAAAAGGAAAAGAAGACTAACATCTCGCTGAAGCCGATCTGGACGTCCCAGGTGAACCGCCTGGGACGTGGGGCGATTCGCCTGGTGTTCCTTATATCTCATGATTTTTCTGCTTTTATTTATTTCATTCAACATGTTTTCATTCAATCTTGCTTTGATTCTTGTTGATTGCAATATGAGTAGCTAAATCTATCGTTGGTGATAGTATGTGATTTCTTAGCTAGGGTTCTTGATTATGCATGAGTGGCTTCGCGCGTTTAAGACTTGATTTATTGTTTTATTTCTTTGATCTATCTAAGCCATCTATCTTCGTAGTGTTGAATTGAAAGGAACACGAAGGACAATTCATGATCATAGATCTCTATACAAACTTCAAGTACTTCATGCATGATTATTACCCGTTGCTTTGAATGATCATACTATCACTGACTTCCATCATATTGATAAGAAAAATCTGTGCTTTGCTTGATTTCTGATTTATAATTTAAGTTAAATTTGATAAAGCTAGTTATAGTCCTTAGAGATCGACACTCGAGATTATTTTACTTCTACACTACGTGCCTTGGTTTTCGTTGTAGTTGTGAATTGCCTTTGGCTATAAACAAATTTATTTGATTAATTGAGTCTGACAATCTCGTTCATTAGCTGCTCACAATGACTTCATTGTTTATCAAATGGATGTTAAAAGTGCATTCTCAAGGACAAAGCACATTGATATTAGGCATCATTTCATTAGATATCATGTGGAAAAAGGAGACATTGAGGTTGTGAAAGTAGGGACTGATGATCAACTTGCTGACATCTTTACCAAGCCCCTACCAGATAATAGATTCGCAATGCTAAGGTATACAATTGGCAGATTGCTGAAACATGCATTCAGCAAGCCAAAGTATGTTTACTTAAATACAAGCTCCTTCCACTGATTTCTTCTAAAAAGAAATGATAGTTCACTACATGATTGCTGAAACAGGCATTCAACAAGTAATTCCTTCAAAACGGGTATTTGTTAGGAAACTTGATCACTTGCTGAGACGGGCATTCAGTAAGAGAAAAACCTTAAGGATTGCTGAAATGTGCATTCAGACAATCAAAGATACTGAAACAGGTATTCAAGTATCAAAGGAAAATTCTGAGACGGGAACTCAGCAAAGAGCAAACTCACTTCTCAGATTTTACCAAAAGATATCTCAAGACAAAAAGAATTTACTGAGACAGGAACTCAGAAATGTCTTTTAATTTAAGGAAATATGAGATATTTGATTAAGGGGGAACTTTCAGCAAATAACAAGGCTTGTTACACAAATTCGCTGAAAAGATTCTTGTTTACTTCAGCAAGCAATCAAATCCCATAAATCTAGGTAAAATCAATTTGTGACGTTAATCGGGCACAGATAAAACTCGCTATTAATCATGACATGAAATACAAGCCATTGATTTAAAGTAGTTTTTGATCTGACGGTTAATATTGCAAAGAGAAAGAGTGCTCTGACGGTTTTTGTTAGTGGACCACTACGCATTTAATGCAAAGGCTCCACTAACGCTGTTGGATCTCTGTTATACCCTTGCTGAGAACTCAAAATCGATTGAGCTTCTTGCACACCAGAGATACTATATAAACAAAGAGTTAGAGAAAGACAAAATTCTTTAACTCACATTTCCTTTCTCTGCAAATTTTTATAGCATGTGCCTGAATTCACTGTACTTCCGGTCAAAAAGCAAGTTAATCTTTTTCGTACATTTCTACCGCTATAAAAGAAATGGCCCCAAAGAGACAGTCCTTCAAGACCTCAAAGTCATCGAAAGCTGATAGTGCTGGAAAAAGCACTGCTCCGGTTATAACTCCGACAGCCAACACAGTGAAAATTGTGTTGAAGAACGACCGCATAACGGAGAGACCCATGCCGCCTGCATATCTTGACACTGCAAAGTGTGAATTGATGATGCAATGGGGCGGATTTTCTAAAGAGAAGTATATAAGATACTTCTATGAACAAGAACTAGATGGAGAAAATCAAGAGGCACTCGAGTTGATAAAACAACAAGGCCTACTTTTCTTCATAACTGCTCGCCCTAAGAAAGTGAGTATGTTAGACGCCATAGAATTCTACAGCAATGCAGAAATCCAAACTCTGACTGATGGACAGGGAGTCACTGAAAAAGTGATTTCTTCCATAGTTCAAGGTGTGCAAATCATCCTGAAATGGATTGATTTGGCCAACATCTTTCAGATTCCAACCACTGGAACTGAAGATGACATCGCTGCCACTGATGAAGAAATCGAAGCCTTCTACAGTGATGTCAGAAACGAGAAAATGAAGAAAGGAGAGATTGCTCCCGTGACTTGGACAAAGCACGTTAAGAGGAAGCATCTCTGCCATTCACTTGGTCTAGTAGCTCTTCTACTCATCAAAGTCTTAGACTCCCAAGTTGGAGGAATTGACCAAGTAGGCTTGAGAAGGTGGTCGTTGCTGATGCATATACATGAGAATAAAACTGAGCTCAACTGGGCAAAGTACATTTTCAACAGACTTGTTGATTGTGTTACTAAATTTAAGGTCAAGGTTGAAGACAACAAGGTCTCACCTACCTTCCCAGTCATGTATGGACTAAAAATATGCTATATCCTTGAACACTTCAGGATTCAGCTGAGAAACCCATTGCCGATTAAGAAATCAGTATGCAATGTGGGAAGAGCCTTCTACAAGCAAAATGGACCTAAGCTTGCTGACAAGAAATCAAAGAAGACAACAGCTGCAAATGTTGTCAGCACAAGTCAGCAAGAAAGGTATACAACAGCTGCAGATGTTGTCACCACTAGTCAGCAAGACAAGATCCAACAGCTGAAAAAGTTGTTGATGAAAATGCTGTAGATGGTGATCAACAAGGTATGTGTACAACTGCCGTTGCTGAAAATGCAACTACTGCAGATGCTGCTGCTGGAGAGCAACTGGAGAAATCCAAGAAGAAAAAGAGGAAAGCTGATGATGACACTCAAACTGCAGCGTCATCAGCTGACCCCATCCCTAAGAAGAAACGGACAAACAACCCAAGAAAGAAAACACTGGCTCGCAAGTCAGTTCCAATTGTCCATGATCTTTCGGATGATGTTCCAGGAGTTGCTGAAACACAAGCTACTCCAGTAGATGTTGATGAAGTGCTTATAGAAGCCTACAACAATGTTGAAGTGTTTGCAGAAGCCTTCAACAATCAACTTAATGTTGGTACATCTGCTGAGAAGACCACAAGGCAGTGGAAACGAAATTACTGCCCCAATGCAAGATATCTACATTGTAGATAATCTAGATGATCAGACTCTGCAACCAGCAAGTGATATTGTTGCTGATCTGAGAAACGCGGCACTTGCTGATGCTGCTGAAAAGATGGTTGCTGAACAAACAATTCATCAAGTTGCTGAAACCGCAGTTACTGAGACTGTGATTGCTGAAGAACCAGTTGCTGAGACTGCAATGGTTCAAGTCCCAGAAATTGCTGAAACACCACAAGAGACATTATTCGACGACGCATCTCGTGATGTTGAGAATATTGGACCTAGTTCACCGAAAACATCAATTGACAAAGTTCAGTTGGTGCTGACAGAACTGAGCCAGCAAATGGATTTGGAGATTGATGACAACTCCAGCAAATCAGTAGATGTTTTCATGACCAGCAGTGAACTCAAAGGTCAAGATGTCTCTGCTCAACTTGTCATTTCAGAGACAAGGGAGATTGCTGAATCTGCACAGCCTTCTCAAAAAGAACAAGAAAAGAAGTATGCTGAAGAACAAGTCCCAGATATTGAAGAAGCTGTCACTGCTAAAAGGACTGAGTCACCACCTGCCCTTCTTCAGCAGGTAGTTAACTCAACCATAAGCAAAACTTCACTATCTGAAACTCATTCTTTTGCTAATATAATGATTTCTTTACAGACTTCTCAAGATACAAGTCAGAAGATTGCTGAAACGTCTGCACCAGAATCCACAACTCCTGTTCAGCAGGTAGATGAAGTTTTTGGTAATTCAACTAAGTTTGAAAACTTAGTGCTTGTATCTAACTTAAAATTATTTCAGGATGAACAATTCAAGGATGCTTCTCAAGCTCCTGAAGCAATGGAAATAGTACCAGCACAACAAAGTGTGCAACATGAGCTTGCTGAATCTCAGCAGGTAAATCATGTTCCAGCTTTTGACTCTAAAACTATTCTCCAAAACTTTCCTGAACTTAATTTTATTCCTTTTCAGGCTCAAAAGGAGACCACTGAAGTGGTTCACATCACTGAAAATCTGAAAGTAAGTTCAGAGGAACTTTACTCAGACTTCAAGAGAACTACCTTGACCAGAGTTGCTAAATCTGTCAGCAACTGGCAAAGGTACAAAAGGATGGGCTTTTCTGATCTTCACCTTCATCTGTCCAACGAGAAAAAGAGACTTTCTCTGCTGAAACTCAAGATGTTTGTGCACTCCATACTTCCAGAAGAGTTGACATATTCTCAGCTCATGAGCTCAAGTCTGATTGCTTTAATCAAAGAGAATATGAAAGCCAAATTCAAGAGTGCCTCTCCAGCTGAACAAGTTGTGATGCTCAAGGGTTCTTTTGTACCCGTGGTGGCTGATCCCCACAAAATCAATGAAGAAGAGGAAGTTACAAGTGTAGCAATGTACAAACATCTTGAGTTGGTCATACTGACGGACGATGATGAAGAAGAAGAAGATGAGAACATTCCCAAAGATCCAAGTGATGATGAAGGAAAAGATTCTAAGGACAAAAAGGATTATGATGATGATAATCAAGGTTCTAGTCCTGATGCTGGTGGACTTAAACTGACAGTTGCTGAGACTGAACGTCATGATACTGAAAATCAGTAAGCTGATCACACAACAAGTCAGCAATAAGAATCCAATCCTGCTCCTGCTGAGACAAGTACTCAAGCAACTGAACAAGTTGCTGAAACTGAAGAAGAGTACGCCAGAAAGCGTGCTGAAATGAAATTAGGCAAAAGTAATCTTTCTGATGCCAAGTTAAATTCACTCGATGCCAAGGTCACTGAGCCAAACCTTGATGACGAAGAAATGGATGAAGATTATCAAAGAGCACTTCAAAACAGTCTACAGATTCATGCAAGGCATACGCAGAATCTAGACATTGCTCAATCTTCAGGAGTGAAGCACATGGAAGTCCCCTCCCTTCCACTTTCTACTGTTGAAACTCCAGTTGTTGAGTCTCAAGAGTTGCCCTGAGCAACCACTCAACCCAAAGTGAATGAAGCTACAGATTTAGGAACCAAGGTTGCTGGCCTTGATGAATCTGATGACGAAGAAGATCTCTCAGCAAACGAAGAAGATCTAACAAAGAAAGTTGAACCCACAGTGGTTACAATTCCTCCTCTTGATGATGAACATGATGTAGGAGATGATATAAGATGCCGTTTGCAGACCAATGATGATCAATTCGCTACTGAGCTCAAAGTTCATTCCGTAACTCCTTCTTTAGTGCCGTTTCCTAGTGTGGAGGATTTTACTCCAAGAATTAAGGCACTAATGGAAGTCCACAAAGCCTGCAAAGAAGAGGACGATGCACTTCTTACTGAGAGGCCGCTTGACATAGGCAAAATACTGGCTACTGTGCTGAAACGCACTACTTCTCTTACCATAGCTCAGAAAGACATAAGTCTACATCATAAAAGCTATGAAGAAGATGTCAGTCAAGCACTCAAACTAGCAAAGACTGCATTGAAAAAGGCTCAGACTTTCATTGAAGAAAAAGTCGACAATGAGCGCAAACATGAGGAGAACTTGGTGAGTATAAAACAAGAATTGTCCAAGCTGACCGCTGATCAGCAAGCAATTATTCTCAAGTACAATAGCCTAAGTACTCTTGCTGAAAATTGCAATGAGTTTTTCTCTCTGCACATTCAACCAATGATGCAATCCATGTCTAAGGGGGAAGATAAACAAAGAAAATCTTCAAGAAAGAAAACCCCTGCTGAAGCGCCATTGACAATAGAACCTCTTGCTGAAAGAGAGCAAAGTTCTAAAAGACAAGCTGAAACAGATTCTGAGTTAAATTCAGCAAATCCGAAAAGGAGAAGAACATCTGCTGAAACTCATGAATACTGTCATACTGAGAGTCATCAAGATCTGAATGAAGATGATGATGATGATGACAATCAAACAATAGCTCAAGCAATAAGAGCTAGACCAATCACAGCTCTAACTCCGTCTGGCCACTCAAAACATTTCTCTTCTGACTCAAGATCTTCAGCAAGAGATCAAGAAAATGCAAAGTCAAGAAGAAGAAGGCAAAGACAGGAAGAAAAGAGGCTAGCCAGCATTGCCATTGGCTCCGGCATTGATTACACAAAGACCAACAATGAGGAAACAACTCAAAATGTGATCAGAAATGTTCATGGTTGTTGGATCTTAAAGCTGGAAGATGTGTTGGTAAATGATTTCTTTCCAACAGCTGTACTGAATCAAATGTACACTTGGATTGAATTAAAGGTGAAAAGAAAAGAAAGGGATCCTCCTCCCTACCCAAGAAACATTGCTGCAAGATGGATGAATCTGGAAGTCTTAGTAAGAAGAACATCTATTGGCAAGCAAATGAAGCAAGAGCCTGATTTAATCAAACCAATTGATGTTGCTTACTATTCTGACCCTTTAACCAAGAAGTCAAAGAAGAAATATGGCTTGATTCCTTATGAGTATTTCTATCTCACTGCCAAGGATCAAGAAGAAGATCTTCTCTGGTTAAGAAAGATTCATGCTAACAAGGGAATTTCAGATACACAACTTCTCCATGCCAACAATTGGGGCATGCACTTGTGGGTGTTGCACTACAAAGAAATGAATGGTGAAAACCATCATTATACCGCCTGCAAGAATGCAAGGATCATTCAGATCGAAGTCCGTAAGCTACTTGAAGATTACGAAAAGGACTGTGTTGAATTTTCTGCGCTTGCTGAGAAAAGTGTAAGGGAGATTCTGAGGAAATCTTCTGCTGGAATAGGTTAAGTCCCTTGTAAAAGCTCTGTTAGTTTTGTTTGCTGATTTGTGTAGTTATCTCTGAACTTTCTTGTAAACTTACTGAAAGATAACTATCAGCAATAAAGTTTTTGACTCTTATTGGTTTTTGATTATGCAATCTACTTATGCTTACTGTTTTATTATTCAAGTATGCTTGCATTAATCAACGGATTTATTCAATATCAGAAACCTCTAAAAGGGTAACAATTAATTTAGCCATGGATTGCTAACATCAAAAAGGAGGAAATTTGTTAGGAAACTTGTAATTTTGATGAGCAATTAACCATGCTAAATTAAGGAAAGTCCAGTAACTAACACTCTTAAGGTCCATAGGAATTTAGAATTTTAAAGGACATTGTAAAAGAGGAACGTTTGCTGAAGACTTAGTGTAGGTGCTAGATAGGTGTTTTATTCGCTTATGATGTATCTTGTTTTCTGAAAAGAAAAACAACCTATTGAAGCATTTGCTGATGATGTACTTTGTTTACACAAACAAACTATTGAAGCATTAGAACCTTTCAGAAACTTGAAGAATTCGAAAACTGAAGACTAAAAAAGATTTCTGAAGATGGTATCTACAAAGTCACATGTTGCTCGGAAAGTGGAAACTTCAGCAACAGCTTGCATAAGTGAAAATCTAAACGACAGAGTAGGTTGTGCTTGCTGAAACTGAGACTGACCACTTGCTGAAATACATATGTGACCTCCTTGCTGAAAGTACTTGCATTTACGCTCCAACGTTGATATTTGAATTCGATTCAAATGAACATTAAATGCAAAGTAAGCACGCGAAGAACATGAAGACTAGAAGACAAATAAAGGACGCTGCTGAAAGTACAAAAGCAAGATAGTGACATCTTAAGGAACAAAGCCTTAGAATTTGAATTTCAAACGGCTCCCTTGATTCACTATAAATAGAGGTCATCCGGCAAAGAGTTGAAGTGTGTCAACAACGTGATCAAACTCTCACTTGTGCTTAAACTCACATACCCTTCAATACTCTTTACTGCCTTTGATCCGTTCCAATACTTAAAGCTTGAAAAAGCTACTTGTGAAGAAGTAGAACATACACGGCTAAGAAATTAGTTAAGTGTTATTTCTTTCGAACAAGAACAAGTCTTGACACCAGAAACAATCAAACTTGTTTACTGCAAAGTATTCAAAGTTTTGTTTCTTAGATTACTTGTTGTAGCTGAATAAGTTATAATCAAGTTATCTCATCCCAAACCTCTCTAACTGAAAAACACCCTTTTAGGCGTGAAATTCAGGGGGAACTTAATCAAGCATAGTGTTGCTGATTATAAGTCCAAAGTTTGGTGGATAACAAGGTTTCGTTCTCTAGTTAGGTTGGAAACGAAGCAAGTGTGCTTTGGTTTCTGTCGATTCGCTCTAGATAGGTGTTGTAAGGAACCTCAAACTTATCTTAGTGGATTCAGTCCTAGAAAGGACAAAGTGGATTAGTTGAGAGATTACGCCACTCTCATATACCACTTTAAAAGTGTTTGTGTGATTTACTTACTGCATTTAGTTTTCAGCAAAGCATATCTATCTGTACATTGTCACTCTGTTCACTTGCTGAAACTATCACTTACTGACAAAGCACTTATTGTACAAAGACTTCCGCTCTCTGAATTTAAGTATCAGTAAAACTCGTTACTGAAAAGTAACTAGTGCTTGCTGAGAAAGTTAAGTATCAGCAAACTCATTAGTGAAAAGTAATAAGCCCTTGCTCAGAAAGTTTTAAACGACGAAAGTTTGAAAAGACTATTCACCCCCTCTAGTATTTTCTTGTTGTTTAAAGGGACCAACACGGTCCTAGACCCCTAGCTAGAAGAAAAGTTCGCTTTTATGTATAAATCCAGAATATAATCATCTGTTCGCAGAGTATTGTTTAGCTCACAATATGAGCCCATATATGATACACTTCATAACTTATCAGGGAGCTCGAACCAATGGGGAGGTACAGAATATATTCGATCATTTCTATTATTCACTTGTTGATGGCGAGCGATGGACTGGATCCGTCAATTGTATAGCTGATAGTACTGTTTTTCATGCTTCTGTTCATTCTCATTCAAAATTGAATCCATATCAACATTTTACTTTGAACTCTTACATTAATAATAATCATTTATACGAGTCCGAAACTAGGACTGAAACAACAGTAATATACCAGAACCAGAGAAATATCATTATAATACAAATCAAATGTCCACACAAATGCTCAAGAAATCATCAAACAGAACAGACACATGACAGATTAAAAGGAGTAAAAATAAAAGTAACATAAAATTTTTATAATTAAGACAATAGACTGTAGGTAGATCACTTGAGCTATCTACATCACATCATTCTTTGCTGCATTGGAGATGCCATAGCAGCTTGCTGCTTCTGCTGCTGAATCGCTTGGTGTCCCGCCCATCCTGTAATCATGCATGGAAAGATCAGAACATAATTTAGTAGTCTTACAGAAAATTATCATCAGTGAATCACTGAGTTTCATAGTACTATATTCTCCCTCCCATCCCAAATTTCTGGTTTCCTATTTTATTTGTGTCAATATCAACTTTATCTACCTAAAATAAAAATGATCTCAGTCTCCTACTTTAGTCATTCATTCATTCTTCTAATAATTTATATGGTCTACTTTTAATTTATTCCGTGTTCAGCTCATGAAGGAATCGAAATGGGACCGAGGGAGCAGTTGGAAAATTTTGTACTTACCAATAGAAGGATCATAACCCCTCTCCTTAAGCTCCCTATACTCTTGACAGAGGGCACAGTAGTCACAGCAGCAGTGAACAATCCAGTCTGGTGCTGGGGATTCAACAAGCCTGAAATGAGCCCTCAGCTTTGTACGGTATGTGCAAGACATTATACATGGCATCCCAATGCAGCACGCGATCAGTGAGTACCACATACCACCTGTAGCACATGCTATAAACATGCACAAATTAAAGTTAGCAAAATTATTCCGAGCAAAATTATATTAAAAACAAATTTATATATTTAGTAAGTTGCTTGCTTACAAGTAGCCCCGGAGTCTGCGATTTCTGCAATCTGACCAAACGTGACGCAAGGAAAACATAGTGTGATGATTGCTGATAAGATCACATACAAATAATTATTTAGTGACAGAATATATTTGACATGCGCAGTTTAATTGTACCATGGAATTTATATGAGAGTATAAGTATATATTAACACAAGGATTAAAGCAACATTATACACCAATAGCATACCATTTTGAGGATCTTGCATGCAATCAAAGAGACCAGTCTTCCAAGCCTCCTGGTTAGGTAATGTAGCCTGAGGGACGTAAGGAGATGGCATGTCTCCCACCCTAACAGGATGTCCCATCGGCACATGACCTCCAGGTTGTTGCTGTTATTTAGACATAACGATAAGATATTCAGATAACAATAAGATATATTTAGACTTGCTATGCTACATTGATGTAGCATAGAGTAAACCAATTCTAAACTTGTCATGTTGCATGCATTATTGCATAGATATTGATTATCGAATAATCCTACCTGTGGTGCTTGTTGATTGGGTGGAAAGCTATGTGGGATTTCGGGCTGAGGAGGAGGGAAATTCTGAGGCACATCCTGAGTGGGAGGGAACTGTTGAGGAAGAGTTGATCGGAATTGAGTGTGTCTTTCGTCGTTGGCTCCTTGGATGCCATCGAAAGGTGGAGGAGGTGGCATGTCATCTATGCGTCCCATTTTCTCTAAAGCAGGACAGGTACAGCCTCGGTTCTAATAAAGCTGAAGAAGCTGTACTGTGATCACTGCCTTTGGTTTTCCTAGGAGAGAATTAGAGTAACAACGTGCCTAGCATGCATATATATACACACACACTCAACATTCCAGCAGCTAATTAGCTAGCCTGTAATTATAAATTTATAATGACTACATTATACTCCTTTATATTTTATTATTTGCAATTGTCTTATCATCAAAATTAGTTCGTTAATTTGATATTTCATGATTCTAAATGCTAGCTTGCATTGGGTTTGCAAAAATGTCAAACGAATAAAACAACTGTCAAGTTGAATCTTTGGAATTAAATAGTCTGAAGGTTTATGTTAGACTTGGTCTTGCTTGTTTTATAAAGCACAAGTGAACAATCAAAAAGTCGATACATGGAACTAATCATGAGCCATTAACGACTTAATCTGTTCTGTTTCTTTTCTTTCTGATTATCCATCAATCATGTCTCATTATTGAGAGAATTACGGTAGAATATTTGGTTGATATAATACTAAGAATTCCTGGTCGGTATCAAGTATCAATCTATTGAAAAGGTCATTCAAGTGAAAATTTAGCATGGAGTGGAGTTTGTCTTCGAAAAGATCCAAACCCAGGTGGGCATGAACCGAATGGTTTAATATCATGATATAAATCCAACACTCTCATAAGACGATTCTGATACCATGATATCAATCATGTGCACATTATTGAGAGAACTAGTAATAACCCTTGGCGATGCCACGGTATGATATAAAGCCGAGCTTATATGTGTTAATTCAAAAGGATAATTGGACCTAAGAGGAGGAAAAAGTTAGAAGATGAATTATATTGTTACAAAAGTACGTGGGTTTATAGATTATAAGAAGATTATTCGACAATAGAACAGAAAGAAAATTATAAAAAGGAATGATATTATCAAAAAAGTACATAAATGTATAAAAATATACAAATGACATTTACATCTATTTAAAAAGATTGTCATACGCTAAAAGTTACAATTGAACCAATTGATGTCACAATTCATGAAAAACTTGAATATAGTCCACTAAAGGAACCGTTTTCACCAATTGATGTTACAACAATTAAAATACAATTTTAGATATCAACACACAGGTCAATATTATGCCAGAGCTTTACAGGCGAGCCATCTTTCATTACTGGTCGACATTCAGCATGACAGAACGATCTCTATTTTCTCAAAATTTTCTATTCTAATTCAAAATATAAATAGTCAGGAAAATAAATACTTTTATTTATCTGAAGAGCTGCATTAATCAACTCAATTAGTTAAATAATTTTATGAAAATCAAAATCCAAAAACTGTAGATAAGAAATTATAACTAAAATAATGTTCCATATATTCCACTATCAACCATTGTTGTGAACCAACAACAATAATGGAAGAAAATATAAAATTACATATAAACTTTGAAAAGTGAAAATATGTTGAAGTTGAGGGCATGGTAGAAACTAAATGGGCAAATAAAACATTCTATTTCAAACTCAGCAACACATTGATTGCATGAAATATCTTCGACGTCTCCTTCATTGTGAATAATAGTCATGTGAGTCAAAATATGATTGTTTGGGCAATAAGACTTGATACCCTCTACATGATGCTCAATTCCATCCTCATGATAATATATTCTCTTGGCAAGAAAATGTCTACACCTTTTCAAGTACAGTAGACCATCACTTGTACGCTTAAAGTCCATCAACATATTATAACCTCTTGTTCTAAGTTCAGTTTCATTTGAAAGCAAACTGAATATGCATTCAACATATTTAGCTTCTGGATGATTCGATGAAACAATCTTTCTGACCAAAGAATCGCGACTGCTACTATCTCGATGAACAAAAAACTCAGCCTATGTCATTCAAATAAAAGAAACAAAAACACAAATCAGAACATATGTAGATGGTGAAAAAAAAATACAATTTTATAATTAAAATAATCTTACCACCAAATCCCTATACCAAATCTCAGGATTTTTGTGCACAGAGCATCTAGTAAGGATCTCCCTGTCCTTAGATGTAAGCACAAGCTTCATTCTATCCCTTGGAATAGAACCGAGGTTTAACCAATGATAGAATTCAGGATATAGAAGTACATCCCTATATCTCTTCTCCCTAATCAATAAACTGAAACTCAATAGTCGTTCATATATATGATTATTAGAACAAAAATAAAATCAAGAAACACTCACACCAACATAACTGAACCACAGTCTGTAGCACTATTTGCAACAGCAAAAACCATTATTAACATCTGAGTTGAACATGGAAAGCTATGCCAATCAAACTCCACTGGTCGAACTGTAGTACGCCTTTTAGGAATCATCTCAAACGAATCTGGTCCAAGTAAATATTGACTCAAGTGTTTCATCATCTTTCGACTTATGAATATATGAGATTCAGAAAAATTTTATGAACATATTACTTCAATCGATGGTATTATATAAGTCTCAACCTTGATATTTTTTCCTAAAAATAAACATATTCTTTTCCTGAAAATCTGCATATGAATTGATTTGATTAATTTTCAATATAGTATAGATTTTGGTTTTATAAACAAAAGTATATAGTATAAAGATCTCTATTACGAATAGAATACCTAGAAGACATAATAAAATCGAAAATATTCAATTCCAAAAATAATGTTGAAATAACGAAGGCTTGTCGTGTTATATGTAGACATATTGATGTTATTGCATTTAAAAATATGATGAAGTACACTTCTCGATATTTCGATATGACATATCTTCTTACGATTGAACTCATTGAATCATTATTATAATTATTACAAATATTAAAATACAATTTTAGATATCAACAGACAGGTCGATATTATATGAAAGCATTACAGGCGAGTCATCATTCGTTACGGGTCGAAATTCAGCATGACAAAACGATCTCTATTTCCTCAAAATTTACTATTCTAATTCCAAAATATAAATAGCTCAGGAAAATGAATACTTTTATTTTTTGAAAAGTTGCATTAATCAGCTAAATTAGTTAAATAATTTTATGAAAATCAAAATCCATAAAATAAGACGAAATAAATAAAACATTTAGGATAATACTGCTTTGTAAGACATGATAAATCATAAATCCTATTAATTCGCGAACTAAAACAAATTAGTTCTCCATGCAGACATCATAGTTCGCGAACTACGAAGGCTTAGTTCGCCAGGCAGAAACCTTAATTCGCGATTTAGGTATATGAACTAAGAATTACCCAATTTGACCTACCTATATATACTTCCAATTTGTTGTTGTTGTCTCATTCCCCACACCACATTTCCTTTTTCAGGTTATCGACATCATCTATGCCGATTCGATTTTGTTCGAATCCTCACCATTTTTTTTCATATCGATTTCATTCCATTTATGTATCATCTCAATTGCACGATGATATTATTCGAACTCATATATGGTTTTGAATCGACCACGCATATACTCAAGATTCATCAATATCAATTTCCTCGCCTCTTGTCGAATAAAGATCGTTTGAATAAATGTCGGTATGTTCTTTTTTTTTTTTTTTTAATTGAATAATCCACAAATTTTGTTCGTGTTCCTTTGTCTAACATATACTAATTTATTTATATATATATATATATATATATATATATATATATATATATATATATATATATATATATATATATATATATATATATATATATATATATATATATGTACTTCAATAAGAAATTTTGAAGATTTGTGGTGTTTCGTACAAACTGGAGAAGTTGAATGATATGTGCTCTGTTTATGTTAAGTTTATGTTAAGGTTAGATGTTCTTCAACTCGAATTTGTCTATTTAATGCCAATTTTTCATTTTTAGATTCGTTTAGTTTTGAATTATGTTTTTCTGCATATACTTCGATTACTTATTCTGCAATTGAATTGATCTCTGTTCATTTTATGATGAGGTATTTACGGTCGAAATTTTAAAGGCTCCGGAGTTGGAAGAATTTCAGATCGACAACATGTTGTTATATTCAAATCTGGTGAGTTCTAAATACTCTTAATCCTACTGTAATTTTAATACACATGATGCTTTGTTCTACTTGCTCTGTTTGTACCTGCTCTATTTCTACTTACTCTGTTTATACTATTGTTTCATATAAACAATGCTCTATAACTAATTTATAATTCTGTCCTAATACAACATTTTGAAGATTTGTGGGTTTTCAATAAAATCAACAGTGATAATAATATATTCTCCGTAAATCCAAATAGATTAGATTATTGCTGTAAATTATTTTGAGCATGTAACTCTAGATTATTCATATTCCTCTTTTGTTTATGTATGAATTTGCTTTTCTAGATTACAAATTTCTTGCATTTACTTGATAAGTTTCCCTATTGTTCATTGCTCTGTTAGTTTTTTATACTTCAAGTGATTTAATGGATATTTATACATTAATCTTCATTTTGCAGTGTGCCACTTCAAGAAGAGTTCATGTTGGGTCTTTTTAGCAATGTGAATGAACTTGAACGGCTTGCTCACTTTCTCGGTGAATTACATTGCTAATTCTAAGCAATTTGAGTTAACTGTAATGAGATTTTTTTCCTCTCCGTAAATTGGCTAGTGTAATATTTGCTTTGAGTTACTGTATAATGAAATTTTGAACATATGAACTGTAAAATAAAGAGTTAATGTGAATTCGAGATTTGATAATACCACGTGTCCGTGGTCAGACTCTTTATTATATGTTGACATAGTTAAAGTCATCATAATAATAACTCTAACACTCGACATGTGGTTTTCACAAAATGTTAATTTGAGTTCCTCCCGAACAACTTTTTCGAAACATTAGTGATAATAACATAGCTTCTGTTTCTCTGTTAATTCCATCTATTTTATTGTCTGTGATACTTTTATTTTGTCAAATTGATTAATTCTTCTATCTTTTGAATTTGAGGTACTCAAGGATGAAGTGTTGTTTGAAGAAGTTCGTGGCTGTTTGACGAATTTTGGAACTTAGGTCGACTTCTTCTCTATTTGAACATGGTGAGTTTTCAGGAAACTCATTTTGTTTTACTTTCGAGTGATCACTAATGCTCTGTATTTCTATTAGAGTTAAATGTTCATCAATTCGAATTAATATATATGTTGTTGAGCTTTCATTATTTTTTTCGGTTAGTGTAAGCATTGCTAATGTGTTATGATGACAATTAGCCAATCTATAAGTTGTGCTAGTGGATACTGCATTGTAGGCAATAATAATTTAAATAACATTGCATGATGTCGTTATAATAACTATTGCTTACAATGACATACTCTTTTACACGATTTGCAGAACACACCTCTAATATATAATTTTTCTCAATGTGTAAGAAACTATCTCTCAAAATGTTGTTGTTAGGAAACTTGTAATTTTGATGAGCAATTAACCATGTTAAATTAAGGAAAGTCCAGTAACTAGTACTCTTAAGGTCCATAGGAATTTAGAATTTTAAGGACATTGTAAAAGAGGAACGTTTGCTGAAGACTTAGAGTAGGTGCTAGATAGATTAGTTTTACCGCTTATGGTGTATCTTGTTTTCTGAAAAGAAATACAACCTATTGAAGCATTTTCTGATGATGTACTTTGTTTAACACAAACAAACTATTGAAGCATTTAGAACCGTTCAGAAACTTGAAGATTTCGAAGAACTGAAGACTAGAAGATTTCTGAAGACTGGTATCTACAAAGGTACATGTTGCTCAGAAAGTGGAAACTTCAGCAACAGCTTGCATAAGTGAAAATCTAAACGACAGAGTAGGTTGTGCTTGCTGAAACTGAGACTGACCACTTGCTGATGAACATTTGTGACCTCCTGCTGAAAGTACTTGCATTTGCGCTCCCACGTTCATGTTTGAATCTCATTCAAATGAACATTAAATGCAAAGCATGCACGCGAAGGACATGAAGACTAGAAGACAAATAAAGGACACTGCTGAAAGCACAAAAGCAAGATAGTGACATCTTAAGGAACAAAATCCTTAGAATTTGAAATTCAAACGGCTCCCTTGATTCACTATAAATAGAGGTCATCCGGCAAAGAGTTGAAGTGTGTCAACAACGTGATCAAACTCTCACTTGTGCTTAAAACTCACATACCCTTCAAACACTCTTTACTGCCATTGATCCGTTCCAAGACTTAAAGCTTGAAAAAGCTACTTGTGAAGAAGTAGAACATACACGGCTAAGAAATAAGTTAAGTGTTCTTACTTTCGAACAAGAACATGTCTTGACACCAGAAACAATCAAACTTGTTTACTGCAAAGTATTCAAAGTTTTGTTTCTTAGATTACTTGTTGTAGTTGAATAAGTTATAATCAAGTTATCTCATCCCAAACCTCTCTAACTGAAAATACACCCTTTCAGGCGTAAAATTCAGGGGGAACTCAATCGAGCATAGTGTTGCTGATTAAAAGTCCCAAGTTTGGTGGAGAACAAGGTTTCGTTCTCTAGTTAGGTTGGAAACAAAGCAAGAGTGCTTTGGTTTCAGTTTGAATCGCTCTAGATAGGTGTTGTAAGGAACCTCAAACTTGTCTTAGTGGATTCAGTCCTAGAAAGGACAAAGTGGATTAGTTGAGAGTTTACGCCACTCTCAGATACCACTATAAAATTGTTTGTGTGATTTACTTACTGCATTTAGTTTTCAGCAAAGCATATTTATCTGTACACAGTCACTCTGTTCACTTGCTGAAACTATCACTTACTGACGAAGCACTTATTGTATCAAAGACTTCCGCTCTCTGATTTATGTATCAGCAAAACTCGTTACTGAGAAGTAACTTGCGCTTGCTG
This sequence comes from Plantago ovata, assembly GCA_028274465.1. NCBI lineage: Eukaryota > Viridiplantae > Streptophyta > Magnoliopsida > Lamiales > Plantaginaceae > Plantago > Plantago ovata. The sequence goes on along the minus strand of CM051456.1, from coordinate 100,105,964 downwards.
AGAAAGTTAAGTATCAACAAACTCATTACTAAAAAATAATAAGTCCTTGCTGAGAAAGTTTTTAAACGACGAAAATTTGAAAAAACTATTCACCCCCCCCCTTCTAGTCTTTTCTTGTTGTTTAAAGGGACCAACTGATAGTGTATATGTCCTAGAGACAGTCTTTATTAAGGGCATGCAGCCCTTATTAAGGGCATATATGTACTATTACACAGGTCAACGTAATATAATATATGTTTTTTGACTATTGAGTATCGCTTTCATATTGATATTACACCAGGCATACAACATGTCATATCTCTTTTCCTGTCTGTATTGATATTAAACATGTCCCCTCGGATAGATGATCGATCACACAAATAGTGGGTGCTATGTGAGTTATCATCTATCCCAACTCTCGGTAGTCGAGGTTCATCTTGGATGTAGGGGTCTGAATGAACCAACTGAGACTAGTATGCGTGGAGGTTATACTTGTTAGAGCAAGTGTGAGCCGATCCCACGGCCACGGAACAAATTGTTGGACAATCAAGAAACGTTCCCATAACTCCGCATAGTTGTTCGAAGGATGATTACCGAACAATGGAAGTACCCACCGGAAAGTCCCATCGATGTATACTCTACACCGAAGTGTCTATGGGAACTGGAAAGTTGTCGAAGTGATGCCAGTCGTCCTTTGGACTTACAAGACTTTATCATCACATTTGTTGCCGCATATCCTTGGTGGACCCATCGATGTCAGCTCTGAATAAGCAGTTGACCCAAGACACGATCCAGGATTATGGCTACATACAAATGGGGATGATAAGTGATTCTGTGAATGATTCATCTCTCATGTGTAGCACAGGAGAGCACTGCTCATAGTCGTTCATAGTTGTGATTGGTAAAACTGCTGGCCAGCGTATCAATATTATTATGATAGTCATAAAAGATATTGGATTCACCAAGCAACTCACTGAAGACGCCCGTGGATGTATTATTGGGATAGACACTTCATCGATCCTAGATGCATTCGAGTCAGTCAGATGAAGAGACGTTACCATCGCAGCGTTGAGCGCAACAGACTTCACAACGAAAGGGTTTGCTTTGAGAAACCTCTCAAACGTCCTCATGTATTAATATTGCAAATGGAACCGTCTAGGAATTCCATTTTGCCTAGTCTAGGACTTGCTTAGTACAATGAGGCCCTATACTATGTGTTGATTCAGCTTATCCGAATATCCTTGAAGATGGAATCGCAATTAATTTAGAATTAATTGTGATTGATGAATTATAATTGATTTGGAATTAATTATAATAATTTGTGGCTCAATTAATAATTTAGAATTATTAATTGAATTGGCTGATTAATTGTATTTTATGTAAATACAATTAAAGATTATGTTTTAGAAATATAATAGAGGTTTGATTTGAAAGGATATGTTAATTTAGAATTAATATATGCATATGGGCAAAATCTACTTGGAGTTTGAATTCCCTTAGAACTATAAGTGGGTCCCAAAATCGGGACCCACCTATCACCCTTGCGCGCGCGCGAAGCAGTAGTAGTAGGGGAAGGAGTCGAACTCCTTCCTCTATTAGAAGTCAAGGGATAAGTTAGATTTTCCTGATTGAGTTCTAATTTGATTGGGAATGAATCTAGACTTGAATTGGTTTCCTAGTGCGACAAGAATTAGATTCTTATTCCTTTATGAAGTCTAATTGGTTATTCTTTAGGCTTCTATTGACTACTATATATAGTAGACTATTAGAGAGCTTTTAACATGGTTGAACACAGTTGATTCAAGATCATTCTTTCTACCAGTTTTCTTAGAGAAAATAAAAGCTCTCCCCTACCTCTCCTCAAGCCGCGCGCGCGCCACTCCCACCGGAGGAAAAACGCCGCCCCATCTTCTTGGCCACACAAAGAATATCCTAGCATTCTTTCCGATAAGCTGTTCATCCGTGGATACCAAGGTTGAGGTTCAAGGACCTGAAAACTAACTTTTATTGTCTTGCATATAATCGAAGTATTGCAGATATCTTCGACTTCGACGAAGGAGAAGATTCACCAGACTATTATGAAGACTTGATACCTGTTCTTGCTTTTGGAGTATTGTAAGTCTTCTGATTAATGTGTTTGATATATATATACGTTATATGCATGATCAATTAACCTGCATGTTAAGAAAATTTTGAAATTCCGCTGCGTACCCTAGGGGTAACTCTGACCATATTTTCTTACACCAACAAGTGGTATCAGAGTTGGAGGTTCTTTAACCTTCAGCACTGAACCTAGATCCCCTTAGGTGCTTTCCGTAAATCACTCTCACTTGATCAGTTTGGTAGTCTTTTGCTGACAGGATGTCTTTAGGAGACGCTCCCTTGCTGAAGCTGCAAAACTACGAAAAATGGCGAAACAACATGATGTTACATCTTGAGGCCATTAGTGATGAGATGGTTACTGTCATTAATGATGGACCTATCAAGATCACTAAGGTTGAGAGAAGTTTTCCTCACAAAACCACAGAAGCTGGAAAGGAAACTATCTTAGGCGAACCAGTTGATACTGTCGTTCCAAAACCAAGAGAGGAATGGACTTCCGACGAAGCCAAGAGATTCCGTCTTGATGGCCAAGCAAGAAACATCATCATTCGATCAACTCCGGATACTATACAGTGCAAACTGTGGGGTGCCAAAACTACTAAGGAAGCTTGGAAAATGGTTCAAGATCTTTGTGTTGGATCTGACAAAACCAAGGAAAACAAACTCGAAGTACTGAAGTTAAAGTTCCATAACTTTAAACAAGGTACAAATGAGTCACTGGAAGACTTGGACTTCAGATTCACAACTCTAATTAGTGAGATGGCAGCCTTGGGTGTTGGAAATCTTTACTCACATTCTGAGAAGGTGAAAACCATCATCAGAAGTCTGAACCAAGAATGGATCCACACTCAGAACTTCTACTACAATCAAGGAATGCCAAACATCACACCAACAGAGTTGTTCTCTCATCATGCTACTGTCAACTACGAGACAAAGCAAAGAGAAAATGTATTTACTCAAAAATCACAAAACATTGCTCTTGCTGCAGAGCCGTCATCTTCTGAAAAAGAAGAATGATAAAGAGCTTGCTGATGAAAATGCTTTAGTTGTTAAAAACATGAAGAAATTCATTAGTAAGGAACTCGAAAGGCGAAAAGCAAAAGAGAAGCTAAAAAAGCATCTTGGTAACAACTACCATAAGTACAAGAATGAGACTAGCTCGCTGAACAACAAGGCTCAGCAAGCAACCTCATCAGAAGAACTAGCAGTTGGAAATGATCTCTGCTTTTACTACAAAAAGCCTGGACACTTCAAAGCAAATTGTCCTTTGCTGAAAGGCAAATCTGGTGAAAAGAAGAAGAAGTTCAAAGAGCTTTTATTGCTAAAGAAAAGAAGAAGCTTCAAGCAAAAATCGATGCATTGTGCATTGATACTAGCTCCGAAGACAGTGAGGAAGAAAGCTCAGACACTGACGATGAAGAAGCCACTCTTGACGTAGAGATTGGCAAGGAAGTTTGTGGAATAGCCATGGAAGCCTATCCAGATGTGTCAAACTACGAGTTCTGCCTCATGGCCGGTCAGGTAAACAATCCTACCTCTGACTTTGACTCAGAAAGTGAAGACGAGATTGACCTTGACAAGATTCAAGGAGAAATCGAAAGATTTGAGAAAACTCTGAGCAAAAAAGCAAGAGAAACTACAGAATACTGAGACTCTGACCAAGCAGACTACTGAAAAGTATGTCTTGCTGAAGGAAGAGACAAAAGAGAAGGATGCTGAAATAAAGCATCTCAAGAAGTTGATTGCTGAAGCTACAATGAAGAATTCTCAGATGGCAATAGAATTGGAAGAGTATCAGTCATCAATTCTAAAGTTACTTGCTGAAATCCAAGAAATGAAAAAGATGAAAATCAATTTCAAATCTTATGCTGATGCAAGTAATACGCTGACTGAACTAAACTCTTATTTGAGAGATCCATCTCAGAAAGGTTTAGGTGCAACGTATGAAGATGATGACGTAATAATCTTGAGTAAAGACAAATCACCGATTTCCTTTGTACATGCTACTGATAGTGGTCAACCAGAACTCTATCAGTTTGGTCAATCTAAGGTTGCTGAAAAATGCAATCAAGTACCTACGACCGTAAAGCCCGTTGTTGCTACTCAAAGTAACAAGACTTTAAAAGGAAAACAGGTTGCTGAAAAGCAAACTGTAAAGAAAAAGGATGTTGTAAAGCATTCTGCCAAACAAGTTGCTGAAAAGCAATTTGTTAAGTCAAAAGGCAAGATTACTAAAAGTAATCAGAAGACCTTTGCTGACAAACCTGAATCAAGTAAGGTTGCTGACACAAAAGCTCAGCATTCTCCGAAAAGAGGACTCGGTTTCAAAACCAAGCAAAGTCAACTTTTTCACGAGTATAAGCAATGTCAGCAAAGATACTTCAAAGAGATGAACAAAATCAAGCCTAAGAGTTCTGACAATACTCAAAATGCTAGGTCTAGAAGGAACCTTGCTAGAAAAGAACTTACTGAAAAGTATGTTCAGCAAAAAGGTCAACCGAGCAAGACACCACATCAGAAAGTGGATTTGATCAGCACGAATCAAAAGTCTTTTGGCTCAAAATCTCCTAGTTCCTCAGCAAGTAGAAAACAAGTCAAAGTTGAAAAACTTAAGACTTGGGTTTCCACTGGACGCATTCTTGAACATGTTAATGGACATCCAATATTGGATAATTAACTTGTTTGCTCTTGATTGTGCAGACTTCAGCCACGGAGACAAACGATGCAATTTGGCACTTTGACAGTGGTTGTGGAAAGCACATGACGGGCAACAAGAATAACCTTATAAACTATAGACGGTGGTCTAAAGGTCCAACAATAAGGTTTGCTGGTGGAGGCTCTGGTTCTACAAAAGGCTATGGTGACGTGAAGTTAGGATGCATTACCATTACGGGAGTTCTTTATGTCAAAAATCTTAAGTTTAACCTTTTCAGCATGAGTCAATTTGCTGACAAAGGATACTTCATCAAAATAAAAAGTGATGAATGTAAACTTATAGATTCGAGACAAAGAAGGTTATTATGATTGCCAGAAGATCAGGAGGATTGTACACCGTTGATTGGTCTTCAGCAATCGTTGAAAAATGTCTTGTCTCAGATCACGATTGCCTTGCTGAAAAAGCATGGTATGGCATAAACGAACAAGTCATCTAAACTTCAAGACGCTGAATAAGCTGTCTAAAAAGGCACTTGTAGTTGGATTACCTAAGGTTACTTTTAAGAAGGATGGTGTTTGCAATGCATGTCAGCAAGGAAAGCAAACCAAATCTTCGTTTAAGAACAAGGCAGTACCGTCAACTACAAAACCTTTACAACTCTTGCACATGGACTTGTTTGAATCTTCTTCAGCAAGCTATGCTGGTAAGAAGTATGGTCTGGTGGTGGTAGATGACTATTCCAGATTCACTTGGGTAGTATTTATCAAGCACAAATCTGAAGCAAGGACTGAAATACCTAACTTGCTGAATAACCTTGAAGTCATGAAATATGACAAGGTAAAAGTCATAAGGACAGACCATGGTACTGAGTTTGTAAACCAGTACATAACTGAGCATTGCACTTCAAAAGGCATACAACATCAGTTATCCTCAGTAAGGACACCTCAACAAAACGGTGTTGCTGAACGGAAGAATCGCACCCTAAAAGAAGCCGCAAGAACAATGCTTGCTGACACTGAAATAAGTGAGGCTTACTGGGTTGAAGCGATTAATACCGCCTGTTACACTCAAAACAGATGTCTGATTACTAAGGAATACAACAAAACTCCATATGAGTTGTTTGTTGGAAGACCTCCTAATATCACTCATCTAAGAGTATTTGGTTGTAAGTGTTTCGTTCTTAATAACGGTAGAGAATACCTAAGAACATTTCAACCAAAGGCAGACGAAGTGATATTTCTTGGTTACTCCTTGCATAGTAAAGCTTATAGAGTTTACAACAAAAAGGCACAAAAGATCGAAGAATCAGTGCATGTTGTATTCTACGAAAAGACACAAGGAGTGCCTGCTGAAGAAGAAATATCAAAATGTATGAAAAAGCTAATCATACATGAGCAAAGAACTGAATCTGATGCTAGGCAAATCAAGTCAATTGAACTAAATGATGATTCTGACAATGACTCTCCTCCCCCAAGTCATGACAAGATAAATATAGTTCATGACAAAGAATTTCCAGCAAAAGACGCAGTCGCTCCGGAAGTTGCTGAAACTACGCAACCTCTCGTGCCTGCTGATAAGTTACCACAATCTAGCAATGCTGAACAAGCAGTTGCTGATGAACCAATCTCAGCAGAGACACAAAATACCAGTAGTACTGAACAAGTACATGCTGAAGAGTCACATGCTGATGAGCAAACGTATCCAGATCCAACGTGCAGAAAGCCTGTTAACAAATGGATTAGAGATCATCCCTCTACGGATATGATTGGTGATATTGACAAATGCCAAGTGACTAGATCCAAAGTTTCTGCTACTCATGGACTTGCTGAAGAAGCAAATGTCGTAGAATTAGAATCTTTGTTCTCTTGCTTTGTTTCAGAAATTGAACCCAAAACCATTGAAGAAGCTCTAAAGCATTCTGAATGGATCAAGGCAATGCAAGAAGAACTGGATCAATTTGAAAGGAACAAAGTCTGGAAACTTGTACCTCTTACTGAAGGCAAGAAAGCTATCGGTACAAAGTGGGTGTTCAGAAACAAGCTGAGTGAGTCTGGTGAAGTAACAAGAAACAAAGCACGTTTAGTTGCTCAAGGTTACTGTCAGACTGAAGGATTGGACTATGATGAGTCTTATGCACCAGTTGCAAGATTGGATGCAATTAGACTTTTCTTGGCCTTTGCTGCTCACAATGACTTCATTGTTTATCAAATGGATGTTAAAAGTGCCTTCTTGAATGGTGAACTTGCTGAAGAAGTCTACTTAGAACAACCCCCTGGCTTTGAACTTCCCTCAGAAACCAAGATGGTATACAAGCTTCAGAAAGCTGTATATGGTCTAAAGCAAGCACCAAGAGTTTGGTATGATACCTTGGCTAAGTTCTTGCTGGATAATGGTTTCAAGAAGGGTGAAGTTGACAAAACCTTGTTTACCATGAACCATGATGGTAAAATACTCTTAGTTCAGATTTATGTGGATGACATAATATTTGGATCTAAGGACAAGCAACTCTGTGATGATTTTGCCAAGCTCATGACAAACAAATTTGAAATGAGCATGATGGGAAAATTGAATTATTCCTAGGATTGCAAGTCAAGCAACTCAAAGATGGAATATTCATAAATCAAGCAAAGTATGCGAAAGAAATGCTCATAAAGTTTAGGATCAAAGAGGAAGAAAAACCTGAAAAGATCTCTATGAGTGTTGGTACCAAATTGGCTATACTAAAGAAGATAAAAGTGTTGAAGAACACAAGTATAGGAAGCTCATTGGTTCCTTGTTGTATTTAACAGCAAGTAGACCTGACATTCAGTATGTTGTTTGTGTGTGTGCAAGATTCCAATCTGATCCAAGAGAATCACACTACAAAAAGGCACTTAAGATACTGAAATATGTCAAAGGTACAGTCAATGTTGGATTATGGTATCCTAAAAATTCTGGACTTGAATTGGTTGGTTATTCTGATGCTGATCATGGAGGATCAACTCTTGATAGAAAAAGTACCTCTGGAACTTGTCAGTTTTGGGTACTAGATTAATATCATGGTTCAGCAAGAAGCAAACCTGTGTTGCCAATTCATCTACTGAATCTGAGTACATTGCGGCTGGTTGTTGCACAGCTCAAATCCTATGGATTCAGCAACAATTAAGAGATTATGGTATTTCTGCAAAGAAAACACCAATCTTTTGTGATAATACAAGTGCTATTGCTATCACGCAAAATCCTAAGTTCCACTCAAGGACTAAGCACATTGATATTAGACATCATTTCATTACAGATCATGTGGAAAAGGGAGATATTGAGGTTGTAAAAGTAGGTACTGATGATCAACTTGCTGACATCTATACCAAGCCCCTACCAGATAATAGATTCGCAATGCTAAGGTATAACCTTGGATTGATTGAATTACCTCAATAAGGGATACAATTAGCAGATTGCTGAAACAGGCATTCAGCAAGCCAAAGTATTCTTATTCAAATAAAAACCCCTTCCACTGATTTCTTCTATGAAATGGTAAGTCACTACATGATTGCTGAAACAGGCAATCAGCAAGTAATTCCTTCAAAACGGCTATTTGTTAGGAAACTTGACAGGCACTCAGTAAGAGAAAAACCTTAAAGATTGCTGAAACGGGCATTCAGAAAATCAAAGATACTGAAACAGGTATTCAAGTATCAAGGGAATATTCTGAGAAGGGAACTCAGAAAAGAGCAAACTCACTTCTCAGATTTTACCAAAAGATATCTCAAGATAAAAATAATTTACTGATACGGGAACTTAGAAATATCTTTTAACTTAAAGAAATATGAGATGTCTAATTTAGGGGGAACTTTCAGCAAGTAACAAGGCTATTTACACAAACTCGTTGAAAAGATTGTTTACTTCAACAAGCAATCAAATCCCATAAATCTCGGTAAAATCAATTTGTGACGTTAATTGGGCACAGATAAAATCGCTAATAATCATGACATGAAATACAATCGTGACCATTGATTAAAAGGCGTTATTGATCTAACGGTTAACATTACAAAGACAAAGAGTGCTCTGACGGTTTTTGTTAGTGGGCCACTACGCATTTAATGCAAAGGCTCCACTAACGCTGTTGATTCTCTGATTTACCCTTGTTGAGAACTCAAATCGATTGTGTTTCTTGCACATCAGAGACACTATATAAACAAGGAGTTAGAGAAAGACAAAATTCTTTAACTCACATTTCCTTTCTCTGCAAATTTTAGCCTGAATCTACTGTACCTCCGGTCAAAAAGCAAATAATCTTTTTCGTACACATTTCTCATCTATAAAAGAAATGGCACAAAAGAGACAATCATCTAAGGTTGACAGTTGATGAACGTGTCAGATTCAGTCAAATAAATTTGTAATTAGCCAAAGGCAATCCACAACTACAACGAAAACCGTAGTGTAGCAGTAGAATGACTCGAGTGTCGTTCTCTCAGGACTATACTAGCTTTATCAAATCTAATTAAGAATATAAAAACAGCAGACAGAAAGCAATAGGGGGTTTCTAGCAGATAATGGAGATTGGTGATAGTATGGTCCTTCTTAACATAATGGGTCGATAATCATGCATAAATTCCTCGGTCTTGCATAGAGATCTTTGAATCAATCTAGTGTCCAGTTGCAAGTATTAAGCACTACGAAGATAATTTGGTCTGACTAGTCAATCACGATTGTCCTAATATGTTCCGTAATTATTCAACACTACGAAGATAATTGGTCTGATGGTCGACTAGTGTCCAATTGTGCATAATGATCAATACAACATACGAGAATTTTGGTTACAACTGATCAACGAAATAAAGCAATGACACGGAGTATAATGCGCGATATAGCCATTAGCATGATTATCTTCCCTCGCTAAGAATTCACATACTACCACCAATGATAAGTTTAGCTACTCATATTATGCATGCAATCAACATAAATCATAGAAGAAAACATATTGAAAGATAAATAAAATAAGTAGAATAAAACTTGTAAGATACAAAGTTACCGAAGGTTGTCAATCTCCGGATGATTGCGATCCTACGCGCTCCAATCTGCTATGAAAAAGTATCCCCTAAGCTATGGAACTCCCAGGACAGGCCCCGGGAAGTTCCTACCTAAAACTATAGAGAGAGGTGAGAAAGTAGGCTTGGAAAGATATGATTTTCGGAGAGAAAACTGAGCACTATATATAGGCCCCGAAATAGTCCGGGCGGTTCGCCCCAGGATTCCGGCGGTTCGCCCCACAGTTATTTCGCGGAATTTCCGCATTTTCGACGCGGTTTTGGATTTCTTCACCTTTTCGGACTCGGTTTCTGACTTCTAGTGGCCTTCTAACCTCCAGATTCGACCCCTAGACTCCAAATCCTATCCGGAAACCTTCAGATACTCCAAATAGGCTTCTGGAACACCAATTCCTTGTAGACTTCAATATAATTTCCCGGAAATCTCCGAATTTCAACCAAAACCTGTAAAATAAAATCTAAAGGGAAACGTGACACTATTCTAATAAAATGTACTAAAATATAGCTAAATTAACATAGAGGATAGCTAAAATAGGTGAAAAAGACTCGAATGAAAGTGTAAAATACACATTCATCAACAGTGCTTGAAAAAGCACTACTCCGGTGACTAACACAGCGAAAGTTGTGTTGAAAAACGATAGGATAACAGAAAAACCCATGCCTCCTGCATATCTAGACACTGCAAAGTGTGAAATGATGATGCAATGGGGTGGCTTTGCAAAAGAGAAGTATATCCGATACTTCTATGAACAAGAACTAGACGGTGACAATGAGGAGGCACTTGACTTGATTAAACAGCAAGGCCTCACTCACTTTATAACAGCTCGCCCTAAGAAAGTGAGTGATGAAACGTTTGGATTGTCGGATTCCAACTTAATCAAATAAATTTGTATTTAGCCAAAGGCAATTCACAACTACAACGAAAACCGTAGTGTAACAGTAGAATAACCTCGAGTGTCGATCTCTAAGGACTATAACTAGCTTTATCTAATCTAACTTAAGAATATAAAATCAACAGACGATTTAGCAAAGGTTTTTCTTAACAGACAATGGAGATTGATGATAGTATGGTCATTCAAAGCATAGCCGGTTAATAATCATGCATAAATTCCCCGGTTTTGCATAGAGATATTTGATCAATGAGTTGTTCAGTTGTAATTATTCAACACTACGAAGATATAGATTTAGATAGATCAAAAGATCAATGAATTGTCCAATTGTGTTCCGTAATTATTCAACACTACGAAGATAGAGATTTAGATAGATCAAAGAAATAAAGCAATAACTCTAGGTATAATGCGCGATATAGCCATTAGCATAATTATTAACCCTTCGCTAAGAAATCACATACTATCACCAACGAGAAGTTTAGATACTCATAGTTGTCATGCAATCAACAAAAATCATACCACGAATGAATGAAAACATGATGAAAGATATATAAAAATAAGTAGAAAAACTGTAAGATACAATGTTACCGAAGGTTGTCAATCTCCGAAGAATCGCGATCTTACAAGCTTCAAACTGCTAAGAAAAAGTATCTCCTAAGCTAAGAAACCCCAGAACAGGCTCTGGAGAATTCCTACCTAACACTACAGCGAAAGGTGAGAGAAAGGGTTTGGAAAAGTATGAAAAACGGAGAAAACTGAGCTCATATATATAGGCATTCGAATTGTGTGGGGCGAAGGGCCCCACACACCGGGCGATTCGCCTGGTGTGGGGCGATTCGCCCCACGTCCCGGACGACTCGCCCGGGAGTAAATTTCGGCCCTTTACGCGTTTTCGATGCGTTTTTGGGTTTCTTCCCCTTTTCGGACTCGGTTTCTGCCTTCTAGTGACCTTTTAGCCTTCAGACTCGACCCCTAGACTTCAAATCCTATCCGGAATCTTTCAGATACTCCAATTAGGCTTCTGGAACACCAATTCCTTGTCTACTTCAATATAATTGCCCGGAAAACCTCGTTATTAACCAAAACCTGTAAAATAAAAACTAAAGGGAAACGTTACACTATTCTAATAAAATGCACTAAAATATAGCTAAATTAACATAGAGGATAGCTAAAATAGGTGAAAAAGACTCAAATGAAAGTGTAAAATACACATTCATCAAACTCCCCAAACCGAACATTTGCTTGTCCTCAAGCAACTAAGCTAGACTCTAATGCAAAAAACAATGCAACACTAAAAATGGAGTCTCATGCCAAATGAAATGAACTAATCTACTAAATCTATCAAAAAACATATGAACAAAAACCATACGAATCATATCATGAATATAGGTTGAAGAATGCCTCGATTGACTCATACACATCCACATAAGCACTTATGTCAAGTCAAGATAGTCTCTCGTAACATTCTCTACCTGGACCTAGTCAGTGACGACGTAATGAAACATGTTAGGATACGAATGGTTGTCCCGTGCCTATGAAACTGAGGACTTACTTCTGTTCACCAAGTTAAGACTTTTCCTCAAAGAGGTCGAACCAATACTGGCTCTCATCAAACGAAGGAGGGTTCCCTAAAAAAGATAACACTCCCCTATTCTACCCATCTCTCAAGCAAAGCCTTAAACTATTCACCACTTCCTGAATGGCAGGACGAGGGTAGTCTAGAACAGATGAAACTAAAAAACAATAGACAAAAAATTACAACACGATTACGAACATTACAAGAATTGGAAAATGAGACACAACACTTTGCTAAACTTCTTTTTGGCTTTCTCTTTTTTGGACTCTTCTTTTCTTTTTTGGGGTCTTTTCTTTTTTCCTTCTTTTTTTTTTTTTCTTTTCCAGTTTCTTTTTCTCTTTTTCTTTTTCCCTGGAATTTTTCTTTTTTTTCGATTTTTTAGCCAGCAGTAGCACAACGAAAAAGAAATAAAATGACTCACAAACGACTTCCCCAAACCTATTCGAAAGAATAGGTTGGAGTACAGAATTTACGAAAAAGGAAAAATAAACTCACAACACAGAATTGAAAAACGAAAAACAAGTCTAATGATGGCGTAACCCCCTCCCAAAACCTATTCGTAAGAATAGGTTGCAAACAAAGGATCACACAATCTCACACTACCTCCTTCCTAGGCATTTAGCAATCTCAAAGCATGGTGAAGACTTGTTGCCTCTTAGGTACATAATTACTCGGGAAAACAACCATAAGACCCTAACATGCATCATCCTATTATAAAGGCCTTCGTGAACCGCAGTAGAGAAAACACCACTAAGTGATGTCGAGACTACCAAGCTTAACTAAGTGCAATACATAAGTGTGACAAGCCAAGCGAGAAAAACCTCAAACAAATTCATAGAGATGAAGCATACGATTAATGTCATAGTTAGTTAATCTACCCAATAAAAAAGTTTAAAAAATTTGGCAATAAACTCCATATAAAACATGCAAGACTATCTTAGGATGAATGTAGTGAATGCAACCTAAAAACTAAGAAAGCAGTAAACGTGCAAATGCAAAAAATTTCACGAGTTTATCATAAGCAAGATAAGTATAGAGATAACCAGCGATAACCCCCTCCCCAAACCTGAACGTCATCGCTCGTCCCGAACGTCGAAAGTGGATTCAAGGTGAGAGCTAATACGTGTATAAGTGACCTATAATACTCAATCAAACTCGTGAGAAAACAAAACAACAAAACACACTAACCTTTAGTGGAGGCGGTAAGGGTAAGCTCAAGGTGATCAACCTCCCTTTGATCACTAGATATCTCGAAGTATGGCTTCACTCGCTGGCCATTCACCTTGAAGGTATTGCCCGTCTTTGGATCAAAGAGTTTTACAGCTCCATGGGGAGCAACTTCGATAATTTCGTACGGTCCATCCCAACGAGTACGGAGCTTTCCAGGAAATAGTCGAAGGCGAGAATTAAATACCAAAGCTTTTTGTCCAGGAATCAACTCCTTACGTACTATACCACGATCATGATACTTCTTAGTACGTTTCTTGTAGATCTTGGCATTTTCATAAGCACCTAGTCGTAATTCATCAAGCTCATCTAGTTGCAACAATCGTTCCTCGCCAGCTTTTCCCATATCAAGATTGAGTACCTTTATAGCCCAATACGCCTTGTGTTCCAGTTCTACGGGAAGATGACATGATTTCCCATACACAAGTCTGTACGGAGTGGTCCCGATCACCGTCTTGTAGCTAGTCCTGTATGACCAAAGTGCATCATTCAATTTTCCTGCCCAATCTTTCCTACTAGGCTTCACTACTCGCTCCAGGATCTTCTTAATTTGACGGTTGCTGACTTCGACTTGTCCCGATGTCTGTGGGTGATATGGTGTAGCAACACTATGGTGGACACTGTATCTCTTAAGAAGGGAGGCAAACGTTCTATTGACGAAGTGTGACCCTCCATCACTGATGATTGTCCTAGGGCACCCAAATCTAGAGAATATTACCTCCTTCAAGAACTTCATAACAACTGCGCCGTCATTTGTTTTTGTAGGAATTGCCTCCACCCATTTAGTCACATAATCCACCGCAACAAGAATGTATACATAGCCTCCACTTGATGGAAATGGTCCCATGAAATCAATGCCCCATACATCGAAAGGTTCTACCACTAGATTCCCTTGAAGGGGCATTTCGTCTTTCTTGCCAATATTACCACCTCGTTGACATGGGTCACAATTCTTCACAAAACATCGAGCATCTCGGTATATTGTTGGCCAGAAAAACCCTGCTTGCAGTACCTTGCGAGCTGTTTTCAAGCCACTATAGTGTCCCCCACAATTAAGCTCATGGCAATGACTCAACACACTTTGTTGCTCTTCTTGTGGCATGCATCTCCTTAGAATCCCATCAGCTCCTTCTTTGAATAAATGCGGATCATCCCATATGTAAGTCCTGCAACGCTTGGCAAGGGCTCTCTTGTCTGAGGCTGAAAAGTTAGTGGGGCAAACATTCATAGCCAAATAGTTTACAATATTAGCATACCATGGCTCTTCATCAGCCTTCATTAAGTGCTCATCCGGGAGGTCCTCATTGATGGGTATCGAATCAACAGGGATATTAGGTATTCTGGACAAATGATCGGCTACTAAATTCTCCCTACCAGCTCTATCTACTATGGTCAAATCAAAGTCTTGGAGCAAAAGGACCCAACGGATTAACCTAGGCTTAGAATCTTGCTTAGCTATCAAATGTCTCAAAGCAGCATGATCAGTATGGACATTCACAAGATGGCCAATTAAATAAGACCTAAACTTTTGTAAAGCAAAGACAACAGCTAAAAATTCCTTTTCAGTAGTTGTATAATTAACTTGCGCAGAGTCTAGAGTCTTACTAACATAATAAATCACACGATACTGCTTATCAATTTTTTGGCATAAAACAGCACCCATAGCAAAATTCGAAGCATCACACATAATCTCAAAAGGAAGATTCCAATCTGGTGGCACAACAATGGGTGAAGAAACAAGCTTTTCCTTAAGGGTATTAAAAGCAACTAAGCAATCATTAGAGAAATGGAAAACCACATCTTTTGCAAGCAAGCTACTTAAAGGTTTAGCAATTTTCGAAAAATCTTTAATTAACCTCCTATGAAACCCTACATGGCCAAGAAAAGATTGCAATTCTTTCACACAAGTAGGTGGGGGAAGTTTTTCAATGATTTCGATCTTAGCCTTGTCTACCTCAATACCTCTTTCAGAAACTACATGTCCTAGAACAATGCCTTCTCTAACCATGTAATGACTCTTCTCCCAGCTTAAGGTCAAATTGCATTCAATGCACCTCTTCAAAACAAGATCTAATCTTTGCAAGCATTCATCAAACGAATCACCAAAAAGGGAAAAATCATCCATGAAAACTTCAACAAACTTAGTTATCATGTCAGAGAAAACAGAAAGCATGCACCTTTGAAAAGTGGCGGGAGCGTTGCATAGTCCAAATGGCATCCTCCTATAGGCAAATGTCCCGAATGGGCAAGTGAATGTCGTCTTCTCCTGATCCTCCTGTGCAATCGGAATCTAGTAGAAACCTGATAAACCATCAAGAAAACAATAAAATTTCCGCCCCGCAAGACGGTTTAGCATGTCATCTATAAATGGTAAAGGGAAGTGGTCTTTCTTAGTGGCGGCATTTAATCTTCTATAGTCAATGCACATCCGCCATCCAGTGGTCTTCCTAACCGGTACCAACTCTCCCTTCTCATTCTCTTCCACCGTGACTCCTGATTTTTTAGGAACTACATGTACCGGGCTCACCCATCGACTATCAGGAATGGGGTAAATCATATCGGCATCTAGCAACTTGATCACTTCTTTCTTTACCACTTCTTGCATGGCCGGATTTATCCTTCGCTGAGGTTTCCTAACGGGTTTGGCGTCTTGTTCTAGAGTGATGTTGTGCACACACCGTGTAGGGCTAATTCCCTTGATATCACTAATCCTCCATCCTATAGCTGCAGAATTTTCTTTCAATACTTCAATCAGCCTACTTTCTTCATTGTTGGAGAGATGTGAGGAGACTATTACGGGCTTCTTCTGATTTTCTCCCAAGTACACATACTTGAGGTGCGCAGGAAGTGGTTTCAATTCTAAGCTAGGCTCTTCAGGAAATCTACTTTCTTCCTCTTCTTCATCTAAAGGTTCAAGTACCTCCTCTCCTGCTGGAATTTCTGTGGTGCTATCCATTATTTCAACTAGTTCCCTTGCTTCCTCGGTCATGTAGCACGTCTCAGTTTGCATGGTTAGTGCCTCCTCAAGTGGTTCACGATTATCATGGCAATGATGAAATTCAGAAATCACGGAATCATAGCAATCAACAAAATTTAACTCTTCCGCGACTTCCTTATCTCCGATGCTGCATCCTACCAACTCAATCTTCTCACCCATTACCTCCATGGTTATTTTCTTGCCCTTAAGTTCAAGGCATGTGTTGGTAGTCGCCATGAATGGTCTCCCAAGTAGTACTACGTGCTCGCGAATATGGCTCTTCCCCTCGTATGCAGACTTCATTACTACACAATCAGCTGGGATTATCAATTTGTCCACCTTCACAAGGATGTCCTCTATTATCCCGACTGGCCTCTTCACACTTTGGTCTGCCATTTGGACGACCATATCGGTTGGTGTCAGCTCTCTGAGATCCAGGGCCTTGTATTCCGAATAGGGCAATATAATGCTAGCCCCTAAGTCGAGCATTGCCTTCGTAGTTCGTCCATTCACTAAAGCGATGTCGATGATGAAACTTCCAGGATCCTTTTTCTTCATGGGCAATCCGGCAATTGAGTTGACCGTTTCAACCCCATTCACTTCCTTTCCTGAAGTAACCCTTGTGTTCTTGATCTCACGAAAGAATTTCGTATAAGCTGGAATGTTTTGGATTAACTCCAAGAGAGGCACATTGACTTCCACTTTCGAAAGGCGTTGGAATAGGGGTGATTCTCGAATGTCCTTCTTGGCTGGCTTGATCCGACTTGGGAATGGTACATGTGGCTTTGGAGGCACATATGGATTAGATGATTTGTGAAGTTCCCCTGGCGTAGGAGTTCCTACCTTGACCTCATCATCACCTATGTCTTCCACAGATGGTCCTGGTTCATCACTCCTTCCCGGAACTTCTTGAGGTTCTTTGGAACTTTCGCTAACCTCTTGTTCTGTACTTGGTCCTGTATTTTCGGTCCCAGTAGATTCAACCCGTTTAGGACGCACGAAGTTAGGAATTTTGGTCATCTTGCCTCCACGGAGTAGTAGATTCACCTCTTCGCACTCATTTTCCTCGGTAGTAACAGCTGGAAGTGGCTCGGGATCAGTTTCATGTGTCACATCGGGGGAACTGGGGTCGTCCAATTCCCTGGAGTTGGGGGGCGATTCGCCCCCCTCATTGGGCGGTTCGCCCCCCACTTCTAGGGGGGCATCTTCGACTGCTTTTCCGCACTTTTCACACTTTAGCAGGCTAAGCTCCTTGATAAGTTGCTCAGTTACTTCGACTGCTTCAAAAGCCTTTTCGATGCGAAGATTGTTTTCAGCTTGCCCTGCGTGTGCTATCTCGAAGACACTCTCAATGGCTTTAATCCCTGCGTAGAACGCAAGTTCCTCCTCTTCACTGATATCTTCGTCTTCAGAATATCCTTCGTATAAGCCGTCAGTTTCACCCTGGTTTGAATATATGTTGGTGACTTGACTCGACATTATCTTCTCGGATTGTGCAGACCCATTGGCGTACTTTTGAAAGACCTTCTCTGCCTCTTCAACTGTACATTCTTCTAAACCTCCACACATCCCATCCACATGAAGCCTAACATCATCACGTAGTCCACCAACAAAAAACCAAATCAGCTCCCCGTCGTCGAAACGGTGGTGGGGGCACTCACATTTATACAGCTCAAAACGTTCATAGGTGTCACAGAACCGCTCATATTCTCCTTGCTTAAAGTGTTCGATCTGATTCCGCAGTGCAATCGTCTCATGTTAAGGCATGAAACGTGCCAAGAACTCCTCTACTACTTGGCTCCAGGTCCTCAGTGATCCTGGTGCTAACCTTGCTATCCAAATCCTCGGTTCATATCCCAAAGCAAAAGGAAATAATTTCCTGCATAATTGATCCTCGGTGAACCCTTTTGCTGGAACTTTTGCTATTTCCTCTTCATAGGACCTGATGAAGCTTAACGGATTCATCCTCACTCCATCTTCGAACCTCGGTATCCTTCTCACTATAGAACTTGTTACCTCATACCCCGATAACTCTTCTTCCAAGTATATAGCTGACCCTTTCTTGACTTGCGAGAACGTAGGTGTCAAGCGAGCTTTTAAGGTCGTCATACCTGGAAGTCTGGAACAGGAGTAACTCAAAACTGAAAATTAGCCTCGTTAGAAATCTCGAAGTTCAAGAAAATTTCTAGAAATCGAATACTACTAAGACTAGGAAAGGAGTATCAGAGAGAGATTAAATAGGAAAACTAAAACTACTAGAACTAGGAATTGAATGCTGAAAATATAAAAAAGCTAAACAGAAAAAAGGAGTATAGTCCCCGGCAACGGTGCCAATTTGATGAAACGTTTGGATTGTCGGGTTCCAACTTAATCAATAAATTTGTATTTAGCCAAAGGCAATTCACAACTACGACGAAAACCGTAGTGTAGCAGTAGAATAACCTCGAGTGTCGATCTCTAAGGACTATAACTAGCTTTATCTAATCTAACTTAAGAATATAAAATCAACAGACGATTTAGCAAAGGTTTTTCTTAACAGATAATGGAGATTGATGATAGTATGGTCATTCAAAGCATAGCAGGTTAATAATCATGCATAAATTCCCCGGTTTTGCATAGAGATCTTTGATCAATGAGTTGTCCAGTTGTAATTATTCAACACTACGAAGATATAGATTTAGATAGATCAAAAGATCAATGAATTGTCCAATTGTGTTCCGTAATTATTCAACACTACGAAGATAGAGATTTAGATAGATCAAAGAAATAAAGCAATAACTCTAGGTATAATGCGCGATATAGCCATTAGCATAATTATTAACCCTTCGCTAAGAAATCACATACTATCACCAACGAGAAGTTTAGCTACTCATAGTTGTCATGCAATCAACAGAAATCATACCACGAATGAATGAAGACATGATGAAAGATATATAAAAATAAGTAGAAAAACTGTAAGATACAATGTTTCCCAAGGTTGTCAATCTCCGAAGAATCGCGATCGTACAAGCTCCAAACTGCTAAGAAAAAGTATCTCCTAAGCTAAGAACCCCCAGAACAGGCTCTGGAGAATTCCTACCTAAAACTACAGCGAAAGGTGAGAGAAAGGGTCTGGAAAAGTATGAAAAACGGAGAAAACTGAGCTCATATATATAGGCATTTGAATTGTGTGGGGCGAAGGGCCCCACACACCGGGCGATTCGCCTGGTGTGGGGCGATTCGCCCCACGTCCCGGGCGACTCGCCCGGGAGTAAATTTCGGCCCTTTACGCGTTTTCGACGTGTTTTTGGATTTCTTCCCCTTTTCGGACTCGGTTTCTGCCTTCTAGTGACCTTTTAGCCTTCAGGCTCGACCCCTAGACTTCAAATCCTATCCGAAATTTTTCAGATACTCCAATTAGGCTTCTGGAACACCAATTCCTTGTCTACTTCAATATAATTGCCCGGAAAACCTCGTTTTTCAACCAAAACCTGTAAAATAAAAACTAAAGGGAAACGTGACACTATTCTAATAAAATGCACTAAAATATAGCTAAATTAACATAGAGGATAGCTAAAATAGGTGAAAAAAACTCAAATGAAAGTGTAAAATACACATTCATCAGTGAGTATGTTAGATACTATGGAGTTCTACAACAATGCAGAAATCCAGTCCCTAACTGATGGTCAAGGAGTCACTGGAAAAGTGATCTTCACCACAGTTCAAAATGTGCAAATCGTCCTGAAATGGACTGATTTAGCAGAAATCTTTCAGATTTCGACCACTGGAACTGAAGATGACATCACTGCCACTGATGAAAAAATTGAAGCCTTCTACAGTGATGTTAGAAATGAGAAAATAAAGAAAGGAGAGATTGCTCCCGTGACTTGGACAAAGCACGTTAAGAGGAAGCATCTCTGCCATTCACTTGGTCTAGTAGCTCTGCTACTAATCAAAGTCTTAGACTCCCAAGTCGGAGGAATAGACCAAGTAGGCTTGAGAAGGTGGTCGCTGCTGATGCATATCTATGAAAACAAAACTGAGCTCAACTGGGCAAAGTACATTTTCAACAGACTTGTTGATTTTGTTACTAAATTCAAGGTTAAGGTTGAAGACAACAAGGTCTCACCTACCTTCCCAGTCATGTATGGACTAAAAATATGCTATATCCTTGAACACTTCAGGATTCAGCTAAGAAACCCATTGCCGATTAAGAAATTTGTATGCAATGTGGGAAGAGCCTTCTACAAGCAAAATGCACCTAAGCTTGCTGGCAAGAAACTAAAAAAATCAAAGAAGACAACAGCTGCAAATGTTGTCAGCACAAGTCAGCAAGAAAGGTATACAACAGCTGCAGATGTTGCCACCACCACTCAGCAAGAGAATGTTCCAACAGCTGAAAAAGTTGTTGATGAAACTACTGTAGATGGTGATCATGATGAAACTGTTGTAGATGGTGATGATGATAAAGGTACAACAGCCGTTGCTGAAAATGCAACTACTGACGCTGCTGTTGAAAAGCAACTGGAGAAATCCAAGAAGAAAAAGAGGAAAGCTGATGATGACACTCAAACTGCAGCGTCATCAGCTAACCCCGTCCCCAAAAGAAAAAGGACAAGTAACCCAAGAAAGAAAACAGTGGCTCGCAAGTCAGTACCAATTGTCCATGATCTTTCGGATGATTCTCAAGCAGTTGCTGAAACACAAGCTCCAGTAGATGTTGACAAAGTGGTTACTGAGACCTATGTCAGCAATGTTGAAGTGTTTGCGGAAGCCTTCAACAATCAACTTAATGTTGATACATCTACTGAGAATAGACCACAAGGCAGTGGAAATGAAATTCCTGTCTCAATCCCAGATATCTACATCGTAGATAATCTTGATGATCAAACTCTGGAACCAGTAATTGATATTGCTGCTGATATAAGAACCGCGGCACTTGCTGATGCTGCCGTTGCTGAAAAGATGGTTGCTGAACAAGCAACTCATCAAGTTGTTGAAGAACCAGTTGCTGAGACTGCAATGGTTCAAGTCCCAGAAGTTGCTGAAACACCACAAGAGACACTATTCGACGACGCATCCCATGATGCTGAGAATACTGGACCTAGTTCACCGAAAACATCCATTGACAAAGTTCAGCTGGTGCTGAAAGAACTAAGTCATCAAATGGAGTTGGATATTGAAGACACTTCCAACAAATCAATCGATGTTTTCATGACAAGCAGTGAACTCAAGGGTCAAGATGCCTCTGCTCAACTTGTCATTTCAGAGACAAGGGAGATTGCTGAACCCGCACAGCTTTCTCAAACAGAGCAAGAAAAGAAGTCTGCTGAAGAAACAGTCCCAGATATTGAAGAAGCTGATATTGCTGAAAGGACTGAGTCACCACCTGTCCTTCTTCAGCAGGTAGTTCACTCAACCATAAGCAAATCTTCACTATCTGAAACTCAATCTTTTGCTAATATAATGATTTCTCTGCAGACTTCTCAAGATACAAGTCAAAAGGTAGCTGAAGCCTCTGCACCAGAATCAACACCTCCTGCTCAGCAGGTAGTCAAAGTTTTTGGTAATTCAACTAAGTTTGAAAACTTAGTGCTTGTATCTAACTTACAATTATTTCAGGATGAACAAGTCAAGGATTCTTCTCAAGCTCCTCAAGGAATGGAAATAGTACCAGCACAAACAAGTGTGCAACATGAGCTTGCTGAATCTCAGCAGGTAAATCATGTTTCAGCTTTGGACTCTAAAACTATTATCCAAACCTTTCCTGAACATAATTTTATTCTTTTTCAGGCTCAAAAGGAGACCACTGAAGTGGTTCACATCACTGAAGATCCAAAAGTGAGTTCTGAAAAATATTACCTAGACTTCAAGAGAACTACCTTGTCAAGAGTTGCTAAATTTTTCAGCAACTGGCAAAGGTACATAAGGATGGACTTTTCTTACCTTCATCTTCATCTATCAAACGAGAAAAAGAGGTCTTATTTGCTGAAACTCGAGACCTTTGTCCACTCTATACTTCCAGAAGAAATGTCATATTCTCAGCTAATGAGCTCAAATCTGATTGCTCTAATCAGAGAGAATATGAAGGCCAAATTTAAAAGTGCCTCTCCAACTGAACAAGCTGTGATGCTCAAGGGTTCTTTTGTACCCGTGGTGGCTGATCCCCACAAAATCAATGAAGAAGAGGAAGTTACGAGTGTTGCTTTATACAAGCATCTCGAGTTGGTTATACTGACGGATGATGATGAGGAAGAAGAAGATGAGAACATTCCTACTGATCCCAGTGATGATGAAGGAAAAGATTCTAAGGATAAAAAGGACGACGATGATGACAATCAAGGTCCTAGGCCTGATGCTGGTGGACTTAAACTGACAGTTGCTGAGACTGAGAATCAAGACAATCAGCAAGCTGATCAAACACCAAGTCAGCAAGAATCCAATCCTGCTCCTGCTGAAACAAGTACTCAAGCAACCTGTACAAGGTGCTGATACTGAAGAAGAGTACGCCAGAAAGCGCATTGCATTGAAACATGGCAAAAGCAAGCTTTCTGATGTCGAGTTATCTTTACTCGATGCCAAGGTCACTGATCCAAACCTTGATGATGGTGAAGCAATGGATGAAGATTACCAAAGAGCACTTCAAAACAGTCTCCAAATTCATGCAAGGCATACGCAGAATTTGGATATTGCTCAATCTTCAGGAGTAAAACCTCAGGAAGTCCCCTCCTTTCCATCTACTACTGGTGAAACTCCAGTTATTGAGTCTCAAACGTTGCCCTCAGCAACTACTCAATTAAAACTTACTAGTGAAACTCCAGTCGTTGAGTCTGAAGCGTTGCCATCAGCAACCACTCAACCAGAAAGGAACGAAGCTGCAGATTTAGGAACTAAGGTTGCTGGCCTTGGTGAATCTGACGATGAAGACGATCTTTCAGCAAATGAGGATGATCACTCAAAGAAAGGTGAACCCAAAGTGGTTGAAATTCCTCCTCCTGATTATGAACATGATGTAGGAGATGACTTGAGAAGCCATTTGCTGACAAGAGATGATCAATTCGCTTCTGAGCTCAAAGTTCATTCCTTGACCCCAAACTTAGTGCCGTTCCCAAATGTGGAGGATTTCACTCCAAGAATTTTAGACCTAATGGAAGTCCACAAAGCCTGCAAAGCAGAAGATGATGCACTGCTTGCTGAGAGTCCGCTTGACATTGGAAAAATACTGGCTACTGTGCTGAAACGCACTACTACTCTTACAATAGCTCAGAAAGACATAAGTCTTCACCACAAAAGCTATGAAGAAGATGTCAGTCAAGCACTCCGGTTAGCAAAGTCTGCATTAGTAAAGGCTCAGACTTTCATTGAAGACAAAGTCGCAATAGAGCGCAGACATGAGGAGAATCTGGTGAGTATTAAACAAGATTTGTCAAAGCTGACCTCTGATCAGCAGGCAATTATCATGAAGTACAATAGCCTAAGTACTCTTGCTGAAAATTGCAATGAGTTCTTTTCTCTGCACATTACTCCAATGATGCAATCCATGTCTATGGGGGAAGATAAGCAAAAGAGATCTTCAAGGAAGAACTCCTACTGAAGCGCCACTGACAATAGAACCTCTTGCTGAAATAGAGCAAAGTTCTAAAAGATAAGCAGATTCTGAGTTGAATTCAGCAAGTCCGAAAAAGAGAAAAACTTCTGCTGAAACTCATGAATTCTGTCACACTGAAAGTCATCAAGATTTGAATGAAGATGATGATGATGATGACAATCAGACAATAGCTTAAGCCATAAGAGCTAAACCAATAACAGCCTTAACTCCGTCTGGCCATTCAAAGCATTTCTCTTCTGACTCAATATCTTCAGCAAGAGATCAAGAAAATGCAAAGTCAAGAAGAAGAAGGCAAAGACAGGAAGAAAAGAGGCTTGCCAGCATTGCCATTGGCTCCGGCATTGAATACACAAAGACCAGCAATGAGGAAACTACTCAGAACGTGATCAGAAATGTTCATGGTTGTTGGATCTTAAGGCTGGAAGACTTGCTGGTAAATGATTTCTTTCCAACAGCTGTACTGAATCAAATGTACACTTGGATTGATCTCAAGGTGAAAAGAAAAGAAAGGGATCCTCCTTTCCTACCAAGAAACATAGCTGGGAGATGGCTGAATCTAGAAGTTTTGGTAAGAAGAACTTCAATTGGTAAGACCATGAAACAAGAACCTGATTTGATAAAACCAATTGGTGTTGCTGTAAGAAAATATGGTCAGAGTTACCCCTAGGGTACGCAGCGAAATTTTAAAAATTTTCTTAACATACCGGTTAATTGATTATGCATATGTCGTATATATATAAACACGTCAATTAGAAGACTAACCTTACTTCCAAAGCAGCTTCCAAGTCTTCGTAATATTCCGGTGTATCTTCTCCTTCGTCGAAGTCGAAGATATCTACAATACTCTGTATATCTGCAAGACAATAAGAGTTAGTTTCCAGCTCCTAGAACCTCAACCTTGGTATCCACGGATGAACAGCCTATCGGAAGAATGCTAGGATATTCTTTATGTGACCAAGAAGACGGGGCGGCAATTCCCTCCGGTGGCGGTGTGCGCGCGCGTGGCTTAAGGAGAGGAGGGGAGAGTTTTTATTTTCTCTAAGAAAACTGGGTAGGAAGACTGTGATCAAATCGCATGTAACCGTGTACAAACTTGTATGTAAAACTCTCTCCAATAGTCTACTATATATAGTAGTCTATAGAAGCCTAAAGCATAAGCAATTAGACTTCGTAAAGGAATAAGAATCTAATTCTTATCGCACAAGGAAACCAATATCAAGTCTAGATTCATTCCCAATCAAATCAAAACTCTCAGGAAAATCTAACTTATCCCTTGGACTTCTAATAGAGGAAGGAGTCGAACTCCTTCCCCTATTCGGCAACGCGCGCGCGCGCCTGTCCTACGGGACGTGGGTCCCACTTTTGGGACCCACATATATTTCTAAGGCAATCCAAACTCCAAGTAGATTTTGCCCAAGTGCATATGTTAATTCTAAATTAACATATCCTCTACAATCAAACCTCCATTATATTTCCAAAATATAATCTTTAATTGTATTTACATAAAATACAATTAATTAGCCAATTCAATTAATAATTCCAAATCATTAATTGAGCCACCAATTGTTACAATTAATTCCAAATCAATTATAATCCATCAATCACAATTAATTCCAAATTAATTGCGATTCCATCTTCAAGGATATTCTGATAGGCTGAATCACCACATAGTGTGACCCATAGGGCCTCACCGTATTAAGCAAGTCCTAGACTAGGCAACATGGAATTCCTAGACGGTTCCATTTGCAGTATTAATACGCGAGGACATTTGAGAGGTTTCTCAAAGCTAACCCTTTCGTTGCGAAGCCTGTTGCGCTCAACGCGGCGATGGTAACGTCCCTTCATCTGACTTGCTCGGATGTATCTAGGATCGATGAAGTGTCTATCCCAATAATACATCCACGGGCGTCTCAGGGAGTTGTTTGGTTAAGATATACTTATGACCATCATAATATATCATTTGCACTGGCCAGTGACTTTACCAACACAACTATGCAGACTACGAGCAGTGCTCTCCTGTGCTACACTTGAGAGATGAATCCTTCACAGAATCACTTATCACCCCCATTTGTATTTAGCCATAATCCTGGATCGTGTCTTAGGTCAACTGCTTATTCAGAGCTGACATCGACGGGTCCACCAAGGATATGGAGCAACAAATGTGATGATAAAGTCCTGTAAGTACAAAGGACGAATGGCATCACTTCGACAACTCACCGGTTCCCATAGACACATTCGGTGTAGAGTATACATCGATGGGAGTGTCCGGTGGGTACTTCCATTGTTCGATAAAGCTTCTTCGAACAACTATGCGCAGTTATGGGAACGTTCCTTGATTGTCCAACAATCCGTTCCGTGGCCGTGGGATCGGCTCACACTTGCTCCAACAAGTATAACCTCCACGCATACTAGTCTTGTCAGGTTCATTCAGACCCCCACATCCGAGATGTACCACGACTAGGGAGAGTTTGGGATAGATGATAACGCACATAGCTCCCACTAACTGTGTGATCGGTCATCTATCCGAAGGGACATGTTCAGTATCTATACAGACAGCAATATAGATATGACATGCTGCAGCCTGGTGTAATATAAATATGAAAGCAATACTCAACAGTAAAAATGAAACAAACATATATTATATTACGTTGACCTGTGTAATAGTACATATATGTCCTCTACAAGGGCACCATGCCCTTAGTAAGGACTGTCTCTAGGACATATACACTATCAATCTCCCACTTGGACTAGAGCCAGTCACCTATATGCCTAATGCCCAGATTAGCATAATGTCTTAAGTGGACTTCCACTGATAAGACCTTGGTGAAAGGATCTGCCACGTTGTCCGTGGTTGAGACACGTTCTATACTAACTTCTCCTCTATCTATAATCTCACGTATAACGTGATATTTTCTAAGTACATGTTTGTTCTTGTTTGTAGATTTAGGCTCCCTAGCTTGAGCGACGGCGCCCGTATTGTCACAATAAATCGTTATTGGACTGGGAGCAGGAACAACCCTCAATTCCTTCAAGAACTCTGAAATCCAGACAGCTTCTTTCGATGCTTCTGATGCAGCTATGTACTCGGCCTCTGTGGATGAGTCAGCAATCGTGGCTTGCTTAGAGCTCTTCCAACAGACAGCTCCTCCGTTCAATTTGAATACGTATCCTGTCTGTGACTTAAAGTCATCAGGATCTGATTCAAATCCAGCGTCGACATACCCAAACATCTTCAATTCTGGTTCTCCACCAAACACCAAGAACATCTCTTTAGTCCGTCTAAGGTACTTAAGAATGTTCTTCACAGCAGTCCAGTGAGGTACTCCTGGATTTTGTTGGTGTCGACAAGTGACACTAAGCGCATATGCCACATCGGGCCTTGTGCAGTTCATTGCATACATTATAGACCCTACTGCCGAAGCATAGGGCACACTACTCATTGCATTTCTTTCTTCATCAGTTTTAGGACCATCCTTAACTGATAAGACAATCCCATGCCTAGCTGGGAGAAAGCCTCTCTTTGAGTCGTCCATCTTATAACGCTTCAGTATTTTGTCGATGTAGGTGGACTGTGTCATTCCCAACATCCTCTTGGATCTATCTCTAAAGATCTTGATCCCTAGGATGTAGTTCGCTTCACCCAAGTCCTTCATCGAGAAGGTACTTGATAACCAAACTTTAGTCTCTTCTAGCATAGAGACATTGTTTCCCATGATCAAAATGTCATCTACATAAATGATCATGAAAACAACTCCTTTGTCGCTGTGTCTCGCATAGACACAGGGATCTTCCTTGCTTCTGATGAAGTCAAACGATTTGACAGCTTCATCAAAGCGGATATTCCAGCTCCTTGACGCTTGCTTTAGCCCATAGATGGATCTTTGTAATTTGCATACAGCAGTTGGCCTGGTTTTACTAATAAAACCTTCCGGCTGTACCATATAGACCTCTTCCTCAAGGTTGCCATTGAGGAAGGCTGTCTTTACATCCATCTGCCAGATTTCATAATCATAGTAGGCAGCTATCGCAAGTAGAATTCGAATGGACTTCAATTTTGCTACTGGTGAAAAGGTCTCATCGTAATCGATGCCATACCTTTGCGTGTAGCCTTTTGCCACAAGCCTAGCTTTGTGCGTTTGTACCTTGCCATCGGCATCTGTCTTTCGTTTAAAGACCCATTTGCACCCAATTGGTCTAACCCCTTGGGGCAAGTCTACCAAGTTCCAAACTTGGTTCTGGTACATTGAATCCATTTCTAATTCCATGGCCTCTTGCCATTTGTCTGAGTCAACATCAATTATTGCCTCTTTGTAGGTCTCGGGATCTTCCCGATCTGATAAACCGACATCAAGTTCACTGATGTCTTCTATCATAAGGCTTTGCTTCTGAGGTCCTCTAAGGATCCTCTTCGACCTACGGAGCTCGACTTGTTCTGGTGCTTTTCTTTTCTGGCTTCGTGTAACACGAACATTATCAGTGGGTACTGATGCAGCTGGTCGTTGGGCGCGACCCTGTTCCCTTGCGGGAGGCTGCTCTTGTGCAACTTGTTGCACAGGTTGGTTGACAACGGGTTCTACAGGTGTGGTTTCAACTGTTGATCTAATCACAGGACTCCCACTGACTATGACATGCCTAGCAAGTGTCATATCATCACCCTTGTCTGCTTCAAAAGCTCCCACTGAACTTGAGTCCAAATCAGAAGATTTAAAGACCTCATGTTCGCGCGTGTCAAAGTCTTGAATTTCTTCAAGTTCTATCATATCATCTAACCTCTCTTCTTCGAGGTATTCAGCTTCTAAAAACTTCACGTTTCTAGACACGGTCACCTTGTGATCTTCAGCATGATAGAATTCATAGCCTCTCGTCTGACGAGGATAGCCTATGAAATATACTTTGACACCCTTGGCATCTAACTTATCAGTGAGCATCAGCTTGACTATCGCAGGACAGCCCCAAGGTCTAAGATAGCCTAGTGAAGCCTTCTTTCCCTTCCATAACTCATAAGGAGTTTTCTCCATTGATTTAGATGGTACACGGTTCAGAATGTAGATTGCAGTTTGTAATGCATATCCCCACAGATAGTTTGGAAGAGTCGAGAGTCCAATCATTGATCTTAGCATGTCTAACAGGGTTCGATTCCTCCTCTCAGACACACCGTTTAACTGTGGTGTTCCAGGAGGAGTCCATTGCGATTGAATCCCATTTTCCTTCAAGTAATCGATAAATTCTTCACTAAGGTATTCACCTCCTCGATCCGATCGAAGAGTGACTATCCTTAGGTTCAATTCATTCTCGACCTCATTCCTAAACTCCTTGAATTTCCCAAAGGTCTCGGATTTATTCTTCATAAGAAAGATATATCCATACCTTGAGAAATCGTCAGTAAAGGTAACGAAGTAAGGATAACCCCCACGCGCATGGACTTTAAACGGTCCACATACATCGGTATGTATGAGCTCTAAGCAGCGAGTGGCACGAACACCTTGTCCAACAAAAGGTTTGTTTGTCATCTTACCCTTAACACAAGATTCACATGTACCATATGATTCGAAATCAAATGGTTCTAAGTAGTCCAACTTCCTTAGTCTTTGAATCCGTGTTTCATTGATATGGCCTAGCCTACAATGCCATAGATAAGATGGATTATTCTTCTTACTTGAAGACGGTTGTTTGTTATGTATTTGAAATAAAGGTTGACTACTTTGCAAAATATATAAACCATTCACCAAGTGAGTTTTTCCACAATACTGGTCATTTAATGAAAAATAACAAGTATCAGGAAAAACCCAAATTGTCCAACAATGGAATGGAAATAATATTTCTGCTAATGGATGGAACAAAATAAACGTCATCAAGTTCCAAACATTGTCCTGATGGTAAATCTATCTTGCAGCGTCCAACGCGTTTGGCTTCAACTGGATTGTTGTTCCCAACATGCAAGTCGATTTCACCTTGCTTGACTAGCATGTGTTCAATGGCCCCTTGCACATTATTATAAATGTGCGAGCCACAGGCTGTATCTAATACCCAACCATTGGAGTCAAAAGTAGTCATGTTCATTTCAATAACAAACATACCTTAGCTAGAAGCCGGTGGCTTCTTAGCTTGATCTGCCCTCAGCTTAGGGCAATCATTCTTCCAATGTCCTTTCTGCTTACAGAAAAGACATTCATCTGTGTGTACCGTTCCGCTCCTCTTGAACTTCCCTTTCTGGTTCAGACGCTTAGGCTTATCACTCGAAGTGTTAGCCTTGGCTCCCGAATTTCCCTTACCCTTAGCACCTTTGTTTCTCGGGTTTAGGTCAGACGGTTGCCCAACATACATAATCGACCTTTCCTTCTTAGGAAGAGTTTGATCATATGTCTTCAGAAGATTATGAAGTTCGGGCAGTGTTACGTCCTTCGCACTCATGGTGGTTAATGATGAACTGCGAATACGAACTTGGCAATGATTGAAGGACAAAGATCACCATGATCTTATTCTCATCTTGAGAACATGTTCAGACATGTTCCCTCCTTCATTGAGCTTGCATCTGTGTATCTCTTTGATCAAATCAAATTCAACACTTCTAGCTGTCGTCTCCAAGACCGACTCGAGATGCTTCAGCATCTCATGCGGCAACATGCTTTCATGTTGCCTCTGCAGCTCATCGCTCATTGCCGCCAGCATAATACACTGCGCGGATCTAGCATCCTCATGATGCTTATCAGACCTTGCCTTGTTGGCTTGATTCCAAATCAGCAACTTTATCGGCAGTCTGATTCTCGGGACACACGGGATTAGCCTCGTCCAAGACGTACTCAATCCTTTCGTACCTCAGCACCAAACATATATTCCTGGTCCAATCTAGGAAGTTTGGTCCGGTTAAAATTTGCTTCTCTAAGACAGCACGGAGCGAGATACTCGCCATATCTAATATCCTAAGGAGAAATAATATAGAACGAAAATAATAAATCAACTATTGAAATATTATTTCTAAATACACAGTCAACATAACCAAACAACAAGGTCCTTTAGCTGTTTAGCTCCCACTATTTTCACATATGCTTGCCCCCACAACAAACATACGGGTAATGTCCAACAAGTTACCGTAGTGGCCAAGATCCAAATCCATATTATGCCATACTCCAACGGGGGCTGGTCGCATAGCATAATATGACCGGTAGGACTAGTAAGACTATCCAATTGCGTCACGCAACTCTTGGTTGTTAAATCTAATTTAACCCGATGCCCTACATATTGCACCTATCGAGGTCGCTAGATACAATATGCAGTAAGTCATAACCACAGACTTACTCTAATTTGACGATTACTGCGAGTCTCGTAAGACGAGGTCGCCAATACAAGAAAACGCAATGAAAGTTCAAAATTAAAGCACCCTATGGAAGGCATCTCGGAAATATGTATATATATATATATAAATGTATTTCCGTACTTATATTGGTTGGGACTTGTAACTTGAGGGTTGTTATCAGTCATCTACAAACAAATAAGGGCGCCGCCTACCCATCATGCATGAACGGTCTACACGTAATGGATGCCGCCTATCCATTCTAGTTCTAAACGTGGTCAAGCATATAATGGGTGCCGCCTACCCATACATAAATATGCGGTCCGACATATAAGAGGGCGCCGCCTACCCTCGCATGCATAGCGGTCGAACGGAATGTAAAAACATGGTATTTAAACATGCATTGTCAAACAATAGCATATTGAGCATATGAAACAAGTAGTAGCCTATGTGGATGACAAATGACTTCATAATTTCATTATGAAAATTATAATCCCATACTTATAATCTCTATGAAATAATTGAAAATTTGGACTAGATTGAACATTCGAAAATTCTATTGACCAAGTAGTAATTTTCGAAAACCCGAAGGACTTAATTGTAATTTTAAAAACCTTAGGGGTGTTAAATCTAAAATTCAAAAGTAGAAGGACCAATTTGTAATAAACAATAAATTGATAAATTACAAATAAGCCCTTTAACTTTATACTAATTAAATTTAACACCTCTAGTTTAAAACAATTACAATTAAATCATATTTATATTCCAAATATAAAATTCAATCCTCAAAACTTTTAAAATTCGATTTTGGGTCCAACCCGAAAATATATATAATTTTTTTTTTTTTTTTGGAAAACGTGGGACGGGACTTAGTCCCGCCCCCCCGTGCCCGCGGCCCCGGGCGCCCGGCGCCGCGGACCCGGGCGACCGGCGCCCGGCGCCCCAGGCCCCCCGGGTACCTGCGTCCCGCAGGTACCCGGGTGCCCGCGGCACACGGGCGCCTAGCGCCCGTGCCGCGGGCACACGGCGCCTGCGGTGCCGCAGGCGCCCGGCGCCCCAGGTGCACGGGCGCCGCGGGCGCAGGCGCGGCTGCCTGCGTCCCGCAGGCACCCGGGTGCCCGCGGCATGCGGGCGCCCGCCGCCTGCGTCATGCAGGCGGCCGGTCAATATATATATTAAAAAAAATTTTTTTTTTTTTTGAAAAATATAAATTCTAAATTTATATAAAAAACAAAACTTTTGAAAATCGAATTTATCATAGAATCAATTGCATCCACATATCTACAAAATCATACAATATATATACGTATATACGTAATCAATTAACCTCGCTCTGATACCACTGTAAGAAAATATGGTCAGAGTTACCCCTAGGGTACGCAGCGGAATTTTAAAAATTTTCTTAACATACCGGTTAATTGATTATGCATATGTCGTATATATATAAACACGTCAATTAGAAGACTAACCTTACTTCCAAAGCAGCTTCCAAGTCTTCGTAATATTCCGGTGTATCTTCTCCTTCGTCGAAGTCGAAGATATCTACAATACTCTGTATATCTGCAAGACAATAAGAGTTAGTTTCCAGCTCCTAGAACCTCAACCTTGGTATCCACGGATGAACAGCCTATCGGAAGAATGCTAGGATATTCTTTATGTGACCAAGAAGACGGGGCGGCAATTCCCTCCGGTGGCGGTGTGCGCGCGCGTGGCATAAGGAGAGGAGGGGAGAGTTTTTATTTTCTCTAAGAAAACTGGGTAGGAAGACTGTGATCAAATCGCATGTAACCGTGTACAAACTTGTATGTAAAACTCTCTCCAATAGTCTACTATATATAGTAGTCTATAGAAGCCTAAAGCATAAGCAATTAGACTTCGTAAAGGAATAAGAATCTAATTCTTATCGCACAAGGAAACCAATATCAAGTCTAGATTCATTCCCAAACAAATCAAAACTCAATCAGGAAAATCTAACTTATCCCTTGGACTTCTAATAGAGGAAGGAGTCGAACTCCTTCCCCTATTCCGCCACGCGCGCGCGCGCGCCTGTCCTACGGGACGTGGGTCCCACTTTTGGGACCCACATATATTTCTAAGGCAATCCAAACTCCAAGTAGATTTTGCCCAAGTGCATATGTTAATTCTAAATTAACATATCCTCTACAATCAAACCTCCATTATATTTCCAAAATATAATCTTTAATTGTATTTACATAAAATACAATTAATTAGCCAATTCAATTAATAATTCCAAATCATTAATTGAGCCACCAATTGTTACAATTAATTCCAAATCAATTATAATCCATCAATCACAATTAATTCCAAATTAATTGCGATTCCATCTTCAAGGATATTCTGATAGGCTGAATCACCACATAGTGTGACCCATAGGGCCTCACCGTATTAAGCAAGTCCTAGATTAGGCAACATGGAATTCCTAGACGGTTCCATTTGCAGTATTAATACGCGAGGACGTTTGAGAGGTTTCTCAAAGCTAACCCTTTCGTTGCGAAGCCTGTTGCGCTCAACGCGGCGATGGTAACGTCCCTTCATCTGACTTGCTCGGATGTATCTAGGATCGATGAAGTGCCTATCCCAATAATACATCCACGGGCGTCTCAGGGAGTTGTTTGGTTAAGATATACTTATGACCATCATAATATATCATTTGCACTGGCCAGTGACTTTACCAACACAACTATGCAGACTACGAGCAGTGCTCTCCTGTGCTACACTTGAGAGATGAATCCTTCACAGAATCACTTATCACCCCCATTTGTATTTAGCCATAATCCTGGATCGTGTCTTAGGTCAACTGCTTACTCAGAGCTGACATCGACGGGTCCACCAAGGATATGGAGCAACAAATGTGATGATAAAGTCCTGTAAGTACAAAGGACGAATGGCATCACTTCGACAACTCACCGGTTCCCATAGACACAATCGGTGTAGAGTATACATCGATGGGAGTGTCCGGTGGGTACTTCCATTGTTCGATAAAGCTTCTTCGAACAACTATGCGCAGTTATGGGAACGTTCCTTGATTGTCCAACAATCCGTTCCGTGGCCGTGGGATCGGCTCACACTTGCTCCAACAAGTATAACCTCCACGCATACTAGTCTTGTCAGGTTCATTCAGACCCCCACATCCGAGATGTACCACGACTAGGGAGAGTTTGGGATAGATGATAACTCACATAGCTCCCACTAACTGTGTGATCGGTCATCTATCCGAGGGGACATGTTCAGTATCTATACAGACAGCAATATAGATATGACATGCTGCAGCCTGGTGTAATATAAATATGAAAGCAATACTCAACAGTAAAAATGAAACAAACATATATTATAATACGTTGACCTGTGTAATAGTACATATATGTCCTCTACAAGGGCACCATTCCCTTAGTAAGGACTGTCTCTAGGACATATACACTATCAGTTGCCTATTACTCTGACCCTCTAACCAAGAAATCAAAGAAGAAACTTGGATTGATTTCTTATGAGTATTTCTATCTCACTGCTAAGGATCAAGAAGAAGATATTCTCTGGTTAAGGAAGATTCATGCTAAAAGCATTTCAGATACACAACTTCTCATGCCAGCAATTGGGGCATGCACTTGTGGGTGGTGCAATACAAGGAAATGAATGTTGAAAAACATCATCATACCGCCTGCAAGAATGCAAGGATTCTTCAACTCCAAGTCCGTAAGCTACTTGAAGATTACGCAAAGGACTGTGTTGAATTTACTGCACTTGCTGAGAAGAGTGTAAAGGAGATTCTGAGAAAATCTTCTGCTAAAAGAGCTTAAGTCCCTGTAATAGCTTTGTTTAGTTTTGTTTGCTGATTTTGTGTAGTTATCTCTGAACTTTCTTGTAAACTTACTGAAAGATAACTATCAGCAATGAAGCTTTTCACTCTTATTGGTTTTTGATTATGCAAACTACTTATGCTTAATGTTTAAATATTCAAGTATGCTTGCATTAATCAACTGATTTATTCAACATCAGAAACCTCTAAAAGGGTAACAATTAATTTAGCCATGGATTGCTAACATCAAAAAGGGGGAAATTTGTTAGGAAACTTGTAATTTTGATGAGCAATTAACCATGTTAAATTAAGAAAAGTCCAGTAACTAGTACTCTTAAGGTCCATAGGAATTTAGAATTTTAAGGACATTGTAAAAGAGGAACGTTTGCTGAAGACTTAGAGTAGGTGCTAGATAGGTTAGTTTTACCGCTTATGATGTATCTTGTTTTCTAAAAAAGAAATACAACATATTGAAGCATTTGCTGATGATGTACTTTGTTTAACACAAACAAACTATTGAAGCATTTAGAACCGTTCAGAAACTTGAAGATTTCGAAGAACTGAAGACTAGAAGATTTCTGAAGACTGGTATCTACAAAGGCACATGTTGCTCAGAAAGTGGAAACTTCAGCCACAGCTTGCATAAGTGAAAATCTAAACGACAGAGTAGGTTGTTCTTGCTGAAACTGAGACTAACCACTTGCTGATGAACATTTGTGACCTCCTTGCTGAAAGTACTTGCATTTGTGCTCCAACGTTCATGTTTGAATCTCATTCAAATGAACATTAAATGCAAAGCATGCACGCGAAGGACATGAATACTAGAAGACAAATTGTTAGGAAACTTGTAATTTTGATGAGCAATTAACCATGCTAAATTAAGGAAAGTCCAGTAACTAGTAGTCTTAAGGTCCATAGGAATTAGAATTTTAAGGACATTGTAAAATAGGAACGTTTGCTGAAGACTTAGAGTAGGTGCTAGATAGGTTAGTTTTACCGCTTATGATGTATCTTGTTTTCTGAAAAGAAATACAACCTATTGAAGTATTTGCTGATGATGTACTTTGTTTACACAAACAAACTATTGAAGCATTTAGAACCGTTCAGAAACTTGAAGAATTCGAAGATTTCTGAAGACTGGTATCTACAAAGGCACATGTTGCCCAGAAAGTGGAAACATCAGCAACAGCATTGTATAAGTGAAAATCTAAACGACAGAGTAGGTTGTGCTTGCTGAAACTGAGACTGACCACTTGCTGATGGAACATTTGTGACCTCTTGCTGAAAGTACTTGTATTTGCGCTCCAATGTTACTGTTTGAATTTCATTCAAATGAGCATTAAATGCAAAGCATGCACGCGAAGGACATGAAGACTAGAAGACAAACAAGGACGCTGTTGAAAGTACAAAAGCAAGATAGTGACATCTTAAGGAACAAAAGCCTTAGAATTTGAAATTCAAACGGCTCCTTATTTTCACTATAAATAGAGGTCATCCGGCAAAGAGTTGAAGTGTGTCAACAACGTGATCAAACTCTCACTTGTGCTTAAACTCACATACCCTTCAAATACTCTTTACTGCCATTGATCCGTTCCAAGACTTAAAGCTTGAAAAAGCTACTTCTGAAGAAGTAGAACTTACACGGCTAAGAAATTAGTTAAGTGTTCTTTGTTTCGAACAAGAACAAGTCTTGACACCAGAAACAATCAAACTTGTTTACTGCAATGTATTCAAAGTTTTGTTTCTTAGATTACTTGTTGTAACTGAATAAGTTATAATTAAGTTATCTCATCCCAATCCTCTCTAACTGAAAATACACCTTTTCAAGCGTGATATTCAGAGGGAACTTAATCGAGCATAGTGCTGCTGATTAAAAGTCCCAAGTTTGGTGGAGAACAAGGTTTCGTTCTCTAGTTAGGTTGGAAACGAAGCACGTGTGCTTTGGTTTCTATTTGAATCGCTCCAGATAGGTGTTGTAAGGAACCTCAAACTTATCTTAGTGGATTCTATCCTAGAAATGACAAAGTGGATTAGTTGAGAGTTTACACCACTCTCAGATACCACTATAAAAAGTGTTTGTGTGATTTACTTACTGTATTTAGTTTTCAGCAAAGCATATCTATCTGTACACAGTCACTCACTACACTTGCTGAAACTATCACTTACTGTCAAAACACTTATTGTATCAAAGACTTCCGCTCTCTGATTTTAAGTATCAGCAAAACGAGTTACTGAGAAGTAACTTGCGTTTGCTGAGAAAGTTAAGTATCAGCAAACTCATTACTGAAAAGTAATAAGTACTTGCTGAGAATGTTTTTAAACGACGAAAGTTTGAAAAGACTATTCACCCCCCCCCCCTCTCTAGTCTTTTCTTGTTGTTTAAAGGGACCAACAAGTGGTATTAGAGCGAGGTTCTTTAACCTTCAGCACTGAACCTAGATTCCCTTAGGTGCTTTCCGTAAATCACTCTCACTTGATCAGTTTGGTAGTCTTTTGCTGACAAGATGTCTTTAGGAGATGCTCCCTTGCTGAAGCTGGAAAACTACAAAAAATGGAGAAACAACATGATGCTACATCTTGAGGCCATTAGTGATGAGATGGTTACTGTCATTAATGATGGACCTATCAAAATCACTAAGGTTGAAAGAAGTTTTCCTCACCAAACCACAGAAGCTGGAAAGGAAACTATCTTAGGCGAACCAGTCGATACTGTCGTTACAAAACCAAGAGAGGAATGGACTTCCGACGAAGCCAAGAGATTCTGTCTTGATGGCCAAGCAAGAAACATCATCATTCGATCAACTCTGGATACTATACAGTGCAAACTGTGGGGTGCTAAGACTGCTAAGGAAGCTTGGAAAATGGTTCAAGATCTTTGTGTTGGATCTGACAAAACCAAGGAAAACAAACTCGAAGTGCTGAAGTTAAAGTTCCAGAACTTTAAACAAGGTACAAATGAGTCACTGGAAGACTTGGACTTCAGATTCACAACTCTAGTTAGTGAAATGGCAGCCTTGGTTGTTGGAATCCTTACTCAGATTCTGAGAAGGTGAAAACCATCATCAGAAGTCTGAACCAAGAATGGATCCACACTCAGAATTTCTACTACAGTCAAGGAATGCCAGACATTACACCAACAGAGTTGTTCTCTCATCTTGCTACTGTCAACTACGAGACAAAGCAAAGAGAAAATGTGTTTGCTGAAAAATCGCAAAACATTGCTCTTGCTGCAAAGCCGTCATCTTCTGAAAAGAAGAATGATAAAGAGTCTGCTGATGAAAATGTTTTGGTTGTTAAAAACATGAAGAAATTCATCAGTAAGGAACTCGAAAGGCGAAAAGCAAAAGAGAAGCTGAAAAAGCATCTTGGTAACAACTACCATAAGTACAAGAATGAGACTGGCTCGCTGAACAAGCAAGCTCAGCAAGCAACCTCATCAGAAGAACCTGCAGTTGGAAATGATCTCTGCTTTTACTACAAAAAGCCTGGACACTTCAAAGCAAATTGTCCTTTGCTGAAAGGCAAATCTGCTGAAAAGAAGAAGAAGTTCAAAAGAGCTTTTATTGCTGAAGAAAAGAAGAAGCTTCAAGCAAAAAATCGATGCATTATGCATTGATACTAGCTCCGAAGACAGTGAGGATGAAAGCTCAGACACTGATGATAAAGAAGCCACTCTTGACGTAGAGATTGGCAAGGAAGTTTGTGGAATAGCTATGGAAGCTTATCCAGATGTGTCAAACTACGAGTTCTACCTCATGGCCGGTCAGGTAAACAATCCTACCTCTGACTCTGACTCATAAAGGGAAGACGAGATTGACCTTGACAAGATTCAAGGAGAAATCGAAAGATTTGAGAAAACTCTGAGCAAACAGCAAGAGAAACTACAGAATGCTGAAACTCTGACCAAGCAGACTACTGAAAAGTATTTCTTGCTGAAAGAAGAGACAGAAGAGAAGGATGCTGAAATAAGGCGTCTAAAGAAGTTGATTGCTGAAGCTACAGAGAATAATTCTCAAATGGCAATAGAATTGGAAGAGTATTAGTCCTCAATTCTAAAGTTACTTGCTGAAATCCAAGAGATGAAAAAGATGAAAATCAATTTCAAATCTTATGCTGATGCAAGTAATACGCTGACTGAACTAAACTCTTATTTGAGAGATCCATCTCAGAAAGAAGGTTTAGGTGCAACGTATGAAGGTGATGACGTAATAATCTTGAGTAAAGACAAATCACTGATTTCCTTTGTACGTGCTACTGATAGTGGTCAACCAGAACTCTATCAGTTTGGTCAATTTGAGATTGCTGAAAAATGCAATCAAGTACCTACGACCGTAAAGCCCGTTGTTGCTACTCAAAGTAACAAGACTTTAAAAGGAAAACAGGTTGCTGAGAAGCAAATTGTAAAGAAAAAGGATGTTATAAAGCATTCCGCCAAACAAGTTGCTGAAAAGCAATTTGTTAAGTCAAAAGGCAAGATTACTAAAAGTAATCAGAAGACCTTTGTTGACAAACCTGAATAAGGTAAGGTTGCTGACACAAAAGCTAAGCATTCTCCGAAAAGTGGACTTGGTTTCAAAACCAAGCAAAGTCAACTTTTTCACGAGTATAAGCAAAGTCATCAAAGATACTTCAAAGAGATGAACAAAATCAAGCTTAAGAGTTCTGAAAAGACTCAAAATGCTAGGGCTAGAAAGAACCTTGCTAGAAAAGAACTTACTGAAAAGTATGTTCAGCAAAAAGGTCAACCAAGCAAGACACCACATCAGAAAGTGGATTTGATCAGCACGAATCAAAAGTTTTTTGGCTCAAAACCTTCTAGTTCCTCAGCAAGTAGAAAACAAGTCAAAGTTGAAAAACTTAAGACTTGGGTTTCCACTGGACGCATTCTTGAACATGTTAATGGACATCCAATATTGGATAATTAACCTGTTTGCTCTTGATTGTGCAGACTTCAGCCACGGAGACAAACGATGCAATCTGGCACTTTGACAGTGGTTGTGGAAAGCACATGACGGGCAACAAGAATAACCTTATAAACTATAGACGGTGGTCTAAAGGTCCTACAATAAGGTTTGCTGGTGGAGGCTCTGGTTCTACAAAAGGCTATGGTGACGTGAAGTTAGGATGCATTACCATTACTGGAGTTCTTTATGTCAAAAATTTGAAGTTTAATCTTTTCAGCATGAGTCAGTTTGCTGACAAAGGATACTTCATCAAAATCAAAAGTGATGAATGTAACCTTATAGATTTCGAGACAAAGAAGGTTATTATGATTGCAAGAAGAACAGGAGGCTTGTACACCGTAGATTGGTCTTCAGCAATCGTTGAAAAATGCCTTGTCTCAGATCACGATTGCCTTGCTGAAAAAGCATGGTTATGGCATAAACGAACAAGTCATCTAAACTTCAAGACGCTGAATAAGCTGTCTAAAAAGGCACTTGTAGTTGGATTACCTAAGGTTACTTTTAAGAAGGATGGTGTTTGCAATGCATGTCAGCAAGGAAAGCAAACCAAATCTTCTTTTAAGAACAAGGCAGTACCGTCAACTACAAAACCTTTACAACTCTTGCACATGGACTTGTTTGAATCTTCTTCAACAAGCTATGCTGGTAAGAAGTATGGTCTGGTGGTGATAGATGACTATTCAAGATTCACTTGGGTAGTATTTATCAAGCACAAATCTGAAACAAGGACTGAAATACCTAACTTGCTGAATAAGCTTGAAGTCATGAAAAATGACAAGGTAAAAGTCATAAGGACAGACCATGGTATTGAGTTTGTAAACTAGTACATAACTGAGTATTGCACTTCAAAAGGCATACAACATCAGTTATCCTCAGTAAGGACACCACAACAAAACGGTGTTGCTGAATGGAAGAATCGTACCCTAAAAGAAGCCGCAAGAACAATGCTTGCTGACACTGAAATAAGTGAGGCTTACTGGGTTGAAGCGATTAAATACCGCCTGTTACACTCAAAACAGATGTCTGATTACTAAGGAATACAACAAAACTCCATATGAGTTGTTTGTTGGTAGACCTCCTAATATCACTCATCTAAGAGTATTTGGTTGTAAGTGTTTTGTTCTTAATAATGGTAGAGAATACCTAAGAACATTTCAACCAAAGGCAGACGAAGCGATATTTCTTGGTTACTCCTTTCATAGTAAAGCTTATAGAGTTTACAACAAAAAGGCACAAAAGATCGAAGAATCAGTGCATGTTGTATTCTACGAAAAGACACAAGGAGTGCCTGCTGAAGAAGAAATATCAGAATGTATGAAAAAGCTAATCATACATGAGCAAAGAACTGAATCTAATGCTAGGCAAATCAAGTCAATTGAACTAAATAATGATTCTGACAATGACTCTCCTCCCCCAAGTCATGATAAGATAAATGTAGTTCATGACAAAGAATTTCCAGCAAAAGACGCAGTTGCTCCGGAAGTTGCTGAAACTACGCAACCTCCCTTGCCTGCTGATGAGTTACCACAATCTAGCAATGCTGAACAAGCAGTTGCTGATGAACCTATCTCAGCAGAGACACAAAATACCAGTAGTACTGAACAAGTACATGCTGAAGAGTCACATGCTGATGAGCAAACATATCCAGATCCAACGAGCAGAAAGCCTGTTAACAAATGGATTAGAGGTCATCCCTCTACGGATATGATCG
The DNA here is from genome assembly GCA_028274465.1 of Plantago ovata. Lineage (NCBI taxonomy): Eukaryota > Viridiplantae > Streptophyta > Magnoliopsida > Lamiales > Plantaginaceae > Plantago > Plantago ovata. The sequence continues at coordinate 100,064,164 of CM051456.1, read as the reverse complement.
GTTATATTGATAAACGCCAAGTGACTAGATCCAAAGTTTCTGCTACTCATGGACTTGCTGAACAAGCAAACATCGTAGAAGTAGAATCATTGTTCTCTTGCTTTGTTTCAGAAATTGAACCTAAGACCATAGAAGAAGCTTTAAAGCATTCTGAATGGATCAAGGCAATGCAAGAAGAACTGGATCAATTTGAAAGGAACAAAGTCTGGAAACTTGTACCACTTGCTGAAGGCAAGAAAGCTATTGGTACAAAGTGGGTGTTCAGAAACAAGTTGAGTGAGTCTGGTGAAGTAACAAGAAACAAAGCACGTTTAGTTGCTCAAGGTTACTATTAGACTGAAGGATTGGACTATGATGAGTCTTATGCACCAGTTGCAAGATTGGATGCAATTAGGCTTTTCTTGGCCTTTGCTGCTCACAATGACTTTATTGTTTACCAAATGGATGTTAAAAGTGCATTCTTGAATGGTGAACTTGCTGAAGAAGTCTACTTAGAACAACCCCCTGGCTTTGAACTTCCCTCAGAAACCAAGATGGTATACAAGCTTCAGAAAGCTGTATATGGTATAAAGCAAGCACCAAGAGCTTGGTATGATACCTTGGCTAAGTTCTTGCTGGATAATGGTTTCAAGAAAGGTGAAGTTGATAAAACCTTGTTTACCATCAACCATGATGGTAAAATACTCTTAGTTCAAATTTATGTGGATGACATAATTTTTTGATCTAAGGACAAGCAACTTTGTGATGATTTTGCCAAACTCATGACAAACAAGTTTGAAATGAGTATGATGGGAAAATTGAATTATTTCCTAGGATTGCAAGTCAAGCAACTCAAAGATGGAATATTCATAAATCAAGCAAAGTATGCGAAAGAAATGCTCATAAAGTTTAGGATCAAAGTGATAGTGTATATGTCCTAGAGACAGTCCTTATTAAGGGCATGGAGCCCTTATAGAGGGCATATATGTACTATTACACAGGTCAACGTAATATGATATATGTTTGTCGTTTTACTATTGAGTATCGCTTTCATATTTATATTACACCAGGCATGCAGCATGTCATATCTCTATTTCTGTCTGTATTGATATTAAACATGTCCCCTCGGATAGATGACCGATCACACAGATAGTGGGAGCTATGTGAGTTATCATCTATCCCAAACTCTCCCTAGTCGAGGTTCATCTCGGATGTAGGGGTCTGAATGAACCAGACAAGACTAGTATGCGTGGAGGTTATACTTGTTGGAGCAAGTGTGAGCCGATCCCACGGCCACGGAACGGATTGTTGGACAATCGAGAAACGTTCCCATAACTGCGCATAGTTGTTCGAAGAAGCTTTATCGAACAATGGAAGTACCCACCGGACACTCCCATCGATGTATACTCTACACCGAAGTGTCTATGGGAACCGGTAAGTTGTCGAAGTGATGCCATTCGTCCTTTGTACTTACAGGACTTTATCATCACATTTGTTGCCCCATATCCTTGGTGGACCCGTCGATGTCAGCTCTGAATAAGCAGCTGACCAAAGACACGATCCAGGATTATGGCTACATACAAATGGGGATGGTAAGTGATTCTGTGAAGGATTCATCTCTCAAGTGTAGCACAGGAGAGCACTGCTCATAGTCGTTCATAGTTGTGATGGTAAAACCGCTGGCCAGCGTATCAATATTATTATGATGGTCATAATGGATATTGGATTCACCATGCAACTCACTGAAGACGCCCGTGGATGTATTATTGGGATAGACACTTCATCGATCCTAGATACATTCGAGTAAGTCAGATGAAGGGACGTTACCATCGCCGCGTTGAGCGCAACAGACTTCGCAACGAAAGGGTTAGCTTTGAGAAACCTCTCAAACGTCCTCATGTATTAATATTGCAAATGGAACCGTCTAGGAATTCCATGTTGCCTACTCTAGGACTTGCTTAATACGATGAGGCCCTATGGGTCACACTATGTGGTGATTCAGCCTATCAGAATATCCTTGAAGATGGAGTCGCAATTAATTTGGAATTAATTGTGATTGATGGATTATAATTGATTTGGAATTAATTATAATATTTGTTGGTTCAATTAATGATTTGGAATTATTAATTGAATTGGCTAATTAATTGTATTTTATGTAAATACAATTAAAGATTATATTTTAGAAATATAATGGAGGTTTGATTTGAAAGAATGTGTTAATTTAGAATTAACATATGCACATGGGCAAAATCTACTTGGAGTTTGAATTGCCTTAGAACTATAAGTGGGTCCCAAAATCGGGACCCACCTAGCACCCTTAGGACATGCGCGCGCGCGCGAGATGGAGTAGTGGAAGGAGTTTGACTCCTTCCTCTATTAGAAGTCCAAGGGATAAGTTAGATTTTCCTGATTGAGTTTTGATTTGATTGGGAATGAATCTAGACTTGATATTGGTTTCCTTGTGCGATAAGAATTAGACTCTTATTCCTTTACGAAGTCTAATTGCTTATGCTTTAGGCTTCTATAGACTACTATATATAGTAGACTATTAGAGAGCTTTATACACAGTTTTGAACACATAGATTTTCACACAGTTGAAGAATCAAATTCTTAGAGAATTATTCTACCCAGTTTTCTTATAGAAAATAAAAGCTCTCCCCTCCTCTATAAGCCACACGCGCGCGCCACCTGCCGGAGGAATCGCCGTCCCATCTTCTTGGTCACACAAAGAATATCCTAGCATTCTTTCCGATAGGCTGTTCATCCGTGGATACCAAGGTTGAGGTTCTAGGAGCTGGAAACTAACTTTTATTGTCTTGTAGATAATTAAAGTATTGCAGATATCTTCGACTTCGACGAAGGAGAAGATAGACCGGATTATTACGAAGACTTGGAAGCTGCTTTGGAAGTAAGGTTAGTCTTCTAATTGACGTGTTTAAATATATGCAACATATACATAATCAATTAACCTGCATGTTAAGAAAATTTTTGAAATTCCGCTGCGTACCCTAGGGGTAACTCTGACCATATTTTCTTACAGCGGTATCAGAGATTGTGTGATGATGAACAATTTACAATCTTTGCATTAAGATAATGCTGCCCGCTGACCTCAGAGTCATTATTATAGGGTGACTAAGAAATAACACGTTAATACTACCTCTGGGGACAACTGGCAGGATTGTCTAAAACGGTGAGATTGAATTGTCTGAACACTACTATTTCTCTATACATTATTTCTATATATATACTTCTCACATTATTACTTTCACCAATTCTTCTCTGCTATTTCTCTATACACCACTCCACTATTTATAATATTTCTCTATACACTATTTCTCATTAAGTATTCATTATTGAAAGTATATGTGATGATGAAAATAGTAATGTCTAATGTAATTGTTTATACCACTCCTTCGGCGATTCTATTAATATTATTAAAAAAAATATAGAAATCATCTTAATAACAATAGAATCGTGCGAATGAGTGGTATAAAAAAACGATGAGACTCTATTACACTGAACATGATTTACTTTCAAGTTAACAACTATATTTTTTATACATGACCACGAAATAATAACCTTTAATGGTGATAAATAGAATCGGTGGTAAATATATTGTATCTTATTGAACACAACAATTTGTTCATTAAATATTTATCATTTTATCTATTTAATTTAATGTTATAATGTATGTTCTTTAAAAGGTTGTAATGATGAAAATGATTGATCTCGAATGTTTATTTCACACCACTCCTTCGGCTATGCTATTATTATCATACGAAAACAATTTTGATATTATAACAATAGCATAGTGCGAAGGAGTGGTATTAAATTGACAATGAGATTATACTTATCTGAACACACCTAGAAGCAGATAGAATTGTTCTCACAATAAACATCAATTTTCCGATGCTTGAGACAAAAATGATTAATGAGGAAAATTATTCTCGATAATGTCACCGTGCAACTTGAAAATTTGAATGCACATCGATTAACACATTTTCTTCAAATACCACATTCCCCCAGGCATGCTTATAATGTCTTTTAACGATGCAATTCATTCTTTATTTAAACGCAAGTTTCCATCAAGCAAACAGAATATGCATGAAGCATATTTAGCCATTGGATTAGAAGCCCCATATCACTATTGGATCACATAAACATCCACCGCGACTCTTGAACTTGAAGAATAATAATTTGGTCTTCATCATTCACAATGACCGAATTTAGCCAACATTTCATTTAATTGTCCACGATACTCAATTATATAGTTATACTTGAAAGCTTCAGCACAACCCCTTTGAATGTTTCGTTCTTCCATATTTAAATTAAAATTTTCTGCTTAAGATCTTTGAGTGTCTACTCAATCATATCGCAGGGTGTTCAAGAAAGATAAGATGGAGCTGGGCAACAACTTCAGCAGCCTGGAAGATGGGTCCATAGTAATGCTCGCTCACACCGCACTTCTTCTTCACATCCCAGATTGAAACTGAGGATACTCATTCATTGTGTGATTTATGTAATGAATAAGCTTGTGAATGAATTATGCATTAGAATAAAGTCTCTATTTATAGAGGCATTGCATGAGTTATAAGAAACACTTGTATTGCATGTAGGTAGAGTGTTTTGTAAGCCACACTTTAAAAAATGGCCTCATAATGTCGAGAAGTTCTTGTTTAATTTCATCTTGTTTGGGAGCTGGGATCTGTTAGATAGGTTAATGTTTTCCTTGATGTTTTGCTATTATTTTCGTTTCTCCAATTTCAATATTACTCGGTATTGGTTGTATTATCACGATTATTTCTTATTCTATAGGATCATTGAATAAAAATTTTAGCCATTTCAAAAAAAAAAAAAAAGAAAACGAATTAATATTATTAAAAAAAATATTGAAATTCGAAAAAATAACGTAACAAATAACATTTGCGCAAGACAGAAACATGACTCTAGAGAACTTAAGAACTTCTAAGAATGAACCTATAGCACGCAGTATCCAAGTAAACTTGTGTCTCAAAATCAGCTTTGCAGTAATTGCACTCAATATGACGCCTCATATCAGCCTTAGAGACCGAATGCAAATGGCAAAACCTTCCACACTTCATTCCCATCCAACTGTTGCCATTATGATGAAGTTCCAATTGGAAACACAAATTAAATCGCCATTTTTCGATCTTATCTTCGCCCCCATTTGAATCATAGATCCTTATGAGTTCATTCAATCCAGCTACACGTAATTCCTCTTTTGATGCAAGTAACTTAACCAAGCAAGATATATATATCGCTTGTGGGTGTTTACCTTGCACAATCTTTTCAAGCAAGTAGTCCATTTTGCTATATCTTCTGTACTCAAAAACATCAACCTAGAGAAAAAAAATAAATTAATAAACTAACACAAAATAGAAAACGCTTTAATCAATTTATAGTTAAAGTAACAAACCAATAACATTCTATAGAAATATTCTGGATTTCCAGCAAGGTAGCACTGTATCAAGAACTCATGTTCATCTGAATTCGGAACCTTCCATGGCAACTTCAGAACCGCTTCGAAATTGATCTTTGCATAGTATTTTTTCGTTTTGCATATGGAAGCAAACTTTTCACTTACAAAATTAATAACGATATAGTTAGATAATGAAGAACTAAAATAACAAATATAATGAATTACATGCCACATAAATATAAACACTCACATTAACATAGTGGTTTTGCTCCCATCAACGCCCGATATTGCTAAGTTAAACATAATTTCATGTTGTACATCGTCTGGAATTTCTTCCCAGTTCAAATCGTCCATATCTCGTTCTTGATTGTTGATCGTGTAGATTATAGGAAGAACAACTACTTGTATTTATAGCCAAAGTTTGCTCAATTCACTATAGATACAAATATGGCATATATTACTCCGATTCTAAAGAAATCGAATCAGTATATATTGTATATCATTTCCAAAAATACGACAATTATGAATATAGCAAATATATAATTCCGCTTTAAAGAATATCTTCTCAAAGTAACACAAATTAACTTTTAAGAATTATGTAATACCGTGTCACAAAATTTACCAAATTCGGATTACTACATATTTAACTATCTTCTACTACATTGTCGTACCAACTGTTTTAATTTATATACGGTTTTCAGAATACCAAATTAGGGAAAATCCGCGTGAGGAACTATTAATTTAGTCCACTTTTTAATTTAATCCACTTTTTATTAATCTACCTAAGGTATATTAATTTAGTCCACTTTTTAAATTAATCAAACTTGATTTTTATTGATGTCGTAGAAGATAGTGACGTTGAATTAATATGGAAATTGTGATCAAATTTAATTTATCTGTTTAAAAAGGGACGTCAAAATAATTTGACTAATGTATATCGAAATTAAACAAAATATAATCAAATAGCAAAGTGATATTGGAACTGTATGTAATTTCGACTTTTGATCATTTTCTTAAGTTCTACAACAAAAACAAATTCATATTAACAAGCTCCAAATTCATTTTCTTAACAGGATCACAAATGCTTCTACACAGAGATAACACAATGCTTTCAAAGAGAGCTTGAAAGCAACGTTGCTTAATCAAGTCAACTGGGAACTCTGTCCAACCTCTAAATGCCAATGGTACTAGTAGTATACGAAATTACGAATGCAACATATGCATAGATGATAGAACAAAAAGAAAAAGGACAAATTAAATGAAGATTTTTTCACCTCAAATTTCTAGATTCAAACGGACTGAACATATGTTTGCAACCTAAAAGCCATTTATACCGTGACAGCAATTCTCATTAGGTAAAGATAAACAAATTAGACTGCTTCATCGTTGATCAACTAATATGGGAGATGATAAATTGCAAGTTGCAACACACCATTTCATGCCAAAAAGAATAGGCCGATTTAATTCTACTCCTGATATTTGCAATTCTCAATCTTTGCGTACAGTATCCTCAAAAAGTTAAACAACACTCGAGTCACATTTTATCAAGGCATTGTCTCAAGTATACCTGTTACCCTTCAATTGCTTTGTGTATCATTGTTTGGGCTCTGTTGAGATAAAACAGGTTCCTCAGAATTTCCACTGTCAACTTCAGTCACACCTTTTGCAACCATCGCAGTAGCCTCTTTTCTCAAAATACCTTCAGCTTCCCCTATTATCATAATGAAATCACCAATCAACAAAACTAAATGCGTTCGATATTAACGCATATCACCCCCCAGTTTTGTTCATTGCCATTTAGTTTTGTTGATTGGTGATTTCATTATGATAATAGGGGAAGCTGAAGGTATTTTGAGAAAAGAGGCTACTGCGATGGTTGCAAAAGGTGTGGCTGAAGTTGACAGTGGAAATTCTGAGGAACTTGTTTTATCTCAACAGAGCCCAATGATACACAAAGCAATTGAAGGGTAACAGGTATACTTGAGACAATGCCTTGATAAAATGTGACTCGAGTGTTGTTTAACTTTTTGAGGATACTGTACGCAAAGATTGAGAATTGCAAATATCAGGAGTAGAATTAAATCGGCCTATTCTTTTTGGCATGAAATGGTGTGTTGCTACTCTGTCAGCCAATGGGACTCGCATGTGCAACCCAGGAGTCAAAGTCTTGTGATACTTTCCAAATCGCTCCACTATATAAGCGGTGCCCTCAGGGACGATGATCCGCATACCCCAGTTGGCTGGTGGGGCTATCTCAAACCTTAACAAAAGAATCATGGATGAAAAAAGTTAACATAAAATTTCAGTAAGACAGAGAAAGACCTCAGAAAACATTAGTTTGAGGAACCCAGACAAGTTATTGTTTTATTGAAGTAACTTTTAAGTTGGATGCTACATAACTAATACACGTCCTAGCAACAACCACAAAAGAACCCATAATACACCAGACCAGATGCTCCAATAATCTTCTTATGTACAATACATCTATCTAGTTTCACAGATTCTGCATCTTTATAGGATTATTTATTTTTCCATCAAACTGTTAATTACATGGTCTTCTTGTTGGTATTACTTACTAGTAGGCAAGATGTAAACTTGTGTACCAAGAAGCAAGCAAGATCACACTGAAACTTTACCGTGATAGGTACCACCACTAACAACGTGCTTAAAACAGTTAGAAGAATCCAACTAGCAGGATAATAAGATATTAAACAGCACAGACAGAAGCCTAATCCATTTAAAGGAAGCATGACACAAAAGCCTAATCCATTTGTTTGGTAGTTAGACACAGAAGCATATGCAACAATTCTTTGTTTTGCTCATCTGGTCCTAATGTCATGTCATGTCATGTTAGCTTGTTCTTTTGTAAGCCCATTGACAAGAAAAACCAATCCAATCATTCCTATACAATTCCTGAATCTTAAACAGAGGCATGATTTGTTCGTAATAGGTTAAACAGCAGCGTGGCAAGAAAACATGGATGAGTTTAGTATGCAATGTAAGGATAGGAAAGAAGCCATGCAAAGAAAATCCTCATTGGGCCAACAGTCAACGGAAGAACTAATGATGTAGAATTGTAGATAGATAGGTATGCGTTGAGTCATTAACATAATAAGTACTAAAATGCTTGTAAACATGAGTAGTGAGTAACTTTACAACTTAATTATTCAACTAGTCACACATGCAGCAGCTTCTTAACGAATATATATGGGTGCAGTCAACATGCTCAAGGAGTGAGTGTGGTAAAACAGTAAACAAAACATGGAGTAACTAGTTTGGTTTTAAGGTCCTGACAATTAGTCTACGATGAATCGACAAATAATGTTGCTGTATCTATCCTTTGGTACTAGTTAAACAAACACAACCATCATTCCCCCAAATCTTCTATATAATAATCTGAAATGCTCCTGTGCAATCCATTCCATTCAAATTCTAGCCATTCAATTTCATAATTATTACTCATGTGAGATGTGAAATTTGTAATGGAAACGATTAATAATGTTATAAACAAAGACATTCGAATACAAATACTAATAGAAATTTAAGAAATGAATTTTATACTCACTAAACATCAGTGCAATACAAAATAAGCATAAAATTCTAAATCCCAGATATACTGGCGTGAAAGTGGTAGTGAGTGTTGTAGCACAACACCTCATAATCAACCAAACACTAGATACATATGCCTTCGTTTTCAGGAACACATGTTATCTTACGATGCCTATTACAAAATCGAGCAATATTAAAGTTTTTCTCGAACACGCCACTACGAATATTATATATGTGCGTACACAGAGTCTGTCTCCATCTTTTCAAGTTATAAAATACATTAGGACCTTTGGCAATTTCTTTCAAAACAGCAAGTCCATCCATAGCAACCTGCATATTAACGTTTAATAGTTTGAATATACATGATGAATATCTAGCCATTGGATGAGAAGACTTCAGAAGAATTTCAATCAAATACGGGACCCTATGAAAAATCTTGTATTCAAACACATCAATCTGCAAAGAAATAAAATATAAGCAACGAAATCTCAAGGAAAAAATCGTAATTTTAACATGATAAATTGAATTCACTATATTTAGCTCTTACGATTAGCATTCGGTAAAAGAAATCCGGAGTAGCCAATTCGCTTGTCGGAATAGTAGAAATTTGTAGACTTTCATAAAAATGCTCGACGTCAAATATATTTCGAAACGAATTCATGCTGCATGATATTGCAAAAGAAATTTAGAATGATAAGATCAGTTAAACTAAAAAATCGATTGAAAAATGCAAACCAAACGAAAAGAGTACCATATAAAATTTTTCGGAGACTGAGGCCAAGTAGCAACTGATGCAAGAATCAAAAGAAAGTTACGAAGTTTTTTTGACTCCTCACCCACATATTTCATTCTTTTAGCCTGACTCTCAGCAAATGAACTCGGGCGTCGAAGAGAATTCATTGTAATATTATTGAAATGTGAAGTGCAGAATCTTTGTGGCTTGTATTTATATTGGGATTCATCAATAAAGAAAATACATTATACCATATTAACATCAACTAATTTCGTTCATCGAATTAATACGGTCAATCGATTAAATATAGAAGTGATAGCAAGTGTAGTTCACTTAGCAATTACTTGATTTCCAAAATCTCTAACTACGATGATTGATACTATACAATCATAAAAAATATCACTCATGAAATAGAAAAATCCGTTTAATAAATTTCGAAACACAGAAACCTCTTTATTTAATGTTAATTGCATAATTTTGCTTCGTTTAAATTGAGTCAGAAATTTTACTTGCCTTATATTTAAACGACTCCATATAAATTTTAAATAATATACCGTAGTCAAGATAGACAATCAAAATTTTTTTACTGCCCCAAACTCAATTTCTACATTACGTGATAATTTTTTAAATTTGCTGAAAAAGTGTCAAATCTCTCTCACGCCATTGATTGAGATTTCTTGTTAAACTATTAAAATTAGCATATTGACCTTTTTGGATTATTCGAACACATTACATTTTTGGATTTAAAATGTATAATTTGTTTGTGGGTTAACATCATTAAACATTAAAAATTACCATAATAATAATTTTGTAATTAAATAAGAAAAACAAAACAATGATTTGAAAAATTACAAAAACGATAACAACTTAAATTAGTTGTAGCAACTATTGATAAAAACAAAGGTTACAAAGCATTAAACCAAAAACTACAATTTAAATCAAAATAGTAATAAAATTTGAATCCTTTTCGTAGATAGCAACTTCAAGATCGGTCATGCAGCGAATGCAAGTCAGACGAAATTTCTGTCTCACGTCCGGAATATTATGTTCCAAGCAATATGGTCGAATCTCGTCCCAATCCCTCTTAAATTGTCCCTTGTAAAATCGAGATAAGTTGACACACAACTTAGTCCGATGGATTTCAAGCAACCATCGACCACCAGGTTCCAGTGCAATTTTAGACAAAGCGTTAAGTCCCAATGTTCTACTACTTTCATCATTAGTTAGCAAATTAAAAAGCTATTGCATAATTGGCATGAGGGTGACCACCATCAACAATTTTCTTTAGAAATTCGTCTTTGCGGTGGTAACGGTTATGCATAAAAAAATCAGCCTATAAATCATGTAACAAAATTGTTAGATCAATAGGGCATACTCATATTCTATAACTAAATATAAAAAACAATACTCAAATTATACCATTAACATCCTATGGTAAATTTCAGAATTGCCTTCATCATAACATCGATTGAGAAATTCTTGCTCACTTGAATTCGGGGGCTTCCATGGCTGACGTGGTATGCCGTCAATATTAATTCTTCGATAGGATCCCTCATAGTTAGAGATGTTCTTAAATTTTATGTTGCTGAGAAAGAAGAAACAAACAAACAAACAAAATGTTACTTACATTTCAATCATAAAAACGAACATGTTTTTGAAAAGAAAAAAGTACTCAATTTGCTTACTTCCATAACATAACACTTCTGCAATGATCTATAGTTTTGATAGATACAAAGAACATGACATGACGATCATCCCAAGTAGTATGTCGTCGATGAACAACAGTTTTTTGCTTCTTATTTGGTGGTAGTATCAAGGATATGGGGTCGGGCTCCTTCATGACTAATAAAGATAAATACATGCATAGATCATTAATGTTCTGTTTATAGTTTGTTTATAATGCACAGAACCTCATGACTTCAATCCTAAAAATAAAATCACTATAAGTAGTCTAATTAAAACTAAACATTTTTATAAATATGCATAATAAAGATAAATACATGCATAGATCATTAATGTTATGTTTTATGCAAAAATAAATAAATTATAATCATTAAAATTTATTTAAATTCGACCAAATATTGATGAACATCAGGTCTTTTGATATTCAAGAGACACAACACTTGGATTAAATCTGTAAAGGAGTGCACCTCTTTAAATTAATGTTTGCAAATGAAAAGTCACAACTATTGAAGAAGGTGCCTCTTCAAATTGCATCTCTTTCCTCCATCTATAAATAAGATACTACACAAAAACGTTTTTCATCATAGAAGAACACTAAATTCTGAAATAAAATCAGAGCTGAAGGAAATACCAACCAAAAGAATCGAAAGATGGCGCAAGTTCAGGCAGAAACCATTCTCATCGTTGGCAACAATGAAATCAGTCACCACGGAGGTCTGGCATGCTGCAAAATTATAAACATCAAAAGTCAAATGAAGATGAAGATCAAGTTTGTATGCAAGGAAGACGGGACAATAACATGTTCGATGAAATAGAAGAACATCCATCTCCATCAAAAGGAAGAGACAAAAATGATGTGGATAAATGCTGCACAACCAATTGATGAGCCATCTATTGATTTCACATCCTACATGAAAGAGAAGATCATGGAGAATAATCCCGACGTGTTCATCCTATCCTCAACTGGTTCTGGGTATGATCCTGGAATGATGAAAAATCACATTGAATCAATTGGTGGTACAGTCCATTTTCATAACACCATTGGGAATGAACCTGGTGGCTTTTGCGTCGCTACATCACGTGGTGCACTAAATGGACAGGAAACTCCGTTGAGCCTGGTGGCTTTCGATTCACTTATGATCATACAGACTGAATCATGATCGTAAGCCACGACCCCAATAACTCATTGTTCTTCTTTGATTGATATGCTTATAGATATGATGTAATATCAATATGAATAAAGTTATTTCAAAAAATTTATCTTTTGGGTTCTACAAATACTTTTATCGAGAATGCAATTACCTGATGAAGAGAAGATATAAAATAGAAGAATTACCTGTGAAAACATCAAAAAATCATCATCATAAATAAAAATAAGAAGAAAAGTAATAACAGTATGATTCATGTGAAGATATATCTTGATTCCAAACATATTAGATGAAGATTTGCATAGAAAATTGATGAACAGAATCACAAATTCATTTCTGAAAAAACTAATCTTTCAAAGTTCAAAGAACCAAATTAGATGAAGATTCATAAACTCAAGTAATATGAATCAGAACTACAACATCCATTCTTCATATTAAGAAAGATTATAAAAAAAAAAAACAAAGTAGAATAAGAGCAAGAACAGAATATAAAACATTTCACACGTCCTTGATTCAGTCAATTACCTGATGACGAAGAGCAGCTGCTGAATCAAAAATCCACCTATTAAGAAATCACAAAACAAAGAGAACAGAAAACAAAATCAGGCATAAAGCTAAATAGAGTTGGAAGGATAAGAGATCACTAAAGATCACATAACAACAAAGCAGAATAATAGCAAAAACAAAATAGAACTCATTGATCTTTAGTTCATTACCTGATGATGAAGAACAGGTGTTGAATCGAAGATTTACCTACTAAGAAATCACAAAACAAAGAGAAGAAGAAAACAAATTCAGGCATAAAACTAAATAGAGTTGGAAGGAAAATCACTCGAAGCATAATGAAAAGAGCATAGAGAAACAATCTGTTCCAGAAAAAAAATAGAGAAACAATCAAACATCCATGCTTCGAATATTCATGTTCAAAACATAAAATTAAACCTCTGAAAGATCACAGATTAATCAACAAATTCGAAGCAGATTGAGAACAAAATAGAAGAAAAATCAAAACAAAGTAAGGTCAAGAATTACCTCACGTAGAAAAACGGATGGACGGTGAAGAATCTGTCAAGAAATCACAAAGAAAAAGGTCGAGAAACACAGTGAGAATGATAAACAATGAGAACATTAGATTAAACAAAAGAAGAAACATAAATTCATAAATCTCACCGATCAAATCAATGGAGAATTGAAGCTGCTCTAAAAAATTTCATGAAGAATGTTGATGGTTTTATGAGAGAATTCGAATTCTTTCTGATGAAATTACGTCCAGAATGATTTACGAATTGATTGTACGTTTAATATTTAGTGTTGTATATGGAATGCAATAATATCAATTGATACGTACTTAACATAATTTGTTTCTGCCTTAATAAACCTTTCAAATCCGGGATTAAAAATGTGTGGCCAATAAACGATCCTACGATTCTAAATTAGGGAAGTAAAATGGAAAAAAAAAAAAAAAAGAATTCAATTTCGGTCAAAATCGAATTGGAGGATTCAATTGGCCAATTTTTCTTCTGTAAATAAATAAATAACTAACTCCCTAATATAGATTTCAATTGTGTACGTGAGAAGGAAGAGAAATCAGAAACAAAGTTAACTAAATTGATTTATGTGGAATAAAATTGTATATAAATAAAAAAAAAACTCCCTAATACGTTTTTGTGAAGAATCAGTAGCATTTTTTTTCTTTTGTTTATTTACGTTTTATGAAGCTGCCAAATATAGATTAATCGTGTGAAGGAAGGAGAAAATGGAGGATGTAGCATTTAATTACTTACCAAAAAATGAATAGTTTGGGCTAATATTGTGTGTGCAAATAATTTGAAATTAATTCTCATGCAAAAAACTCCCTTGAGAGTGAATGAGAGCTCAAATAAACATTCGGCTTTAATATATAGTAGGATTACGGTAGAATATTTGGTCGATATAATAATAGAATTCCCGGTCGGTTTAAACTTTCAACCTATTTGAAAAGGTCATTCATTCAATTGGAAATTTAACATGGAGTTGGAGTTTTGTGTTGGTGAAGATCCAAACTCAGGTGGGCGTGAGCCAAATGGCTTAATTCTATGATATAAATCCAACTCTCTCATAAGTCGATTATGATACCATGATATAAATTGTAACGCCCTTACGCAATGCTATAAATAGAAAGTTGTTCCTAAAAGCAAGCTTGGAAAGTGAAGTTTGTTACAACTCAGTCAAGGAGTGTAACTAGGGATGAGCAAAAATTTACCATTACCACTCGTTTACCATTTACCACCGGTATTTTTACCATCGGTAACGGTAACCACTAAAAAATGAGCGGTAAACAGTTAGCATTTTGCATTACCACCCAAATACGGTATGGTTACCATACCATACATGCGATAACCATTACCATAAACCTTACCAAATATTATTATTATTATTATTATTATTATTATTATTATTATTATTATTATTATTATTATACTTTAATATTTTATAACATACTTTATTACTAATTATGCGCATTTTTATTTATTCTCAAAAGATATATTATATTTTACATATGAAAATTTTCACTTTATCCTATGCCATAACAAATACTACATCCCTCTTTATTATTTTTATGTCTAATACATGCCTATTTGATATTGATCGACATGATTGTGATAACTTGGTGTGACACTGTATTGATGGATGGCCGCATGTATATATATGTTTTCTATGCTTGAAAATGACATCATTATGAAAGTCTTTCTTATTAAGAACTCTAATTCAAGTTCTTTATATTTTATTCCACGTTTAAGTAGATATTAAAGTTTGTTAACATGATATGAACGGTTACCACTTTACCACCGGTACGGTTACCATTTTTTGAGTTACCAGCGGTAACGGTTACCACACAGTTTTGGACGGTAAACGGTTACAAAAATGATTTACCACCCGCGAGCGGTACAGTAAACGGTTAGAGTTAAATAAGTCACTTGACAAAGAGAACAACACGAATACACAATCACTTCAGTCTTGACTTAAATAAGTCAGGAGGTAGAAACACTAGCTAGAACTCACACACTTGAGCACTGAGTTGAGTTTCCCACATAAGTGTATGTTCAAACTTGTGGTTGTTTGTCTAAGCGATAGAATCCACACTCATTACAACAACTCTTACTGAGTTTGTTGTTACGGCGCAAGTCCTCTTTACGAGGTTGATTGCAATAGGTCAGAACAGAAAACCTATAGTGTAGGCTTAGCTGAGTTTGTGCCACTGGCGCTGGTATTCACCCAGGTGTGTTTGGTGTTTACACTTTTGATAGACTAGCAGTCAAAGCAGTCTTTTTGCCCTGAAGGCATTTTCAAGTATATTGATTATTTGATTAATATACTTGAAAATTTGGAAACCAGATGTGTCTGATTCTTTTACTTTGCTGTCTTTATTTTTCACTTTTCATATTTGTTGTGAAGTTTGTTGACACAACATAATGTTCAACATATATACTGATCAACACCTGTAGTTTACTTTCAGTATTGTATTTGTTGTGTTTCATTATGACTTTAGTGTTTGTTGTTAAACATAAACATATCAATACGCTTCCGCACCAAACTTCACAAGGTTAAGTGAAGGTTTACAGTGCCACGGACCAAAGGAAAGAGGAAAACCAGAATTTGGTGCCCCTCCATCCCTTACACACCATAATCATTTTCTTTTTTTGGTGATTATCTATCAATCATGTGGAGTCCAGTGGAGAATCCATAAACATATTTTAGGGGGTTCGGATTTCACATGTATGATATTCTCGATGAAAATATGTAATTCGTAAAAATTGACATTAACAACGAAAATCTCTCTAAATGTTAGTAGTATATAGTATAAATATCGTGTAATATCATTTGTTCGATCAAATATATTGATACATATATATGTTTTGTATTGTACATTAAAAATTTTGCACAATAAATTGTAACATTAAATGTAATTATTAATATAATTCATCTCGTGGAACATTTAGAGAGTAAAAGAAGAGAAGGAACAGTAAACAAGAAAAAATACATAATGATATAATTAGAAGCTTTAAAAAATTAAATGAAAATTAATAATGTTTTGGGGAAGGCTAGATATAATTGGGAAAAAGAAAAAGGAAATAATATGGTACTAATAAAAGAAAAGTAGAGGCAAAATTTTGGGGGTTAAAGAAAACAAAAGGAAATCAAGAGAAAAACATGAAAAGATATGATAGTTGAGGCAAAATTCAAAAGAAGGAAGAAAAATGAAAACTCAAACAACCAAAATTGCAGCCCACGAGGATCGAACTCAAGCCAAAAGAATGTGAGCATTTGCGGTCAAGAGACAGAACAATTTGTTAATTCAGCTGGGTCAAACATCTATATTACATTGGAAGTTCAATTTTTTTACATTATGGGTTGGGCTCGAAGCAGCCCAAATCCGCCACTATTGTGGACGCAAGAGAAAACTGCGGTAAGACTTGTTTAAAATCATATATCCCCATTTGAACTATTATAAGAAAGGCTTCCTCTACGTACGTAGTTCACTTAGGTGCCACTGACATCCGAGATCAAATACTGCTATTAGGGCGGGAGAGGTAGGACTGACAATTTGGGACCAATTCTTGAAATTTGATTCGATACAACTTGACTCGGACCGAACAAATCATGTCCAATCAAATCAGGACCGAGCCTATAGCGGATCGAACCGACCAAGATCCTTATGGATCCCATACCAACATCTTTTTTCGGATCGGATTTGATCTCAGTTCAATCTGAAAATTTTGATATTGGTCCAATATGTATTCGATATGTATGAATCCGAACCAAGGGTGTACCGATTCGAACCAATCGCCATGTCTACAGAGAGACAGACCATTGACATAGAAATATGTCTTTGAGGGATCTTGATTCATGTACATTCACGGTACTAGCTGTTGACCAACGAATTTGGGAGCTTAAGATTATAAGGGCTTATATAGGATTAACTTTCTAAAAATCAATGATATAGAAATTGCTTTCGCACCATGGATCGGAAGTTGCTCTAGTAACCGTTTAAAAATAATATTGCTCGGGGGAAATTCATTTATTCTTAGGGGGTTTTGATGACTTTTAGATACACTTTGTCTATATTTACAAGAGTATCTATAGTAGTGTTTGATGGAGAAAATCGCAAGTGTACGATATCGCAACAAGTAATATAATGATAAATCGAGTATCGTCTCCACATGGACTGATTTGTTGACAAATACTAACGTATATTAAACTAAGATCTAAATTAGGTGGGAAAATAATAATTGGGAATTCTAGACTAATTAAATACTACGAACTACAAATATAAACTTCTAATAAAATCAATAGACAAGATATCTAGGGATTTCGACTTCACCATAGTTAATCACATGCATTCTCATATTCTTCAGCTAATCACAGTTAATCTGGTTGCAGACAATCAAGCTTCCCTAATTAATTCACTAATCTCTCTCGAGAATTAACAAACCTATTCTATCATGTTGTTATCATCTCTCGAATCTCTAACATACATAATAAAACGCATTAAACTCTAGGAAACTTACACACGATTGCATAAAACCTATGGATATCTCTATCTCACAGTATTTTACGGTACTTTAATCTATTGGCAGAATTAATTCTCATCTCTCGAATCTCGAATTAAAACCCTAAAATCATGCGATTGGTGATCAATCAATTACAAGCAATAAGAACATATTAAAATACTCAACAACCATGAAAAGCGATGAATTAACTTCGAATAATCAAATAAATATGTTCATAACTAGGCTACATCGTAACCCTAGAAAAAGGAATTAGTTCAACATAATCCAAGAATCAAAGATCAAGAAGTATGAAGACATAATCCAACAAAAAGAAAGAGAAAAAGAATGAAGGAAATCGATCTGAACGACCAGACCCCCTCCTAAACGTTAACTCTGTCTGTCTGCTAATCAGAATACTTGAAAAAGTCTAATTTAACCTAATATAAAGGAGAATCCCGCAGGAATGCAAAAAGGCTGAAAATATTGGGTCTTTCAAGTCCAAAACGGAGTAGGAAACTTCAGAAATTGGGCCTTGAGCCATACCCAACCATTGAGCCTTCTTTTCCATAAGTTTTTATCATCAAATTAGCTCCAAATAAGCTCCTTTTAGCCCGTATCTCCACAAATCACCAACTCGAACTACCTAGACCAAAATAAATATAAAACAAGTAAACTGAACAAAAATAACTTTTAAACATAAAAATTTTCAAGTAAAAAGATAGTGATAAGTAGGTATAAACCAACTTATCAACTCCCCCAAACTTAGACATTTGCTTGTCCTCAAGCAAACAGACACTAAATGCAAATGCAAACAAACACAAACAGACACATGCAAAGTCGCTTTGCCAAGCTTTAGAAACATTCTAATAAGCTAACCCAACAACTATGAACAAGTCCATACAAAACATAACCAGTTGATAGGTTGAAACTCGCCTCTGTTGTCTATACATATACATCCCCATACACATGCACTAAATTAAACAAAGCATTCTTTGATACATCTCTAATCTTGACCCAAGTCAGTGATGACTATTATGGAAAACTCACACAAATCAAAGGACTTACTCTATTCACCAAATAACAAACATAGACCACTTCCTGAATGGTAGGACGAGGGTGGTCATGAGCAAACAGTACAAAGAAAAGAGCAAGAATGCTCACACAAGAGAAGACATAGACAAACGAAGGAAAGAAACATAACAAGCTGCTGGACCCCCTTTTGCAAATCTTTTATTCTTTCTTTTCTTTCTTTTTTTTTTTTAAACCTATTGGTTGCCTTATAGCATAAACTCTGTTGGTTGCCGTAAGGATTGCGAATCCGTGGAGGTGACACAAAGTTTTTAAAAACCTGAATGAGATACCACAGCATGGTGTGTACTGCACGACCTCGTCACAACCACGTTGTCATGCCATATACCGGACCAGCAAGGGAGATAACAACGATCCACAATAAAGATTTGACAACCGTATGCGTAGAATTTTCAATTTTTTTTCACACAAAAATCAGCAGCAACAATAACATCACATTACGTAACAATGACAATTCCTTAAATGCTCCTTTATATAAATCAAGTAGTTTGCAAATAAGGTAAATGCCATGACGCCTTATCATATTCATGCTAAAAACAGTTATCCATAGGCCTTTCGTGAACTGCAATTAGAGAATAGCACACCCATGTGCAATGATGTGTTCTTAGAATACTAAACTTAACCAAGTGAATGTGCAAGTGGATGTAACGTACCAATAGTCTGTTTCCTTGCGAATTTCAAACTACAACCAATCACATATAGCATGGAAAAAGTTCACTAACATCGAATTAACTTAATACAAATTTCTAAAACTTGGCAAAAGGGCTTCGACTAAATAAAACATGATATGCATGCAAAACAAGATAACAAAAGCACACAAACTAGAACTAAAACATCACAACTACGAGTAATACTAATAAAACTAACAATGAAATTAAAAAAAAACACACAGATAAATCATCTCTATTTTTCCTCCCCCAAATTTAAGAATGATCTAGTCCCTAGCACAGGAAAGATTAAGAGAAAAAAAAATAGAGATGAGAACAATACTGGCCTGGTCATGAAGTATCCATGTCCAAGCAAACCGTAAGCATTATTAGCAGCAACCATCCTCATCCAAACAACCTGCTCCTACTCAACATCAAAACCTCAAAGCAACATTAGTCCAACTCAAGCTAGTCCCTTGTAGAGACTAACTTGAATGCATGAATTAATGCAAATGCTCATGGAGGAAGTGTTAATGGTTCTTACGGTGTTTTTTTTAATTAGTTTTTTTTTTTTAGAATCAGATCCGGTCCGCATTGGTGCGGGACCGATGCGGGGCACTCCAGAATTTTTTGGGATATCCCACATCAGAGCCGTGATGAACGTGTATTTTATACCTTCATTCGAGTCTTTTTTCACCTATTTAGCTATCCTCTATGTTAATTTAGCTATATTATAGTGCATTTTATTAGAATAGTGTCACGTTTCCCTTTAGTTTGTATTTTTCAGGTTTTAGGTGAAAAACGTGTTTTCCGGGCAATTATATTGAAGAGAACGAAGAATCGGTATTCCGAGGACATTTGTGGGGTATCTAGAAGGTTTCGGGTGAGATTTGAGGTCTAGGGGTCGAGTTTCAAGGCTTAAAGGTCACTAGAAGGCAAAATCCGAGTCCGAAAAGGAAAAGAAGACCAAAAACGCGTCAAAAATGCGTCCTCGCCGACTGGAGCTCCCGGGCGGTTCGCCCGGGATGCGGGACGGTTCGCCCCACACCAGGTGGTTCGCCCGGTGTCTGGGGCGACTCGCCCCACGCGTTCCGAACCCCTATATATAGTTGCTTCTGTTTCTACGTTTTTCATACTTTCTCAGACCTTTTTTCATACTTTTCACATTAGTTTTAGATAGGAATTCTCCGGAGCCTGTTCTGGGAATTCTTAGCATAGGAGACTATTTTTCTTATCAATTTGGAGCTTGTGAGTTCGCAATTCTTCGGAGATTGACAACCTTCGTCGGTAACATTGTATCTCACGATTTTTCTATTTATATTTATATCTTTCAACATATTTTCATTCAATCTTGCTCTGATTTCTGTTGATTGCATGACATCTATGAGTAGCTAAATCTATCGTTGGTGATAGTATGTGATTTCTTAGCTAGGGTTCTTAATTATGCATGATGGCTGTAACGTGAATAAGACTTTGAATTATTGCTTTATTTCTTTGATCTATCTAAGCCCTCTATCTTCGTAGTGTTGAATTGAACGAAACACATTGGACAATTCATGATCTTAGATTTCTATGCAAAACGATCGGGTACTTCATGCATGATTATTAACCTGCTATGCTTCGAATGATCATACTATCACTAACTTCCATTATAATTGATAAGAAAAATATGTGCTAAGTCGTTTGTTGAGTTTATAGTTTAAGTTAAATTAGATAAAGCTAGTTATAGTCCTTAGAGCTCGACACTCGAGGTTATTTTACTGCTACACTACGGTTTTCGTTGTAGTTGTGAATTGCCTTTGGCTAAAAACAAATTTATTTGATTAATTGAGTCTGACAAACTTTCAGTTCATCAAGCCGCATTAGTGCGGGACCAAGGCGGGGCCGATGCGGGGCACTACAGAAGTTTTTGGGGCGTCCCGCATTGGTGCGCGCTCTGATGCGGCTGAGCCGCCTTGATGCGGTTCAACACTTTTTTTTCTTTTTCTTTTTTTTTTTTTTTTGTGATAAAACTAAATAAGACACAAAAACTACCATGGAGAGCTTTCAAATAACATCAAAACAAAGCTTAATTTTTTTCTTCAACACTCCAACCTAAACCTGCAAAACAAGAAAAATAACAATATACTAATATAAATAAAGTCCACCAATTAGCAACATTACTTAACTCCCTCAAACTTAATTTCTGGAAACACAAAAATTAGTTCTATAAAAATCAAATAAAGTAAAAGGAGTTAAGAAAACATCCCTGGTTGGTGATGATGGCTTGGGTTGACTCCCAAGAAGCGCTTCTTTAATGTCACTAGCTTGACATTGTGGTTGAGTTAGTCGGGATTGATGAACTTGATGGTGTTGGATCCACCATCTCCAACATCTTTCTGAGCCACTTGAACATGTTGTTTAGACATTTTATCCCTTTCCCATCGGACTTCATGTTCAAGCACTTTAAGTTCTTCACGGATGCTAAAACAACTTTCTTCTGAATCATGACACTTCATTGCCTTAAACACATTGAAGGTGACTTTCTCGTCATGAACACGAAGTGTCAATTCTCCCGTTTCCACATCAACAAGAGCTCTTCCAGTCGTCAAGAATGGCCTCCCAAGAATGATGGGGATATCAGAATCTTCCTCCATATCAAGTACAATAAAATCAACCGGGATATGAATTTTTGAACCTTAACAAGTACATTCTCCACAATACCCCATTGATGTTTGATGGAGCGATCTACTAGCTGCAATGACACCGTAGTAGGCTTCACCTCCTTCAATCCCAATCTCTTGAAAACTGACATGGGCATCAAATTTATACTAACTCTAAGATCACACAAGACTTTTGGAAAATTTGTACCACCAATAGAACAAGGTATTGTGAAAGTCCCAGGATCTTTGAGTTTCGGAGGCAACTTATTTTGTAATATGGCACTACACTCCTCAGTAAGTGCTATCATCTCATAATCCTCAAGTTTCCGCTTCTTCGACAAGATATATATCTTTTAAGAATTTCACATATGTCGGCATTTGATCAAGGGCATCTGCAAATGGAATATTGATATGCAACTTCTTAAATATTTCAAGAAATTTATAAAATTGCTTATCTAATTTGTTGTGGCGGATCCTCTGTGGGAAAGGTACTTCTGGTGTGGCATCCCTAGATTGTTATGTAGGCTCTTTCACCACTTCTTGCCCCTTTCTCTTCTATTCAGGTTGCTCAACTGTCTTTGGTGTCATCTTCTCTGGGACTTCTTTCGACTCTCTTCCATTCCTCAAGGTAATAGCCATGCAATTCTCTTTCGGATTGGGTTCTGTTCCATGTGATCTAACTGAGAGTTTCTTAGCTAATTGTCTCACTTGATTTTCCAAATTCCGAATAGCAGCACCTTGGGCTTGAAACTGATTTTTAGCCTCAACCATGAATTTTTTTTGCACACTGATTTGTGCCTTAGCCTCTTCAATAAACTGATTAGTTGAAATGGCCAATTGTGCTACAATATCCTCGAGTGCCGGCTTTGATGGACTTGACTGAGGTTGTTGAAAGACTCCATGAGATTGATTTGTACCACCTTGAGGATTGCTCCAAGAAAAACCAGGATGATCGTTTCTCCGTGTGTTGAAATTTGTATACCTCTGTTGGTTGCCCATATAATTAACTTGCTCTGATGGAGCTTGAGCAAATGGACTTCCAGCTTGACAATCAACCGTGTGGTGATCTCCTAAGAAAATCTCACAAGATACTCCATTCACTTCCACTGGATTGGTTGAAACCTTTACATTATTTTTAAGAAACATAGCAATTGAATCAACCTTAGCAGCTAGTGCATCCACCTTGTCAACCTCATAAATTCCAGCCACTTTCTTCAAACCTATTCTCTCAGTTGGCCATTGACAACTATTCATAGCCATCTCCTGAAGTAAATTATGTGCTTCAGTTTGAGTTTTCTTCATAAAAGCTCCTCCAGCTGCACCATCAATAAGAGTACGAGTTGATGCACCCAACCCATTATAGAAATTATGAATCACTTGCCATTTAGGAGCTCCATGTGTGGACAACGCCTAAGTAACTCCTTGTATCTTTCCCACGCATCAAATAAAGATTCACCATCTTGTTGAGCAAAATTTCCTATCGCATTCCTCAACTGTGCAGTCTTGGAAGGTGAGAAAAAATCTGGAGAGAAACTTGCTAACTAGATCGTCCCAAGTTGTGATCGAATTCTGAGGAAGAGAACTCAATAAGCTTTTGGATTTTCCACTCAATGAAAACGGGAAGAGTTTGAGTCGAATGGCTTCATCTGTGACTCCATTGATTTTCAGAGTACCCGCTACGTCCATAAAATTAGATATGTGATCATGCAGATCTTCATTAGCCGAACCAGTGAATGCAGAATGTTGCACCATCTGAATAAGAGATGGATGCAAGTGAAAGGAAGTTGCTTCTACGGCAGGCTTAGTGATAACCGTATGAACTCTGGTTGCCTGAGGTAGAGCAAAATCCTTTAACGGTTTATTCGCATCGGCATCCGTCATAGTGCCAAACAGATAAGTATCTTCTTTGCACTATGAATTACCTGACAAACTAAAATAAACTAAATTAGATCCCAATTCAATTCGTATCAATATTGTCAAAGAAAAAGCAAATACAGTCCCCGGCAGCGGCGCCAAAAACTTGATGGAGAAAATCGCAACTGTACGATATCGCAACAAGTAATATAATGATAAATCGAGTATCGTCTCCGACTGATTTGTTGACAAATACTAACGTATATTAAACTAAGATCTAAATTAGATGGGAAAATAATAATTGGGAATTCTAGACTAATTAAATACTACGAACTACGAATATAAACTTCTGATAAAATCAATAGACAAGATATATAGGGATTTAGACTTCACCATAGTTAATCACATGCATTCTCATATTCTTCAACTAATCACAGTTAATTTGGTTGCAGACAATCAAACTTCCATAATTAATTCACTAATCTCTCTCGAGAATTAACAAACCTATTCTATTATGCTGTTATCATCTCTCGAATCTCTAACATACATAATAAAACGCATTAAACTCTAGGAAACTTACACACGATTGCATAAAACCTATGGATATCTCTATCTCACAGTATTTTACGGTACTTTAATCTATTGGCAGAATTAATTCTCATCTCTCGAATCTCGAATTAAAACTCTAAAATCATGCAATTGGTGATCAATCAATTACAAGCAATAAGAACAGATTAAAATACTCAACAACCACGAAAAGCCATGAATTAACTTCGAATAATCAAATAAACATGTTCATAACTAGGCTACATCGTAACCCTAGAAAAAGAAATTAGTTCAACATAATCCAAGAGTCAAAGATCAAGAAGTATGAAGACATAATCCAACAAAAAGAAAGAGAAAAAGAATGAAGGAAATCGATTTGAACGGCCAGACCCCCTCCTTAACGTTAACTTTGTCTGTCTGCTAATCAGAATAATTGAAAAAGTCTAATTTAACCTAATATAAAGGAGAATCCCGCAGGAATGCAAAAAGGCTGAAAATATTGGGTCTTTCAAGTCCAAAACGGAGTAGGAAACTTCAGAAATTGGGCCTTGAGCCATACCCAACCATTGGGTCTTCTTTTCCATATGTTTTTATCATCAAATTAGCTCCAATAAGCTCCTTTTAGCCCGTACCTCCACAAATCACCAACTCGAACTACCTAGACCAAAATAAATATAAAAGAAGTAAAACTGAACAAAAATAAAAAGATAGTGATAAGTAGGTATAAAACCGACTTATCAGTGTTGTTGTCTAAGTCGTGTATTGTCGAGTTTCAACGACACTAGCCGAGCCTCGTTTAAAAGAAAGCAAACAAATTTCAGGCTTGAGCCCTATTTTTTATAGAGTTAAAATCGAACTTGAACCGATCTCGACTAGATTGAAAGTAAAAACAATGGTACAAATGTCATGTGTCACAAGCCTTATTGAGTTACAGAACATCGATCACCGAGTCGAGTGCTCAACACATTAGTAAAATGAGTTTCTAAATGATACTCGAACTTGATTCGAACACCTTATCCAACGTGTGGAGTATATAGAGCCGAACCCTCGATGGGTAAGACTCAACTCATATACACATAAATTGGTGTACATTTATTCATAAAATATTGAATTTTTTTTTTTTTCAAAAGAGCAAATATATTAAACTGAGAAAGAGTTACTTGTTACAGACCGAGAGTACGTCAAATTCTTGTCCGAAGCTATTAAATTACTTAACCAAAAGGGGCAAAGATCCCAAACAAAACGTAAACTACTCGATGGGGTGTGTGAAGTATTTCCAAAAGTCTTCAATCGAGCTTCATTTGCTAGCTTATCTGCTACAGCATTACACTCCCGGTAGACAAAAAGATGTTCAACTTCTTCTATTTTGCTGAGGCTCCTACTGATTTCTTCCAATAGCGTCTGGTGTTGGTGCTTTGTTGCTTGGCCCCTGTTGAGACAAGAAAACAACACTTGTGAGTCTGTTTGTATTAATAACTTTTGACAGTTAATTTGTTCACACATAGATAGCCCAAATTTCAGGGCAAAAAACTCTGCAGTATTAGCATCAGTTCTGCCCAAATGATGTGCTCTTGCAAAAATAAAATCACCATTGTGGTTTCTGATTATCGCCCCTACCCCAGCTTGCCCTATTAAAGGGTCGACCGAACCATCCATATTTAAGCACAAAGTGACAGGTTTAGGGGGTTGCCACCGGAAATGGAATAAAACTTTTACCGGTTTATTTTTAACAGGAAAGGCAGCCAAGTGATCCTGTACAGTTATTTGGAATCTTCTTTCAAACACAAAATTGACAAAAGGTTTTTGCGCAAACAAAGATTCATTTCTAGACTTCCAGACCAACCAACAGAAAATAAGCCAAGCTTTTTTATCAAACTCCGGCAAAGAGCTATTAAACATTAAATCACAGAAAGAAAAAGGAGTTGGGCCAGAAACCGTACGAGCAAAATTAAAACGAACCAGTGCTAAGGTAGTACAGGAGAAAAAAAGGTGATCAATAGTTTCCGTGTGTTGGTGACATAGCGCGCATAAATCAGAAGTGACCACATTAATCTTGTAAAGAAAAGCAGCAGTAGGTAATTTATCAAGACAAGCAAGCCAAATAAAAAATTTAATTCTTGGTAACATTTTTAGTCTCCAAACTTTGAGCCAAGGCCAACAAGGGCCTGTAACAGCAGCGCTATTAATCAAAAAATTATAAGCACTTTTTACCGAAAAGATGCCACTCGGGTGAAATCTCCAGATAATAACATCATTGCCAGGAATAGTGGGTAAAGGAATCCCTAAAACTTCTTCAACTAACTCCTGTTGGATTAAATTTTGAAGTTTGGAGATGTCCTAAGCACTATTTGAAATGACATTACTAACTGGAAGATTAGGGTCTGTGTGTTGTGTGGTAAACTTTTTAAGAATTTTGTTGTTACACCAAGCATCATACCAGAAGCTTGTATTAGCACCATCACCTATTTTCATAGTCAATCCCACAATAAAAGTTTCTTTTAATTTGATGAGATTCTTCCAAAACCAGCTGCTTTGAGGTTTAGAAACTGCTTCAAGAAAGGGGGTATTAGGAAAGTACTTGGCTTTATAAACCTTGAACCAAAGAGAGTTTGAGTTTTTAGTAAGGTTCCAAAGATGTTTCATTAAAAAGGCTCTATTAAGCACAAAGAGGTTCCTAATACCAAGCCCACCCCAAGCTTTTGGTGTACAAACAGAAGACCATTTTACTTTTCCTTTCTTTTTTTCATCCTTTTTTCCATTCATAGAAAATGACGATTTATATCATCAATTCTTTTTAGAACAGAAGAAGGGACTTTAGTAATCGACATGCAATAGGCCGGCATTGTATTCGTCACAGAACTAATCAAGGTGAGCCGGCCAGCATAAGAAAGGTACTTAGAGTACCACACATTTATTTTCCTAGAGACCTTCTCAATCGTGTCATCGAAGAGATCTCTTTTTTTTGTTCCCATGAGAAAAGGCAATCCAAGATATTTATCTTTCCTCTTGTTGTGAGTAACTCCCAATAGTTGGGATATAGCTTGCTTATTATGAATACTCGTATTGGGAGAGAAAAGAGCTCTACTTTTCACCCAACATACTTTTTGCCCAGAGGCTTTTGCATACGTATTAAGAAGATTTTTAATCTCAAGAGAAGAAGTTCTCGTTGCTTTCATAAACAGAAGACAATCATCCGCAAAACAAAGTTGGGATGATTGGCCCGTTCTTGAAGATTTTAACGGACAAATCAGTTTTTGATCAACTTTTTGAAGGATGAGATGGACAAGAAGTTCCTGGCAGAGGATAAAGATATAAGGAGATATAGGGTCTCCTTGTCTTATTCCTCTTTCAGGAATCCAACTTTCAAAAATTTCTTGGTTGACTTTAACTTTAAAGGTGGCTGTAGTTATACAAGTCATAACAAGTTTAATCCAGAAGGGAGGAAAGTTAAAAAGTTTTAAAGTAAGTTCAACAAAATTCCAATCTAATCTGTCATAAGCTTTTTCAATGTTAAGTTTCAAAGCCAAATAGGCTGTCTTGGAGCTTTTCTTTATTTTGTTCATGGTGTGGAGAAGTTCGTGTGCAATCATCACATTATCTGTGATTTGTCTTTTGGGTACAAAAGTGTTTTGGTATGGGGAAACCAGTTTATCAAGAAGGGGTCTTAATCTTGCCACAAGAAATTTTGAAATGATTTTGTAGCTAACATTGCAGAGGCTGATGGGTCGAAAATCAGAGGGTAGGTTGGCATCAGCTTTTTTGGGAATAAGGACTAGTAAAGTTTGATTTAAATTAGGATCAAGAAAACCAGTAGAAAAGAAGTTATTTACAAAGTCTAAAACTTGAGGTTTAATAATTGACCAATGCTTTTGAAAAAATTGGCTATTTAAACCGTCAGGCCCAGGGGCCTTATCTGTTCCTATAGAAACCAGAGCATTTCAGATTTCAGTTTCAGTGCATGGTCTGAGTAAACCTTCTTGTTCTTCCAAGTTGAGTTTAGGCACATTCAAGTTAATGAACTGAGATGTGTCAGTTTCAACCTTTTTAGCTTGAGTCGAAAAAAAAGAGTAAAAGCACTTTAAAATTTCATCTTGATTATAGAACCAGACACCTGACTCATTTTTAATACCATGTATGTACTTTCTCCTTAATTGGTGAGATGCAAAAGCATGAAAGTATTTACTATTTGCATCTCCTTTAGTAAGCCAGTTTCTCTTTGCTCTCTGAGCCCAAAAAAGGGCTTTTTGCTTAAAAAGTTTGTTCATTTGAGTCTTAATTTCTAACTCTTGGGGACCATACAAGGTGGGATTAGTATGCAATTTTTCCACCACTGTCTGAAGGGAAATTTTTAGCTGAGAAATGTTTTTATTTAAATCACTCAAAGAGGCCACCGGCCAGTTTAAAGCATTCTCAGCCAGGTTCTCAACTGCTTTTGCAAAAGTAAAATCAGTCTTTCTGCATTCCTCAAACCAGAATTGACTAAACAGTGGTGCAAAAACTGGTTCCTCATCCCACATGTTTTCGTATCTAAACACTCTCAAACTTCTTCTATTAGAAGGGTTTAAGTTTACAAGCACAAGAGAATGATCAGACACACTATTCGCCACATGTCTTATACTACAATTTGGAAACATGTTCATGAAAGCTTGGTTACCACAAATGATAGTGTATATGTCCTAGAGACAGTCCTTACTAAGGGCATGGTGCCCTTATAGAGGGCATATATGTACTATTACACAGGTCAACGTAATATAATATATGTTTGTTGCATTTTACTATTGAGTATCGCTTTCATATTTATATTACACCGGGCATGCAGCATGTCATATCTCTATTACTGTCTGTATTGATATAAAACATGTCCCCTCGGATAGATGACCGATCACACAGATAGTGGGAGCTATGTGAGTTATCATCTATCGCAAACTCTCCCTAGTCGAGGTTCATCTCGGATGTAGGAGTCTGAATGAACCAGACAAGACTAGTATGCGTGGAGGTTATACTTGTTGGAGCAAGTGTGAGCCGATCCCACGGCCACGGACCGGATTGTTGGACAATCGAGAAACGTTCCCATAACTGCGCATAGTTGTTCGAAGAAGCTTTATCGAACAATGGAAGTACCCACTGGACACTCCCATCGATGTATACTCTACACCGAAGTGTCTATGGGAACCGGTAAGTTGTCGAAGTGATGCCATTCGTCCTTTGTACTTACAGGACTTTATCATCACATTTGTTGCCCCATATCCTTGGTCCCGTCGATGTCAGCTCTGAATAAGCAGCTGACCTAAGACACGATCCAGGATTATGGCTACATACAAATGGGGGTGATAAATGATTCTGTGAAGGATTCATCTCTCAAGTGTAGCACAGGAGAGCACTGCTCATAGTCGTTCATAGTTGTGATGGTAAAACCGCTGGCCAGCGTATCAATATTATTATGATGGTCATAATAGATATTGGATTCACCATGCAACTCACTGAAGACGCCCGTGGATGTATTATTGGGATAGACACTTCATCGATCCTAGATACATTCGAGCAAGTCAGATGAAGGGACGTTACCATCGCCGCATTGAGCGCAACAGACTTCGCAACGAAAGGGTTAGCTTTGAGAAACCTCTCAAACGTCCTCATGTATTAATATTGCAAATGGAACCGTCTAGGAATTCCATGTTGCCTAGTCTAGGACTTGCTTAATACGATGAGGCCCTATGGGTCACACTATGTGGTGATTCAGCCTATCAGAATATCCTTGAAGATGGAATCGCAATTAATTTGGAATTAATTGTGATTGATGGATTATAATTGATTTGAAATTAATTATAATATTTGGTGGCTCAATTAATGATTTGGAATTATTAATTGAATTGGCTAATTAATTGTATTTTATGTAAATACAATTAAAGATTATATTTTGGAAATATAATAGAGGTTTGATTTGAAAGGATGTGTTAATTTAGAATTAACATATGCACATGGGCAAAATCTACTTGGAGTTTGAATTGCCTTAGAACTATAAGTGGGTCCCGAAATCGGGACCCACCTAACACCCTTAGGACACGCGCGCGCGCGCGAGATGGAGTAGGGGAAGGAGTTCGACTCCTTCCTCTATTAGAAGTCTAAGGGATAAGTTAGATTTTCCTGATTGAGTTTTAATTTGATTGGGAATGAATCTAGACTTGAGATTGGTTTCCTTGTGCGATAAGAATTAGATTCTTATTCCTTTACGAAGTCTAATTGCTTATGCTTTAGGCTTCTATAGACTACTATATATAGTAGACTATTAGAGAGCTTTTGATACACAGTTTCAGACATAGATTTTCACACAGTTGAAGAATCAAATTCTTAGAGAATTATTCTACCCAGTTTTCTTAGAGAAAATAAAAGCTCTCCCCTCCTCTATAAGCCACACGCGCGCGCCACCTGCCGGAGGAATCGTCGCCCCGTCTTCTTGGTCACACAAAGAATATCCTAGCATTCTTCCGATAGGCTGTTCATCCGTGGATACCAAGGTTGAGGTTCTAGGAGCTGGAAACTAACTTTTATTGTCTTGCAGATAATCAAAGTATTGCAGATATCTTCGACTTCGACGAAGGAGAAGATACACCGGATTATTACGAAGACTTGGAAGCTGCTTTGGAAGTAAGGTTAGTCTTCTAATTGACGTGTTTAAATATATACGACATATACATAATCAATTAACCTGTATGTTAAGAAATTTTTTGAAATTCCGCTGCGTACCCTAGGGGTAACTCTGACCATATTTTCTTACAACAAACTCTATCAATTCTACTGCAAACAAAATCATGCGCATACTGGCCATTTCTATAAGTAAAGGCAGACCCACAAAAACCTAAATCCGATAACTAGCAGAAAGAAAGGCAATTTCGAAATTTTAACAAAAGAGGCCAATTAGGGTGTCCTTTACTTATTCTTTCAGCAGGGTGAAGGATGGAATTAAATGCGCCACCAATAAACCAGGGATTATTAACAGTAGGACTAAAATTACAAAGGTCAGACCATACCTCATCTTGTCGGTTAGGCTGAGCATAGTTGTAAACTCCTGAGACATTTGTAGTCTACCCAGTCTTACGGATTTTGCAAATGAAATGCGCCATCCTTTCCGTTGTTTTTATATCTTCCACCTTGACCTCTGTATCATTCCAAAGAATCCAGTAGCCTCCCATTTGAGGATGTTCAGCAGATGGAGTCATTATCTTTTTATTCATATAACCCAGCCCAGCAATTCGTGCTTCTGAGGTTTCTAGATTTGCCCTTGTGTCAAACAGAAAGACCATCAATGGTCTGTATTCATTAACATAGCTAATTATGGCCTGTTTAGTTTCATCACCTCCACTTCCTCTAAGATTCCAGAAAATAAATTCATTGCAGAAAAGTCAATTACTTTTATCCACTCCTTGGACTTCTTGCTCTGTATCATCCCGTCGTCGACGCTTCTGAGGGGAATTGGTGTTATCTGCGGAATAATTTCCGTTTATGTTGGGTTGGAGAACCACATTGTGAAGGTACGCTAGCTCTGACGGTTGCTGCACTGGATTTGCTGTGTATTGCACTGTCACTGTCTTTGCTGCTCGATTTGCTTGTACAATCACCGGTTCCGAGTGTCGGGGCCTGATGTTGAACTCGTTGGCCGCTACTCTTGTCATCAGGGTGTTTGCAGTCAGTTCCTTGTTGAGGGATGCAAGTAAGAGGTCCGACATCAAGTTCAAGTTGAGGGGCAATTCCTCCTTCCCATCCCACGCTCCTGTCCTATTCGTCCCCGGTAGCTTGGATGTCGATGGTGCTGCTTCTGGGAAAAAAGGGAGCATATTCTGGAAAATCAGACTCTTGCAGAGGATCATCATCTCCGTAATACTCATCGAAGCATTCATCGCCAAGGGGGTCGTCGGAGTATAAGTCTGGGTTTTCGTCGTCTGCGTCGACGAGGTCTGCCCATCTTGTTGTTGCTGATGACTTGTGGGTTGGTTGAAGATTGCTCTCAGTACCTGTTCTAGATTCAGATCTGATGTTTGAAATTGATTTTGGGGACGAGGGTATTGTTGATTCTGTGTCGATTGAAAGAGAGGATGGATTTGGGGATTTAGAGTTTGGTTTGAAAAGCTGAATTGAGGAGATTGTTGTGTCGGCATTTGAGGGTTTTGTGGAAGCTGGTCTAGTTGGTAAAATTGGCTCAGGTTGGGTTGGGCTTGGAGAATTTGTGGGCTTGGTTGGTTGTTTTAGGCTGCATTCTGGGATGGGCCTATCAATGGCCAACCTGGGAGTGGATGTTGGGCCAGGCATTGGGTTGAGAATGTGTTCAGGGGGTTTAGGAAAGGGGTGTTTGAGTGGGAATTTAGGACTTGTTCTCTTATCAGCTGGTCCCGGCGCCGTAACATGTTGTTCAGTGTTTGGTTTTCCAGTCCGTGAGAATGAGATAGGGGGGGGGGGTTGTTTCCCCATTTTGGAGCTTGATGTCTCACACCCAGATTCTCTGTGGCAGCTCTTCTCTGGTATGTTTTCACCTCCTGTTCTCTGTTTTGCACCATTTCCATCATCTGTGGAGGCTGGCCGAGAATTTCCACCGGGTCTGAGCTGAGAATGGTTTCGTTCAGTTCCGACTGAGATGTTGGGGCTGTCGAGATGGTGATCGGGTTCTCTTTCGTACCTTGTGGTTCGTTTCTCCATGCCTGATTCTGATCGATTACTCTGTTTATCATCGCTCTTGATGGAGAGACTTGAATTCTTGCTGGTGGGATTGGGGAGAGTGGATAATTGGTGGAGAGGGAGGTCTTGTCTGCTGATTTCTTTGCGATGGGCTCATGCTTCTTGTTACCAAACTCGACTGGCTTGGTTTCATTGTCGTGAGATGAAACAGACTTGCTAGGGTTTTGTGTTGGAGTGGGTAAATGAGGTGATTTCTGGTTAATAAGGAGTTGTTTAGCTTTGGAAATGTTGCTTTGCTTCTTGGAATTATGAGTTGTTTGAGTAGCAAAAGCAGTCTGATCATCTGGGCGTTTTGCCAGTTTCTGTTCTGGCGTCTGTTCATCTTCTTTCTCTGATTGGGTGGTTATTTGTTTCTTGCTTCTCCATTGGTCAGCTGGCAAATCATTAGCACCCTGCATCTTGTCAGATTTTTGGTAACTGGTTTTTGCAGGTATTATAGGCTTGGCTTGGGTAACATTAGCATTAATCTTGTCCAGATTAATAGCTAAATTGGTACCCCTACCAATTGTGGAATTTTCTAGATTTTCAAGTCTCATATTTTCACCTCTTTCGTTACTGGAATATATATCATGATCCGAGTGAAGGACATTCTTGCCCTTACTCATATTACTTTCAGACTTTGGGTCATTTTTAACTTCCTTCTTATTGTACTGGCCATGTGCCTTTTTTTCACTACCTCCAGTATAGTTGGAGGATTTTGATGAGCGCCTATTGACCACGTGCCACTTGTCACTCTTGGATATGGGGCGAGAGTCTGCATCGTATGTATGATCATTTTTGTCTTTGCTTTCCTGATCTTTCGATCCATCTTTGCTTTGATCTTTATTCTGATCTTTTTGTGAGTCTTTCTCACCTTTCTTTTATGTATTACATTGCAGGGAGACATGTCCTACAATACCACATTTGTAGCAGAATTCGGAGCTGATCTCGTATGTTATCAATTGATCTCTTTTTCCAATTTTTATTGACTTTGGTAGTCGCTTGGTTGTATCCACTTCAACGCAGATTCTTGCGTACTTCCCCCGTTTCGCTTGCGATGTATGCCAATCCACTTTGATAGGTTTACCAATACCTTTTCCGATCTTAAGGAGAGAAGACTTGTCATAGTACTCCACAGGAAGTTCCGGTAACGGGATCCATAACGCCATATTTGGAAAATCACTTTTGGTTGGGATGAAATCCGGTTTCCATTGTTGGATGGCTAAATAATAATCAAACAGGAACCATGGACCACCTGCTATTGCCACAAAATAGTCATCTTGATCTGAAGTTCGGACAATATAGCGTCCCTTTCCCATATCAATAGAGGTTATGGGATTTGAGATCTTCCAAAGACCTTGTAAATGCTTTTCTATGCCCGGGATTGACTTTGTATAGCCAACAGTTTGGATAATGAGTGTCTTCCTCCATGGCTTGTACAACGTTTCCAATTCTTGTTTGGAGAAGGTGATTGGATCATCTTGATTCTGAGTAGGATTTGTATGGTCCTGTTCCATACTATCTTCATCATTAGGATTCACATCCGCAAGCCATTCGTTAAAGAAATCATGCGGAGAGTTTTGTTTGAGAATGTCTTTGAACGATTTTTGTGTCTTGGCTT
Source organism: Plantago ovata (assembly GCA_028274465.1). Taxonomy (NCBI): domain Eukaryota; kingdom Viridiplantae; phylum Streptophyta; class Magnoliopsida; order Lamiales; family Plantaginaceae; genus Plantago; species Plantago ovata. The sequence goes on along the minus strand of CM051456.1, from coordinate 100,028,996 downwards.
GATCTTTCTGTTGCTCTGCATGTATTTCTTCCATAAAGTTTGGATCTTGTGCTTCTTTGGAAAGGACAGGATTGACAACTTTTTCATGTGACTGGCTAGAAGAGGCCATTTTAAGCGTGGGGAGTGTACTTCTTTCTTCAAGTTGTGTGCAGCTCCTGTGTTGGTTGAGATCTTCTGAATACTTATTGTTAGAAGGATGTGGGGATGAGTTTGGATAAGAGTTATTTGATCCTTGACCTTGAAAAGTGGTGTAGTCAGTGTGCTCTTGTTTTGTAGAGGACATGTTATTGGACAAGAGAGATATAGATGGAAAAGGAGGTTTGGGAGGAGGGGTGGGGTTGTATCTCTCATTCTTTTTGCCTAAGACTAAAATTATATAAAATATTGAATTATTGATAAAGTGGAAATTAGTTGCATAAAATATTTAAAACTTTTATTATTTTTTACCGTGTAATTTCTAATTAGATTGTATAGTTTCGAACCGGATATATAGTTCCGAACCGAACATATAAATCGTATAGTTTATTATTTTTTTCAATATATATTTGCATGTGGTCGAAATTTAAAATGTTATAAAGTCAAGGGGTTTTATTGTAATACTTCGACTCGGCATATATCTCAGAATTAACGCGAAAAGCAAATTGTTAGCGGCCGGAAGATCCCCTGCACCACTTCTTCAGCGGCGGCGATAGGGTGTCTCCGGTTCTACTGAAATTCCTTCCATCCTCCTCTATAACCTCTCAATTCAGTTCATTTCTTTCATAATTCTTCACAGTCATCGGTTTTTTCGATTAAGATCACGCTGCGGCAACAGAGCGGTTAATTGCGCCTTCGTCTACTCTCCCATCCTCACAGTTAAGGTTCGTTACCGATTACTCCTGTAGAATCTCTAGGATTTGAATTTCTTCGATTGCTTCGTAGTTCGTACTCGTGTGAATTAGGGTTTGAAATCAGTAAGTGACGAAGTGATTGTGTTGTGTGTAAGTCAATTAGGATTGTTCCTTGTTGATTTCATATCATGTTTGGTTTAAGAACGGATTAGCATTTCTGATAGGTTACTAATTCTTAGGATTAATCACTAATTCTAAGAGCTTGAGTTTTCTAGATGTCTCTGTTATTATAGAAAAATATTTGATTTGATATTGAGAATTTTTTAGTTTTACTTTTAACACAGCAATCGTTCGCTATCACATAGCCTTTTGTTTGTTATCAACTTGTTTTTAACATGGACTACTATTTATATTTCTTCATTCAGTTTGCTTGTCGCATTTATATTTCTTCATTCAGTTTTTTTTTTTTTTTAAACCTCGTGTTTGATGGAATGTAAATTGTATTCTCTATTGGAACTACTTTAACTCAACTGTTCCTTCACATGTCAACTGGTCAGATGAAAAGGATAAGGGGCTTGGGTTTTGCAATCAAGCATCTCGAATGCAGTACATCACAGTACACACCAATGGAAAAGGTGCCAAATGGGTTTATGCATGTTAAGAAGAGGTTATACTCTTTACAGAGACAAGGAGAATACCCTTTGGAAAGAAATTCATCTTGTGGGTTTAAGCTTCCATCTTCTCTTCTGGAAAATGTTCAGTGTTGTAACCGTTATGGAATCTGGACATCTAGACGACAAGCGCACAGTATGCAAAATGATCCAAACTTGAACCGAGATTTTTTTATTCGTCTATGGGCTGCTGATAGAAAGAAACTCAGGCCTGCTGCTACAAGAAATCTGAGAGTTATCAACTCTGGTGGTCAAAGTGTTGTTGAACTTCCTCTCGAAAGAGTGTTTTCAGGTACATCTGCTTTAAATGGGAAGTTTTATGACAATATGAAATCACGTCTGAGGCAGCCACCAGCAAGTCAATCGGTCACTGGTATATCATCTTTGGAAGAGGTGAGTAGTGTTTTGCAGCAGTACATATGTGATAATTACTGTGAGAGGACATTGTCTACATTAATCTATTGAAAATTTCTAATTTATGTTGTCACCTGTGTCACCCATTTCTCCTCTATGTGTTGTCTATTTTCCTATTAATAAAAAAGTTTTAGTTTACAACTCATAACATGGAGAATGTTTTGTTACGTCTCGTCATAACGTCATATGCAGTTCAAGATTGAACGCAAAAAGTGAAAGTTTACTGTTATTCTAAGTCATGGCTGAACTTATTTCTTTTATCTATTAAATGGTGATCAGAAGACTTTGTGAATGAATATAGAGAAAGAATACGCAAACCGTGTGTACCCTCAGGCCTTAACCAAAGGAGAAGGGGAAAAAACAGTCAGCTATACTAGACATTCCTAGCTACAATGTTAAACCAACTTTGTGAGGTCTGTAGAACAGTATAATTAATCTTTCCCTCTTGCACGAAATGTCCTCAAAGCACTTGTTATTCCTCTCCCTCCACAAACACCAAATAACCACGAATTCTGTTTTAAATGGTTAAGCATGGGATATCAGATAATCAGGAGCAATACATGGCTTGCAGCTTAGACTCCTGGATCAGAAAATTCCACTAAGCGGCCACATGGTACGTGTGATTTTTCTATGAGATATCTTGTTGGCCATCACTAAGGCCTTGGAGCAAGTTAAGTTCTTATATCAAATCCTGAAATTGGATGTATTTCAGGATGCTTCTTAAAAGTTTAAATTGTGTGTCAGTTAGACTCATTTGTTGTTGTTGTTTTGTTTATTTATTTATTTAATTTTGTTGTTTTATAACTAGGTGTGCAGTTTTGCTTAATTCTACCAATGCTTGTGTGGTTCTCTTTTTATCACAATATTTATCATGTCAACTATGATGAGTTTTTTCATATCAAATAGACACTTTTGATGTTAGTAAGTGTAGGATGTTGAGGGCAATGAAGTATTTGAAACTATTGGATATTTTGAAGCTATAGGAACAATATAACTTGCATCTTAAACATTCGCAGTCCATGGTTGCTCCTCTTCTTGCAAGATCCAGTCTGCTGATTACCAGGGATATAGAATGGGCCAACTTGGTTCTTGGTTTTGAGCAGGTAAGTCGACCTCCCGCTTTCACTTATTACTTTTTAACCTGAGAGACAAGTTTAGCATGCTTCACATTATCCTATATCCTGCAATAGATCAGCAAACATAAGCTAAAAGACACTACAAATCTTCATCTTTATCATATCAACAAATAACCCATTGAAGTTCCAGTAACAGCCCTTTGATAATCTTCTCTTTTAAAATTGCAGGAAAACCGATATGCCGTGGTCGATGTTTGTTATCCACAATCGGTATGATATTATTCTACTCTTTTGGTCTTCTTATTTTGCTATTAGTCTGATTTTATTTTGATAAATTTTCTACATTATACTGAGTCTAATTTACTCCAAATGATGTTAGCCTGTAGGTTTTATTCGTGAACAAAGCCATTGGATGGCTAGGCAGGTAAATAAACTTTACTATTATACTTCATGACATTGGTGTTCAATTTTTCCTTCACTCACTTGCTCACTTTTGCACCGTATTAGCTCTTTTTGTACATGGCTTCTCGGAGTGCACTTCTTTTTCTTTTTATTTTCAAGAGGTTGCTGCTTGAAGTGATATTACCCCTATTGGTAATATACTAGTATCGTTAGCTAGGAACACCTATACGGATACAGGTACTGGTATGGCAAGGTGCAATATCTCCTGCTGCAAAAGAATGAGATGTAAATTGCTTTAGAAACTAAAAGAGTTGTCTTCAATTGGCGATACCATTCCATGGTTCCATGGTTCTTAACCTACACCAAAATTATTACGTGAAATTAAAATCATCAGCATGCTCCTCGAGAATTTGCCTGTCATTTGTTTCTGGATTGACTATTTTGTTCTTTAATACCAATATAATTTGTTGAGGTTGATTGGTTTTAGATGGCCAATGAAAAAAGCGTCTTGTGGGAAGAATCAAGTTGCTTGGTAGAATTTGCATCACCTTTGTACATTAATTGCATAATGGTGGGAGATTGTGGCTGATGCAAATGGTTGGCATTCTCCTGTATATTCACATTGGTGAATTATATAATATGAGCTACATTGTGCTATTATGCACGACCTAGCTATAAAACATAAAAGCTATGAAAACCTTTAAAGAAAATGTAGATTAGCATGACCTGAAATTAGCAATCAAGTTTACAACTCTTCAACATGGATTTAAACTTTCAACTCTAAAGCCAGCAGCTTCTCATTTTTGCTATGTTCTATGTGCCATTGGGACTTATATTCTATCATTCTCCTGAATATGTTTTGTTCTTATTTGTCTAGCCTTGTAGCTTTCCTTTTTGCTCTGCTTTGTTGAATGTGATTGTACACACTGTTGCAGTTTTTTCGTCTACGGCGCCCATTTGTAGCCTACATAACAGATGCTTTGGGTAGAGAACTCTTTAGGGTAAGGATTTTGAATGGTTAATTTTCTATAAGTTGCTTCTGAATATATTGTTGAATAACTCTTTTGCAACTGGTTTACCTCGTAGGTTCGGAGGCCCTTTTGGTGGCTCACTAGCTCAATTTATGCAGAGATAAATGGAAAAGTAATTGTTTTCAAATCCTAAATTTCAATATACTACGTGACCCCCGACTTATCCTCAACTTTCAGAAGGATTAGACATCTAATTGTTCATTCTGGGTTGTTGCCAGGAGGTTGGTGTTGTCCACAGAAGATGGCATCTTTGGAGGAGAATTTATGATTTGTATCTGGGGTAGTGGTTTCTGCATAGTGCACTTATATATTCACTACGGAGTCCAGCATGTATATGCACATGTTGAGTCAAATGCCTGTTCTGTGCCCTTTGCATCATGTTTTTTTAGGACTGCAATTAAATTTGTTATCTGGGAATGCTATCTATTATCTGGAATTGTGTTACCTTGTTTACCCCAGATCGTGGTACTTTAGCTCTCCATGCAAACATTTTGCTAGTCTTTCACTCTTATTTCCTTATATGTTCTTCCTAATCGGTGTTAATCTGTCTAGTTCGAGGCACTGCATAGTGCCTACTACTGTCTTCTTGGTTGGAGTTGATATCATCTTTCCTTATCTCTGGTATTTCTGGCTCAGACATACGTGATTGTTGTTGTCTTAGTAACAAGCAATTTGCGGTGGTTGAGAATCCTGGCTTTTGGTACTGGACATTTACTTTGAAAGACATTGATGGAAATGTCCTGGCTGAAGTTGATCGTGATTGGAGAGGTTTTGGATTTGAGGTCGTTCCTTTTCACAGTTTGGTTTCTTGATGTTATTCTTGTATGCTTGATGTAGAAGTCAGTCCTAAGAATTGTTTGTATTGTGCCCTGTAGATTTTCACGGATGCTGGTCAGTATGTGATTCGCTTTGGGAGTTCAGACTCTGATGTTGCTCCTGTTGCAGGAGTGAGTCATTCCCTGAGGACCTGAGTTTATTATTACTTCTGTGTTTTTCTTTCTGAGTTACATTTTACTTTTTGTAGGTTGAAGAGCTAAGTGTAGCTCGCCCCCTTAGCCTTTCTGAGAGAGCAGTGGCTGTTGCCCTTGCCATTTCACTAGATAATGACTACTTCTCTAGACATGGAGGCTGGTGAGTTTGTATAAATATACTTGTGTGCATATGAACTAAATGCTTTGTTTTCACAGTGCTTTTCTATTCTTCTGTGGGATCTGGATTTTTAAATATGATATTCTGTCTTTTGATAAACTAATGGGTGGCAATCCTCTTTTTTGTGGGAACAAGTGATTATGATTTACATATTATGGAAAATAAAATGTAAAATCACTTTAAATCGGTACACCATGGATGGGAATTATAGTCCTAATTCCATCCGTGCATTAATGATGTGATATGAAGGTATCCCTAACTTTCTTGTGAAAGCAAACTGCAATCCCAGCCCCATCAATTGATTGATTTAATTAAAACAACAGGAGGTTATTTGTAGGACCATTGGCCGTTTTATCATCTGCATCTCTTAATGTCATATTATTGTATAATGTAACCATATCAACCTTGCAACCTGCATAGTATATGAACTGTTCATGGGGTGCCTTGGTCAATCCATTTGTTTGTAATAAGTAAAGCTTTGATTTGATTCCGTATAGTTTGTTTGTTGGATTGCATGTGGTAGTTGATTAAGTTGATCGACGCAACTTGCCTGGATAACCTTTTGTTAAATTTGTGGCGGCTATCCTTTTGCAGGGGACTGCCCTTCTTTGGGCTTGATGAATAAAGGATGGGGTAGTTCTATGAAATACTGAAGGCGTGTAAGGGCAAGAAAGAAGATTGGCAAAACCCTGTCCAGGTTTCCTCTCCACTGAACCGGCATTGTTGTTGTATGATTACATTCATACATTCTTTTTTGCTATTATAAACCAAACGATGAAGTTTCACCACTGGATCCAGTTCACATATACTGCTACTCATCTATTAGGAGCAGAGGATTAAGTTTACTTTTTCTATTATAATATGGTTTAGACAGTATTTTGTTGGTCCTCTTGCACTGTTTCCAACAAGGCAACAATAGGTGGATATAAAGTCACCTATGCGTTGAACTAGCCCAAACGGCAATCAGGAGAAGAAATGCTCAGTTTTACACTTTTACCCCCAAACGGCAATCAGGAGAAGAAATGCTCAGTTTTACCCTTTTATTACTAACCATATTTATTTAGCCAATTTAATAATGGACTGGATTTATCGGTATGGGAGCGGGTTATTTTTTGCTACATTTGTGCCTCATTATAATTTAATGTGTTTAAAAAACGTACTAGTAATTTTGGAAAATTTGAATACGGGTCAACTTAGGTGAAGTCGTTTTCAAAGTGCTATAGACATTTTTTGTCGTAACATGTCTTTATTAGACATTTTTTCGGTCTAACATGTAGTAGCGGTATTTTATTCAGATTAGCAACTTACCCGCGCTAGTTTGGATGAATTTTTTGGTCATATAATGTATTATCGTGATAGTAACAGTATGTATATATATATATTTATATATACACCAAGTTAAGTCCTCGTTATCTGGACTCCGAGTTTTTTTCTTTAATCACCCACCCAAGTTGTTAGGGTGGGAATTCCCCACAGAACTGTAGACGCACGTACCGTGAGAACACTATCGTACCAAGGAAGTCCTAGATATATGTTAGATGAATACAGATAAACAACTTTTAAATTTTATTAGTATTAATCCATTACTTAAAGGTGTTTTATTTTTTATGTTTTTGTTTACATTTGAAGCCATTTGTGACGATAATATATTATAGAGGACATAGTTTCTACTCAATTAGTAATTTGTTCATTATCAATTAATATATATTTTTTGTTTATATTTGAAGTCATTCTGTGATAATTATACCACTTATATCTTCAGTGAATGGATGATGTTATAACATATATTTATTCAATACATTTTGTATAATGTAAACATTGTGAATTTAAATGTGAATTTTCCTTTTAATAAATATTTTTTATTTTAATGTACAAGAGTTTATGCAATACAGATAATTCATAATAATCTCATTAGAAATATGAATGAGTATGTATGTAATTATGGGATTGAATCTTTTGTTTTGTTCCTGCTTGTTGAAAATAAAAATAAATTTAATTATGAGTTGAATTTCACAAAATATGTACTTATCTGTATTATTCAAACTCTTAGAAATATTTTATTTAGCTTTAAAAAGAACATATATGATTATCTGTGTATTCTACATGAGATAGACTGGCAAACGGAAAGTTAGGATCGGATTCGAGTTGGGTAAATTCAAATTGGACCGCATCATATGAAGTTTATTCAATTTCAATCTGGTGCGTACATGTGTCATTATTTAATTAAAAGATGTAGGGTTCGAATCCTGTTGGCGTGATTTTTCTCCATTTTTTGTATTATTATTTATATTGAAGGTGTTTGGTTCGAATCTTATTGACGTGGTTTTTTTATTTTTCATTTATTCTCTTCTTAAATATTTATTTTTTAATATAAAGTTGTATGGTTGTACTATACTTAATTTGAAAATAACCATGAATGATATGTTCTTATGAAAAAAAAGACATATTTTCTCCGTCCAATAATAAATGTAACACTTGATTTTGTTGACTTTTTCGATGGTCATTTTGACCTTAAATTATTCTTAAATCATACGATAAAAATAATTAAAAACATTATATCATAAAACTATAATGTTTATAATTTCATAATATAATTTTTTAATTATTTTACTTGAATGATTTACAATTAATTTGAGGTCAAATTAATCCTCAAAAAGTCAATTATAAATCAAATGTTACACTTATTATATATATTGGACGGAGGAAGTATTTTATTTACCAAACGTTAATTTAGCTCTGATGATAGAGAACCTGAGGATACTAGCTAGGCCACTTGGAATTTGAATATCGTCCATATTGCGGCATCAACATAACAAAAGGCATCGATAAAACAAAATGGTAAGAGATAATGACGCACATGACAATATATATTCAACTGGTGAAGAACACCAATTAACATGCGAAAGATGCATTGCAGATTTCGAAGTTGAATGTTTTCAAAGTCTAGAGATGTATCTGATGGTTATTAACTTATCGGAAGAATACTTTTCGTATGTCTAATATAATTCAATTCAAAACTATTAATTGCATAACTACAAAAACTATATACTCCGTACATTTATAGGACACCATTAGTGTTAAGTTTAATTACTCAATTAGTTATTTTTTTGTTACGTTTGAAGTCATTATGTGAAGATTATATAATTACTCCATTCATTTCAATACAATACATTATTTAATAAAACAATAATATTCTACAAGATTACGCTTCGGACGCGTAGCGTGTGATGCGGTTTCTAGTATTTATATATACACCAAGTTAAGTCCTCGTTATCTGGACTCCGAGTTTTTTTCTTTAATCACCCACCCAAGTTGTTAGGGTGGGAATTCTCTTCCGAACTCTGTAGACGCACGTCGAAGAAGACGCACATCCAAGAATGAACATTGGCTATCTTCCAGACTGAACAAGAGAGTTGCTAACTATTTGACTGCTGAAACCATATCCGAAGTATTTATCTGGAAATATACTAAAGCAGGGGGTTACTGCAGTATATCCGATCTGACGTATGGTCAAATCGGAGGGGTAAGTACTTGAAGGTGGCTGATCACCGACTTTGTACAATAAACGTAGTGTGTGAAGATAGAGTAGAACTTAGAGAATAGTTAGTTGAAGAGTATTGATTACATTTTCATGTTCGGATCTGTGCTATTTATAGAAAATGATTGTCCAATCATGTGATGTCAAGTGTCAATCATAGAGCTAGACAGTTGGATACAGTGAACCTGACTGATGTTAACGTCGTTAGTGGTAGTGGCCCAATAGTTCTGATCCATGAAACCTAGGTAGAAGTGGTGACACTGATGGAGTGCATCTCTATAATTTCTGAGACAACACTTTAGCTTATTTGTTTCTCCGTGAGTTATAACTTTCGGAGATGGGTATCTCTCTTGGGTGACGTAATATGGTTTATCCTGTCTTTATCTCGATGTAAGGAGGTTCGGAGGTATAGCCTATCACGACGTGGTGCAACCTATCATGGTGGCATTACCAGTCCGGAGGTGTGACCACCTCAAACTCCATGAGAATGTCGACAAGGTCGTTGTAGTTCGTTCTAGACAGAGTTATAGAAGGATTTGACATATTTTCGTATCATCAGAAATATATAGATCTTTGTTTATATCTACAAGAATATCTCGAGTAGTGTTGCGAATCGAGTATTGTCGAGTTCAAACAACACTTAAGCCGGGCCTCATTTAAAAAACGAACAAAACGTCAAGCTCGACTTGTTTGAATACAACGAACTCGAGTTCAAATCAAACATGAACCGAACTTGTTGTGATCAAATATGAGAAAAAAGAACCTAGTATAACTGAGTTCTATCAAGCCTGAAATATGAACCAATAAAGATTTAACATAAAAAAAAAATTGTACAGATGAATTTGCATTTAAAAAAATTGTGTCACGAGCTATTTCATCGAGTTGAGTTGTGGACACGTTAATAAAATCTATTTGAAATGAAGCTTGAACTCGTGTGGAACATCTTATCGAGCCCTCGTTACGACTCCGTTGACATTACATCACTAATCCAGAAAAAATGCATAAATTTGTGCAGTTTCGGACGGGAGATATAAAAGTATTTTGCAAAATATATTCGCATGTGGTTTAAATTTAAAATGTAAAAAACTCAAGGGGTTTTATTGCAATATTTTGACTTACCATATATCCCAGAATTAACGCAAACTATTAATAATATGAAAAAATAACAATGTACAGCACAGCCGCCGGAAGATTCCCCTGCACCACCACTTCAGCGGCGGCGATAGGGTGTCTCCGGTTCTACTCACGACCCCTCATCTCCACTCCATCATACCACCTTCGAAATCCCCAAATTCGGAATAAAACCCTAATTCTTAAACCAATGGTAGCTGCAATTTCCACGGCCGTACCGGAGACAGAGAAGCCCAAGCCCTGGCTGCTCGTCGGTCTTGGAAACCCTGGAAAGCGTTTCTCCGCCACTCGCCACAATGTAATTACCATGACAAGATCCACTCTGGTTCTATTATTTATTATTATTATAATAATAATAATAATTATTATTATTATTATTTTATCCATTCTTATTTTTGCTGTTTTAATTTATAGGTAGGGTTCGAGTTGATTGATTACATTGCAGAAGCAGAAGGGATTTCCATGAACAGTGTCTCCTTCAAAGCTGCTTTTGGAAGAGGTTTGTTTCTATTTTTTTTCCTCTTTCCCCTGTATGTGTTTTATATGATGTTGATGTTTAATCCTATATTAGGCTCTATTATCTTCGTATGAAATCTCATTCTTTTAAGTTAAGTGATGTTCAGTTCAATTATGTTCAGTTTCATTCAGTTATCTTCAGATTTGTTTTTTATACTACAAATAAATAAATTTTGTTCGGTTTCATTCGGTTCTGTTCACTTCAATTCTGTTCAATTAAGTTAAGTTAGTTATGTTCGGTAGTTCTGTTGAGACGAAAATAACAGTTTCTTATTCTAATATTTTGATGTGCTCAATTTGAATACGCGATGATAATAACTTAACTTGTATTAGACCTTCGTGGAATGTGTATTGTTATATTCTTAATTTTTAAGGTTAAGGTGCAAATTAGGGGAATATCCATAGCACTTGGGTGGGTGGGGTGTTGTTATTTCGAATTTTTATTGGTTTGTCTAAGTGTTCAATTTCAATAGTATAATGCAAGCCTTTTCCTTGAAACGTTTTCTTTTAGGCGTAGTATATGAATTCGACTAATGAACCAGGTGGTGAGTAAATGTAGTTGGGCTTTGCAACCTTTCATCGGATTTTAGTACAGGCTTGATTTTATGAAAATACGAACCTTAGCACAAGGTTTTATTCTATGTCATATTAGACGTAGGTGCTTTTGCGACTGTTGGCACTTTTACAACATAGTAAGACTTTAATAGTTGTATTGTCGTGATGATAATTTGTTTGGAAACTTCAGCTTCGAATCTATGTAGGAGAAGTCAAAATATGGTTTAATCAGATGAAGATAGAGATGATATGTGATACTACTTGAAAAGAGATTGCATATTTCATTGAGAAATCTCTCACTTAGTTTACATGTACAATGAAGTCGTTATACATTGTAACATAATGAACTGAGCTATACAAAGAATACTATTCATGTCTTGCCATTTTGTGTTCCGTTCTTTATTTTAACAGGAGATAAACGTAATATAACAAACAGTACAACGATTAACATTAGATGGAAAAGTTGGTCTGAAAAGTTATAATACGTATTCATTTCCAAGAAGGGGCTTCATGAATCGTGGTGTCTTCTATCTTTATGTTTGTATACTATGTATAGTTCGTGACTGAGAGGTACACAGAGAGAGCTCGTGTGTCATACCACTTACATGTACTTCTTTATGGTTTAACCTTAGCTATGGTGCTTTTCTTTTTGTGTGTTTAGGTTATATTGGAGATGTTCCTGTTATGCTTGCTAAACCTCAGACGTTCATGAATGTTAGCGGTGAGTCTGTAAGTTCCTCATCTCAAATGATAACTTTTTTCTCTGAATGCAGGATGGTTTAATCATCTACCTTTTGCAGGTTGGGCCATTAGTTTCATACTACAAAATCCCATTGAAGCAAGTTCTTGTGGTAAAGCATCTAAACTAATGGAAACTTTCTTGTCTCTATAACTACTAAGCTAATATCTCCTATTCCCTGATGTTTAGATGTTCGATGACCTGGATTTGCCATTTGCAAAGTTAAGACTGCTTCCCAAAGGTGGACATGGCGGACATAACGGGTATTTCTTTGCTGGTCCATAACAGTCTTATTTATTGAAATATCATTCATTCTGTTTCAACTCTTTCCCTAAGAAAAGTGTACCAATGTGAAGTAAAACTTATTGGTTTGCATGGCTTGACTAGGTCTTAAGTTCTAGTCTTCAGAATCCATCCTTTCACTTTTTTTTTTTTTTTTTATAATATCCTCTAACCTATTCAATATTTCAAGATATGAAGTTGGATGGAATATAAAATTTGTCAATCTAATTATTGTGCTATAGTGAGTCACTATGGAACTCGGATATGTCTGCTGTGTGGATGTATCCGATCAGTATCTGTATTCTCTTTTTTGGGACTTCAACAGATTCACTTATTTGAATTGTATCCCTCTAAGTACTCAAGTCTATATTGGTGCATCCTAGGTTACTAATATAACGTGTACTGTCTCCACTATAATGGTACCTGATAAGTTTTGCTTTTTTTTTTTTTTTTTGTTAAAGAAATCTAGTTTGGTGTGGTAAAGAAGGATTAAACAAGATAATTGATAGTTTTATGTTTAAAAATTAATAATTACCAAAATTGAATATTTTTGGAATATTACTCTTCTTCTGGACACGCTCAAAACGGTACCTTTATAATGAGACAAAGTGGGTAGAAGTGCATGAAGTTTGAAAGTACAATTTATTTCCTCTCCTCTTTACTGCATGCTTATCAATTTCTTCTTTGCCTTTGCCAACTCATTTTTTATCAATAAAATTTTACCATCATTGTTCAATATATCCTGTTATTTTAGTTAGTTACATAATTGGAGTGAAAGGAAAAACGGAAGAACAAAAATAATAAATAATTATCACTGCCTCTGTAGCCAAATTCCTAACTAAAAATATACAAAAACATCGGAAACAGAGGACGTTCAGAACTCAGGATATTCTGTCTCTGCCTCTTTCAAGCAGATACTGGTTAGCTACCTACATACATGCTTGCATAAACCTCATAGGTTAACAGTTCACTGTATGTTGAGACTATTGAGTTAAGCTTGGCCGTGCTGTTCGTTCTACCTAAAGTGGAAACATAAACTTATATCACATCAGTTTGTTTGTTGCTTTCCCTGATTCTTTCTTATTTTTCACCATGGACAATATTATGCTAAAAATGTTAGCAAGACTGACTTTGATTAACCGATTCTCAAGTGGGCAGGAATGTTACCCGGTCTTCATTAATAAATGAGATTGACCTAAATCAGTTGATGTTGCAGGATGAGAAGTATAATTGATCACTTCAAGGGAAACAAGGAGTTTCCTCGTTTAAAAATAGGTGCATATCTATGTCTTTATGATGGTAAATATGTTCCATAGCCTAATAATTCGCTATTTAAACTTGAAGCGTACATTTTTGTCCTTTAGGCATTGGACGGCCACCAGGCAAAATGGACGCTGCAAGTTTTGTACTCCGTCCTTTCACCAGAGATGAACGTGCAGAGGTAACTGTTTTTGCCAGTTGAGAAAACTCAAGTACTGTGTATAGTCCTGCAGTTTAGACTATTGAGAATTTGAGATGCTTATATCTTGTGAATTGCCTTTCTATCCAGTTGGATTTCACATTTCGAAATGGCTTGGAAGCAGTTCGAATACTTGTGCAAGAAAACTTCAATAAAAGTGCAACGTTCACAAATACTGCTAAGTTGATGACTTGATGGGAGCATTATATACTGTGATACTAATATTTATTCAATATTGATGAAATTGGTTGCTGTTTTATTGTATAAACAGAACAATTTTGAGGTATTACTGAGTGTACATTTATTTTGTTAACTCGGCCAATCTTGTTAAGTCTTGGGTTCAAGTTGTTAATCAGTGATTTTGGTAGTACATTGACAAGTACTAGAGAGTAGGGAGATACTGATCATCCTATTCTCCAACAGCACTTAAACATGAATCAACAATTACCACCGGCTTCTCAGTTGTGGAAACTAGGGTTTGAACGCTGAAAATGCCCCTCATTGGCAATACATAATGTCGTATAGGAAATTATTCTCTGTCTAATTATGTAGACCCACACAAATTTATTCGCTCCTACCTTTTTCCATCCTACCAATCAAGTAATAATAACAAAAAACATACAAATTCAAAACTAAGTTTATTATTTCATCATAAAGAAAGAAGAAAAAAACATATCCTAGCTTCTACTTTTTACTACGAAACAAAACCTGGGTCACCGTAGTCATAAAAGATAGAATAAAGTCATGATGCATAAATAATCGAAAATCGAAAATTAATTTATTTTTTCCCTAATAAGCAATAATCGCGTTAAAGACGAAAAGTAGTAATGCTAACGCCTTCCACGAGAAATTCAGAGAATTGCATCCGCTCTTCATGGGAGACGGGGCAGGTGCCACAATATCAGATGATGGTGATGGGCCACTTGATGGGTGACTCATTGGAGATGGGCCTGAAGGTGATGATGGGCTTGCTGCAACAATACCTGATGATGGTGATGGGCCACTTGATGTTGGACTCTTCGGAGATAGGCCCGAAGGTGATAATGGGCTTGGTGCAGGTGCATGTGTATGTGATCGGATTACCCGGATATCAACTCTTTGTCCATTTTGACAGTGGCCCGATGTACCACAAATGAAGTAGAAGTGGCCCGGGTTTCTAATCTTGAATGAATCGTTTCCGGTGGACCAAGTTGCGTAAGGCACTGTCGTGTTACAGGCATTGTAATTCTTGTGAGTCACGCGAACCACGTTGTGGAATCGGTTGTTATACTCAAATACTGCATAAATATCCATTTAGCAAGATCAAAATAAATTCAATATCAATAAAATTACTAGTGACTTATTAGATATTGGTAGATACATGATGCAGATTCGCAAGAATCAACATGGAAAATTAAAGTAAAAAGTATCAGAACGTCTCTGATTTTTCAATCTAGATGATATCAAAACACATCATTTCTATTTTCGAGGACTGCAGGAGAACATATTTCGACACCAAAGTTTTAATATATTATCATACCAATAGTATCGTTGACACGAAACGTCTTGGAAGCGGCCCACAATTTGTAGTTGGGGTGGTCAAGATTGGTCCAACCGGAGGAGCCACCAACTTTGTACACTTCACCATTAGAATGGCAGCAAAATATCACAATTAGAAGAGCAATGAGCATATTTCCGGCGGAAGACATTGTGGAATTTGTTCTTAAGATTTAAAAAACTCATCCCTGTGGTGTGACTATTAATACAGCACTAGGTGATGAAATAAGTATGGTAAATCTTTGAATTGCGTGTCTGAATTAATATTTTACAAGTGAATAATCAGTTTTTTCCATATTGGAATTAGGGAATCAAACGATTTGATTTTCGAATTAAAACTTCCCATTAACGAAGAAACAATCATCTCGCCAATGAATGATTTTCATACGTTCCTTTTGTTATATTCTTGGTAAAAGTTTAAATTCAAAGTAATTATTTAAGTTGTTATAAGCCCTATTATAACTAGATTTTTACTGAATTTAAAACGATTTCTCGATTTGTGACCATCCATAGTTCTCACTGAAATAATGAAGTAACTTTCTTAAATCTAGTCTAATCAGAAGAAGAAAATGAAAAATATAAATTAGATCGAGTAACTTTTAAACTTTTAGTATTAGAAATGAAATGAGTGTTTCACAAAATATCTCTAACA
Source organism: Plantago ovata (assembly GCA_028274465.1). Taxonomy (NCBI): domain Eukaryota; kingdom Viridiplantae; phylum Streptophyta; class Magnoliopsida; order Lamiales; family Plantaginaceae; genus Plantago; species Plantago ovata. The sequence continues at coordinate 100,013,015 of CM051456.1, read as the reverse complement.
ATACAACCACATATTACACTCCTTTCCGTAATAAGATACTTATCTAATAATTAAAAAAAAAAGCTTAAGGGACACAGGTAATCACCAGCAGAATACATAACGATAATTATCATTGAATCACTTCACTCCCTTGCTTCCCGCACTTCATCACTAGCTAATAGCACTCCTGAATTGTTACTCACACCGTTATTATCATCCCATACACAACAAGCATCATAATACCTAATCATACTACACGAGCATCACAACCCCAGGTCACTATAACCGCAAACAAAATATCATCCGAAGTAACATCCTTAGCTAAATGGATTCGGACCAGAAATAGGCCAATTTGGAATTATGGTATTTTAAGATTTATATGTCTATTTTTCATTTCGGCTGTTTTGAGAATTAAAAATAAGAACCAACTAGAATGTTAAATTTGTGAAAAATTGTAAGTGTAGCTGTTTCAAGGGTGTTGATATAGGTGTTCACCTATAGGTTCACTCAACCCTTATATTCTGGAAACAGAACACTTAGCCTACTTATTTAGTTTTATCTATTATAACACTAATTGTTCCACAACTGTAATTGTTTGTCTTGTGCATGACGTTGGCTTATACAAGATAATTGTCAGATTACAAGAAGACTTAAAGAAGGAAGAGACTTATTCAAGAAGGACTTTAAAAGGACTTCTATTCAAAGAGGGAAAAGAAGATCTTAGAAAAAGAAGAAGTCGATTCATGTTAGAAGATTGATCCCAAATCACGTCCACATTCATTCATTGAGGCGTGTTTCCTGATTAAAGTCGACAAGATTTTCCACTGCTATATAATGAGGCATCGATTAGACAGAGAGATACGACACAAGCGACAGAGCAATCGAGTTTCACAGAGTTTTAGGTTTTATTGTTTAGTTCGTTGTGTCTTTTACACTGGTTTATATTCTAAACTTCTCTAACAACGTATTGAAAGTAGAATAGATAGGGTGCGACTCTATATCATCTCTTTAGGTGACTAGTGTTGTTTCAACTAAGTAGAATAGGGAGTTGTACGAACATATTCTTCCTAATTGTTGATTTACTAACTTGACTGGGTATCAAACAAGCTTACAAAACTGCTTGAAAAGTTTCAAACACAAGTTCTTCTTTATATTCCGTTGTGCTTTAACTTCATTATATTATCTGTGTTTACTAATCTGCAGGTTTCTGACGAATATCTGTAGAGGTTGATCTAGGTGTTCACTGAATCCCATAGTCAACCATGACCTATCTAGTGTATAATTTGTACTTAAATCAAATTATATCGATACTAATTTTTTTTCAAAAATAATAAGTAAATTTATTACTTGTGATTGTGACCATCATGGTTCAGACTTTCCGTTAGATCGAATAGGATGGAGTATCTACCGAACATATTTTAGTTTGTCTCAAAGTCATTGGTATTTTACAATTTTTAAGTTGCTTCTTTGTCGAGCTAATCGGGTGTAACTTATAGGCCTAAATTTTATTTTTCAGACTTGGGTGGTTACAACTTATATTTAGTCAAAACTTCAGTGGTTAGAACTTGTATATTGTTAAACTTCAAGAGGTGAGTCGAGTAAATAAATATATCCAACAGAACCTGACTGGCTGACTATGGTGGCAACTGGCAAGACAATTTGACAAAAGCTTCACACACAATGCTGGCCGCAGCCAGCCTTTTCTTTTCTTTCCTTTAAACAGTCCCTTTCTTTTTAAAATAGATTCATTTCTCTTCTAATAATAAGATTGCGCAAAGTATCATAAGAGACCGTCTCTATTTAAGTTAAAGAGAGACCGGACTAAATTGCAATTTACTAACATCTTAAAATCAACATAAAAACTCGGTGGCAAAATTGTTATAACTTATAAACATGAGGTCCTTATTGCAAATTACCATATTATTTATTCTTTCTTTCTTACTGACAGATCGATCGATCCTTCCCCTCCTCTTTTCCACCACCTCCTCCTACTCCACCACCACCTTCTTCTCCGCCTGGACCCATCAGCCCGTAGATCTCTATCCGCCATGATTGGAGATATCATCAATAAGAGCTGGAATTCTTCCACCAGATCCTCCTCCACCGTATATGGTGTTGGGATTGTGAATGGTAAGAACCCTAATTTGTTCAGTGATTTGCTTGGATCGGGGATTGGAGAGAGCAAGGGCAGGGGGCGTTTTGGATAACTGTTTCACCTCCTCTTGCTCTGGTATACACTTATCTGCCTTGTAACTTCTAATGCACACTACTTGTTTGATGAATTGTCTCTTCATTGTTTTTCTTTGTATTTACTAAATTGAGGTTTATTTTTTGATGAAGTAGTCGAGTATACTTGTGAATGTGTTTGGAGTAGGAGTAGTAGTAGTAGTAGTTGGTAATAGCAATTGGTAGTAGTAGTAGCACCGTTCAACGATATTCGTCATGTTCTGTACAATATTGCCCATGTTCTAGCCAATATTGTCCATGTTCTGACCGATATGCTCACTGTTTTTAATGCTCTGTTTTTTTAACTTTTTTTATGAAACATTGACCACTGCAATATACACTATGTTCTGAGCAATATAACCCATATTCTCAACAATATTGTCCATGTTCTAAACAATACTACCTTTGTTGTTTCCCCATTTGGTTTTCGTGGTGTTGTTATCCTTGTTTTTTTGTCGTTTCGATGTTTCTATATTGGACGCAGCTTTACATAATCTACCAATTATTACCCATGTTTCTAAGCATATGTTCCATGTTTTAAACATTATTACCCATGTTTCTGAGTAGTCTATGTTGATATTTATTCTGGTTATATATGGTCCATATTTTAAAGATTATTACATATGTTCCTTACAATATATTGTTTATGTTTGTGTTTTTGTTTTTGTAGATGATGTGCAACAGAAGAAAAAGAGGACTAATGCCGGAAGCAAGCAAAAATCCAATTTGATTCATGTTGATACAAAAGATTGTATCTATTTTAATAAAATGGAGTATCCTTGTCATTAAAGTTAGATAGTTATTATTGTGGTCATAATATAATTAGTATGTCCAATGTACTTGAGTTTATGTACAAGGATTTTTTTTATGTTTGAAATAGTACCCATGTTGTTGAGAATATCTCTCATGTTTATGTAAATATTATACATGTTTCTCATAATATATCTCATGTACTTACAATTTATTGATAATGTTTATGTTCCAAGTTAGTTTAAAATATTACCCATGTTTTTTAATATATCGCCCATGTTCATAGGAATACTATCCATGTTTGCCATAATATCTTCCATGAACTTGTTTTTATATATATATGAGTCATATCTGTGTTTCTCCAAACGAACCCATGTTTATGAGAATATCTTCCATGTTTCAGTGAATATCTCTCATGTTCATGGGAATACTACCTATGTTTCTCGTAATATATTCCATGAACTTGTTTTTATATATAAGTGCCATATTTTTATTTCTCGAAAAGAACCCATGTTTCTGGGAATATCTCCTATGTTTCATGGGAATACTAGCTATGTTTCTCATAATATCTTTCATAAACTTTTTTTTATATATAAGTGTCATGTTATGTGTTTCTCCAAATAGAACCCATGTTTCTGAGAATATCTCCCATGTTCTAAAAAAATCATAAATGTATAGTAGAATACATCTTAAAATTGTCAAACAGAGCATACTGGTCAGAACATGGACAATATTGTTGATAACATGGGTTATATTGTTGAGAACATAGTGCATATCGCATAGGTCAATTTCTCACAAAACCAGTTAATAAAAAAAAAAAACAGAGCATCAGAAACAGTGAGCATATTGGTTAGAACATGGACAATATTGGCTAGAACATGGGCAATATTGTACAGAACATGGCAAATATCGCTGAACGTAAAAAAATTTATGAGATGAACATAAATCTACATCTAGATGCAAAAGCTAACATCTATCACCAACAAACTTCGATTCAAACACATATTTACATAAATCTAGATGCAAATAACAACAACAACGTGAATCAACATAAATCTATCACCAACAAACTTTTATCACCAATAAACATCAATTCAAACAACTAAAAAAAACCTTCACCAATGTTAAATTGGACGATTGATGATGATGAGCAGGCGATGATAATGATCCCATGTGAGTTTGGATGGGTTGTGGGGTGTTTTAGAAGCTAGTATTTGTTTTGGGGTTGTTTTGTAATTAATATAAAATGGTCTTTATGGTCTCTTTCTAAGGGTGGTCTCTCATGAGACTTACTCATAAGATTGAACTAAACTAAACCAATTCAAAAACAAATTAAAAAAAAATTAATAATAAAAATAAAAATAAAAAAGTCTTCTCATTCCAAGATGATCCTATCATCCCCACTCACACGTTCAACATCATGTGAGCAGAAAAGAACAAATTTGTTTTTGATGTCTAAATTTTCTGTGGTTTTGGAGGGGTTGGCGTTCGTAGTCACTGACTTGGGTAGTGGTTTTGTTTGTCTAGTGCCCCTTGTTGTGTGCTGATGGATTTTGGTGCATCTTTGGCTTCGATGATGTATCGTTTTCTGTGATATCTAAGAGTATTTCTCATACTCTTTGTGTTGCAAGCTTTTTTATTATTAATAAATTTTTTGAATGTAAAAAAAAAAAAAGATCAAGGGCGAAGTTAATGTTTCTCAAGTGGCAGCACTTGCCCACCCTTTTTATTTTTTCTCTATCATTTTACTCCCTCCGTCCCAAAGTAGTTACACAATTGATTTTGAAGACACACACACACACAAAAAAAAAATAAAAAAAAAAAAAAATCAGAAGAGTTAAATGTTGAGTTATATTGATAGTGGAGGTTGCTTTTGTTTTATTGGGATTTGTGGACACTAAAATGTGTTGATGAAATATAACATTATAACCTTTTGAAATATGACAAAAAAAAGAAATGAAATTGTGCAACATTAACTAACGGAATGTTCTCAATGATAAAATGATACAACTATATTGGAATGGAGGGAGTATATATATAATATGACATTATAATTTTACACCCCTTAAAATTTTTGGAATTATTACACATAGCCCACAATAAATAAATAGAACTTGCAATTTCGTACGTACACTTTTGAAGTAAAATATGTTTTCTTTCCACATATATGAGGAAAAATCTTCCTCCCTCGATCCCTCTCGTCAAATTTTCTGTATCATACTCCCCATATACAAGGGATAAATGATTAAAAAACTACATGCACCTCAAAGGCTCAAACAGTTTTGGATAATATGTACTATGTAGCACTCATGGGCGGCCCAAAGGCTGTGCAATAAGCCCAACTGTACAGGGCCACATTTCCCTTGGGGCCTCGAGGCCCAGTATACTAAAGCCCAGCTTCTGTAAAATAAAAAAATAAAAAAAATTAATTTAGCTGAATTTTCAAAAACACACGAGACTCTTCACCTTCTTCCTCAAGCGGCCGTTTTCTTATTTCTTTCTCGGGGACTTGGTCGGGTCAATCAATCGAATTTATCCCTCTTTCTTCTCAACCTCCATCAATTTCTCTATTTCCTAAAAATTACCGTTTGAATTTCAATCTATATATATACATCATGTTTTGCAATTTACTTTTACCCAATTTCAATCATCTTTCTATTATTTTGGTTTACTCTACTCATATTAAACAAGAAAACAGTGGAGATTTGTCAAAGTTTTGATAATTTCGGTCTATCTCGGTTGTGAGCATCTTTGAATTTTGAAGGTATTTACTTCATTTCATCAATACTCTTATTTGAATTTTTTAGGGTTCTTGTATTTTCCTAATTCTTGGTGAATTATTTTTTCTAGGCACTTGTTGGTTGTTATCAAGACTGGATTGCTGGAATATGTGTTGACTGATGACCTTTGCTTTCTTCTTGTTTCTCTGCTACTACTGCCCATCCCAGGAAGTTTTCTCTACTTTATTCTTTTAAACTTTCTAGTTTCAATTTGTTACTTTGTGAACATTCTGATTCTGATTTGAGTTATGCCTCCGAAATGAAAATTTGAATCTAAAATTTGTTTCCTAAAAAAAATAAAAATTGTATTTAATATTAGTACTTTGGGCATCGTCTAAAATTTTGCACAGAGCCTCTTAAAGTCAGAGCCGCCCCTGGTAGCACTTCAATCTCTTTTTTTTTTTTCAAAAAAAATCACTTCAATCTCTTGATTTGTTGTTTTAAACAAGTTATCATCATCATTTGTAATTACGGTCATTTCACAATATTTGTCATTACCTATTTGAAATAATTTCAAGTACGAGATCCAAGTAACAAATTGATTACAAATCGACATGATGTACACACCAGGGTCATTAACTTTTTTAATCGGCAAAGAATTGTATTAATACCACTAAAACTACAAAAAAAATATAAACAATACTCTTAGAAATACACACAAATGATCAACCAACGAAACCGTGCACAAACAAAATGCGCTACACCATCACCAACACTAACCAAGGGACTACAAGGAACGAACTAATATTGGTGGCCCCTCCAAATCACCAAAGAGCTTGCCCAAGAAAAGACCAAGCCAGCAACTCTTCAAACATCAAATATGAATCAAGAATTATCAACCTACTACACCCTATGCCCGTTTTAACAATTGATAATTTCGAACAAGTGACAAGTAATTTAAAAATGTGATCATTAATCACACCAAAGTCATTAACTAATTTCTAATGTTCATGTTCAAAGGACCATCCATAATAGACAAATTTAAGGGTTTGATACAATATAATTATTATTTCATTTAATTTCCCCGTTACCCCCTCTTACATGAATTTTTTTATGTTGTTTTATTTATTTTTTTAGTAACTAATAAAAAAGATTATTAATAAAAATATATTATAAAATTACAATACTATATTTTCTTTTTATATTCTACTAATAAGTTGAAACATTCATTGCTTTTTTTTAATAAACTTGTTGGGGAACTTCTGCTTCTTGCCTTTTCTTCATCAAATTCGATTGACATCATCATCACGTGCTTAAAATCATAACAACCCCCATTAAACCTACAACAAAGATACTTATAACCACACCATGTCCCTTTATAACCATACAATGGACAAACCCAACACAGTAGTATTATATACTTCTTAAAACCACAACAACAAATATTAAAACCACACCAAAATTTATTAAAACCACAATAGTGGATCCATCAGAATACATTGCTTGAAAATATCCAATATTCAGATTCTTCCTATTTCTCATCAACGAACACGTAATCAAAATATATTTCTCGAATATTTTGATGTTCAGAACTATTCCAATTACATTTACAAGTAAACAAATAGGTGAAAAATCGAATCTAAACACTATGTGTTAGGGTTTAAATATGTCCAGTCCGCATGTACGAACTGGAGCGGTCTAAGAGCGCGACAAAGCATCATAGACCGTCCCTCAAGGGGCACAACCACACCCAAGTATGTCACTAAGGTGTGGATCGACCAACATAGGGTCCGACCATCACTGGGAGGACAACCCTCAAAATAAGCTCCTCTCAAGGACAAAGCTGCCAGTGGGCTCGAGGAGCATCTCTCTCGGGCTCGAGGAGGCCTTACGTCAAGGTAACGCTCCTTGACAGAAACTGAGCAGGACACTACTCGCATCACCCACGCACAAGGAAGGCACGAGGACCACAGAGCGACCAGCCATGGTTGCTCTCCTGGGCCAAGGCCCACGGACCTCCTTAATGGGCCTGGGCCGAGGAAGGCCTCAATCCTGGTCGTACACGTGGCGTGATCCTACATGACCTGAAGATGAAGGGTCTCAAGTATAAAAGGCCCTCATTTACTCCTCAACAGTAAGCATTAACTACGTCACCCGAGCACCACTTTCACTACTCTTACTAGGGAAGCCTCACAACTCCCTACTCGTAAAGTCGCCTCTCCGGTCTGATACTTTACAGACCGGGCAAGAGACACTAACCCCCCCCTCTAGTCTATTTCAGGTACGAGGAAGCTACAAGAAGGCTCATTTCCTATCTTAGAGGAACACTACAAGAAGAACTAGAAAGACTTAGAATAGCGACTCATTGCGAACTTAGAAAGAAACACGAATTACCCTTCAACATCCGGAGGAGTTGATACCCGGAATGTAATACTCATGAGGATCAATGCATCATCTCTGTGGTCATCAAAGCCAAACGTCTTGGCAATTGAGGATCAACCGAATTGGATGCAAGAGATAACAACATATCTCAAAAATGGAAGCCTTCCTCGTGACAAGGCTGAAGCGAGGAGAATCAAAGGGAAAGCTCCCAGATACATCATGCAAGGAGACTACTTGTACAAAAGATCTTTCGAGGGAGTCTACTTGAGATGCGTCGCCGAGCATGAAGTTCAGAAACTTCTCGGAGAGATGCATCGAGGAAGTTGCGGCGACCATGCCGGAGGAAGAACCCTCGCCCAAAAAGTCATTCGACAAGGATACTACTGGCCCACTGTTCGCGAAGACGCTGCCCAATTTGTGAGAAGGTGCGAGGAGTGTCAATTGCACGCCAATTTGATCAACGTCCCAGCGAAACCTCTCATGCCCATCGCCATCACTTGCCCTTTTGACATATGGGGCATCGACATAGTCGGTCCCTTCCCAAGAGGTACGGGTCAAAAGAAGTTCATCATCGTTGCGGTCGAATACTTTAGCAAGTGGGCGGAAGTGGAGGCAGTCTCTACCATCACCGAACAAAGAGTCATGAACTTCGTCTGGAGGAACATCGTGTGTCGATTTGGCTTGCCAAGGGTCCTCATCTCGGATAATGGCGCTCAATTTTGCGGCCAAAGATTCAATGAATGGTGCAAGGAAATGAAGATTGAGAGGAGGTATACCTCTGTGGGACATCCTCAATCCAATGGGCAAACAGAAGCCGTCAACAAAATCCTCGTCAACAACTTGCAGAAGAGGTTCGCTACCAACAGGGACTGGGTCGACGAGCTTGATGGAGTGGTGTGGGCATACCGCACTACTTCAAAGACAGCTACAAGAGAGACTCCCTTCTCGCTAGTTTATGGGTCCGAGGCAGTCATACCAGCAGAGGTGGCGGTGGAAACCCTCAGAATCCAAGGGTACCAACCCGAGGACAATCATACAGAGAGACTCTTCGATCTCGAGACAATCAGTGAAGCGAGGACCAACGCCTTGGCCAATATCCTCAGATATCAAGCACTCATCGCGAAGACCTACAACAAAGGCGTAAGAGAAAGAGACTTCCAAGTAGGAGACCTAGTACTCCGAAGAGCAGACATCTTGGGCAAAGTGGGGAAGATGCAACCCAATTGGGAAGGCCCCTACAAGATAATTGAAGCAAGGTCCAACGGAAGTTATCGTCTTCAAGACATGGAGGGAAGGGTACTGAAAAATCCTTGGAATACTTCTAACCTCCAGAGATTCTACGCTTGAAGTTGTCAAGAGAAAAAGCTTTTTGGAAACTTATGTGGAAGGTCCATTGATCGAGGAGGATTCCTCACTGATCCAAGTGAGAGGCACCCCTTGCTTTTGTTAAAAAGTTGTTGTAAGCAAACTGGCCGAAGAGCCCCCATTGTAATTGCATTTCCGACAAATCAATACAATGTCTCTTTCAACAAGAAAATATGCAAGTATAGAGCTACTATACTCAAAAAATAAGACTACTCGAGCGAGAAAGCTTACTTTAAGAAAAGCTATTCGATTTCAATGATTAAGGGGAACCCTCCCCGCGCTCTAAACTCTATAAGAGGATCGATCAGGAAACCACTCAAAGAAGAAAAAGCGAGTAGATGGAAGTGATCGAGGAGAGAGACTTCCAGTCTTTCTAACTCAACACTTAGAAATTTTTCTTGGTTTAAACACTTAGAATTTTTTCTCAAATCACCTAGATGATCGAGAAGCGTCGGTAGATCGAGGAGCTCGCAGTGAAGAACATTGGTTCTCGATTCTGTCTTATACTTGTTCAATTACTTTATCCAAGTTATACGTCATAACAAAAATTGGATTTAGAAAAAACACAAGTGTGGAAATCGAAGAGCAGTGCATTCTTATTGAAAGGGAAAGAGTAGCAAGGAAACAACAACAGTGACATTTAAGTTACAAGCATAATGTTGCGAGGAGTGCCACAAAGGGCCGAATGAAGATTGTTTGAAAATAAAAACAAGTACTGAAAAGGGAAAAATTACAACATGACCCGAGCACACTCGGTCTTTAAGGAGGCTCCCCGATCCTAGCGTGTACGGCTGTCTGTGAATTCTGTGACCGGGGTGGTCGCACTAGCATCTCCTCCTCGGACTTGCTCGCTTCGGGGCCTTCAGGGTCTTCGCGTTCTTGAGCTCGAGCCTCCTCGATCGCCTTTTGATACATAGTGAGCTCGGGCTCGACGAAGTCAGCTGCCCTCCCGAGGACCGGATCACTCAACTTTATCCAGGCCGCGTTCCGAAGAGCCGCCTTCTCGAACGGGAAGATGATCCCGCTTCTCAAGCATTCAGGCACCCAGGCGGGAAGGTAAGCCGGCTTGCTGGGATAAGGAACCTCTGGGTCGGTCACCAGCTCGCCGAATTCGCACGCCTCGTGCATCTCTTCAGTGATCTCCTCATCAGGGTAAGGAGTGAGGTCTTCGCGCCGCCCAGGATGCAAGTCTTCGCGATCATCAGCATCAAAGTCGGCCGGGAGCAGGTTGACCCTCTTTAGTTGGCCAACACACGAGAAGAAGCCCTCCTCGCGCGAGGCCACTTGGACATCTCTCAGGGCCAGTTTATAAGTGACCGACGACATGAAGTCGCGAGCAGCAGAAAGGCGACTCCCTTTGAGGAAGGAGAGGACGCTTGCCTTGAACTTTTCCATGCAAATGGACAAAGTAGCATAGGCGCCCTTGAAGCTCTTGCTCCTCGACTTTTCGCGGGAGAGCTCCTTCTCCAGCTCCTCGACCTTCAACCTCAGCTTCCCGGCCTCAGTCTCCGAGACCTTGGCCTTTTTCTCCGAGGCAGCCAACTTCTTCTCGAGGTCCTCGATGACGACCCCTATGTCGGCCCGATCAGCAGCCACATGGCCATAGGCCTCCTTCAAGTTCTCGAGCTGCAAAAAGACAACAAAGTTAGCGAGGAGAGAAAATTCTATACTTAGAATTTTTCACAACAAAAAGCGTAAGGATAGTTACCTGGAGCGAGCACAGGCTGAGCTCGTGCGCCCGATCAAGGTCGCTCATCTGGATGAGCCGCTTCACTTCTTCGTCTCCGGAAGCAGCCACCTTACCCCTCTTATGGGCGGGCTCATTGTTTCCACCGAGGTTAAGCTTCCTCGCTCCTTTCTTGGCAGCAGGCCTCTCCGGCCTCTTCTCAGCCTCGATCGTGTTTAAGGCCTCCTCCTCGGCCTCCTTCGCCTCCTTCGCCCTCTTCGCGGCGGCCTCCTCCTCGGCCCTTTTAATGGCCTCAACAGGGTTCTCTCTTGTCGCGAGCCCCTCCTGCACTAAGGCATCCCGATGATGCGCGGCGTTGCGAGGAGGGGTCAAATTCAAAGACCCGAGAATCTTGGTCTGTTTGTTGGCGAGCCTTTGCTTCCTTCTTTGTTCCTCCTTCGCGGCTAGGGTCTTCGACATGATCCACTGGAACCAGTAAGCTGCAAGAGAATAAACACAAGTTAGTAAACTCGAGGAGTAGTAAAAAGCGAAGAGAAAAGCAAGAGAGCGAGGACACATCACAACAGGAAGTAAGCAAAGAAAAAATTACAAGTACAAAAGCAAAGAAAAGCTCGAGGAGCTAGTTACCGAAGAGGACTTTTCGGGTATATCGGTTCCCGATATACCCTGTGTATGCGTAAGGTGAAAGTCCCGCCAAGTAAGGAAGCGGCTGAAGGACCAACCCCCAATAAAAATACTTCTCGGGATGGGGTCCCCGATTTTGCTCCTCGAGCTCAGCAACCCAGGGATCGGACTCCTCGGGCAACGGATGCTTATCCGCTATCTTTCCTCGAAACATCAGTTTCGGCACTCCCCACTCCAGCTCCTCCTCGGTCATGTTAGGCAACCTTCTCTTCCTAATGTAGAAGTACCTGTGGAACCACTTGTAGCCCGAGGAGCTAGGAGCGTCCATAATGAACCCAAGGCCGGGTCGAGCATTGAAATAGTAAAAATACTTGTTCCCGGAGCTCATCGAGACTCGGAACAGTTGATTGAAGTTGTGGAAGTTCAGCTCGATCCCCCTCTTCATGCAAAAGACTCCAAAACAAACTAAAGTGCCGAAGGCACTTGGCACCAGCTGCCAAGGAGCGATCCCCAAAGTATTGAATATGTCGCGGAAAGCGTCACAGAAGGGGAGGATCCATCCTCGATCCAAGCTAAGGCAGTGAACGGCCATGTACCCAGGTGGAGCATTATAAAAAGTCTGATCCTCTTTGGGCACGAGGATGTCAAACTTATTCTCGGGGAGAGAATACTTCCACCTCTGTGTGGGCACCTCGTCGAGCTTGACGGTAGAGGAGGTGGTCGGTATAATCCCGTCCTCGTTCTTCTCCCCATTAGGATCGGGGAGGTCGACCGTGCGAGCACTCTTGGTAAACTTCTTCTCAGCAGCCTTAGTAGTTTTTGGCTCCGGCTCCACGGCAACCTTGGCCCTCTTCGATTTGGCAGCCCTGGAGCGAGAAGGCCTGCTCGCTTTGCGCTCAGCCTTTTTCTTGTCAGCGGCCATCTGAGCAAGGCGCATCTCATACTCCTGCTCCTCGAGTGGGTTGGGTCCTCGAGTCCCACTCGGATATGTAAAGTCTATGGTGGTCGGGTCTATGGTGTGGTAACTAGTCTCCTCCTCGCGCGCAAACCTCTTTGCGTCCTTGATCGCGCGCCTCTGTCCCTCCGAGAAGGAAGGAGACCTAGTACTCGGACCAGCTTCACTCCTATGAGTGTCTCCAATTGTTAGAGGAACTTCATCCTCCTCCTCGTCCGTGATTACAGCTCGCCTAGCTGTTTGTGGAGGGAATCTAACCCTCTTTGCAGGGGAACTAGTCCTAGGAGACGTCGCCTCATCGTCCTCCTCGCTCTCATCATCCGTATCATCACTATCGATGATTTGAACGGGTATCGAAGCCTTCCCGCGCTTCGCCGAGTGCTCACCCTCTTCATACAACGCCAAGGCCAACTCCGGCCTCTCCGTGTCATCCATCTCCTCGACACGGATCTCAGGAGCGACCACGTTCACGGCCGTCCCGTAATTTCGCCCGTGGACTTGGGCAGCGCGAGTTATCAACTCCGCAGAAACACCGGGGTTGCGAGGACCGCCTTCCGCTTCTGTGCGGTCATCGATAAAGTCGTCGTCCTCGGCGCGACGCCTCTTTCTGCTCACCAACTCGTAGAGGTCCTCCTCACTCTCGGTCTCCTCATCTTCTTCGGCAGCCTGCTCGCCACCCTGCTCGAGCTGAGGCTCCTCGACAGCCTCCTCTATCGTTTCGTCAAGAAAGGTCGCCGATACGTCTGACGTATCGGGCGACGTAGTATGGTCGCTCCCATACTCACCGGCGGCCGAGACGTTCTGGCTATCGTCGCTCCTCTCGGACATCCTAAAGGTGGGCAAAGAAAGAAGTTAGGATGGTTTGTTATAGTCCGAGAGGTCCTTTTAGGTATGTTTATTAAGGATTCGACCTCCCGAACGGAGAAAAATCTCAAAAAAAGAAAAGAACGCAATAAATCAAGAAGTCACTCTACTTACAGCAAAAGTAGAGCGAGGAGCATACAAAGGAGCGACCAACCGCTCTAAACACGAGTAAAAAATCGAGCAGCATAACAACATGCATATACAGCAAAATCGGAGCGAGCACATGTACATAAAACTCGAAGAGCATGCACAAGGCGACCAACCGCCAGAAGGACTTCCTACAGTTACTCCTACAGCCCTACGCTAATGAGGAGGCTACAAGGGGCATACAGTAAAGAAAGGGGAGCTACTTCTACGGTCATACAAGCCAAATCAGTCCGAATTACTTCCGGGGAATTCCGTTTACAAGTCCGTTTAACGATTTTTAAGTCCAAGGCCGTTCCTAGGCCATCATACATCATTCCGGGAGGCTAAAATCGAAAGAGGAAACCGACATGCAAAAACCGAAAAGAGAAAAAGCAACAAAGCAGAAACTTCAAGGCAATTCGAAACAAAATGAAGCAATCAAAAGCAAGAAAGAGCAGTATAAGGCCGGAAACTTACTTGGTATTGACTGAAGGAAGGTTTGAAATCGGAATAGAAGCCGGAAAAGCTGAAAACTTCGCCTGAAAACGAGATTCTGGACGTCGGATATGCTCCTCGATCACTATTGGGCTCGAACAACTCACGCTCGTCGATCTCACAAATGTTCCTCGCTCTCTCTTATTTGCTCTGAATGTTCGGATTGCGAAAAGTGTGGAATGACCGAGTGTTGACCTATTTATAGAAGGGTATCCCGGGGATACGAAACGACGCATGTCCTCGCGCCATCCGGACCGACCACGTGTCCCAGATCGACGGTCCAGATTGCGGCCGCCTGGCGAATTACCATTTTTGCCCTCCACGCTCCCGCTCCGGCTCGATGACGCTCCCGACTCCGGAACGAATTACCTAACCACGGCAATAAATTCGCGGCGCGAGCACAAGCCTACTCGAGACAAGCGTAGACAGATCGACGACCATGATCTGTCCTCCTCGGATCAACATCGCGAAAAATCTCAGAACCACGGAAACTCGACGGCCACGTGTCAGGGGACCGAGGAGCTGCCCATGCAGCTACCCTCCTCGACATTCCATTCCTTTTACACAAGTATCTCTCCGCGAGATTCTTTGCTAGCAAAAAAGCGGCAGGAAGTCATTCCATCCCTTTTACACAAGTATCTCTCCGCGAGATACTTCGCTAGCAAAAACATGAATACATCTCTCCTCGAGATTCCTTTTACACAAGTATCTCTCCGCGAGATTCTTTGCTAGCAAAAAAAGCGGCAGGAAGTCATTCCATTCCTTTTACACAAGTATCTCTCCGCGAGATACTTTGCTAGCAAAAACATGAATACATCTCTCCTCGAGATTCCTTTTACACAAGTATCTCTCCGCGAGATTCTTTGCTAGCAAAAAAGCGGCAGGAAGTCATTCCATTCCTTTTACACAAGTATCTCTCCGAGAGATACTTTGCTAGCAAAAACATGAATACATCTCTCCTCGAGATTCCTTCTACACAAGTATCTCTCCGCGAGATACTTTGCAAGCAAAAAAGCGGCAGGAAGTCATTCCATTCCACTAAGGAATACTTACCCGGATCCGATCTTTTCCCAGCAAAAATACCTCTTTTCATAAGGTCCGAGCAACGTCTGCTCGCACCCTATAAAAAGGGGGGGGAGGGAGAGATAGGAGGAGGGAAAGCTACCAAGGTGCGAATACGGAAATCTTTTTTCGCCCGCTACTAATCGAGGCTCTGCTCGACCTCTACTTCAACATAGTTCCTCAACTATCTTCTACAAAGATACTTGGAAACTAGGGGGACATATGTTAGGGTTGAAATATGTCGAGTCCGCATGTACGAACTGGAGCGGTCTAAGAGCGCGACAAAGCATCATAGGCCGTCCCTCAAGGGGCACAACCACACCCAAGTATGTCACTAAGGTGTGGATCGACCAACATAGGGTCCGACCATCACTGGGAGGACAACCCTCAAAATAAGCTCCTCTCAAGGACAAAGCTGCCAGTGGGCTCGAGGAGCATCTCTCTCGGGCTCGAGGAGGCCTTACGTCAAGGTAACGCTCCTTGACAGAAACTGAGCAGGACACTACTCGCATCACCCACGCACAAGGAAGGCACGAGGACCACAGAGCGACCAGCCATGGTTGCTCTCCTGGGCCAAGGCCCACGGACCTCCTTAATGGGCCTGGGCCGAGGAAGGCCTCAATCCTGGCCGTACACGTGGCGTGATCCTACATGACCTGAAGATGAAGGGTCTCAAGTATAAAAGGCCCTCATTTACTCCTCAACAGTAAGCATTAACTACGTCACCCGAGCACCACTTTCACTACTCTTACTAGGGAAGCCTCACAACTCCCTACTCGTAAAGTCGCCTCTCCGGTCTGATACTTTACAGACCGGGCAAGAGACACTAACCCCCCCCTCTAGTCTATTTCAGGTACGAGGAAGCTACAAGAAGGCTCATTTCCTATCTTAGAGGAACACTACAAGAAGAACTAGAAAGACTTAGAATAGCGACTCATTGCGAACTTAGAAAGAAACACGAATTACCCTTCAACACTATGAGTTGGTCATTGCTCGAAAAGATCAATTCAGAAAGAGTCTTAAAACCATATCATTTGGTCTTAATATCACACCAACCAGTCTTAAAACCACACTAGAAAACAAGATATGAGAGAGAAAGTAGATCTAAAAAGACACCAGCCAGTATTAAAACCACAACAAAGTCTATTAAAACCACAACAGTGGATCCATCAGAATACATTGCTCGAAAATATTCAATATTCAGCCTCCTTTTTCTCATCAACCATGTAATCAAAATACATTGCTCGAAAATATTAATATTCAAAACTATTCCGGTTACATTTACAATTAAACAAATAGGTGAAAAATCGAATCTAAATACTATGAGTTGAATTGCTCGAAAATATTAATATTCAGAAAGATTCGTGAAACTATATCATTCGGTCTTAAAACCACACGAACCAGTCTTAAACCACACTATAAAACGACAGACGAGAGAGAAAGTAGATCTGAAGAGATAGAAAGTAGATTTGAAGAGAGAGAAAGTAGATCTGACTTAGGCGGCGGTGGCATGGAGAGGCGGAGGTGGTGGTGGTGGGAGGTGTCGTGGTGGTGGTTGTGTAGTGATGGTGGAGGCTGTGTGGCGTTGGAGGTGTGGTGGTGGTGGTGGTGGTGGCGGGGATGTGTGGTGGTGGTGGTGGCGGGGATGTGGTGGTGGTGGTGGCGGCTGTGTGGCGTGGAGGTGTGGTGGTGGTGGCGGGGATGTGTGGTGGTGGTGGTGGTGGCGGGGATGTGTGGTGGTGGTGGTGGAAGGAGGAGGAGAGTTTTTAGAGAGAGAAATAAATGATTGTAGAGAGAGAAAGATGATTGTGAAATGAGTTTGATTTAGGATTTTTGTCTATTTATACTAAAATTAGCTGACCGATTTTTGTTGGTCTGACCGAAATTTTTATTTATTACTATATAGGAAAGTCTAGCCTCTCTATATACTTACACAAAAATACTCTTAGAAATACACACAAATGATCAACCAACGAAACCGTACACAAACAAAATGCGCTACACCATCACCAACACTAACCAAGGGACTACAAGGAACGAACTAATATTGGTGACCCCTCCAAAGCACCAAAGAGCTTGCCCAAGAAAAGACCAAGCCAACAACTCTTCAAACATCAAACAGGGATCAATAACTCAATGCAATCCATCGTCAACCTCCTAAATCTTTTGTCCTTTTGAACAAATGGCAAGTAATTTAAAAATATGATCATGAATCACACCTGAGTCATTAACTAATTTCTAATGTTCAAAAGACCATCCACAATAGACAAATTTAAGAGTTTGATACAATTATTATTTCATTTAATTTCCCCATTACCCCCTCTTACATGAATTTTTTATGTTTGTTATATTTATTTTTTAGTAATATTTAATAAAAAAGATTAAAAAAGTAATAGTGAAATTCACAACTAAGCTTTGTACAGCAAGCGGATTAAAAAAAAAAAACCCTAATGGGAGAGAGGAGAGAGGAGAGAGAAACTTACCCTAATTCAAATTCCGGGCAGCTTCAGGCGTTAGAGGATCGGGATGAAGGCTGGCAGTCGGTTACGCGTCGTCGGACACGTGGAAACGGTAAGGTTAGTTCATTGGCTAGCGATTTTTTTACAACGGCGAGGAAAGGAGAGGTTTCGACTGGGTGGTTTTCGATTTACATCTGGAATTTTCCGGTGAACGTCAAAGCCGCTGAAATTGCAGTGGCATTGCGCTCTTGTGGGACGATTAAGGAGGTGTATTTGTCTTCCAAATTGAACAAAGATCATAAGCGTTTTGCGTTTGTGCGTTGCGGGGTTGGTTGATCGGGAGGAGGTGCTGGCTGCTGTTAGGGCGAGTTGGATCAGACAATACAAGGTGTTGGCGACTCCAGCTAGGTTTTCAGATAAAAATGATAAGCCGGGTCAGGCTGTGCCAAGGAACGCTCCTACTGTTCGTCGGGGTGGGGCAGTTCGGCCGGCTTGGAGGCGTAAGGAGTCGACGTTCGCCGCTGTTGTGCATGGGAATGATAATGTAGGCCCTGCAGTACGTCCAGGGGTTCAGGTGACTACAACGCGGGAATCTCCGGTTGTTGTTTCATCTGTGGTTGATGTGGAGGCAGACGATGGGTTGCTGGAGTGTGCTTTGCGGTGTATTATTTGTCGTATTGAGTTCTCGGTTCGGCTTTGGATGGTGGATGCGTGGTTGAAGTCTAAGGGTTTTGGGAGTTTACATTTGTCTCGGTTGTCGGTTGATTGGATAGTTGTTGAGTTACCAGATTCTGCTGCGAGGGATGCGATTAAGGCTTTTTTATCTTCTTTGTCTGTGAAAGGTGTGATAGAGGTACGTGATTGGTCGCCCGATTGTACGAACTTGAAAAGGTTGGTATGGGTACATGTTTTCGGGGTCCCACTTTCTGCATGGGAGGAACAAACATTTGAGCGGATGGGGAGGAAGGTTGGGAGGATTGCTGAGGAGACGTTGTCACGGTTGGATTTGATCTTTGGTCGTGTTTGTGTTGAGACCGATGTGTTTGAGCGAATCCAGCGTCGGGTGATGTTGGCCTTAGGTTCAAAGGTTTATCCGGTACAAGTAGTTGAGGAGGGCTCTATAGCATTTTTGGATGTTTTGGAGCAGGGGTCACAACCACGGAGAAGTTATTCAAGTTCGTCTGTGGCTTCGGACGGGGATTCTGGTTATGTGTCCGAGGGCGGTCAGGGGGACGGGGTGGAGGAGTTGAACGTTGATGGGGCGGGGACTGAGCATGAGCGTATTGTTGAGGACTTAGTTGGTTCTGCAGTAGACGAGGGAGGTGACGAGTCAAACGTTTTTTAGCTCATGCCTCTTATAGAAAAATCGGGAGCGGAGGCGGTGGCGCGTAAGAGAAGTGAGGGGGTGCTTTCTAAGAAGTCGAGGCGGTGTTGGCGAATCGTTGGGAGGTCAGTGACATCGGCCTTGTGGCGGTGGAAGGAGAGGGCGTCAGAGCGGCTATTCCAGGGGCCGACGGGGATTTGGAGAGTACGTTACGTGAACATGGTGGAGAGGAGCTTCTTGTTGCAGTTGATTCTGTGAATGTGGTTGCTGTTGTGGAGTCTGTTACGGCGGTAGGGGAGGTGGAGGTTGGCACGGAGCCCGGTGATCAGGCGAGTGTTGAGGTGGCTACTGTTCGAGTGGATTCTGAGGGGGAGGCGGCTACTGTTGTCAGTTGTGACGTGGAGGCTCATAAGGTGTGGTCTGTAGCTGAAGACTTAGAGTTTCTTGACCGGGAATCAAAGATCGAGGCTTTGCGGACTTTTACATGTCTGAGGTTTGGGAGGGTGTGCAAGTTTGTATCTCGAATGTCTATGGTCCTAGCTCGGTGTTAGGTAGGGCTGATTTGTGGAGACGGTTGAAGGAGAGGGTGGAGGCGATAGCTCTGGACAAGTGGTGTATTTGCGGTGATTTCAATGCGGTGCGGGAGCCACAGGAGCGCAGTGGTGCCGTTTCTTCGTCTGATTTGACGGCTGACATGTGCTATTTTATGAGTTCATCGAGGCTCTTGAGTTAGTGGATCTCCCATTGAATCGGCGTCGGTTTATTTGGTATGGAAAGAATGGTTCTTGTTGTAGTCGGTTGGATAGATTCCTTCTTTCGAAAGGGTGGGTAGAGAAGTGGAATGATTTGTCACAGTTCGGTTTACGTAGGAGGGTGTCGGTGATAGTGTATATGTTCTAGAGACAGTCTTTATTAAGGGCATACAACCCTTATTAAGGACATATATGTACCATTACACAGGTCAACGTAATATAATATATGTTTGTTTGTTTAACTATTGAGTATCGCTTTCATATTTATATTACACCAGGCATACAACATGTCATATCTCTATTCCTGTCTGTATTGATATTAAACATGTCCTCTCGGATAGATGACCGATCACACAGATAGTGGGAGCTATGTGAGTTATCATCTATCCCAAACTCTTCCTAGTCGAGGTTCATCTCGGATGTGGGGGTCTGAATGAACCAGGTGAGACTAGTATGCGTGGAGGTTATACTTGTTAGAGAAAGTGTGAGCCGATCCCACGGCCACGGAACGGATTGTTGGACAATCAAGAAACGTCCCATAACTCCGCATAGTTGTTCGAAGGGTGATTACCAAATAATGGAAGTACCCACAGGAAACTCCCATCGATGTATACTCTACACTGAAGTGTCTATGGGAACCGGAAAGTTGTCGAAGTGATGTCAGTCGTCCTTTGGACTTACAGGACTTTATCATCACATTTGTTGCCCCATATCCTTGGTGGACCCGTCGATGTCAGCTCTGAATAAGCAGTTGACCCAAGACACGATCCAAGATTATGGCTACATACAAATGGGGATGATAAGTGATTCTGTGAAGGATTCATCTCTCATGTGTAGCACAGGAGAGCACTGCTCATAGTCGTTCATAGTTGTGATTGGTCAAACCGCTGGCCAGCGTATCAATATTATTATGATAGTCATAATAGATATTGGATTCACCAAGCAACTCACTGAAGACGCACGTGGATGTATTATTGGGATAGACACTTCATCGATCCTAGATGCATTCGAGTCAGTCAGATGAAGGGACGTTACCATCGCCGCGTTGAGTGCAACAGACTTCACAACGAAAGGGTTTTCTTTGAGAAACCTCTCAAACGTCCTCATGTATTAATATTGCAAATGGAACCGTCTAGGAATTTCATGTTGCCTAGTGTAGCACTTGCTTAATACAATGAGACCCTATGGGTCACACTATGTGGTGATTCAGCTTATCCGAATATCCTTGAAGATGGAATCGCAATTAATTTAGAATTAATTGTGATTGATGAATTATAATTGATTTGGAATTAATTATAATTATTTGTGGCTCAATTAATAATTTGGAATTATTAATTGAATTGACCGATTAATTGTATTTTATGTAAATACAATTAAAGATTATATTTTAGAAATATAATAGAGGTTTGATTTGAAAGGATATGTTAATTTAGAATTAAAATATGCACATGGGCAAAATCTACTTGGAGTTTGAATTGCCTTAGAATTATAAGTGGGTCCCGAAATCGGGACCCACCTAATCCCCTTGTATAGCCGCGCGACCAGTAATAGTATGGGGAGGAGTTCGACTCCTTCCCATATTAGAAGTCAAGGGATAAGTCAGATTTTCCTGATTGAGTTTTAATTTGATTGGGAATGAATCTAGACTTAAATTGGTTTCCTTGTGCACTAAGAATTAGATTAGTTTAGTTTAGGGTCCCTTCGTAATTGGTGGAGGGTCCTCCCTTGCCTTCTTTCCTATTCCTTTATGAAGTCTAATTGATTCTTCTTTAGGCTTCTATTGACTACTATATATAGTAGACTATTAGAGAGCTTTTGACATGGTTGATTGCAGATCATTCTGATTAACCGAATTCTTAGAGAATTATTCTACCAGTTTTCTTAGAGAAAATAAAAGCTCTCCTCCCCTACACCTCTAACCGCGCGCGCCACCTTCCAACCGGAGGAAAATTGCCGCCCCATCTTCTTGGCCACATAAAGAATATCCTAGCATTCTTTCCGATAAGCTGTTCATCCGTGGATACCAAGGTTGAGGTTCAAAGAGCTGGAAACTAACTTTTATTGTCTTGCAAATAATCAAAGTATTGCAGATATCTTCGACTTCGACGAAGAAGAAGATTCACCGGACTATTACGAAGACTTCATCGATTGGCATATCGATTCAATACCTATTCTTGCTTTTGGAGTATTGTAAGTCTTATGATTAATGTGTTTATTATATACGTTATATACATGATCAATTAACCTGCATGTTAAGAAAATTTTGAAATTCCGCTGCGTACCTGATGAATGTGTATTTTACACTTTCATTTGAGTCTTTTTCACCTATTTTAGCTATCCTCTATGTTAATTTAGCTATATTTTAGTGCATTTTATTAGAATAGTGTCACGTTTCCCTTTAGATTTTATTTTACAGATATTGGTTGAAAAACGAGGATTTCCGGGCAATTATATTGAAGTTGACAAAGAATTGGTGTTCCAGAAGCCTATTTGGAGTATCTGAAGGTTTCCGGATAGGATTTGGAGTCTAGGGGTCGAATCTGGAGGTTAGAAGGCCACTAGAAGTCAGAAACCGAGTCCGAAAAGGGGAAGAAATATAAAAACGCGTCGAATACGCAGAATTCCGCGAATTTTTCTCCCGGGCGAATCGCCCGGGACGTGGGGCGAATCGCCCCACACCGGGCGAATCGCCCGGTGTGTGGGGCCCTTCGCCCCATACAAATTCGAAGCCTATATATATTTGCTCAGTTTTTCTCCGAAATTCATACTTTTCCATACCTATTCTCTCACCTCTCTCTGTAGTTTTAGGTAGGAACTTCCCAGAGCCTGTTCTGGTGGTTCGTAGCTTAGGAGATACTTTTTCATAGCAGATTGGAGCTTGTAAGATCGCGATTCTTCGGAGACTGACAACCTTCGGTAACATTGTATCTTACGGTTTATTCTACTTATTTTTATATATCTTTCAACATGTTTTCTTCTATGATTTCTGTTGATTGCATGACAACTATGAGTAGCTAAACTTATCGTTGGTGGTAGTATGTGAATTCTTAGCGAAGGGTTGATAATCATGCTAATGGCTATATCGCGCATTATACTCCGTGTTATTGCCTTATTTCGTTGATCAGGCTCAGCCTATATTTTCGTATGTTGATTAATTATTATGCACAACTGGACCCTCGTCGACCTATGCACACCTATCTTCGTAGTGTTGAATAATTACGGAACACAATTGGACAATAGTGTTGACCTGTCAATATCTTTATCTTCGTAGTGTTTAATAATTACAACAGGACAATTGATTGATCAAAGATCTCCATGCAAGACCGAGGAATTTACGCATGATTATTAACCCGTTATGCTTTGAAGGACCATACTATCACCAATCTCCATTATCTGTTAGAAAAACCTTTGCTATATCGTCTGCTGTTTTATATTCTTTAATTAAATTAGATAAAGCTAGTTATAGTCCTTAGAGAACGACACTCGGGGTCATTCTACTGCTACACTACGGTTTTCGTTGTAGTCGTGAATTGCCTTTGGCTAAATAACAAATATATTTGCTTGAATCCGGACCCGACAAATCTCGGTTCATCAAATTGGCGCCGTTGCCGGGGACTATACTCCTTTTTTCTGTTTAATTTGTTTATATTTTCAGCATTCAATTCCTAATTCTAGTAGTTTTTGTTTTCCTTTTTAATCTCTCTCTGATACTGCTTTCCTAGTCTGATACAGATAATGTATGCCGCATACACGATCTAGAGGAACACCGCTTGCTGATTCAATTGCTGAGATCGACAGAGTCTACCACCAAAGAAGGCGACTACTTCAAAGGCGTGCACTAGAGGAAATAGAGGATACCGATTTCTCTGAATCTCTACACAGTCTTTTCAAGGAAATCGACGTAATGGCAGAAGCTAGACCACTGAAAGCATGGGTTCAACCCACTAAGGATCGTATGAGGGAACCGGCGATTGTTCTTTCGTCTGCAACTCGAGATCTGGAAATCAAGAACCACGCATTCCAACAACTTCCGAGGTTCTATGGCTTAGCAAGGGAAGGTGTGATGGGGTACTTGCACGATATCGATGATTTCGTCAACCAACTCCCACGACCCGGAGCTGAAATAACAACGGATGAGTTACGGATGAAGTTTTCTGCTATGGGGCTTGGCGACAGAGCCAAGTCATGGTTGAGTTCTCTACCAGCAGGCTCGCTGGACACTTGGGAGAAGGTTTTTTCATCTTTCATGGAAAAATACTTCCCTCACACCTTGACTACCGCGCTTAAGGCGCAAATCACCAGATTCAAGCAGAACTATGATGAGACCATCTACACCGCGTTTGAGAGGTTCCAAGATCTCACGAACAAGTGCCCTCACCATGGTTTTGAACTTTCTGACCTAGTCCAACACTTCTACAATGGACTAACCTTCGAGAACCAACAAGTGGTGGATTTCCAATGCCGCGGCAATATTTGGGAGGAAACCGCAGAAGCCGTCTGGGCAGTTTTCGAAAGGCTCGCTAAGGGTTCGCAGTTCAAGGACCCAAGGGCGATGGTTAGGAGACGTGGACCTGAAGCTCCACCGACTCAAGAAGCCCCTATGTATAGGGGGAATGGGGATAAATTCGAGTGCTTTACCAACGAATTGAAGCAAGTCCTCAAGAGCGCCACTGGAACAACTATTTCAAACGAAGTTTGCCGAATATGCAAGAACTATGGGCATGGGGCCCATATGTGTAGATCGGAGCTTGCGTATGATGATGGCAATTGGGCTCGAGGAGGCGAAGAGGAACCCTTTGCTACGGAGTTTGGTACTCAAGAAGCTAGCTACGGACAAGACAGTAGGAATCCTCGAGGTGGATTTTGGAGAAGAGGGTTCCGAAATAATCAAGGATATGCACTGGCTAACCAAACTTATGGCCCTAACCAAGACCGAAGTAGGCTAAACTATGGTAATGATCACTGCGAAAACCCCGCTCCGAAAGAGCCACCGAAGTCGAAGTCGGCTCAACTGATGGAGAACTTGCAAAAGATGGTTGATCACACCCAAAGCTTTCTCAAACGTTATGAAGAAGATTCTGAGAAGACTAGGACAAGACTTGATAGGTTGGAAGAGAGCACAAGGCTTGCCCATCAAAAGATGCAAGAATTGATCGACCGAGGAGCAAGTAGGGAACAAGGCAAACTGCCTAGCAACACTGAGAAATCGATGTCCATTACCTTGGTGGGTGATCTACCTGTTGAAATCACCATTAAGAAGGTTGCTAAGTGCGAGAATTGCAAGGGGGAAATGCCCCCACAGGCCGAGGAAGAAGAGAAGGACCTTGGTGCTGACAAGAGTGAAGAGAAGCAAGAGGATCCCGAGCCACTCCCTCAAAGTTTCGATGTTAAGATCGGGATTGGGGAACTTGAAGATGTCCGTGCTACACTAGACACGGGATCCTACTCTAATGTGCTCCCTTTGAATGTGTTCGAGAAGTGTAACCTTGGAAAACTATTTGTGCATAAGGCTATTGTGCAACTGGCGGATGGATCCTTTGTAAAACCCGAAGGCGTTGTGAAGAATGTATTGGTCAAAATTGGTGAAGCTTCTGTATACACCGATTTTGTAGTTATGCCGGCGTCTACACCTGGGACGGGGGATGTCATTCTCTTGGGGCGAACATTCTTGACTAGGCTACGCTCCGTAATGGATATCTATCAAAGGACTTGCACTATTGAAGTGGATGGCAAGCAACATGTGTTGCAAGCCATATCTGATCCACCTGATCCAACTGATACTTCTCACACTATTGACTACAGTGGTCTTAATGTCTATGTTCATTCTTATTCACAGGTTCGAGGCATGGGAAGGAGATCCGTGAAGGGGAAGTCTAGTACGCTCAAGAAGAAAAGCTAGGCGAGGACAGGAGTCGAGTCAAAGACTTTAAACAATGGCGCTATCCGGGAGGCAACCCGGGGTTTTTATCGCTTTCTTTACCGGTTTATTGCATGCATTCATACTTGAACAATTTGCTTTTTATATGTGAATTGGTTCGTCTCTGTGTCGTTTGTGCTTATGTTATGTTTGAGTGAGATTTTTCGAGTGATTTTTTGAAAAATGATTTTCGAGGACTAAAAACCGCATTTTATTTCGAAACGATCGTCTCCCCACCTCAGGAGGTGGGGGGCGAATCGCCCCACGCTCCAGAATGCGCGCGCGCGCTCTGCACGTGCGAATCGCCCCGCACGAGGCGATTTGCCCTAGGCATGGGGCGAATCGCCCCACGTTCTGCAGATTAAAAAAACGGGGTTCTCCCCCATTTTTCCTCATTTCACTTCATCTTCTTCCCTTAAACTCAAAAAATCCTCCATTTTCACAAAACCTTCAAACCTTCATAACTTCTTCATCTTTCCATCAATTTGTGTGTTCTTTAGCTTCAATCGAAGCCCATTACGTGCTCTTTCTTTTCATCCGAACAAATTTCTTCCTAGTTCATTCAATCTCCGGATTTGAGGTAATCTCACATGAACCCTAATTTTTCAAATTTGGGGTTTTTTTGATTTATGCTTCAATTAAGCTTGTATGATGTATGGGTTGATGGTTTATGTGTTTAGAAACGTTATTCATTATCAATTGCATGTTCAATTAGGCTTGGTTTGTTGATTTGAGATTTTTGCTATTAGATGATATATCTTGTTAGGAAATGAATCTCTTGCTTTCATTCCATGCTTAAACATGTGTTTGTTGATATGATAATGATGGATGTAATGGTAGAATGCATGATTGATGAAGTTGAGGATTTATGTTAGATTTTTGATTATTATGGTATGGATTGAACCTTGTGATTCAAGACATTTGTTGTTTGGCAAGAGCATAATGTGATATGTTATGTAGTAGTTACATTGGTATGTTGCATGATGAAGAAGCTAGGCTAGACATAAAAGGTTTGGGGAGCTCGATTGTTGACTTTATCACTTGTGTGTTTCATTCTTACATTAGCATATGCATAAGTCAGTTTTGTGTCATACGAGGTACTAACTGTTGTTTGTAGGAACCATGCCAAGGGAGAGGAGCATTCCCGTATGATTACTATGAAGTATTGGAGGGGGATCGATTACAACCATGTCAAGAAGAGTGACCTCACTAGATGTGCGTTCCAGCCACGGGATCTTGCAACAACGTCGCGGATTATCCAAGACGAGGAGCTAGAGTACACCTGGAGTAAGGACTCCTATGCCTATTCATGCACCACCGAAGGGACAGAAACCATTATTACGTCAGCAATCCATCACAAGGACTGCAAAGTTCGAGTGAACTGGAAGGCACCGGGACAATCTAGCCGCAACGGATTCAATCTCGAGTTCGTAGTTGCTAGAAGGTTCCGAAGCGCTAGCTTGGTTCCAAAACATAATGACGTGGGTGCCCAACCCCTCGCTGGGGTGCCCCTTGACTGACTCTAAAGGGAGCATCATATAGACATCGGTCGGATCAACCGTAGATAATGTGGTCGACATTGGAAAAGATGGTAGAAGACTTCTGTGTATCCGAGCAGCTTACTGTAACCACCTCGGGGTGTAAAACGCTGGAGGGGGAGGTGCTGATACCACTGCTCTTTCCCCTTCAACAATTCACATCCTATTGGAGGGCTACAGGATGGAGGATTCCATAACAGCGGCGGCTAATCTTGAGGATTCTACTCGACACTGCAACTCTACTAGTGAGGATGTGCGTGACAGTAGTGACAATGAAGGCCATACGGGCAATGATGATACTAATGGAGGAGTTGTTCCTATCCGTCCTGTAATTGAAACTACCACGCCTACCAGAAGACCTGATGACACCCTATAAGGCTCCCAGAGCAGTCCCAATAACTCACAAGCAGCATACTCAGCCGACCGAGGCCAAACCATGGGGTAACATCTAGTATCACATCTTATTTCCTCATTTTCTTACTGCTATGGACTAGCGTAAATTTCATGAGGGGGGATGGGATTTAAGTGACCTATTGTTCTTAGTTTGGAGCTTGGTATTGGTAGGATGAGTATAGTACCTTGCATGTTTTATCCGTTTGCATTTGCATTAGCACGTTTACTGCTTTCGTAGATTTTTCAGGTTGCATTAACTACATTCATCCTAGGATAGTCTTGCATGTTTTATATGGAGTTTATTACCGAATTTTTTGAACTTTTTTATTAGGTAGATCAACTAACTATGCCATTAATCGTATGCTTCATCTCTATGAAATTTTTTGAGGTTTTTCTCGCTTAGCTTGTCACATTTATGTATTGCACTTAGTTAAGCTTGGTAGTCTCGACATCACTTAGTGGTGTTTTCTCTACTGCGGTTCACGAAGGCCTTTATAATAGGATGATGCATGTTAGGGTCTTATGGTTGTTTTACCGAGTAATTATGTACCTAAGAGGCAACAAGACTTCACCATGCTTTGAGATTGCTAAATGCCTAGGAAGGAGGTAGTGTGAGGATGTGTGATCCTTTGTTTATAACCTATTCTTCCGAATAGGTTTGGGGAGGGGGTTACACCATCATTAGACTTGTTTTTCGTTTTTCATTTTCGTATCGTGAGTTTATTTTTCCTTTTCCGTAAATTTTGTACTCCAACCTATTCTTTCGAATAGGTTTGGGGAAGTCGTGTGAGTCATTTTCTCTCTTTTTGTTATGCTACTGCTGGCTATAAAAAAATCGAAAAAAAGAAGAAAGAAAAACTCCAGGAAAAAAAGAAGAAAAAAGAAAAAAAATAAACTGGATAGAAAAAAAAGGAACAAAAAGAAAAGGCCCAAAAGAAAGCAAAAGAAGGGTCCAAAAAAAGAAAGCCAAACTGCTGGATAGAAACAAAAGGAACAAAAAGAAAAGGCCCAAAAGAAAGCAAAAGAAGGGTCCAAAAAAAGAAAGCCAAACAGCAGTTTAGCAAAGTGTTGTGTCTCATTTTCCAATTCTTGTAATGTTCGTAATCGTGTTGTGAATTTTCTATTTTTTGTCTTTTGTTTTTGAGTGTCATTTGTTCTAGACCACCCTCGTCCTGCCATTCAGGAAGTGGTGAATAGCTTAAGACTTTGCTTGAGAGATGGGTAGAATAGGGGAGTGTTATCTTTTATAGAGAACCCTCCTTCGTTTGATGAGAGTCAGTACTGGTTCGACCTCTTTGAGGGAAAGTCTTAAACTTGGTGAACAACAGTAAGTCCTCAGTTTCATAGGCACCGGAGAACCATTCGTATCTTAGCATGCTTCATTACGTCGCCACTGACTAGGTCCAGGTAGAGAATGTTACGAGAGACTATAGTTCCTGAAGAGATGAATGTAGATACAACACAATAATTTGTGCAACATGAGCTTGCTGAGAGTCAGCAGGTAAATCATGTTTCAGTTTTAGACTCTAAAGCTACATCATGTTACTAACAATGCTCTTTATCAGGCTCATATGGAGATAGAACAATTAGCTCCTACTGCTGAAACTCCTCAAGTCAGCTCTGAAGCTCTCTATGCAAGCTTCAAGAAGCATACTTTGACCAAAGTCGTGAAATCCTTCACCTCATGGCAAAGATACAAGTCTATGGACTTTGCTGACCTGATTTCTCACTTAGCAAATGAGAAAAAGAAAACTTCATTGTTAAATCTAGAAAACTCCGTCCACTCAATAATGCCCTTTGAGCATTATACATTCTCTCAGCAAATGGACAGTGAGCTAATAACTACTGTAAGAGAAACATTGAAAGAAAAGTTCAAACAAGCTCCTCCACATGAACAAGCTGAGATGCTGAAAAACAAGTTCGTGCCTGCAATTGTTGATCCGCACGTTCTTACGGAGGATGCAGAAGTAACCAGGCCTCCAATGTACAAACACATCCCCTTAGTCATTTTAACTGATGATGAGGGTGATGATGAAGAAACAACTGAGGAAGAAGATGAGGATTTCAATGGAGATCATGATTTAGACTCTCAGAAAGGAGACAAGAACAAAAAGGATGATGGTGATGATTCCCAAGGTCCTACTCCCGGTGCTGGTGGAGTACAAAATCCCGTTGTTGATCAACCTGATCAAGCACATGTTGAAATGCATGTTGTTGAGCAACCACCTCCCAGCAACCCACAACAAGAGTCTACTCCTGCTGCTACTACAAATCCAACAACTGAACAAGTTGCTGAGACTGATGAAGAGAAATCCAGAAAGCTGGCTAAAATTGCCAAAGGAAAGACAAAGCTTTCTGATGCCGAGACAGTTGCTCTCGATGCGAAGGTAACTGAATCAGACCTTGAAGATGAAGAAAGTGATGAAGACTTGCAAAGAGCCATAGCAAATAGTAAACAGATACATGTTGCTGAAACACAACATCTGTCTATTGCTCAGTCTTCAGGAGTGAAAAGTCCGGAAGATTCCTCCCTTCCACCCGCTAATGCTGGTGAAACTCCAGTTACTGAAAACATTGAGTCTCAAGAGTTGCCTTCAACAACCACTGATGAACGCGGATTTGTCGGTTCCGGATTCAGCAAATAATATGTGTATTTAGCCAAAGGCAATCCACAACTACAACGAAAACCATAGTGTAGCAGTAGAATGACTCGAGTGTCGTTCTCTCAGGACTATAACTAGCTTTATCTATTTAACAAGAGAATATAAAATAGCAGACAGATAGCAAAAGGGGATTCTAGCAGATAATGGAGATTGGTGATAGTATGATCCTTCTTAGCATAACGGGTCGATAATCATGCATAAATTCCTCGGTCTTGCATAGAGATCTTTGAATCAATCTAGTGTCCTGTTGCAATTATTAAGCACTACGAAGATAGCTGGTCTGACAAGTCAATCACTATTGTCCTAATGTGTTCCGTAATTATTCAACACTACGAAGATAAACTCGCGAATAGGTCGACGAGGGTCCAATTATGCATAATAATTAATACAACATACGAGAATTTAGGTTGTGCCTGATCAACGAAATAAAGCAATGACACGGAGTATAATGCGCGATACAACCATTAGCATGATTATCTTCCCTTCGCTAAGAATTCACATACTACCACCAACGATAAGTTTAGCTACTCATAATAGGCATGCAATCAACAGAAATCATAGAAGAAAACATGTTGAAAGAATATAATAAAATAAGTAGAATAAAACTGCAAGATACAAAGTTACCGAAGGTTGTCAATCTCTGGATGATTGCGATCCTACGAGCTCCAAACTGCTATGAAAAAGAGTCCCCTAAGCTACGGACCCCCAGAACAGGCTCTGGGAAGTCCCTACCTAAAACAATAGAGAGAGGTGAGAAAGTAGGTCTGGAAAGATATGATTTTCGGAGAAAACTGAGCAACTATATATAGGCTTCGAATTATTGTGGGGCGGTTCGCCCCACACACGCGGCGGTTCGCCCGGTGTGGGGCGGTTCGCCCCACCTCTGCGGCGGTTCGCCTCGGAGAAAAATTCGCGGAATTCTACGTTTTCGACGCCTTTTTGGATTTCTTCCCCTTTTCGGACTCGGTTTCTGTCTTCTAGTAGCTTTCTAACCTCCAGATTCGGCCCCTAGACTCCAAATCCTATCCGGAAACCTTCAGATACTCCAAATAGGCTTCTGGAACACCAATTCCTTTTCAACTTCAATATAATTCCCGGAAATCTTCGAATTTCAACCAAAACCTGTAAAATAAAATCTAAAGGGAAACGTGACACTATTCTAATAAAATGCACTAAAATATAGCTAAATTAACATAGAGGATAGCTAAAATAGGTGAAAAAGACTCGGATGAAAGTGTAGAATACACATTCATCAACCACTCAACCAGAAAGTAAAGTGGCTGAAAACCTTGGAGAAGAGGTTGGTAATCTTGACAAGGAAGATGATGCTGAAAGCTCATCTATCCTTTCTGATGATGATGAAGAGTCTGGAACTCTCAATGACAAGACTGGTGAAATCCAGCACTCAGATTCAAAAGATCACTCTGAGTCATCAGATTCAGAAGATTCCACAGAGATGCATGCAATCAAAAGCAAAGAAGATCAAGTTGCCACTGAAATCAAGGCTCATGAAGTTGCTCCCACACTCGTACCCTTTTCTAATGTGGACGAGTATACTCCTAAAATTAAGGCACTTATGGAAATTCATAATCAATGCATTGCTAAAGATGAGGAGCTTCTTGCTGAAAAGCCTTTGAACATTGAAAAGGTCCTAGCTATCTTGCTGAGACGTACTACTAGTCTCACACTTGCTCAGATAGACATTAGCTATCATCATAAAATCTATGAGCATGAAGCAAGGAATGCCATGAAGGTTGTTGTCAATGCCTTACACAAGGCTCAAAGGCTCAACAAGCTCTTGACCAAAAAGATGCTGAAACAAAAAGAGTTGTTGATGACATTAGAGGCATAAAAGAAGAGATGTCCCTTTACACCAAGGATCAACAAGCTATGGTTCTTAACTTCAACAACTTAAAGACTCTTGCTAAAAATTGCAATGAGTTCTTTTCCACTAATGTTTTTTAGGCCCAGCAATCCACGGCTAAGGGGGGAAGAAAGACAACAAAAGAAAGCAAAAAGGATCTGCCTCCCACTATTCCCACTCCCTTGCTGAAACTACAAGGACCTACTACAGAACCAATTGCTTAAATGCAAGGTTCAAGATCTCTGAAAAGAAAAGAACAAAAACTGAAAGAAGCTCAACAAAGATGAAAACTGCTGTTGATACTTCTGAAACATGTAGGGAAGATGTCATTACTTGCACAACTGACAAAGATGACAATGATGACACTCCTCCCTCAAAATATTTGAAGGTCAGGCCAATCTCTGCCAGAAATCAATCTGGCCAATCTAAACATTTCTCCTCTGATTCCAAGTCCTCAGTAAAGAAGGATGCTGGAAATTCAAGAGAAAGAAGAAGGAAAAGAAGAGAAGAAAAACATCAACTTGCTAATGCTGCTGTTGGCCTAGGTGTTCTGTACACCAAAACAAGCAACAAGGAAACCACTCAAAATGTGGTAAGACAACATAAAGGATTTTGGACCCTAAAGCTTGAAGACCTTCTAGCAAACAAACATTTTCCCACAGCCGTGCTAAAACAAATGGATACTTGGAACGTGCTGAAAGTTGGGAACAATGAAAGAGTAAGATCTCCTCTAAACAGCTTTGCTGAAAAAAAGTTGTGGTTGGATGTTAAAGTAAAGATTAGAGGAGTGGCTCTCAGAAAGAAATTGAATGAGTCTCCAGAGTACTTCAAACCTCTGGATGTTACAAAGTTTTATGACCCTACTCTTTAGAAATCAAGGAAGAAACTCCATCCAATCCCTTACAATTACATCTATCTAACTGTGGAAGATATAAATGAAGATCTCCGCTGGTTAAGAAAGATCTACAGAGGAAACATATATTCTGATCTACAGCTTGAGCATGCTAGTTGTTGGGGTCTATACCTTTGTACTGAATACTACAAGATTGAATGTCCCCATGACAACTACATCATGGCATGCAAACTCAACAGAGAAAAACAAATGCAAGTCAGAAAGCTTCTTGAAAATTATGAAGCTGACTGCTTTGAATTTTCACAAATTGCTAAAGCTAGAGTGAAAGAAATTCTCCAAAAATTTTCTAAGCCATGAACTTCAGATAGCTTAGATTATTTCTTGTGTTCTGAACGTTTATTGTTTAGTTATCTTTACTCTTTCTTGTAAACTTACATTGAAAGATAACTATCAGCAGTCAATTGCTTTTGTTTACTCTTTACTGTTTCTGATTATGCAATTTACTTATGCTTATTGTTTACTTACTTCAAAGTATTATTGCATTATTCTTCTGATTTATTCAACATCAGAACTTATAAAGAATTGTAATTAATTTAGCCATGGATTGCTAACATCAAAAAGGGGGAAATTTTTTAGGAAACTTGTAATTTTGATGACAAGTTAACCATGCTAAATTAAGTAAAGTCCAGTAACTAGTACTCTTAAGGTCCATAGGATTTCAGAATTTAAAGACATTGTAAAAGAGGAACGTTTGCTTAAAGATTTAGTGTAGGTACTGGTTAGGTTCTTAAGCTTGCTGATGATGTACTTTGTTTGCAAAAACAAACTATTGAAGACCTAGAACCGCTCAGAAAGTTGAACACCTGAAGAGTGAAGACTTAGAAGATTTCTGAGAAAGGTATCTACAAAGTGAGAAACTTAGCAACCAGTCAGTTTAAGTGAAAATCTATATGACAGAGTAGGTTCAACTTTCTGAACTGAGTATACTTGCTTACTGATAACGCATGTGACCTCCTTGTTGAATCACACTTGCATTCTGGTTCCAACGTTCACATTTGAAATTTAAAGAGCCTTAAATGCTAAAGCACGCGTTCTGAAGATCTAAAGACTTGAAGACAAAAGAAGACGCTGCTGAAATTGACCTTACAACAAGATAGTGACATCTCTTGGCTGAAGTCCTAGAATTCAAATTCAAACGGTCCCCTTGGGACACTATAAATAGAGGTTCTTAGGCTAAGTAGAAGAGTGTGTCAACAACGTGATCAAACTCTCACTTGTGCTTAAACACTCAAACCTTCTCTACTCTTAAACTGCCTATTGATCCGTTCCAAAACTTAAGCTTGACAAAGCTACTTGTGAAGAAGTAGATACTAAAGCTAAGAAATTAGTTAAGTGTTCTTTCCTCTAAATAAGAACAAGTCTTGACACCAAGAAACAACATACTTGCTTACTGCAAAGTATTATCAAGTTGAGTTTCTCAGATTACTTGTGTTAACTGAAAAGTTAATTTCAGTAATCTAATCCCAAACCCCTCTAACTGATAAAAACCACCTTTAAGGCGTGTTTGTTAGGGGGAACTAATCAGGCATAGTTTTGCTAATAAGTGTCCTATGTTTGGTGGAGAACAATGTTACAGTTCTCTAGTTAGGTTGGAAACAAAGTTGGTGTGCTTTGGTTTATGAGAATTCTAGTGTGTAGGTGTTGTAAGGAAACCCATAATCTGACATAAGGAATTCAGTCCTAGAAAGGACAAAGTGGATTAGTTGAGGGATTACGCCACCCTCAGATACTACTATAAAAGTGTTTGTGTAATTTACTTTACCGCAAGTTACTTTGTTGGGGTCTTCTAGGGTCAGGCAGGCTTCGCTCTGCCTGATATCAGGCAAACTGATCTAGATTTTGATCTAATGGTTCACAACACTTCGCCAAAAAATTTTTGACGATCGCCTTTCGCTTTATCCTCCGCCTTGTCGCCTTATTAATATTTTAATTAATAAATTATAATAAAAATATTAATATTTTATAAAATGTCATTTTTACCCTCCAAAAAATAAAAATTTTAATATTTTTTTTATAATTTCGATTTATTAATATTGTTTGGCCGATTTTTTATTATTTTTATTATATTAAATTATTTATTAATGAATTTGAAAATATTTAATTATAGTTACCAAAAATATTCAAATCTAGGATTTGAACCTGAGCCCTTTGGCTAAATAGCACAAGACTAAACCCCCAAGCTACCCATTACTTTGTTCATTAATCGCTATTACTTTATACAGTATCATAATAGAAAATTAATAGTCAACCTAGATTTATAATTAATTGAACACTCATTCACGTCTCTCTCTTGCTGCTGCTACCTCTCTCAGTCGACTTCTCATAAGAAAAAACAGTGACAGATCGCTCATTCCCGTCCATTTTCCCATTCGCATTCCCATATAATTGACATGTTCCAACTCATGAATTTGAGTGGACAAAGGAAGCTAAAAAGTGTTCATGGTCTTCCAAATACAAGATTATTCACGAATAGAAATTATTTAATTTCTTTAATTTAATATAAATGGGCGTAACCTGTTAAAATTGATATGCCAAAATTCAATTTAGTCCATAAAGGATCAGAAATATATCGGTTAAATATCTAAATTTAACCCGGGATTTGATCTGACAACATAATAATAAAGTTGACAACAAAATAACCGATTCAAATTATCCAAATTAATATTGACAAAAATTCATCAGATCAAAAATATATTTGAACTGAATAAATCGAATCAAATTTAACCCGAAATTTATTATGATAAAAAATAAATCGAATTAAATTTAATCCGAAATTATCCGATTGAATTTGAGTGGGATACAACCGTTCCTATTTAAATTTGGCTTGTATTCACCCAAACGAAAATAATCAAAATTGTGCATACAGATGACAAAAATGGCCAACAAATATTCACATATTTATTTTATATGTCTAAATTTAAAATCGATTTAATAGGTTATATTAGAGTTATTTTAAATGGGCTACATCTCTTTTAATTTTATTATCCGATTAGAATATT
Organism: Plantago ovata; assembly: GCA_028274465.1. Classification (NCBI taxonomy): domain Eukaryota; kingdom Viridiplantae; phylum Streptophyta; class Magnoliopsida; order Lamiales; family Plantaginaceae; genus Plantago; species Plantago ovata. The sequence continues at coordinate 99,976,958 of CM051456.1, read as the reverse complement.
ATTCACAATATTAATGAAATGTCTATTAATTTTAATTGTATATATAGGTGTAACCTTAATCCGACTACTCATCATAAATATATAGGTTACTAATCCAAGAGCCAATCCTACAAAATAAGAATAAAATTGACCAAAAGAGAAACTGATTCGAAATTTATTTTCACAGAAATTCATTCGATCCCAATTATACTTGACCATAATTCATTTCATCCGATAACCCAAATAAAATTTATTATGGAACTACACGAATTGAGTTTGAGTTGGATTCAATAAATTTCACTCTAACTCACCCAATAAATAATGATCAACATTAAAAACACAGATGACTAAAAGGCCAACATAACGCAAGTATGACCATAATATGAATCAAAATACATTTGTATGGATACAATATTGTTTTTTAATTGTTTTTATTTTCTTTAACTTTTTTGCAAATTTAATGCACGTGATGGATTATAAAGTTACAACTCCAATGTTGCATTTGTAATAAAAACAATTCATTTGTTCTGAAGCATAAAGAAGAGGATGTCCGTGGCTAAAACTTTCGCATAAGACTTCTTTTAAAGTACACGGTTGAAATGAGATGACTTGATGTGGAACATAAAATGCGCTTTTGAAGTGAATCCCAAGAAGTCTTCTTCTGAGCTTTCCTCTTCACATTCTAAATTACTCTGTAGTATATATATCGAAATACTTTATAAAATAATGTGACAGATAAATGATGTATAACATTGATATGTAGCAATCCTATCCGAATTGAATTAATCAAGAATAGCATGAAAATGTCAAAATATGGATAAAACATAAATTAATACTCCCCCCGTTATCACATAAGCTTCCTGATTTCACTATTTTCGGTCAACAACTTTCAGTTTTGACTTCTGATTACTCTTAAACTAGAATGATAAAGTATGTAACCAAATTATATTATGAAAATTTAGGTTCTATATTTTCATAATATAATTTCGTTAAATATTTTATTATTACATTTTAAAAGTAATTTGAAGTCAAAGTTGAAAGTTGTTGACAAAAAAAAGTCAAACTAGGAACTTATGAGAGAACGGAGGGAGTATTAATTTTATTTCCACGCCCTTGAGGAGTTATTCAACTGTCTAAATATGATTCAATATTAGAGTCCACACACGGTTCGACACACGATTGGTATCTCAACTCTCTTAAGTCGGTCCAAATAAAGCCAATTAACTCAACTCAAGACCACACACTCGATGGGTATCTCATATCTCTTAGCAAGTACGAATAAAGCCCACTCCGAACAAGTCCACAACAAATTCTAAAATACAAATTAAACAAAGCTCATCTCATAGACTCATGACTCCAACGTATCTTTCGGATGTTGAGGAAGGACATAAATGGATACTCAACTAGGGATGGCAGTTTGGGCTACCAGGCCCGAGCCCGGCCCGGTCATATGAAGCCCATGGGTCGGGCTTGGGCTTATAGCTAGGCCCATGGGCCCGGGCCCGGGCCTAACATCTTGACCCGTAGGCCAGGCCCGGCCCGTGATTATATTTTATATATATAAATATGTATATATAACTATATAATTTATAATATTTATAGACATGTATTATCAAAAGATGTTGTAGTTTATACATTTGTAATACTTTTCTATACTTATAAGATTTCCAAGTGATATACAATTATTTTATATAGTATATTCTTAGTATATTTATATAATTTATTAATTATTTTAATATTAACTAATTTCAATATGTCAAATAAGGAAGTTCATGATAAATTTCAAATGATAAAAGTGATATCAAAATATTTGATCTCAAGCAAAAACATATAAATTAAATAGATTCACCATTCTACTAATACTACATTACATAACTAAAAAAACAACATTTAGATTACTAAAATAATTGACCAAAAAAAAAAAAAAGGCCCGGCCCGGCCCGACCCATGACGGGCCTGGGCCTGGGCCTAATGTTCAGGCCCGCCCTGGGCCATGGGCCGGGCCTGGGCTTGGTGCTAGTCTTCCCGAGCCCGACCGAGCTTCTTAAAGCCCGGCCCGGCCCGGCCCATTGCCATCCCTATACTCAACAAACTAACAAATGATAACAATCACTAAGATACGAGATAATGGATAAGTGCATTAATCTTCTCGAATGAAACATTCACTATAAAATGAGTCAAACCTTCAGACTCATAGATACCAACTTACATTGTCTTAACTCTATCACAATTATAGAAGCAACTTAGTAGCCTCATATACGTAACAAGTCATGATATATGTTGTTTTATCCGTTCTTAGTGTCAATTAGTTTATTATGTAATATAAATGTAGAAAAAATCATAAATAATAAATCAACTAGACAACACGTTTACAAACTAGTCATTATGTGAGTCATATGGTAAGGATGGACATTGTTGAGGTTAGAATAATGAGTAATTCCGTTGGTCAATCAACCAGAGTAAAAAAAAACAATGAGAAATAATTTATTATAGTTTAAGATTAAGAATATAAAGTGAAATACAAATTCACAATTAAAATGTTAAATGTTTACATTATACAAAATACATTACTTAAATTTATAACATCATCAATTCAACCAAATTGGAACATTCTCCTATTGGTTAAGTAAGCTGACTTCCACTGTGGTGGCTTGGGTTCAAATCCCACATCCAACATTAAAATTACTATTTTTTTAATTAGATGCAAAGATGGGATATGAATCCGGGCCGGACCTTCCCGGTCCGTTTCTGACCGGCGGCATGTTCTCGGGCCCGGGACGGACCTTCCCGGTCCGTTTCTGACCGGCGGCAGTTTCTCGGGCCCAGCCCGAACCTTCATCAGCCCACCTGGCCCGAATAATAATAATAATAAATGTAAATATTTTTATTTTACTATATTTTTTAATAACTGTATTTATTATTCTAATTCAAGGTTATTTGAGTAAATTTATATTTAATTGAAAAAATAAATAAAAATAATTATTTTAACTTTTTGGCGAAGGGTTGGCGAAGGCGAATGACGTGGCGACTTTTGATTGGGTGCCTTTTTGCAGGCAAGGCGAAAGCCTGCCTGCCCGTAGAAAAGCCCTACTTTTGTTTACACTGTTTTATTTGCTTATTTGTTGAAACTGGTTTCTGTCAAAGCACTTATTGTAAAAGTCTTCCGCACTCTGAATTTTAAGTATCAACAAACTCATTACTGGAAAGTAATAAGTCTTTATTGAGAAAGTTAAGTATCATCAACCTCATTACTGAAAAGTAATAAGCACTTGCTGAGAAAGTTTTTAGACACAAAAAAGTTTTAAAGGCTATTCACCCCACCCCCTAGTCTTTACTTGTTGTCTAGAGGGACCAACATAAACTCTGTAAGCTTTGCTATGCAAGGAGTAACCAAGAAATATATTCATCTGCCTTTGGTTGAAATGTTCTTAGGTATTCTCTACCATTGTTAAGAACAAAGCACTTGCAACCAAACACTCTTAGATGTGTGATACTTGGAGGTCTTCCAATGAATAGATCATATGGAGTTCTATGATACTCCTTGTTGATCAAGCATCTATTCTGAGTGTAGCAAGCTGTATTGAACGCTTCAACCCAATAGAATTCACTTATTTTAGTGTCAGCAAGCATATCCTTGCAGTTTACTTAAGGGTTCTGTTCTTTCTTTCAGCAACTCCATTTTGCTGAGGGGTTCTTACTGAAGATAACTGATGTTGTATGCCTTTAGAAGTGCAATACTCAAGTTATGTACTGGTTCACAAACTCAGTATCATGGCCAGTTCGAATGATTTGTACCTTGTCATTTTCATGACTTCAAGCTTATTTAGCAAGTTAGGTATTTCATTCGTAGTTTCTGATTTGTGCTTGATGAATATAACCCAAGTAAATCTTGAGTAATCATCCGCAACAAGTTAGTCTTCTTGCCTGCCTAACTTGTTGCTGAAGATTCAAACAAGTCCATGTGCAATAATTGCAGTGGCTTTGTAGTTGACTGGACTGACTTGTTCTTTAAGGAGGACTTTGTTTTCTTTCCTTGCTGACAAGCTGAGCAAACTCCATCCTCTTATAAATAAGCTTGGGTAGTCCAACTACAAGTCATTTCTTAAACAGCTTATTCAGCGTCTTGAAATTCAGGTGACTTGTTCTTTTAAGCCAAAGCCATGCATTTTCAGCAAGGCCTCCTTGATCAGCAACTAGACATTTTTCTATGATTGTTGAGGACCAGTCCACATTGTATAGACTTCCATTTCTTCTAGCAATCAGAATTCTCTTTTTGGTCTCAAAGTCAATGAGTCTACATTCGTCACTCTTGATTTTTATGACATAGCCTTTGTCAGCAAACTGACTCATGCTAAGCAAGTTAAACTTAAGATTCTTGACGTGTAGAACTCCTTTGATTGTTATGCAACCAATCTTTACATCACCAAAACCTTTTGTAGGGGAAAGTTCTCCACCGGCAAACCTTATTGTTGGACCTTTAGACCACTGTCTATAGTGTTGGTCCCTTTAAACAACAAGAAAAGACTAGAGGGGGGGGGGGTGAATAGTCTGTTCAAACTTTCGTCATTTAAAACTTTCTCAGCAAGTGCTTATTACTTTTCAGTAATGAGATTGCTGATACTTAACTTTCTCAGCAAGCGTAAGTTACTTCACAGTAACTAGGTTTGCTGACACTTAAAATCAGAGAGCGGAAGTCTTTGATACAATAAGTGCTTTTTCAGTAAATGAAAGTTTCAGCAAGTGATGTGAGTGACTGTGTACAGATAAATATGATTTGCTGAAAACCAAGTACAGTAAGTAAATCACACAAACACTTTTATAGTGGTATCTGAGAGTGGCGTAATCTCTCAACTAATCCACTTTGTCCTTTCTAGGACTGAATTCACTAAGATAAGTTTGAGATTCCTTACAACACCTATCTAGAGCGATCCAAACAGAAACCAAAGCACACTTTGCTTCGTCTCCAACCTAATCTAGAGAACGTAACCTTGTTCTCCACCAAACTTGGTACTTTTAATCAGCAAAACTATGCTCGATTAAGTTCCCCCTGAATGTCACGCCTAAAAGGGTGTATTTTCAGTTAGAGAGGTTTGGGATGAGATAACTTAATTATAACTTATTCAGTTACAACAAGTAATCTAAGAAACAAAACTTTGAATACTTTGCAGTAAACAAGTTTGATTGTTTCTGGTGTCAAGACTTGTTCCTGTTCGAAAGAAAGAAAGAACACTTAACTAATTTCTTAGTCGTGTAAATTCTACTTCTTCACAAGTAGCTTTTTCAAGCTTTAAGTCTTGGAACGGATCGATGGCAGTAGGAGTATTGAAGGGTATGTGAGTTTAAGCACAAGTGAGAGTATGATCACGTTGTTGACACACTTCAACTCTTTGCCGGATGACCTCTATTTATAGTGAAATAAGGAGCCGTTTGAATTTCAAATTCTAAGGCTTTTGTTCCTTAAAATGTCACTATCTTGCTTTTGTACTTTCAGCAGCGTCCTTGTTTGTCTTCTAGTCTTCATGTCCTTCGCGTGCATGCTTTGCATTTAATGCTTATTTGAATAGAATTCAAACAGTAACATTGGAGCACAAATGCAAGTACTTTCAGCAAGAGGTCACATATGTTCCATCAGCAAGTGGTCAGTCTCAGTTTTAGCAAGCACAACCTACTCTGTCGTATAGATTTTCACTTATGCAAGCTGTTGCTGAAGTTTCCACTTTCTGAGCAACATGTGCCTTTGTAGATACTAGTCTTCAGAAATCTTCTAGTCTTCAGTCTTCGAAATCTTCAAGATTCTGAACGGTTCTAAATGCTTCAATAGTTTGTTTGTAAAAACAAAGTACATCATCAGCAAATGCTTCAATAGGTTGTATTTCTTTTCAGAAAACAAGATACATCATAAGCGATAAAACCAACCTATCTAGCACCTATTCTAAGTCTTCAGCAAACGTTCCTCTTTTACAATGTCCTTAAAATTCTAAATTCCTATGGACCTTAAGAGTACTAGTCACTGGACTTTCCTTAATTTAGCATGGTTAATTGCTCATCAAAATTACAAGTTTCCTAACAAATTTCCCCCTTTTTGATGTTAGCAATCCATGGCTAAATTAATTGTTACCCTTTTAGAGGTTTCTGATGTTGAATAAATCAGTTGATTAATGCAAGCATACTTGAATAATTAAACAGTAAGCATAAGTAAATTGCATAATCAATAACCAATAAGAGTCAAAAGCTTCATTACTGATAGTTATCTTTCAGAAGTTTACAAGAAAGAGCAGAGATAACTAAACAAAATCAGCAAATAAAAACTTTAACAATAATTATTACAGAGAGCTAAGCTCTTCCAGAGGATTTTCTCAAAATCTCTCTTACACTCTTCTCAGCAAGTGTAGTAAATTCAACACAGTCCTTTTCGTAGTTCTCAAGAAGCCTACGGATTTGTAGTTGAAGAATCCTTGCATTTTTGCAGGCAGTATGATGATGCTTTTCAGCATTCATTTCCATGTAATGAGTTACCCACAAATGCATGCCCCAATTGCTGGCATGGAGAAGCTGTGTATCTGAAATGCTTTTAGGATGAATCTTTCTTAGCCAGAGAAGATCTTCTTCTTGATCCTTAGCAGTGAGATAGAAGTACTCATAAGGAATCAATCCAAGTCTCTTCTTTGTTTTCTTGGTTACTGGGTCAGAGTAATAAGCAATGCCAACTGGTTTTATCAAATCTGGTTCTTGTTTAAAAGACTTACCAATTGCAGTTCTTCTTACTGAGACTTCAAGATTCAACCATCTCCCAGCAATGTTTCTTGGAAGGGACTCTTCCCTTTGTTTCCTTTTTACCTTGAGTTCAATCCATGTGAACATTTGGTTCAATATGGCTGTAGGAAAGAACTCATTCACCAGCAAGTCTTCCAGCTTTAAGATCCAGCAACAATGAATGTTTCTGATCACATTCTTAGTGGTTTCATCATTGCTGGTCTTTGTATACTCGATGCCGGAGCCAATAGCAATGCTGGCCAGCCTCTTTTCTTCCTGTCTTTGCCTTCTTCTTCTTGACTTTGCATTGTCTTGATCTCTTGCTGAAGATCTTGAGTCAGAAGTGAAATGCTTTGATTGGCCAGACGGAGTTAAGGCTGTAATTGGTCTAGCTCTTATGGCTTGAGCTATTGTCTGATTGTCATCATCATCATCATCTTCATTCAGATCTTGATGACTTTCAGTATGGCAAAAATCTTGAGTTTCAGCAGCAGTTTTTCTCTTTTTGGGACTTGCTGAATTTAACTCAGATTCTGCTTGCCTTTTAGAACTTTGCTCTCTTTCAGCAAGAGGTTCTATGGGCAGTGGCTCATCAACAGTAGGAGGGATTTGGTTTCTCTTTCTGGTACTTCTCTTTTCCCCCTTAGACATGGATTGCAACATCGGAGTGATGTGCAGAGAGTAGAACTCATTGCAGTTTTCAGCAAGAGTACTTAAGCTGTTGTATTTCATGATGATTTGTTACTGATCAGAAGTCATCTTTGACAACTCTTTTTGAATACTCACCATGTTCTCTTCATGTCTTTTCTCTGTTGCGGCCTTATCTTCCATGAAATTCTGAGCCTTTACTAGAGCGGTCTTTGCTAGCTTGAGTGCTTGACTTACACATTCTTCATAGCTCTTGTGATAAAGACTGATGTCTTTCTGAGCTATTGTAAGAGTAGTAGTGCATCTCAGCACTGTAGCCAATATTTTCCCAATGTCAAGCGGGCTCTCAGCAAGCAATGCCTCATCTCCTGCTTTGCAGGCATCATGGACTTTCTTCAGTACCAGAATTCTAGGAGTAAACTCCTCAACTCGTGGGAACGGCACTAGGTTTGGGGTCAAGGAATGAACTTTCAGTTCTGAAGCAAACTGATCATCTTTCATCAGCAATTCTCCTCTCAGATCATCGTCTATATCATTTATATAGTCAGGAGGAGGAATTTGAACCACTTTGGGATCTCTCTTGGATTGTTCATCCTCATTTGCTGATAAATCATCGTCATCCTCAGATTCATCAAGGTCAGCAACCTTGGAACCTAAGTCAGCAGCTTCATTTCCTTTTGGTTGAGTGGTTGCTGATGGCAACGCTTCAGACTCAACAACTGGAGTTTCACCAGTAGTTAGTTTTAATTGAGTAGTTGCTGAGGGCAACGTTTGAGACTCAATTACTAGAGTTTGGCCAGTAGTTAGTTTTAATTGAGTAGTTGCTGAGGGCAACGTTTGAGACTCAATTACTGGAGTTTCGCCAGTAGTAAGTGGAAGGGAGGGGACTTCCTGTGGTCTTACTCCAGAAGATTGACCAATTTCTAGATCATGCGCATGTCTTGCATGGATCATGAGACTGTTTTGTAGAGCACGTTGGTAATCTTCATCCAATTCATCTTCATCATCAACGTTTGCATCAGTGACCTTGGCATCAGAAAGTTGGCCCTTGCCATGTTTCAAGGCAGCTCGCTTTCTGGCATATTCTTCTTCAGTATCAGCACCTTGTACAGGTGCTTGATTTTCAGCATCAGCAGGAGCAGGCTGAGATTCATGCTGAGGTTGTGGTTGTTCAGCTTGCTGATTGTCTTGTGGTTCAGTTTCAGCAACCGTCATTATTAAACCACCAGCATCAGGACTTGGACCTTGATTGTCATCATCGTCATTTTCCTGTCCTTTGAATCTTTCCCTTCATCATCATTGGGATCAGTTGGAATGTTTTCATCTTCTTCCTCTTCATCATCATCAGTCAGAATTACTAGCTCGAGATGCTTGTATAAAGCAACACTCGTTACTTCCTCTTCCTCATTTATTTTGTGGGGATCAGCCACCACGGGTACAAATAAACCCTTGAGCATCACATCTTGTTCAGCTGGAGAGGCACTCTTGAATTTTGCCTTCATATTCTCTCTGATTTGAGCAATCAGAGTTGAGCTCATTAGCTGAGAATATGACATGTCTTCAGGAAGTATGGAGTGGACAAACGTCTCGAGCTTCAGCAGAGAAGATCTCTTTTTCTCGTTTGAAAGATGAAGATGGAGATCAGAAAAATCCATTCTTCTGTACCTTTGCCAGTTGCTGACAGACTTAGCAACTCTGGACAAAGTTGTTCTTTTGAAGTTCAAGTACAGTTCCTCAGAACTTACTTGTGGATCTTCAGTGATGTGCACCACTTTAGTGGTCTCCGTTAGAGCCTAAAAAAGAACAATATTTAGATCAGGATAGGTTTGGATAATTGCTTTAGAGTTCAAAGCTGAAACATGAATTACCTGCTGAGATTCAACAAGCTCATGTTGTACAATTTCCATTCCTTGAGGAGCTGGAGTAGCATCCTTCATTTGTTCATCCTGAAATAAATATGAGTTAGACACAAGTACTAAGTTGTCAAACTTAGTTTTATTACCAAAAACGTTAACTACCTGCTGAGCAGGGAGTGTTGATTCTGGTGCAGAGGCTTCAGCAACCATCTGACTTGCATCTTGAGAAGTCTGTAGAGATATCATAATATTAGCAAAAGAATAAGTTTCAGAAACTGAAGTTCTACTGATGGTTGAGTTATCTACCTGCTGAAGAAGGACAGGTTGTGGCTCAGTCCTTTCAGCATTAACAGTTTCTTCATTTTCTGGGACTGTTTCTTCAGTAGACTTCTTGGCTTGCTCTGTTTGAGAAAGCTGCGCGGTTTTAGCAATCTCCATTGTCTCTGAAATGACAAGTTGAGCAGAAGCATCTTGACCTTTAAGCTCACTGCTTGTCATGAAGACATCAATGGATTTGTTGGATGATTCTTCAATCTCCAACTCCATTTGTAGGCTTATAGCTTCCAGTACAAGCTGGACTTTGTCAATTGATGTCTTTGGTGAACTTGGGCCAGTATTCTCAGCATCACGAGATGCGTCGTTGAATAGTGCTTCTTGTGTTTCTTCAGCAACTTCTGGAACTTGAACCATTGCTGTCTCAGCAACTGGTTCTTCAGCAACCGTGGTTTCAGCAACTTGATGAGTTGCTTGTTCAGCAACCATCTTTTCAGCAGCATCAGCAAGTGTCGTAGTTCTCAGATCAGCAGCAATGTCACTTGCTGGTTCCAGAGTTTGATCATCTAGATTATCTACAATGTAGATATCTGGGACTTGGGCAGAAATTTCATTTCCACTGCCTTGTGGTCTGTTCTCAGTAGAAGGATCAACATTGAGTCGATCATTGAAGGCTTTCGCAAACACTTCAATGTTGCTGACATAGGCTTCAGTAACTACCTGGTCAACATCTACTGGAACTTGCGTTTCAGCCATTGTCTGGGAATTGTCTGAGAGGTCATGGACAATAGGTACTGACTTGCAAGCCAGTGTTTTCTTCCTTGTGTTACTTGTCCTTTTCCATTTGGGGACAGGATTTGCTGATGACGCTGCAGTCTGAGTGTCATCATCAGCTTTCCTCTTTTTCTTCTTTGATTTTTCGAGTTTCCCAGAGGCGTCAGTAGTTGCATTTTCAACAACGTGAGTAGTGGTGTCAGCATGATCACCATCTAGAGCAGTTTCATCTTTGTCACCACCATCTACAGCAGTTTCATCTCTAAGTCGCTGAGTGGTGACATCTGCAGCTGTTGTATACCTTTCTTGCTGACTTGTGCTGACAACATCTGCAGCTGTTGTCTTTTTAGATTTTTCAAGTTTTGTTAGGAAACTTGTAATTTTGATGAGCAATTAACCATGCTAAATTAAGAACAGTCCAGTAACTAGTACTCTTGAGGTCCATAGGATTTTAGAATTTTTAAAGGACATTGTAAAAGAGGAACGTTTGCTGATGACTTAGATAGGTGTTAGATAAGTTTTTATCCTTGTGGATGACGTACTTTAATTTCTGTGAAGAAATTAATTTATTGACACTTTAGCGTATTATGTATTTTATTTTCTGAAAAGAAAATATCTTATTGATGCTTAGCTTTGATGTAACTTATTTTATGAAAAGAAAATGACCTATTGAAGCATTTGCTGAAGATGTATTTTGTTTATTATAAACAAATTATTGAAGCAAATAAGAAACCGGTCAGAATCTTGAAGACTTTTGAAGATCTGAAGACTTGAAGACTTGAAGACTTGAAGATTGCTGAAGACTGGTAAGGCACGTGTTGCTCAGAAAGTGAAATTTTCAGCAACAGCATTGCATAAGTGAAAATCTGAAAGACAGAGTAGGTTGTGCTTGCTGAAACTGAGAACAAACACTTGCTGATAAACATATGTGACCTCTTGCTGAATGTACGTGATTTTGCGCTCCATTGTTACTGTTTGAATTCTATTCAAAGGTGCATTTAATGCAAAGCTTACACGCGAAGGACATAAAGACTAGAAGACAAACAAAGGTTGCTGCTGAAAGTACAAAAGCAAGATAGTGACATGTTAAGGAACAAAAGCCTTAGGATTTGAAATTCAAACGGCTCCTTACTTGCACTATAAATAGAGGTCATCCGGCAAAGAGTTGAAGTGTGTCAACAACGTGATCAAACTCTCACTTGTGCTTAAAATTCACAAACCTTCAAACACTCTTATTGCCATTGATCCATTCCAAGACTTAAAGCTTGAAAAAGCTACTTGTGAAGAAGTAGAACAAACTCGACTAAGAAATTAGTTAAGTGTTCTTTCTTTCGAACAAGAACAAGTCTTGACACCAGAAACAATCAAACTTGTTTACTGCTAAGTATTCCAAGTTGTGTTTCTTAGATTACTTGTTGTAACTGAAGAAGTTATAATTAAGTTATCTCACCCCAAAACTCTCTAACTGAAAATACACCCTTTCAGGCGTGATATTCAGGGGGAACTTAATCAAGCATAGCTTTGCTGATTAAAAGTACCAAGTTTGGTGGAGAACAAGGTTGAGTTCTCTAGTTTAGGTTGGAGACAAAGCAAGTGTGCTTTGGTTTCTGTTGAATCGCTTTAGATAGGAGATTGTAAGGAACCTCAATCATATCTTAGTGGATTCAGTCCTAGAAAGGACAAAGTGGATTAGTTGGGAGATTACGCCACTCTCAGATACCACTCTAAAAGCGTTTGTCTGATTTACTTACTGCATTTAGCTTTCAGCAAATTATATCTGTTTGTACACAGTCACTCACATCACTTGCTGAAACACTTTACTTGCTGAAAAAGCACTTATTGTTTCAAAGACTTCCGCTCTCTGATTTTAAGTATCAGCAAACCAAGCTACTGTAAAGTGACTTACGCTTGCTGAGAAAGTTAAGTATCAGCAACCTCATTACTGAAAAGTCTTTTCTTGTTGTTTAAAGGGACCAACAAGTTTCTTGCCAGCAATCTTAGGTACATTCTGCTTGTAGAAGGATCTTCCCACATTGCATACAGATTTCTTGATTTGCAATGGGTTTCTCAGCTGAATCCTGAAGTGTTCAAGGATATAACATATCTTTATTCCATACATAACTGGAAAGGAAGGTGAGACCTTGTTGTCTTCCACCTTTACCTTGAACTTAGTGACACAATCAACAAGCCTGTTGAAAATGTACTTAGCCCATTTAAGTTCCGTTTTGTTTTCATGGATATGCATCAGCAGCGGCCACCTTCTCAGGCCTACTTGGTCTATTCCTCCAACTTGGGAGTCCAAAACTTTAATCAGTAGCAGAGCTACTAGACCAAGTGAATGGCAGAGATGCTTCCTCTTAACGTGCTTTGTCCAAGTCACGGGAACAATCTCTCCTTTCTTCATTTTCTCATTTCTGACGTCACTGTAGAAAGCTTCAATTTCTTCATCAGTGGCAGTGACGTCATCTTCAGTTCCAGTGGTTGGAATCTGAAAAATTTCCGCTAAATCAGTCCATTTCAGGACGATTTGCGTGTTCTGAACTGTAGTAAAGATCACTTTTTCAGTGACTCCTTTACTATCAGTTAGGGACTGGATTTCTGCATTATTGTAGAACACCATTGTGTCCAACATACTCACTTGCTTAGTGTGAGCAGTTATAAATTCATGAGGCCTTGCTGCTTGATAAATTCAAGCGCCTCTTCATTTTCACCGTCGAGTTCTTGTTCATAGAAGTATCGAATATACTTCTCTTTTGCAAATCCACCCCATTGCATCATCATCTCACACTTTGCAGTGTCAAGATATGAAGGAGGCATACGTTTTTCTGAGATCCTATCGTTTTTCAACACAACTTTCGTTGTGTTTGATGCCGGAGTAGTCACCGGAGCAGTGCGTTTCTCAGCACTGTCAACCTTAGACGACTTGGAGGTCTTGGAGGACTGTTTCTTTGGTGCCATTTCTTTTTATAGAGAAGAGAATGTGTACGAAAAAGATAGTTTGCTTTTTGACCGGAGGTACAGTAGATTCAGGCTAAATATTTGCAGAGAAAGGAAATGTGAGTTAAAGAATTTTGTCATTTCTCTAACTCCTCCTTTATATAGTGTCTCTCATGTGTGAGAAACTCAATCGATTTGAGCTCTCAGCAAGGGTAAAACAGAGAAACAAAGGCGTTAGTGGAGCCTTTGCATTGAATGCGTAGTGGCCCACTAACTAAAACCGTCAGAGCATTCTCTCTCTTTGTTTTGTTAACCGTTAGATCAATAACTCCTTTTAATCAATGGCCACGATTGTATTTCATGTCATGATTATTACAAATTTATCTGTGCCCGATTAACGTCACAAATTGATTTTACCGAGTTTTATGGGATTAGGTTGCTTGCTGAAATAGACAAGAATCTTTTCAGCGAGTTTGCATAAATAGCCTAGATACTTGCTGAAAGTTCCCCCTTACTCAGATATCTCATATTTTCTTAAGTTTAAAAGATATTTCTGAGTTCCCGTATCAGTAAATTCTTTTGTACTTGAGATATCCTTTGGTAAAATCTGAGAAATGAGTTTTGCTCTTTTTCTGAGTTCCCGTCCCAGAATATTCCCTTGATACTTGAATACCTGTTTCAGTATCTTTGATTGTCTGAATGCCCGTTTCAGCAATCTTTAAGGTTTTTCTCTTACTGAGTGCCTGTCTCAGCAAGTGATCAAGTTTCCTAACAAATACCCGTTTTGAAGGAATTACTTGCTGAATGCCTGTTTCAGCAATCATGTGTTGACTTATCATTTCTTAGAAGAATTTATTGGACGGAGCTTTTAAGTAAGAATACTTTGGCTTGCTGAATACCTGTTTCAGCATTCTGCCAAATGTATCCTTTATTGAGGTAGTTCAATCAATCCAAGGTTATACCTTAGCATTGCGAACCTATTATTTGGTAGGGGCTTGGTAAAGATGTCAGCAAGTTGATCATCAGTACCTACTTTCACAACCTCAATATCTCATTTTTCCACATGATCTCTAATGAAATGATGTCTAATATCAATGTGCTTAGTCCTAGAGTGAAACTTAGGATTTTTCGTGATGGCAATAGGACTTGTATTATCACAAAAGATTGGTGTTTTCTTTGCAGAAATACCATAATCTCTTAATTGTTGCTGAATCCATAGGATTTGAGCTGTGCAACAACCAGCTGCAATGTATTCAGATTCAGTGGATGAATTGGCAACACAGGTTTGCTTCTTGCTGAACCATGATATTAATCTAGTACCCAAAAACTGACAAGTTCCAGAGGTACTTTTTCTATCAAGAGTTGATCCTCCATGATCAGCATCAAAATAACCAACCAATTCTAGTCCAAAATCTTTAGGATACCATAATCCAACATTGACTGTACCTTTGACATATTTCAGTATCTTGATTGCCTTTTTGTAGTGTGATTCTCTTGGATCAGATTGGAATCTTGCACACACACAAATAGCATACTGAATGTCAGGTCTACTTGCTGTTAAATACAACAAGGAACCAATGAGCTTCCTATACTTGTGTTCTTCAACACTTTTATCTTCTTTAGTATAGCCCAATTTGGTACCAACACTCATAGGGATCTTTTCAGGTTTCTCTTCCTCTTTGATCCTAAACTTTATGAGCATTTCTTTCGCATACTTTGCCTGATTTATGAATATTCCGTCTTTGAGTTGCTTGACTTGCAATCCAAGGAAATAATTCAATTTTCCCATCATACTCATTTCAAACTTGTTTGTCATGAGTTTGGTAAAATCATCACAAAGTTGCTTGTCCTTAGATCCAAAAATTATGTCATCCACATAAATTTGAACTAAGAGTATTTTACCATCATGGTTCATGGTAAATAAGGTTTTGTCAACTTCACCTTTCTTGAAACCATTTTCCAGCAAGAACTTAGCCAAGGTATCATACCATGCTCTTGGTGCTTGCTTTAGACCATATACAGCTTTCTGAAACTTGTATACCATCTTGATTTCTGAGGGAAGTTCAAAGCCAGGGGTTGTTCTAAGTAGACTTCTTCAGCAAGTTCACCATTCAAGAATGCACTTTTAACATCCATTTGGTAAACAATGAAGTCATTGTGAGCAGCAAAGGCCAAGAAAAGCCTAATTGCATCCAATCTTACAACTGGTGCATAAGACTCATCATAGTCCAATCCTTCAGTCTGATAGTAACCTTGAGCAACTAAACGTGCTTTATTTCTTGTTACTTCACCAGACTCACTCAGCTTGTTTCTGAACACCCACTTTGTACCAATAGCTTTCTTGCCTTCAGCAAGTGGTACAAGTTTCCAGACTTTGTTCCTTTCGAATTTATCCAGTTCTTCTTGCATTGCCTTTATCCATTCAGAATGCTTTAAAGCTTCTTCTATGGTTTTAGGTTCAATTTCTGAAACAAAGCAAGAGAACAATGATTCTACTTCTACGACAGTTGCTTCTTCAGCAAGTCCATGAGTAGTAGATGCTTTGGATCTAGTCACTTGGCGTTTATTAATATCGCCAATCATATCCGTAGAGGGATGATCTCTAATCCATTTATTAACAGGTTTTCTGCTTGTTGGATCTGGATATGTTTGCTCATCAGCATGTGAGTCTTCAGTATGTACTTGTTCAGTACTACTGGGATTTTGTGTCTCTGCTGAGATTGGTTCATCAGCAACTGCTTGTTCAGCATTGCTTGATTGTGGTAGTTCATCAGCAGGCACTGGAGGTTGCGTAGTTTCAGCAACTTCCGGAGCAACTGCGTCTTTTGCTGGAAATTCTTTGTCGTGAACTATATTTATCTTGTCATGACTTGGGGGAGGAGAGTCATTGTCAAAATCATCATTTAGTTCAATTGACTTGATTTGCCTAGCATTAGATTCAGTTCTTTGCTCATGTATGATTAAATTTTTCATATATTCTGATATTTCTTCTTCAGCAGGCACTCCTTGTGTCTTTTCATAGAATACAACATGCACTGATTCTTCGATCTTTTGTGCCTTTTTGTTGTAAACTCTATAAGCTTTACTATGCAAGGAGTAACCGAGAAATATCGCTTCGTCTGCCTTTGGTTGAAATGTTCTTAGGTATTCTCTACCGTTATTAAGAACGAAAAACTTGCAACCAAATACTCTTAGATGAGGGATATTAGGAGGTCTTCCAACAAACAATTCATAAGGAGTTTTGTTGTATTCCTTAGTAATCAAACATCTGTTTTGAGTGTAACAGGCGGTATTAATCGCTTCAACCCAGTAAGCCTCACTTATTTCAGTGTCAGCAAGCATTGTTCGTGCGGCTTCTTTCAGGGTACGATTCTTCCGTTCAGCAACACCGTTTTGCTGTGGTGTCCTTACTGAGGATAACTGATGTTGTATGCCTTTTGAGGTGCAATACTCAGTTATGTACTGGTTTACAAACTCAGTACCATGGTCTGTCCTTATGACTTTTATCTTGTCATTTTTCATGACTTCAAGCTTATTCAGCAAGTTAGGTATTTCAGTCCTAGTTTCAGATTTGTGCTTGATGAATACTACCCAAGTGAATCTTGAATAGTCATCCACCACGACCAGACCATACTTCTTACCAGCATAGCTTGTTGAAGACGATTCAAACAAGTCCATGTGCAAGAGTTGTAAAGGTTTTGTAGTTGACGGTACTGCCTTGTTCTTGAAAGAGGATTTTGTTTGCTTTCCTTGCTGACATGCATTGCAAACAACATCCTTCTTAAAAGTAACCTTAGGTAATCCAACTACAAGTGCCTTTTTAGACAGCTTATTCAGCGTCTTTAAGTTTAGATGACTTGTTCGTTTATGCCATAACCATGCTTTTTCAGCAAGGCAATCGTGATCTGAGGCAAGGCATTTTTCAACGATTGCTGAAAACCAATCTACGGTGTACAAGCCTCCTGATCTTCTTGCAATCATAATAACCTTTTTAGTCTCGAAATCTATAAGTTTACATTCATCACTTTTGATTTTGATGAAGTATCCTTTGTCAGCAAACTGACTCATGCTGAAAAGGTTAAACTTAAGATTTTTGACATAAAGAACTCCAGTAATGGTTATGCATCCTAACTTCACGTCACCATAGCCTTTTGTAGAACCGGAGCCTCCACCAGCAAACCTTATTGTTGGACCTTTAGACCACCGTCTATAGTTTATAAGGTTATTCTTGTTGCCCGTCATGTGCTTTCCACAACCACTGTCAAAGTGCCAGATTGCATCGTTTGTCTCCGTGGCTGAAGTCTGCACAATCAAGAGCAAACAAGTTAATTATCCAATATTGGATGTCCATTAACATGTTCAAGAATACGTCCAGTGGAAACCCAAGTCTTAAGTTTTTCAACTTTGACTTGTTTTCTACTTGCTGAGGAACTAGGAGGTTTTGAGCTGAAAGACTTTTGATTCGTGCTGATCAAGTCCACTTTCTGATGTGGTGTCTTGCTCGGTTGACCTTTTTGCTGAACATACTTTTCAGTAAGTTCTTTTCTAGCAAGGTTCCTTCTAGCCCTAGCATTTAGAGTCTTTTCAGAACTCTTAGGCTTGATTTTGTTCATCTCTTTGAAGTATCTTTGCTGACTTTGCTTATACTCGTGAAAAAGTTGACTTTGCTTGGTTTTGAAACCGAGTCCACTTTTCGGAGAATGCTGAGCTTTTGTGTCAGCAACCTTACTTGATTCAGGTTTGTCAGCAAAGGTCTTCTGATTACTTTTAGTAATCTTGCCTTTTGACATAACAAATTGCTTTTCAGCAACTTGTTTGGCGGAATGCTTCACAACATCCTTCTTCTTTTCAGTTTGCTTCACAGCAACCTGTTTTCCTTTTAAAGTCTTGTTACTTTGAGTAGCAACAGCGGGCTTTATGGTCGTAGGTACTTGATTGCATGTTTCAGCAACGTTAGATTGACCAAACTGATAGAGTTCTAGTTGATCACTATCAGTAGCACGTACGAAGGAAATCGGTGATTTGTCTTTACTCAAGATTTCTACGTCATCACCTTCATACTTTGCACCTAAACCTTCTTTCTGAGATGGATCTCTCAAATAAGAGTTTAGTTCAGTCAGCGTATTACTTGCGTCAGCATAAGATTTGAAATTGATTTTCATCTTTTTCATTTCTTGGATTTCAGCAAGTAACTTTAGAATTGAGGACTGATATTCTTCCAATTCTAATGCCATTTGAGAATTTTTCTCTGTAGCTTCAGCAATCAACTTCTTAAGACACCTTATTTCAGCATCCTTTTCTTCTGTCTCTTCCTTCAGCAAGACATACTTTGCAGTAGTCTGCTTGGTCAGAGTTTCAGCAATCTGTAGTTTCTCTTGCTGTCTGGTCAGAGTTTTCTCAAATCTTTCGATTTCTCCTTGAATCTTATCAATATCAATCTCGTCTTCACTTTCTGAGTCCGAGTCAGAGGTAGGGTTTTTTACCTGACCGGCCATGAGGCAGAACTCGTAGTTTGACACATCTGGATAAGCTTCCATAGCTATTCCACAAACTTCTTTGCCAATCTCCACGTCTAGAGTGGCTTCTTCATCGTCAGTGTCTGAGCTTTCATCCTCACTGTCTTCGGAGCTAGTATCAATGCAAAATGCATCGATTTTTGCTTGAAGCTTCTTCTTTTCTTCAGCAATAAAAGCTCTTTTGAACTTCTTCTTCTTTTCAGCAGATTTGCCTTTCAGCAAAGGGCAATTAGCTTTGAAGTGTCCAGGCTTTTTGCAGTAAAAACAAAGATCATTTCCAACTGCTGGTTCTCCTGATGAAGTTGCTTGCTGAACTTGCTTGTTCAGCGAGCTAGTCTCATTCTTGTACTTATGGTAGTTGTTACCAAGATGCTTTTTCAGCTTCTCTTTTTCTTTTCGCCTTTCAAGTTCCTTACTGATGAATTTCTTCATGTTTTTGACAACCAAAGAGTTTTCATCAGCAGGCTCTTTATCATTCTTCTTTTCAGAAGATGACGGCTTTGCAGCAAGAGCAATGTTTTGCGATTTTTCAGCAAACACATTTTCTCTTTGCTTTGTCTCATAGTTGACAGTAGCAAGATGAGAGAACAACTCTGTTGGTATAATATCTGGCATTCCTTGATTGTAATAGAAATTCTGAGTGTGGATCCATTCTTGATTCAGACTTCTGATGATGGTTTTCACCTTCTCAGAATCTGAGTAAATATTTCCAACACCCAAGGCTGCCATTTCACTAACAAGAGTTGTGAATCTAAAGTCCAAGTCTTCCACTGACTCGTTTGTACCTTGTTTAAAGTTTTGAAACTTTAATTTCAGTACTTCAAGTTTGTTTTCCTTGGTTTTGTCAGATCCAACACAAAGATCTTGAACCATTTTCGAAGCTTCCTTAGCAGTTTTAGCACCCCACAGTTTGCACTGTATGGTATCCGGAGTTGATCGAATGATGATGTTTCTTGCTTGGCCATCAAGATAGAATCTCTTAGCTTCGTCAGAAGTCCATTCCTCTCTCGGTTTTGGCACAACGGTATCCATCGGTTCGCCTAAGATAGTTTTCTTTCCAGCTTCAGTGGTTTTGTGACGAAAACTTCTTTCAACCTTAGTGATCTTGATAGGTCCATCATTAATGACAGTGACCATCTCATCACTAATGGCGTCAAGATGTAGCATCATGTTGTTTCGCCATTTTTCGTAGTTTTCTAGCTTCAGCAAGGGAGCGTCTCCTAAAGACATCATGTCAGCAAATCACTACCAAACTGATCAAGTGAGAGTGATTTATGGAAAGCACGTAAGGGGATCTAGGTTCAGTGCTGAAGGTTAAAGAACCTCCAGCTCTGATACCACTTGTTGGTCCCTTTAAACAACAAGAAAAGACTAGAGGGGGGGGGGGTGAATAGTCTTTTCAAACTTTCGTCGTTTAAAACTTTCTCAGCAAGTGCTTATTACTTTTCAGTAATGAGATTACTGATACTTAACTTTCTCAGCAAGCGTAAGTTACTTCACAGTAACTAGGTTTGCTGATACTTAAAATCAGAGAGCGGAAGTCTTTGATACAATAAGTGCTTTTTCAGTAAATGAAGGTTTCAGCAAGTGATGTGAGTGACTATGTACAGATAAATATGATTTGCTGAAAACCAAGTACAGTAAGTAAATCACACAAACACTTTTATAGTGGTATCTGAGAGTGGCGTAATCTCTCAACTAATCCACTTTGTCCTTTCTAGGACTGAATCCACTAAGATAAGTTTGAGATTCCTTACAACACCTATCTAGAGCGATCCAAACAGAAACCAAAGCACACTTTGCTTCATCTCCAACCTAATCTAGAGAACGTAACCTTGTTCTCCACCAAACTTGGTACTTTTAATCAGCAAAACTATGCTCGATTAAGTTCCCCCTGAATGTCACGCTTGAAAGGGTGTATTTTCAGTTAGAGAGGTTTGGGATGAGATAACTTAATTATAACTTATTCAGTTACAACAAGTAATCTAAGAAACAAAACTTTGAATACTTTGCAGTAAACAAGTTTGATTGTTTCTGGTGTCAAGACTTGTTCCTGTTCGAAAGAAAGAAAGAACACTTAACTAATTTCTTAGTCGTGTAAATTCTACTTCTTCACAAGTAGCTTTTTCAAGCTTTAAGTCTTGGAACGGATCAATTGCAGTAGGAGTATTGAAGGGTATGTGAGTTTAAGCACAAGTGAGAGTATGATCACGTTGTTGACACACTTCAACTCTTTGCCGGATGACCTCTATTTATAGTGAAATAAGGAGCCGTTTGAATTTCAAATTCTAAGGCTTTTGTTCCTTAAAATGTCACTATCTTGCTTTTGTACTTTCAGCAGCGTCCTTGTTTGTCTTCTAGTCTTCATGTCCTTCGCGTGCATGCTTTGCATTTAATGCTTATTTGAATAGAATTCAAACAGTAACATTGGAGCGCAAATGCAAGTACTTTCAGCAAGAGGTCACATATGTTCCATCAGCAAGTGGTCAGTCTCAGTTTCAGCAAGCACAACCTACTCTGTCGTATAGATTTTCACTTATGCAAGCTGTTGCTGAAGTTTCCACTTTCTGAGCAACATGTGCCTTTGTAGATACCAGTCTTCAGAAATCTTCTAGTCTTCAGTCTTCGAAATCTTCAAGATTCTGAACGGTTCTAAATGCTTCAATAGTTTGTTTGTAAAAACAAAGTACATCATCAGCAAATGCTTCAATAGGTTGTATTTCTTTTCAGAAAACAAGATACATCATAAGCGGTAAAACCAACCTATCTAGCACCTATTCTAAGTCTTCAGCAAACGTTCCTCTTTTACAATGTCCTTAAAATTCTAAATTCCTATGGACCTTAAGAGTACTAGTCACTGAACGTTCCTTAATTTAGCATGGTTAATTGCTCATCAAAATTACAAGTTTCCTAACAAATAGTTTATAAGGTTTTCCTTGTTGCCCGTCATGTGCTTCCCGCAGCCACTATCAAAATGTCATATTGGATTGTTTGTCTCCGTGGTTGAAGTCTGCACAATCAAGAACAAACAGGTTAATTATCCATAATAGGATGTCCATTAACATGTTCAAGAAAACATCCAGTGGAAGCCCAAGTCTTGACTTTTTCAATCTTGACTTGTTTCCTACTTGTTGAGGAACTAGTTGGCTTGGAACCAAATGACTTTTGAACATTGCTGTTCAAATCCACTTTCTGGTGTGGTGTCTTGTTTGGGATTCCTCTCTGCTGAACATACTTTTCAGTAAGTTCTTTTCCAGCCAGATTTCTTCTAGTCCTAGCATTTTGAGTCTTGTCAGCACTCTTAGGCTTGGATTTGTTTTGATCCTTGAAGTATCTTTGCTGTCTTTGCTTGTACTCATGGAAGAGTTGGTTTTGCTTATTCTTGTATCCAAGTCCACTTCTAGGAGAATGCTGAGTTTTTGTATCATCAACCTTACTTGATTCTGGTTTGTCAGCAAAGGACTTCTGATTCCGTCTTTCAGTAATCTAGCCTTTAGGCTTAATAAATTTCTTATCAACAACTTGTTTGGCGGATTGCTTTTCAACAATCTTCTTTCACAGTCTGCTTTTCAGCAACATGTTTACCTTTTGAGGTTTTGTTACTTTGAGTAGAAACAACGGTGGTTTCTTGATTGCTTATTTCAGCAATCTTGGATTGATCAATCTGATAGAGTTCTGGTTGACTACTATCATAAGCACGAACAAAGGTCATGGGTGATTTGTCTTTTCTCAAGAGTATCACTTCATCACCTTCATAAGTTGCACCCAATCCTTCTTTCTATGAAGGATCTCTTGGATACGTTTGCAATTCAGTCAGTGTGTTACTTGCAGTTGCATAAGATTTGAAGTTGACCTTCATTTTCTTAAGTTCTTGTATTTCAACAAGTAACTTTAGGATCGAAGACTGATATTCTTTTAGTTCTTTTTAAAGTTGAGCATTTTTCTCTGTAGCTTCAACAATGAGATTCTTAAGTTGCAGTATTTCAGCATCCTTTCTTTCTAATTCAACACTTAGAACTACATACTTTTCAGTAGTTTGCTTTGTTAGAAATTCAGCATTCTGAACTTTCTCTTGCTGTTTGCTCAGAGCTTTCTCGGATCTTTCAATTTCTCCTTGAATCCTATCAAGATCAATCTCATTTTCACTTTCTGAGTTTGAGTCTGAGTCTGTAGAAATTACCTGATCAGTCATGAGGCAGAATTCGACATTTGACACGTTAGGAAATGCTTCCATGGCAATTCCACAAACCTCTTTGTCAATTTCAACATCCATGGTCGTTTCTTCCTCAGTATCTGAGTCTTCTGTCTCACTATCTTCAGAACTTGTATCAATGCACAAAGCATCAATCTTAGCTTGAAGCTTTTTCTTTTCTTCAGCAATCACAGCCTTTTTTGAATTTCTTCCTTTTGTCAGCAAACTTGCCTTTCAGTGAGCTAGCTTCAGGCTTGTAATTGTGAAAGTTGTTGCCAAGATGCTTTTTTAGCTTGTCTTTTGCCTTTTGCCTTTCGCCTTTCAAGTTCCTTGCTGATGAATTTCCTCATGTTTCTAACAGCTAGAGCACTTTCATCAGCAGGCTCCTTTTCATCCGTCTTTTCAGAAATTGAAGGCTTTGCATCAAGAGCAATGTTTTGCGATTTTTTAGCAATCACATTTTCTCTTTGCTTTGTATCATAGTTGACAGCAGCAAGATGAGAGAACAACTCAGTAGGAGTGATGTTGGGCATTCCTTGGTTGTAATAGAAGTTTTGAGTGTGAAACCCACTCTTGATTCAGACTTCTTATGATGGTTTTCACCATCTGAGAATCTGAGTAGAAACATCCAGAACCTAGTGCAACCATTTCACTCATAAGAGTTGTGAATCTGAAATACAAGTCTTCCAGTGACTCAGTAGCGCCTTGTTTGAAATTTTGAAACTTCAACTTCAGCACTTCAAGTTTGTTTTCCTTGGTGTTGTCAGATCCAGCACACAAATCTTGAACCATCTTTAGAAGTCCTAGCACACCATAGTTTGCACTGTATGGTGTCTGGAGTAGACCGGATAATGATGTTTCTTTCTTGGCCATCGAGACGGAATCTTTTGGATTCATTAGAAGTCCATTCCTCTTTAGGTTTATCCACAATTTTTTCAACTAGATCACCAACAGGTATGTCTTTTTCCAGATGTGTCCTTTGTGGTGTGTGGATAGGATGGTACAATTTTAGTGATCTTGAGTGGACCATCATTACTGAAAGTGACCATCTCATCACTAATGGCTTCAAGACGTAGCATCATGTTGTTTCGCCATTTTTCGTAGTTTTCCAGCTTCAGCTGGGGAGCATCTCCTAGAGACATCCTGTCAGCAAACAACTATCAAGTAGATCAAGTGAGAGTGATTTACGGAAAGCACCTAAGGGGGTCTAGGTTCAGTGCTGAAGGTTAAAGAACTTGGCTCTGATACCACTTGTTGGTCCCTTTAGACAACAAGTAAAGACTAGATGGGGGGTGAATAGTCTTTCAAACTTTTTGTGTCTAAAAACTTTCTCAACAAGTACTTATTACTTTTATGTAATGAGGTTGTTGATACATAACTTTCTCAACAAAGGCTTATTACATTTCAGTAATGAGTTTGTTGATACTTAAAATTCAAAGTGCGAAAGTCTCGTTTAATAAGTGCTTTGATAGAAACCATTTTCAGCAAGTAAGCAAATAAAACAGTGTAAAGAAAATAACGTGTTGAAAGTAAATTGCGGTAAAGTAAATCACGCAAATACTTTTATAATGGTATCTGAGGGTGGCGTAATCCATCAACTAATCCACTTTGTCCTTTCTAGGACTGAATTCACTATTTCAGATCCATCTTTTCAGGCCGACTTGGTCTATTCCTCTGACTTGGGAGTCTAAGACTTTAATGAGTAGCAACACTACTAGACCAAGAGAATGACAACGATGCTTTCTCTTTGTAAACTTGTTCCAAGTAATAGGAGCAATTTCTCCTTTCTTCATCCATTCATTTTTGACATCACTGTAGAAGGCTTCAATCTCCTCTAAGTGGCAGTGATGTCATCTTCAGTTCCAGTGGTTGGAATCTGAAAGATGTTTGCCAAATCAATCCATTGCAGGATGATTTTCTTTCCCTGAACTGTTGTAGAAATCACTTTTTCAGTGATTCCTTGTTCATCAGTAAGGGTTTGGATTTCTGCATTGTTGTAGAATTCCATAGTATCTATCATACTCACTTTCTTTTTGGGGTGAGCAGTGATGAAGAAATGTAGGCCTTGTTGATTGATGTAATTCATCGCCTCAACATTTTCTTCGTCAAGTTCTTGTTCATAGAAGTATCGGATATACTTCTCTTTTGCAAATCCGCCCCATTGCATCATCTGCTCACACTTTTTAGTGTTGAGATATGCGGGAGGCATGGGTCTTTCAGTGATCGGTTATTGACTAACACAATTTTCACTGTGTTCTTCGCCGGAGATGCGGCCGGAGTAGGAGCAGTGTTTTTTCCAGCACTGTCTGCCTTTGAGGACTTGATGTTCTTAGTTTGTTGTCTCTTGGGAGCCCTCTCTTTATATAGCAATGTGAGATTGGGGGATAAGAGTACAAAAAAAGATGCTTATCTTTTTTACCGGAGGTACAGTGTTTCAGAGCAAAGGCTAGGGAAATTTTTGCAGAGAAAGAAAATGTGAGTTAAAGAATTTTGTCTTTCTCTAACTCTTCATTTATATAGTATCTCTGTTACGTGAGAAACTCAATGGTTTTTTGTCTTCAGCAAGGGAAAAACAGAAATACAACGAGTTACTAAAGCCTTTGCATTAAATGCGTAGTGGTCCACTAACCAGAAACCGCCAGAGCTTGTTTTCACTATATAACATTAACCGTTGGATCATCAACTGCTTTAAAATCAATGGCCACGATTGCATTTCATGTCATGATTAATAACGAGTTTATTTGTGCCACGATTAACGTCACATTAGATTTTACCTTGAATCAAGGGATTTTATCTCTTTTACTTAGAAGCTAATTGCTTGCTGAAGTATTAGAGAATCTTTTCAGCAATTTTAATCTTTCTGACTTTAGCAATTACTTTATAAGTAACAAGCCTTGTAGTTGCTGAAAGTTTCCCCTTAATCAAATATCTCATTTTTCTTTGGGTCAAAGATATTCCTGAGTTCCCGTCTCAGTAAATCCCTTTTATAGTGAGATATTTTAGGTAAGTTCTTATTTAGTGAAAACAATCTTACTCTTTTCTGAGTTCCCGTCTCAGATTTATCTTTTGATACTAGAATACCTGTTTCGGTATCCTTGATTGTCTGAATACCTGTTTCAGCAATCTTAAGATTTTTCTTACTGAATGCCGGTTTCAGCAAGTGACCATGTTTCCTAACAAATACCCGGTTTGAAGGATTTACTTCCTGAATGCTTGTTTCAGCAAACACTTTGTGTACTACCATCTCTTTAGTGGAATCAAGTAGAAAGGGACTTTTCAAGGGATGATTAAATCTTTAAGCAACTGTTGGCTTGCTGAATGCCCGTTTCAGCAATCCAATCAAATGTACCCTTTTTATAGAGGTAGTTCAATCAATCCAAGATTATACCTTAGCATTGCGAACCTATTATCTAGAAGGGGCTTGGTAAAGATGTCAGCAAGTTGATCATCAGTACCTATCTTTACAACCTCAATGTCTCCCTTTTCCACATGATCTCTAATGAAATGATGTCTAATATCAATGTGCTTTTTCCTTGAGTGGAACTTAGGATTTTGCGTGATAGCAATAACACTTGTATTATCACAAAAGATTGGTGTTTTCTTTGCAGAAATACCATAATCTCTTAGTTGTTGTTGAATCCATAGGATTTGAGCAGTACAACAACCAGCCGCAATGTATTCTGATCCAGTGGATGAATTGGCTACACAAGTTTGCTTCTTGCTGAAACATGAAATTAATCTTGTACCTAGAAACTGACAAGTTCCAGAGGTACTTTTTCGATCAAGGGTTGATCCACCATGGTCAGCATCTGAATAACCAAGCAATTCTAATCCAGAATCTTTTAGATACCATAATCCAACATTGAATGTGCCTTTGACATATTTTAGTATTTTGAGTGCTTTCTTGTAGTGTGATTCTCTAGAATCATATTGAAACCTTGCACTTACACAAACAACATACTGAATGTCAGGCCTACTTGCTATTAAATACAGCAAGGAACCAATGAGCTTCCTATACTTGTGTTCATCCACACTTTTGTCTTGTTTAGTATAGCCCAATTTGGTACCAACACTCATAGGGATCTTTTCAGGTTTCTCTTCCTCTTTGATCCTGAACTTTATGAGCATTTCCATTGCATACTTTGCTTGATTTATGAATATTCCATCCCTTGAGTTGCTTGACTTGCATACCTAGGAAATAATTCAATTTATCCACCATACTCATTTCAAACTTGTTTGTCATGAGTTTGGCAAAATCATCACAAAGTTGCTTGTCCTTAGAACCAAAAATTATGTCATCCACATAAATCTGGACTAAGAGTATTTTACCACCATGATTCATGGTAAATAAGGTTTTATAAACTTCACCTTTCTTGAAACCATTATCAAGCAAGAACTTTGCTAAGGTGTCATACCAAGCTCTAGGTGCTTGCTTTAGACCATATACAACTTTCTGAAGCTTATATACCATCTTGGCTTCTGAGGGAAGTTCAAAGCCAGGGGGTTGTTCTAGATAGATTTGTTCAGCAAGTTCACCATTTAGGAATGCACTTTTAACATCCATTTGATAAACTATGAAGTCATTATGAGCAGCAAAGGCTAAGAAAAGTCTAATAGCATCCAATCTTTCAACTGGTGCATAATGATGAAACGTAGGATTGTCGGTCCCAATTAATCAAATAAATTTGTATTTAGCCAAAGACAATTCACAACTACAACGAAAACCGTAGTGTAGCAGTAAAATAACCTCGAGTGTCGATCTCTAAGGACTATAACTAGCTTTATCAAATCTAACTTGAGAATATAAAACAGCAGACGACTTAGCAAAGGTTTTTCTTAACATATAATGGAGATTGGTGATAGTATGGTCATTCAAAGCATAACGGGTTAATAATCATGCATAAATTCCTCGGTCTTGCATGGAGATCTTTGATCAATGAATTGTCCAGTTGTAATTATCAAACACTACGAAGATATAGATTTAGATAGATCGAAAGATCAATGATTTGTCCAATTGTGTTCAATAATTATTCAACAATACGAAGATAGAGATTTAGATAGATCAAAGAAATAAAGCAATAACTCAGAGTATAATACGCGATATAGCCATTAGCATAATTATCAACCCTTCGCTAAGAAATCACATACTATCACCAACGAGAAGTTTAGCTACTCATAGTTGTCATGCAATCAACAGAAATCATACCATGAATGAATGAAAACATGATGAAAGATATATAAAAATAAGTAGAAAAACTGTAAGATACAATGTTACCGAAGGTTGTCAATCTCCAAAGAATCGCGATCTTACAAGCTCCAAATTGCTAAGAAAAAGTATCCCCTAAGCTAAGAACCCCCAGAACAGGCTCTGGGGAATTCCTACCTAAAACTACATAGAAAGGTGAGAGAAAAGGTCTGGAAAGTATGAAAAACGGAGAAAAACTGAGAAACTATATATAGGCTTCGAATTGTGTGGGGCGAAGGGCCCCACACACCGGGAGATTCGCCTGGTGTGGGGCGATTCGCCCCACGTCCCGGGCGATTCGCCCGGGAGTATTTTTCGGCCTAAAATGCGTTTTCGACGCGTTTTTGGATTTCTTCCCCTTTCGGACTCGGTTTCTGACTTCTAGAGGCCTTCTAGCCTCCAGATTCGACCCCTAGACTTCAAATCCTATCCAGAATCTTTCAGATACTCCAATTAGGCTTCTGGAACACCAATTCCTTGTCTACTTCAATATAATTGCCCTGAAAACCTCGTTTTTCAACCAAAACCTGTAAAATAAAAACTAAAGGGAAACGTGACACTATTCTAATAAAATGCACTAAAATATAGCTAAATTAACATAGAGGATAGCTAAAATAGGTGAAAAAGACTCGAATGAAAGTGTAAAATACACATTCATCAAACTCCCCAAACCGAACCTTTGCTTGTCCTCAAGCAACTAAGGTAGACTCTAATGCAAAAAACAATGCAACACATAAAATGGAGTCTCATGCCAAATAAAATGAACTAATCTAATGAATCTATCAAAAAACATATGAACAAGAACCATATAAATCAAAACATGAATATAGGTTGAAGAATGCCTCGATTGACTCATACACATCCACATAAGCACTTATGTCAAGACAAGATAGTCTCTCGTAACATTCTCTACCTGGACCTAGTCAGTGACGACGTAATGAAACATGTTAAGATACGAATGGTTGTCCCGTGCCTATGAAACTGAGGACTTACTGCTGTTCACCAAGTTAAGACTTTTCCGCAAAGAGGTCGAACCAATACTGGCTCTCATCAAACGAAGGAGGGTTCCCTATAAAAGATAACACTCCCCTATACTACCCATCTCTCAAGCAAAGTTTTAAGCTATTCATCACTTCCTGAATGGCAGGACGAGGGTGGTCTAGAACAAATGACACTCAAAAACAAAAGAAAAGATAGAAAATTACAACACGATTACGAACATTACAAGAATTGGAAAATGAGACACAACACTTTGCGAAACTGCTATTTGGCTTTCTTTTTTTGGACCCTTCTTTGCTTTTTTAGGGTCTTTTCTTTTTTCTTTTTCCTTTTCCAGTTTTTTTCTTTTTTCTGGAATTTTCTTTTTCTTTTTTTTTCGATTTTTTTTTTAGCCAGCAGTAGCATAACGAAAAGAGAAACAAAAATGACTCACAGTGACTTCCCCAAACCTATTCGAAAGAATAGGTTGGAGTACAAAATTTACAAGAAAGGAAAAATAAACTCACAAAACAGAAATGAAAAACGAAAAACAAGTCTAATGATAGTGTAAACCCCTCCCCAAACCTATTCGGAAGAATAGGTTGCAAACAAAGGATCACACAATCTCACACTACCTCCTTCCTAGGCATTTAGCAATCTCAAAGCATGGTGAAGACTTGTTGCCTCTTAGGTACATAATTACTCGGGAAAGCAACCATAAGATCCTAACATGCATCATCCTATTATAAAGGCCTTCGTGAACCGCAGTAGAGAAAACACCACTAAGTGATGTCGAAACTACCAAGCTTAACTAAGTTTAATACATAAATGTGACAAGCCAAGCGAGAAAAACCTCAAACAAATTCATAGAGATGAAGCATATGATTAATGGCATAATTAGTTGATCTACCCAATAAAAGAGTTCAAAAAATTAGGCAATAAACTCCATATAAAACATGCAAGACTATCCTAGGATGACTGAAGTGAATGCAGCCTAAAAACTAAGAAAGCGGTAAACGTGCAAATGCAAATGCAAACAGATAAAACATACAAGGTACTATACTCAGCCTACCAGTAAGAAAATGAGGAAATAAGATGTGATACTAGATGTTACCGCATGGTTTCGCCTCGGTCGGCCGAGTATGCTGCTTGTGAGTTATTGGGACTGCTCTGTGATGATTGATGAATGTGTATTTTACACTTTCATTCGAGTCTTTTTCACCTATTTTAGCTATCCTCTATGATAATTTAGCTATATTTTAGTACATTTTATTAGAATAGTGTCACGTTTCCCTTTAGATTTTATTTTACAGGTTTTGGTTGAAATTCGGAGATTTCGGGGCAATTATATTGAAGTCTACAAGGAATTGGTGTTCCAGAAGCCTATTTGGAGTATCTGAAGGTTTCCGGATAGGATTTGGAGTCTAGGGGCCGAATATGGAGGTTAGAAGGCTACTAGAAGTCATAAACCGAGTCCGAAAAGGTGAAGAAATCCAAATCCGCGTCGAAAAATGCGGAAATTCCGCGAAATACTGGGGGCGAACCGCCGCATCACGGGGCGAACCGCCCCGGTGTTTTTTCGGGCCTATATATAGTGCTCAGTTTTCTCTCCGAAAATCATATCTTTCCAAGCCTACTTTCTCACCTCTCTCTATAGCTTTAGGTAGAAACTTCACGGGGCCTGTCCTGGGAGTTCCATAGCCTAGGGGATACTTTTTCATAGCAGATTGGAGCGCGTAGGATCGCAATCATCCGGAGATTGACAACCTTCGGTAACTTTGTATCTTACAGTTTTTATCTACTTATTTTATTCTTCTTTCAATATGTTTTCTTCTATGATTTCTATTGATTGCATGCCTATTATGAGTAGCTAAACTTATCGTTGGTGGTAGTATGTGAATTCTTAGCGAGGGAAGATAATCATGCTAATGGCTATATCGCGCATTATACTCCGTGTCATTGCTTTATTTCGTTGATCAGTTGTAACCAAAATTCTCGTATGTTGTATTGATCATTATGCACAATTGGACACTAGTCGACCATCAGACCAATTATCTTCATAGTGTTGAATAATTACGGAACACATTAGGACAATCGTGTTGACTAGTCAGACCAAATTATCTTCGTAGTGCTTAATACTTGCAACAGGACACTAGATTGATTCAAAGATCTCTATGCAAGACCGAGGATTTTATGCATGATTATCGACCCATTATGTTAAGAAGGATCATACTATCACCAATCTCCATTATCTGCTTGAAACCCCCTATTGCTTTCTATCTGCTGTTTTATATTCTTAATTAGATTTGATAAAGCTAGTATAGTCCTGAGAGAACGACACTCGAGTCATTCTACTACTACACTACGGTTTTCGTTGTAGTTGTGGATTGCCTTTGGCTAATTACAAATTTATTTGACTGAATCTGACACGTTCATCAAATTGGCGCCGTTGCCGGGGACTATACTCCTTTTTTCTGTTTTATTTGTTTATATTTACAGCTTTAGATTCCTAATTCTTTTAGTTTTAGTTTTCCTTTTTAATCTCTCTCTGCTTTCCTAGTTTGTTTCTAACCACCTTTCCTAGCCTGTCACAGATAGTGTATGCCGCATACACATTCTGCAGGAACACCGCTTGCTAATTCAATTGCTGAGATCGATAGAGTCTACCACCAAAGAAGACGACTACTTGAAAGGCGCGCACTAGAGGAAATAGAGGAAACCGATTTCTTTGAATCTCTAATTAGTCTATTCAAGGAAATCGACGGAATGGCAGAAGCTAGACCACTGAAGGCATGGGTACAACCCACCAAGGATCGTATGAGGGGACCGACGATAGTTCTTTCGTCTGCAACCCGAGATCTGGACATCAAGAACCACGCATTCCAACAACTTCCGAGGTTCTATGGCTTATCAAGGGAAGATGTGATGGGGTACTTGCACGATATCGATGATTTCGTCAACCAACTCCCACGACCCGGAGCTGACATAACAACGGATGAGTTGAGGATGAAGGTTTTTGCTATGGGACTTGGCGACATAGCCAAGTCATGGCTGAGCTCTCTTCCAGCAGGCTCGCTGGACACTTGGGAAAAGGTTTTTTCACCTTTCATGGAGAAATACTTGCCACATACTCTGACTACCGCGCTTAAGGCGCAGATCACTGGATTCAAGCAAGACTATGATGAGACCATCTACACCGCGTTCGAGAGGTTCCAAGATCTCACGAACAAGTGCCCTCACCATGGTTTTGAACCTTCCGACCTATTCCAACACTTCTACAATGGACTAACCTTCGAGAACCAACAAGTGGTGGATTTCCAATGCCGAGGAAATATTTGGGAGGAAACCGCAGAAGCCGTCTGGGCAGTTTTCGAAAGGCTTGCTAAGGGTTTGCAGTTCAAGGACCCAAGAGCAATGGTTAGGAGACGTGGACCTGAAGCTCCACCGACTCAAGAAGCCCCTATGTACAGGGGAAATGGGGATCAATTCGATTTCTTTACCAACGAATTGAAGCAAGTCCTCAAGAGCGCCACCGGAACAACTGTTTCGAACGAAGTATGCCGAATATGCAAGAACTATGGGCATGGGGCTCATATGTGTAGATCGGAGCTGGTATACAATGATGGCAACTGGGCTCAAGGAGGAGAAGAAGAAGCCTTTGCTACGGAGTTTGGTACTCAGGAAGTTAGCTACGGACAAGACGGTAGGAATCCTCGAGGTGGATTTTGGAGAAGAGGATACCGTAACAATCAAGGATATGCACCGGCTAACCAAACTTATGGACCTAACCAAGACCGTAGTAGGCTGAACTATAGTAATGATCACTGCGAAAACCCCGCTCCGAAAGAGCCACCGAAGTCGAAGTCGGCTCTATTGATGGAGAACTTGCAGAAGATGGTTGATCACACACAAAGTTTTCTCAAACGTTATGAAGAAGATTCTGAGAAGACTAGGGCAAGGCTCGATAAGTTGGAAGAGAGCACTAGGCTTGCCCATCAAAAGTTGCAAGAGTTGATCGACCGAGGAGCAAGTAGGGAGCAAGGCAAACTGCCTAGCAACACTGAGAAGTCGTTGTCCATTAACTTAGTGGGTGACCTACCTGTTGAAATCACCATCAAGAAGGTTGCTAAGTGCGAGAGTTGCAAGAGGGAACTACCCCCACAGGCCGAAGAAGAAGAAAAGGACCTTGGTACTAACAAGAGTGAAGAGGAGCAAGAGGATCCCGAACCACTCCCTCAAAGTTTCGATGTTAAGGTCGGGATTGGGGAGCTTGAAGATGTCCGAGCCACTCTAGACACAGGATCCTACTCTAATGTGCTCCCTTTGAATGTTTTCGAGAAGAGTAACCTTGGAGAACTAACTGTGCATAAGGCTATTGTGCAACTGGCGGATGGATCCCTTGTGAAACCCGAAGGCGTTGTGAAGAATGTATTAGTCAAAATTGGTGAAGCCTCTGTCCACACCGATTTTGTAATTATGCCAGCATCAGCACCAGGAACGGGGGATGTCATACTCTTAGGACGAACATTCTTGACTAAGCTACACTCCGTAATGGACATCTACCGAAGGACTTGCACTATCGAAGTGGATGGCAAGCAACATGTGTTGCAAGCCATATCTGATCCACCTGATCCACCCGATACTTCTAACACTATTGATTACAGTGGTCTTAACGTCTATGTTCACTCTTATTCACAGGATCAAAGCACGGGAAGGAGAATCATGAAGGGGAAGTCTAGTACCCTCAGAAGGAAAAGATAGGCGAAAACAGGAGTCGAGTCAGAGACTTTAAACAATGGCGCTATCCGGAGAGGCAACCCGGGGATTTTATCGCTTTCTTTAACGCTTTATTGCATGCATTCATACTTGAACAATTTGCTTTTCATACGTGAATTTGTTCGGTTCTGTGTCGTATGTGCTTATGTTGTGTTCGAGTGCGACTTTTCGAGTGATTTTTTGAGGAAAATGATTTTTCGGGGAATAAAAACTTTTTCGAGGATTTAAAATCGCATTTTTATTTTTCAAAAAACGTTCGTCTCCCATCTAAAAGTGGGGGGCGAATCGCCCCACGTATGGGGCGAATCGCCCCACGACCAGAGCGCGCGCGGGCATGCGGGGCGTTTCGCCGCGCACGGGGCGGTCCGCCCCAGGTGTGGGGCGAACCGCCCCACACCTCCAGAACACAAAAATCGGGGGTTTCTTCCCCAAACCCCCATTTTCCTCCATTTTCATCCTCCAAACTCCAAAATTTCCTCCATATTCAATATAACTTCAAATCTTCATAACTTCTTCATCTCTCCATCATTTTGTATGTTCTTTAGCTTCATTCGAAGCCCGTTGCATGCTCTTTCATTCTATCCGAACAAATTTCTTCCTAACTCATTCAATTTCCGGATTTGAGGTATTATCACATGAACCCTAATTTTTACAATTTGGGGATTTTTTGATTTATGCTTCAATTAGGCTTGTATGATGTATGGGTTGATGATTTATGTGATTAGATTCGTTATTTATTGTCAATTACATGTTCAATTAGGCTTGGTTTGATGATTTGAGATTTTTGCTAATTGGATGATATATGTCTTGTTAGGAGATTGTCTCTCTTACTTTCATTCCTTGTTTAAACATGTGTTTATTGATATGAAATTGATGGATGTATTGGGAGAATGCATGATAGTTGAGATTGAGGATTTATGCTAGAAATTGATTTTTATGATATGGATTGAACCTTGTGATTCAAGGCATTTGTTGTTAGCAAAAGCATAATGTGATATGTTATTGTAGTAGGTACATTGATATGTTACGTAATGAATTAGCTAGACTAGGCTTTGGGATTTTGAGGAGTTGGATTTTTGAGAATTTTACTCGTTTGTTCACTCGTTTATTTACATATGCATAGGTCTGTTTTGCATCGTACAAGATACTAATTGCTGTTTGTAGGAATCATGGCACCGAGGACAAGGAGAGCCGGCTCTAGCAAAAAGGGGAAGGGAGTGGCATCAAGCTCCCAACCATCCCACGATTTGAACGAGTTGTCTGCCGCTGCGATAGAGGTGCGACAACGGCTAGAGGCGGAGATGGCCGACGGAGGAAGGTCGATCATCCCCGATAGGAGGATTGACATTCCTGTGTCCGCAGCGAATAGAGCGGGATATAGGACGATGTCAAGTTTGGGGTCACAAAGGAATTGGGTATGGTACAGTTCCGACAGGTTCAAAGGCTACGACGAAAGCCTCCTCCGAGATTTCTACACTGGGCACACGGATCTCGACGAAAAGAATGGGGTGTTAGTCCGAGGCCTGATTATACCATGGAACCCAGAATACATTTCTTCCTTCATCCATTTCGGGAACTTGGAATTCACAGAGAGCGACCACGCTTACTTGTATTCGAGGACCGCTAGGGGGATCGGGAGACACATTACCGACGTGATCTGCAACAGGGAGTACAGATATCCGGAAGTTGGGGCAGCACCTGGACGGATCAGTTATAGCGACCTTAGCATCGAAGCTAAGGTGATGATGAAATTTTGCATCTCCGACTTGATCCCGAGGAAGAATGACACATGGATTCAGCCCTACTACGCCGAGCTCCTCTACTGCCTCATAGACGGACATCAGATCGACATAGGGCGCATTATGTATGAAGAGTACGAGCGCCACTGGGAAAAGAAGAGGAAGCCTTTCATCTTCCCGAGCTTCATCACAGCCTACTGCAAATATCATGGGGTCGACGATATTGAGGAGGGGGATTGCGAGGTCGCTGCCCTTTCACCCTCGACCATTGAGGTACAGCTCAACAGGTATCAGTTGAGGAACCCCACAGTAGCCGCTGCTGATGTAGGAGGGCCATTCCAGCCAAATGATTCCGATCATGAGGATGCTATGGAGGCCGATGTTGGCGAAGCCCCGATTCCAGATATTCCATTTGTCCATCATGCACCGCATGCACCAGCTAGAGCACCCCAGGGGTCTGGAGGATTTGACTTCTCCGAATTCCGTACCTACCTCGACAGCCGTTTCGACAGTATTGATGCCAACAACGCGGCCATGCGACAGGACATCGACAGGCACATTGTCCATCATAACCGCGATTGGGAGATATTCGAGGAGCATCGCCGAGAGGATAGGCAGCACATGTGGGAGCAGCAACAGCTGATCCAGCAACAGCAGGAAGCTCTACGACAGTCCAATGAGCTCATGAATGACATGTGGAGTGACTTTTATGGGGACTACCATCCCGATGATTAGTCCTTCCACATGTCCACTCTCAGCCGACCGAGGTCAAACCTTTCGGTAACATCTAGTATCACTTCTTATTACTCATTCTCTTTTGTTAGGGGCTAGCTTAAGAATCGTAAGGGGGATGGGATGTGAACCATGATGTTAAGTATTGTTTGGCTTTGTGTCGATTAGTATCTTGTTCTTTGTTTGCATTTGCATTTGCACGTTTACTGCTTTCTTAGATTTTTTAGGTTGCATTCATCCTAGGATAGTCTTGCATGTTTTATATGGAGTTTATTGCCGAATTTTTTGAACTTTTATATTGGGTAAATCAACTAGCTATGCCATTAATCGTATGCTTCATCTCTATGAATTTGTTTGAGGTCTGTCTCGCTTGGCTTGTCACATTTATGTATTGCACTTAGTTAAGCTTGATAGTCTCGACATCACTTAGTGGTGTTTTCTCCACTGCGGTTCACGAAGGCCTTTATAATAGGATGATGCATGTTAGGGTCTTATGGTTGTTTTCCCGAGTAATTATGTACCTAAGAAGCAACAAGTTTTCACCATGCTTTGAGATTGCTAAATGCCTAGGAAGGAGGTAGTGTGAGGTTGTGTGATCCTTTGTTTATAACCTATTCTTCCGAATAGGTTTGGGGAGGGGGTTACACCATCATTAGACTTGTTTCTGTTTTTCATTCTTCGTATCGTGAGTTTATTTTTCCTTTTCCGTAAATTTTGTACTCCAACCTATTCTTTCGAATAAGTTTGGGGAAATCGTGTGAGTCATTTTTCTCTTTTTGTTATGCTACTGCTGGCTAAAACAAAATAATAAAAAAAAGAAAGAAAAATTCCAGAAAAAAAAGAGAAAAAGAAAAAAAGAGAATCTGGAAAGAAAAAAAAGAAACAAAAGAGAAGACCCCAAAAAAGCAAAGAAGGGTCCAAAAAAGAAAAGCCGAATAGCAGTTTAGCAAAGTTTGAGTCTTTTTCATTTCTCGTATTGTTCGTGTTGTAATTTTCTATTTTTATTTTTATCTTTTTTGTCTTAAGTGTCATCTGTTCTAGACCACCCTCGTCTTGCCATTCAGGAAGTGGTGAATAGCTTAAGACTTTACTTAAGAGATGGGTAGAATAGGGGAGAGTTATCTTTTATAGGGAACCCTCCTTCATTTGATGAGAGCCAGTACTGGTTCGACCTCTTTTGAGGAAAAGTCTTAACATGGTGGAACAGCAGTAAGTCCTCAGTTTCATAGGCACGGGGCAACCATTCGTATCTTAGCATGCATCATTACGTCGTCACTGACTAGGTCCAGGTAGAGAATATTACGAGAGACTATCTTGTCTTGACATAAGTGCTTATGTGGATATGTATAAGTCAATCAAGGTATTCTTCAACCTATATTCATGCTTTGATTTATATGGTTTTTGTTCATATGTTATTTGGTAGATTCAGTAGATTAGTTCATTTTATTTGGCATGAAACTCCATTTTGAGTCTTGCATGTTTTTTGTATTAGAGTCTAGCTTAGTTGCTTGAGGACAAGCAAAGGTTCGGTTTGG
The DNA here is from genome assembly GCA_028274465.1 of Plantago ovata. NCBI lineage: Eukaryota > Viridiplantae > Streptophyta > Magnoliopsida > Lamiales > Plantaginaceae > Plantago > Plantago ovata. The sequence goes on along the minus strand of CM051456.1, from coordinate 99,939,025 downwards.
GGAGTTTGATGAATGTGTATTTTACACTTTCATTCGAGTCTTTTTCACCTATTTTAGCTATCCTCTATGATAATTTAGCTATATTTTAGTACATTTTATTAGAATAGTGTCACGTTTCCCTTTAGATTCTATTTTACAGGTTTTGGTTGAAATTCGGAGATTTCGGGGCAATTATATTGAAGTCTACAAGGAATTGGTGTTCCAGAAGCCTATTTTGAGTATCTGAAGGTTTCCGGATAGGATTTGGAGTCTAGGGGTCGAATCTGGAGGTTAGAAGGCTACTAGAAGTCATAAACCGAGTCCGAAAAGGTGAAGAAATCCAAATCCGCGTCGAAAAACGCGGAAATTCCACGAAATACTGGGGGGCGAACCGCCGCATCACGGGGCGAACCGCACCGGAGATTTTTCGGGCCTATATATAGTGCTCAGTTTTCTCTCCGAAAATCATATCTTTCCAAGCCTACTTTCTCACCTCTCTCTATAGTTTTAGGTAGGAACTTTCCGGGGCTTGTCCTGGGAGTTCCATAGCTTAGGGGATACTTTTTCATAGCAGACTGGAGCGCGTAGGATCGCAATCATCCGGAGATTGACAACCTTCGGTAACTTTGTATCTTACAGTTTTTATCTACTTATTTTATTCTTCTTTCAATATGTTTTCTTCTATGATTTCTATTGATTGCATGCCTATTATGAGTAGCTAAACTTATCGTTGGTGGTAGTATGTGAATTCTTAGCGAGGGAAGATAATCATGTTAATGGCTATATCACGCATTATACTCCTTGTCATTGCTTTATTTCGTTGATCAGTTGTAACCAAAATTCTCGTATGTTGTATTGATCATTATGCACAATTGGACACTAGTCGGCCATCAGACCAATTATCTTCGTAGTGTTGAATAATTACGGAACACATTAGACAATCGTGTTGACTAGTCAGACCAAATTATCTTCGTAGTGCTTAATACTTGCAACAGGACACTAGATTGATTCAAAGATCTCTATGCAAGACCGAGGAATTTATGCATGATTATCGACCCATTATGTTAAGAAGGACCATACTATCACCAATCTCCATTATCTGCTTGAAACCCCCTATTGCTTTCTATCTGTTGTTTTATATTCTTAATTAGATTTGATAAAGCTAGTATAGTCCTGAGAGAACGACACTCGAGTCATTCTACTATTACACTACGGTTTTCGTTGTAGTTGTGGATTGCATTTGGCTAATTACAAATTTATTTGACTGAATCTGACACGTTCATCAATGATCGCGCTGGATTGTCGTGTTCCAACGAGAATCAAATAAATTTGTTATTTAGCCAAAGGCAATTCACAACTACAACGAAAACCGTAGTGTAGCAGTAGAATAACCTCGAGTGTCGATCTCTAAGGACTATAACTAGCTTTATCTAATCTAATTTAGAATATAAAACAGCAGACGGTTTAGCAAAGGTTTTTCTTAACAGATAATGGAGATTGGTGATAGTATGGTCCTTCAAAGCATAACGGGTTAATAATTATGCGTAAATTCCTCGGTTTTGCATGGAGATCTTTGATCAATGAATTGTCCTTTTGTAATTATCAAACACTACGAAGATAAAGATTTAGAAAGGTCGAAGACCAATTAATTGTCCAATTGTGTGCAATAATTAATCAACAATACGAAGATATAGATTTGGATAGATCAAAGAAATAAAGCAATAACACGGAGTATAATGCGCGATATAGACATTAGCATAATTATCAACCCTTCGCTAAGAATTCACATACTATCACCAACGAGAAGTATAGCTACTCATAGTTGTCATGCAATCAACAGAAATCATAGAAGAAAACATGTTGAAAGATATATAAAAATAAGTAGAAAAACTGTAAGATACAATGTTACCGAAGGTTGTCAGTCTCCGAAGAATCGCGATCTTACAAGCTCCAAACTGCTATGAAAAAGTATCTCCTAAGATATGAACCCCCGAACAGGCTCTGGGAAGTTCCTACCTAAAAATACTGAGAAAGGTGAGAGAATAGGTCTGGAAAAGTATGAAAATCGGAGAAAAACTGAGCAACTATATATAGGCTTCGAAATAGTGTTGGGCGAAGGGCCTGATGAATGTGTATTTCACACTTTCATTCGAGTCTTTTTCACCTATTTTAGCTATCCTCTATGTTAATTTAGCTATATTTTAGTGCATTTTATTAGAATAGTGTCACGTTTCCCTTTAGATTTTATTTTACAGGTTTTGGTTGAAAATCGAGGATTTCCGGGCAATTATATTGAAGTTGACAAGGAATTGGTGTTCCAGAAGCCTATTCGGAGTATCTGAAGGTTTCCGGATAGGATTTGGAGTCTAGGGGTCGAATCTGGAGGTTAGAAGGCCACTAGAAGTCAGAAACCGAGTCCGAAAAGGGGAAGAAATCCAAAAACGCGGAATTCCGCGAGATTTTCTCTGGGGCGAACCTCCCCAGACGTGGGGCGAACCGCCCCACACCGGGCGAACCGCCCGGTGTGTGGGGCGAACCGCCCCACACTATTTCGAGGCCTATATATAGTTGCTCAGATTTTCTCCGAAATTCATACTTTTCCAGACCTACTTTCTCACCTTTCTCTGTAGTTTTAGGTAGGGACTTCCTAGAGCCTGTTCTGGGGGTTCGTAGCTTAGGGGACACTTTTTCATAGCAGATTGGAGCTTGTAGGATCGCAATTCTCCGGAGATTGACAACCTTCGGTAACTTTGTATCTTACAATTTATACTACTTATTTTATTATTTCTTTCAACATGTTTTCTTCTATGATTTCTGTGATTGCATGCCTATTATGAGTAGCTAAACTTATCGTTGGTGGTAGTATGTGAATTCTTAGCAAAGGGAAGATAATCATGTTAATGGCTATATCGCGCATTATACTCCGTGTTATTGCTTTATTTCGTTGATCAGGCTCAGCCTAAATTCTCGTATGTTGTATTAATTATTACGCACAATTGGACCCTCGTCGACCTGTACGCGATTTTATCTTCGTAGTGTTCAATAATTACGGAACACAATAGGACAATAGTGCTTGACTTGTCAGAATCGTTATCTTCGTAGTGCTTAATAATTGCAACTTGACATTAGATTGATCAAAGATCTCCATGCAAGACCGAGGAATTTATGCATGATTATCGACCCGTTATGCTTTGAAGGATCATACTATCACCAATCTCCATTATCAGTTAGAAACCCCTTTGCTATTACGTCTGCTGTTTTATATTCTCTTGTTAATAGATAAAGCTAGTTATAGTCCTGAGAGAACGACACTCGAGTCATTCTACTGCTACACTACGGTTTTCGTTGTAGTTGTGGATTGCCTTTGGCTAAATAACAAATTTATTTGCTGAATCGAGACCCGACAAATCTCCGTTCATCAAATTGGCGCCGTTGCCGGGAACTATACTCCTTTTTTCTGTTTAATTTGTTTATATTTTCAGCTTTCGATTCCTAATTCTATTAGTTTTAGTTTTCCTTTTTAATCTCTCTCTGATACTGCTTTCCTATTCTGTTACAGATAGTGTATGCCGCATACACGTTCTGCAGGAACACCGCTTGCTGATTCAATTGCTGAGATCGACAGAGTCTACCACCAAAGAAGGCGACTACTTCAAAGGCGTGCACTAGAGGAAATAGAGGATACCGATTTCTCTGAATCTCTACTCAGTCTTTTCAAGAAAATCGACGGAATGGTAGAAGCTAGACCACTGAAAGCATGGGTTCAACCCACCAAGGCTCGTATAAGGGGACTGGCGATTGTTCTTTCGTCTGCAACCCGAGATCTGGAAATCAAGAACCACGCATTCCAACAACTTCCGAGGTTCTATGGCTTATCAAGGGAAGATGTGATGGGGTACTTGCACGATATCGATGATTTCGTCAACCAACTCCCACGACCCGGAGCTGAAATAACAACGGACGAGTTGAGGATGAAGGTTTTTGCTATGGGACTTGGCGACAGAGCCAAGTCATGGTTGAGTTCTTTACCCGCAGGCTCGCTGGACACTTGGGAGAAGGTTTTTTTCAGCTTTCATGGAGAAATACTTCCCTCACACCTTGACTACCGCGCTAAAGGCGCACATCACTGGATTCAAGCAGGACTATGATGAGACCATCTACACCGCGTTTGAGAGGTTCCAAGATCTCACGAACAAGTGCCCTCACCATGGTTTTGAACTTTCTGACCTAGTCCAACACTTCTACAATGGACTAACCTTCGAAAACCAACAAGTGGTGGATTTCCAATGCCGAGGCAATATTTGGGAGGAAACCGCAGAAGCCGTCTGGGCAGTTTTCGAAAGGCTTGCTAAGGGTTCGCAGTTCAAGGACCCAAGAGCAATGATTAGGAGACGTGGACCTGAAGCTCCACCGACTCAAGAAGCCCCTATGTATAGGGGGAATGGGGATCAATTCGAGTGCTTTACCAACGAATTGAAGCAAGTCCTCAAGAGCGCCACCGGAACAACTGTTTCGAACGAAGTATGCCGAATATGCAAGAACTATGGGCATGGGGCTCATATGTGTAGATCGGAGCTGGCGTATGATGATGGCAACTAGGCTCGAGGAGGCGAAGAAGAAGCCTTTGCTACGGATTTTGGACTCAAGAAGTTAGCTACGGACAAGACGGTAGGAACCCTCGAGGTGGATTTTGGAGAAGAGGATTCCGAAACAATCAAGGATATGCACCGGCTAACCAACTTATGGCCCTAACCAAGACCGTAGTAGGCTAACTATGGTAATGATCACTGCGAAAACCCCGCTCCGAAAGAGCCACCGAAGTCGAAGTCGGCTCAACTGATGGAGAACTTGCAAAAGATGGTTGATCACACACAAAGTTTTCTCAAACGTTATGAAGATTCCGAGAAGACTAGGGCAAGGCTTGATAGGTTGGAAGAGAGCACTAGGCTTGCCCATCAAAAGATGCAAGAGTTGATCGACCGAGGAGCAATAGGGAACAAGGCAAACTGCCTAGCAACACTGAGAAGTCGAATGCCATTACATTGGCTGGTGATCTACCTGACGAAATCACCATCAAGAAGGTTGCTAAGTGCGAGTGTTGCAAGAAGGGAACTTTACAGGCTAAGGAAGAAGAGAAGGACCTTGGTTCTGACGAAAGTGAGGAGGAGCAAGAGGATCCCGAGCCACTCCCTAAAGTTTCGATGTTAAGGTAGGGATTGGTGAGCTTGAAGATGTCCGTGCCACACTAGACACGGGATCCTACTCAACATACTCCCTTGAATGTGTTTAAAAGAGTAGCCTTGGAAAAACTATCTGAGCATGGGCTATTGTGCAACTGGCGGATGGATCCTTTTATGAGACCCGAAGGCGTTGTGAAGAATGTGTTGGTCAAGATTGGTGAAGCTTCTGTATACACCAATTTTGTAGTTATGCCGGCGTCTGCACCTGGAACGGGGGATGTCATACTCTTAGGGCGAACATTCTTGACTAAGCTACGCTCCGTGATGGACATCTACCAAAGAACTTGCACTATTGAAGTGGATGGCAAGCAACACGTGTTGCAAGCCATAACTGATCCACCTGATCCGCCTGAATTTCTAACTACTCACTACTGTGGTCTTGCAGCCTATGTTCTTCTTATTCACAGTTCGTGGCATGGAAAGGAGATCATGAAGGGGAAGTCTAGTACCCGCAAAAAGAAAAGATAGGCGCAGACAGGAGTCGAGTCAAAGACTTTAAACAATGACGCTATCCGGAGGCAACCGGAATTTTTATCGCTTTCTTTACTGCTTTTTTGCATGCATTCATTCTTGAACTATTTGCTTCTCATATGCGAATTTGTTCATGTCTGTGTCGTATATGCATTATTTGAGTGAGATTTTTTTGAGTGGTTTTTGAGAAAATTGGTTTTCGGGACTAAAACCGCGTTTTGGACGAAAGGAACCATCTCCCCCATCAGGGGGAGCACGGGCGAAACCGCCCCGCGTGGGGCGACTCGCCCCACGGTTCCAGTAGCAGAAAAACGCGAAATTTCGGCTTCCTCTTACCTAACCTTTTTCTTCATATCTTCATCATTCTTCCTCCTCCCCAAACCCGAAAATCGCGATTTAACATTCAAATCTCATAACTTCTTCATTTCTTGACCAAATTTAGTGTTCTTTAGCTTAATCGAAGCCTATTACATGATCTATCTCCCATCGAACAGATTTCGTCCTAATGCATTAATTTTCATATTTGAGGTATCATCCTAAGAACCCTAATTTTCGAATTTGGGGGTTTTCTAATTGAGCTTCAATATGCTTATTTGATGCATGGGTGTGTTGTTTGTGTGATTAGAATGTTTATTGACTATCAATCGCATGCTCAATTTTTGCTTGGATTTGTTGATTTGGGAATTTTGCTACTAGATGATATATCTTGTTATCCAATATGTCTTTATCTTGATTTT
>CM051456.1:99776521-99932498 GCA_028274465.1 Plantago ovata | reverse complement strand
GGGCCTGATGAATGTGTATTTCACACTTTCATTCGAGTCTTTTTCACCTATTTTAGCTATCCTCTATGTTAATTTAGCTATATTTTAGTGCATTTTATAGAATAGTGTCACGTTTCCCTTTAGATTTATTTTACAGGTTTTGGTTGAAATCGAGGATTTCCGGGCAATTATATTGAAGTTGACAAGGAATTGGTGTTCCAGAAGCCTATTGGAGTATCTGAAGGTTTCCGGATAGGATTGGAGTCTAGGGGTCGAATCTGGAGGTTAGAAGGCACTAGAAGTCAGAAACCGAGTCCGAAAAGGGAAGAAAGAAACCAAAACAAAAACGCGGAATTCCGCGAAATTCTCTGGGGCGAACCTCCCCGAGGGGCGAACCGCCCCACACCGGGCGAAACCGCCCGGTGTGTGGGCGAACCGCCCCACACTATTCGAGGCCTATATATAGTTGCTCAGTTTTCTCCGAAAATTCATACTTTCCAGACCTACTTTCTCACTTTCTCTGTAGTTTTAGGTAGGGACTTCCCAGAGCCTGTTCTGGGGGTTCGTAGCTTAGGGGACACTTTTCATAGCAGTTGGAGCTCGTAGGATCGCAATTCTCCGGAGATTGACAACCTTCGGTAACTTTGTATCTTACAGTTTATTCTACTTATTTTATATTCTTTCAACATGTTTTCTTCTATGATTTCTGTTGATTGCATGCCTATTAGTAGCTAAACTTATCGTTGGTGGTAGTATGTGAATTCTTAGCGAAGGGAAGATAATCATGCTAATGGCTATATCGGCATTATACTCCGTGTTATTGCTTTATTTCGTTGATCAGGCTCAGCCTAATTCTCGTATGTTGTATTAATTATTATGCACAATTGGACCTCGTCGACCTGTACGCCTTTTATCTTCGTAGTGTTGAATAATTACGGAACACAATAGGACAATAGTGCTTGACTTGTCAGAATCGTTATCTTCGTAGTGCTAATAATTGCAACAGGACATTAGATTGATCAAAGATTCATGCAAGACCGAGGAATTTATGCATGATTATCGACCCGTTATGCTTGAAGGATCATACTATCACCAATCTCCATTATCTGTTAGAAACCCCTTTGCTATTACGTCTGCTGTTTTATATTCTCTGTTAAATAGATAAAGCTAGTTATATCCTGAGAGAACGACACTCGAGTCATTCTACTGCTACACTACGGTTTCGTTGTAGTTGTGGATTGCCTTTGGCTAAATAACAAATTTATTTGTGAATCGAGACCCGACAATCCGTTCATCAAATTGGCGCCGTTGCCGGGAACTATACTCCTTTTTTCTGTTTAATTTGTTTATATTTTCAGCTTCGATTCCTAATTCTATTAGTTTTAGTTTTCTTTTTAATCTCTCTCTGATACTGCTTTCCTAGTCTGTTACAGATAGTGTATGCCGCATACACGCTTGCAGGAACACCGCTTGCTGATTCAATTGCTGAGATCGACAGAGTCTACCACCAAAGAAGGCGACTACTTCAAAGGCGTGCACTAGAGGAAATAGAGGATACCGATTTCTCTGAATCTCTACTCAGTCTTTCAAGAAAATCGACGGAATGGTAGAAGCTAGACCACTGAAAGCATGGGTTCAACCCACCAAGGCTCGTATAAGGGGACTGGCGATTGTTCTTTCGTCTGCAACCCGAGATCTGGAAATCAAGAACCACGCATTCCAACAACTTCCGAGGTTCTATGGCTTATCAAGGGAAGATGTGATGGGGTACTTGCACGATATCGATGATTTCGTCAACCAACTCCCACGACCCGGAGCTGAAATAACAACGGACGAGTTGAGGATGAAGGTTTTTGCTATGGGACTTGGCGACAGAGCCAAGTCATGGTTGAGTTCTTTACCCGCAGGCTCGCTGGACACTTGGGAGAAGGTTTTTTCAGCTTTCATGGAGAAATACTTCCCTCACACCTTGACTACCGCGCTAAAGGCGCACATCACTGGATTCAAGCAGGACTATGATGAGACCATCTACACCGCGTTTGAGAGGTTCCAAGATCTCACGAACAAGTGCCCTCACCATGGTTTTGAACTTTCTGACCTAGTCCAACACTTCTACAATGGACTAACCTTCGAAAACCAACAAGTGGTGGATTTCCAATGCCGAGGCAATATTTGGGAGGAAACCGCAGAAGCCGTCTGGGCAGTTTTCGAAAGGCTTGCTAAGGGTTCGCAGTTCAAGGACCCAAGAGCAATGATTAGGAGACGTGGACCTGAAGCTCCACCGACTCAAGAAGCCCCTATGTATAGGGGGAATGGGGATCAATTCGAGTGCTTTACCAACGAGTTGAAGCAAGTCCTCAAGAGCGCCACCGGAACAACTGTTTCGAACGAAGTATGCCGAATATGCAAGAACTATGGGCATGGGGCTCATATGTGTAGATCGGAGCTGGCGTATGATGATGGCAACTAGGCTCGAGGAGGCGAAGAAGAAGCCTTTGCTACGGATTTTGGGACTCAAGAAGTTAGCTACGGACAAGACGGTAGGAACCCTCGAGGTGGATTTTGGAGAAGAGGATTCCGAAACAATCAAGGATATGCACCGGCTAACCAAACTTATGGCCCTAACCAAGACCGTAGTAGGCTAAACTATGGTAATGATCACTGCGAAAACCCCGCTCCGAAAGAGCCACTGAAGTCGAAGTCTGCTCAACTGATGGAGAACTTGCAAAAGATGGTTGATCACACACAAAGTTTTCTCAAACGTTATGAAGAAGATTCCGAGAAGACTAGGGCACAGCTTGATAGGTTGGAAGAGAGCACTAGGCTTGCCCATCAAAAGATGCAAGAGTTGATCGACCGAGGAGCAAGTAGGGAACAAGGAAAACTGCCTAGCAACACTGAGAAGTCGAATGCCATTACATTGGCTGGTGATCTACCTGACGAAATCACCATCAAGAAGGTTGCTAAGTGCGAGTGTTGCAAGAAGGAGGAACTTCTACAGGCTAAGGAAGAAGAGAAGGACCTTGGTTCTGACGAAAGTGAGGAGGAGCAAGAGGATCCCGAGCCACTCCCTAAAAGTTTCGATGTTAAGGTAGGGATTGGTGAGCTTGAAGATGTCCGTGCCACACTAGACACGGGATCCTACTCAAACATACTCCATTTAAATGTGTTTGAAAAGAGTAGCCTTGGAAAACTATCTGAGCATAGGGCTATTGTGCAACTAGCGGATGGATCCTTTATGAGACCCGAAGGCGTTGTGAAGAATGTGTTGGTCAAGATTGGTGAAGCTTCTGTATACACCAATTTTGTAGTTATGCCGGCGTCTGCACCTGGAACGGGGGATGTCATACTCTTAGGGCGAATGTTCTTGACTAAGCTACGCTCCGTGATGGACATCTACCAAAGAACTTGCACTATTGAAGTGGATGGCAAGCAACACGTGTTGCAAGCCATAACTGATCCACCTGATCCGCCTAATATTTCTTTCACTACTCACTACTGTGGTCTTGGAGCCTATATTCTTTCTTATTCACAGGTTCGTGGCATGGAAAGGAGATCAATGAAGGGGAAGCCTAGTACCCGCAAAAAGAAAAGATAGGCGCAGACAGGAGTCGAGTCAAAGACTTTAAACAATGACGCTATCCGGGAGACAACCCGGAATTTTTATCGCTTTCTTTACTGCTTTTTTGCATGCATTCATTCTTGAACTATTTGCTTCTCGTATGCGAATTTGTTCATGTCTGTGTCGTATATGCATATATTTGAGTGAGATTTTTTGAGTGGATTTATGAGAAAATTGGTTTTAAGGAACTAAAACCGCGTTTTCTGACGAAAGGAACCATCTCCCCGCATTGGGGAGCACGGGGCGAACCGCCCCGCGTGGGGCGACTCGCCCCACGGTTCCAGTAGCTAGAAAAACGCGAATTTCTTCCTCTTACCTCATTTTCTTCATATCTTCATCATTCCTCCTCCCCAAAACCCGAAAATCGCGATTTAACATTCAAATCTTCATAACTTCTTCATTTCTTGACCAAATTTAGTGTTCTTTAGCTTAAATCGAAGCCTATTACATGATCTATCTTCCCATACGAACAGATTTCGTCCTAATGCATTAGATTTTCATATTTGAGGTATCATCCTAAGAACCCTAATTTTCGAATTTGGGGGTTTTCTAATTTGAGCTTCAATTATGCTTATTTGATGCATGGGTGTGTTGTTTGTGTGATTAGAAGTGTTATTTACTATCAATCGCATTCTCAATTTTGCTTGGATTGTTGATTTGGGAATTTTGCTACTAGATGATATATCTTGTTATGCAATATGTCTTTATCTTTGATTTCATGCTTATGATTGTGTTTATTGGTGTAATGATGGTGGATTTGATGATAGAATACCTGATTGTTGAGTATGAGGATTTATGGTGCTAGAATTTTTCGCCACTATGGTATGAATTGAGCCTTGTTATCTAGGATGTTGGTTGTCTAGTAAGAGCATAATGTGATGTATTGCATGTAGTAGTTACATTGGTATGTTGCATGATGAAGAAGCTAGGCTAGACATTAAAGGTTTGGGGAGCTCGATTGTTGTTCACTCGTGTGTTTTGTTCTTACACTAGCATATGCATGAGTCAGTTTTGTGTCATACGAGGTACGAACTGTTGTTTGTAGGAACCATGCCAAAGGAAAGGAGCATTCCCGTATGATTTCTCTGAAGTATTGGAGGGGGATCGATTACAACCATGTCAAGAAGAGTGACCTCGTTAGATGTGCGTTCGAGCCGAGGGATTACCCAAGAGGAGGAGCTAGAGTACACCTGGAGTAAGGAGTCCTACGCCTATTCATGCACCACCGAAGGGACAGAAACCATTATTACGTCAGCACTCCATCACGAGGACTGCAAAGTTCGAGTGAACTTGAAGGCACCGGGACAATCTTGCCGCGACGGATTCAATCTTGAGTTCGTAGTTGCTAGAAGGTTCCGAAGCGCTAGCTTGGTTCCAAAACATAATGACATGGGTGCCCAACCCCTCGTTGGGGTGCCCCTTGCCTGCCTCTAAAGGTAGCATCATATAGACATCGGTCGGATCAACCGTAGAGAATGTGGTCGACATTGGAAAAAATGGTAGAAGACTTCTGAGTATCCGAGCAGCTTACTTTAACCTTCTCGTGGTGTAAAACGTTGGAGGGGGAGGTCCTGATACCACTTCCCTTTCCCCTTCAACAGTTCACATCCTATTGGAGGGCTTCAGGATGGAAGATTCCATAACAACGGCGACTAATCTTGAGAATTCTACTCGACACTACAACTCTACTAGTGAGGATGTGCATGACAGTAGTGACAATGAAGGCCATACGGGCAATGATGATACTAATGGAGGAGTTGTTCCTATCCGGCCTATGATTGAAACTACCACGCATACCAGAAGACCTGATGACACACTATAAAGCTCCCAGAGCAGTCCCAATAACTCACAAACAGCATACTCAGCCGACCGAGGCCAAACCATGGGGTAACATCTAGTATCACATCTTATTTCCTCATTTTCTTACTGCTAGGGACTAGCGTTAATTTCATGAGGGGGGTTGGGATTTAAGTGATCTGATGTTGTTAGTTTGGAGCTTGGTATTGGTAGGATGAGTATAGTACCTTGCATGTTTTATCCGTCTGCATTTGCATTTGCACGTTTACTGCTTTCTTAGATTTTTTAGGTTGCGTTCACTACATTCATCCTAGGATAGTCTTGCATGTTTTATATGGAGTTTATTGCCGAATTTTTTGAACTTTTTTATTGGGTAGATCAACCAACTATGCCATTAATCGTATGCTTCATCTCTATGAATTTGTTTGAGGTTTTTCTCGCTTGGCTTGCCACATTTATGTATTGTACTTAGTTATGCTTGGTAGTCTCGACATCACTTAGTGGTGTTTTCTCTACTGCGGTTCATGATGATGTCGTTTTTCACCAATTAAATTTGTTTAAAAAGCCTAAGAACACTTATCACTACACAAACTAGAGTGCAATGGCAAGTTGTCCCCGAGTGTCGTTCTCTCGGGACCTAACGTGGCTTTGTTTGAGGTTTTTGCTAGTAATTTCAGACAACGAGTTCAAATGTTTGTGGAATTGTTTTCTTAGAACAAAGCAACGAGAAATCAGATTGTTGTAATCAAGTTTGGAAAACGGTTGGTGGTAGAAATCAAATACACATGCATGGGTTACGAATATGCTCACAAGTTCAGTGCGTAAAACCTTCGATCAAGTCTGCTAAGCAACTCGTCTAGGTAACTTTCAAGACACACATCATAAAAGATCACTATCAATACTTTAGAGGTGCTTGTTACTAACACCATTTATCTAGCATGCTGCAAATCTCTAACATACAATCCTATAGCTTTCATTGACCAAGAGTTTGTCACTATACTCAATTCGAATATATTTTATAGGCAACTAAGAATCATATGAAGGAATTTGCAGCAAGATTGAATCACAATCTCATGTAAGCATAAACATAACCCATAGCATGCATATTCTACATTCTACCACCAACACAAAGGATTTAGCTACTCATATTCATCAACATAGACATCAAATCATATGAATTGTAAATAGAATACATCAAATCAAACTACTAGACAAGAGATAATGATACAATGTTACCACCAAGCTGTCACTAATCGGTGGGTATTGATGAAAACCTCTCCGTAGATGAAACAATGGATGCAATCCTATGCCAAAACCTTTAATCCAATCTAAAATACAATGTAATCTGAGTTTTCTCTGAATTTTGGGGCTTAGAAGTTCTCCAAAACGAAGCCAATGTTCAAAAGTCTCCAAAAAGTAACTGAAGATCAGATCTAAGAAGGAAAATCCGAAAACGTAACCGCTGCCAAGCGGACCGCTTGGAGAGACCAAGCGGAGCGCTTGGCAAGCGAAGCGCTTGGGCCCTCCAAGCGCTTCGCTTGGCTGCTGTGCCAAAACTCCTGGAAAATGAAGCGGAGCGCTTCACTATTCCACGCGCTTAGCTTGGCTCTTGGGCAGATTTTTGTCTTCAAACTCAATCTTTTTGTCCTCGTACGGCCCTCAGGTGCCTTGGACTCATCCTTCTCAATGCTTATTGAGGCTCAGACACTCACGAACAAGCCACGGAGATTGGGGAACTTCAACGGGGCCATCTTTTCCATCAAAAGGGCTCGTTTTTAGCTCCAAAAATGCCGTTTCGTACCTAAGTGCCTGAAAATGCAGAAAACACAAAACGTGACACTATTCTACAAAACTAACCAAAAAACAAGGCTAGAAGATAGCAAAAGAAGGTAAAAAAAACAAGATGAACGCGTCAAAAATACGTTCATCAAACTCCCCAAACCAAACCTTTGCTTGTCCTCAAGCAACAAACTATCCTAAATGCAACACAAAAGGAGTCTCATGCCATGTAAAGTGAACTAATCTATTGAATCTACCAAATGCTTATGAACAAAACCAAATGAGCATGACATGCAAGTAGGTTGAAGAATGCCTCGATTGCGAATATACACATTCTCATGTGCACTTGGTTAAGCAAAGGAGTCTCTCGTAACATCTTCTACCTGGACCTGGTCAGTGACGACACAATGATGCATGTTATCATACTACAATTGCCCCGTGCCTATGAAACCGAGGGCTTACAACTGTTCACCAAGCGAGACTTTTCCTCAAGAGAGGGCGAACCAATACTGGCTCTCATCAAACGAAGGAGGGTTCCCTTAGAAAGATAACACTCCCCTATTCTACCCAGACTCTCAAGAATGAGCCTCTTTCAACCACTTCTTGAATAGCAAGACGAGGGTAGTCAAGAACAGGCCTTGGACAAAGGCGACACGAAACGAAAGATAGAATTTACAACTCGATACTTCACAAGGACAAAATATTTACATGACACTTGACACTACGAGACTGCTTTTGGCTTGCAATGACCCTTCTTTGCTTTTGGGTCTTATTCTTTATTTTCTTTCTTCTTCTTTTTTTTTTTTTATTTTCTCTTTTTCTTTTCTCTTTTTTTCTTCTTTTCTTTTTTCTCTTTTTTTTTATATAGGGGCAAGCAGCAGTACTAAGTGTCAAAAACACCTCCCCAAACCTATTCGAAAGAATAGGTTTGAGCACAAAGACGAAAAAGAAAAAGGAAAGACTCTTTTACAAAGACACCTCGCCAAACCTATTCGAAAGAATAGGTTGGGACACAAAACAAAAAGAAAAAGAAAAAGGAAACTTTACAACGACTCAAAAACGAAAGACAAGGTCAATAAGGCAACCCCCTCCCCACACCTATTCGATAGAATAGGTTTAATACAAGGAATCACACACCTCACACTACCTCCTTCCTAGGCATTTGGAAATCTCTAATCGAGGTGAAGAACTTGTCGCCTCTTACGTACATAATTACACGGGTTACAACCATAGACTCTAACATGCATCATTTTATAAGGCCATCGTGAACCGCAGCAGAAGAAACACCTCTCAAGGTGATGTCGAGACTACTAAGCTTAACTAGTGCATATGCGAATGTGACAAACCAAGCGAGACAAGCCTCAAACTACTTGCAAAGTGATGCAACATATGATCAATGGTCATAAACACTTAGTCTACTCAATAAAAAAGTTCAAAAGACTTGGCAATAAACTCCACACACAACAACGTTCAACAACTAATCTAGGGATGATATGCATGCAAAAACTGAAAAAACACGACAAATCACATGAACTTGAGTAAAATCAGGCATGTACGAACCACACAAGCATATAGTACTGAAAATCCAATACCCCCTCCCCAAACCTAAACTTTTGCTCGTCCTCGAGCAAAGAAAAGTTGAATGAAAAGGAAAAATTGGATTGAAAGTACACTTCCCTGAGATAAAGGTTCGTGTCCAATCTCCTATATATGAGTAGTACCTGAAAAGACTCAAGAAACAAGTGAAAACGGGTGCGCAAAGGTGAGAAGAATGGAAAAAACGAGGAAAATCTGGGTACAGGGTCCAGGCGGACCGCTTGGCGGGAGCCAAGCGGTCCGCTTGTCAAGCGGAGCGCTTGGGAGGCTCCAGGCGCTCCGCTTGAAATTCCAGTAAGCTTTTTGATTTACTGAAATTTCAAGCGGACCGCTTGGCCCTTCCAAGCACTTCGCTTGGCTCTGTTTCCAGATTTTCGATGTTTTTTCCTATCTTAATCACCTAAGGCACCAAGACAAACACTAGACTAAACGAATCACGACAAAAGGCACACAGGCCACAACTACAAAAGCAATAAAAAGGAAAAACTAAACTACATGCAAAGAAATACCGCAAAGGTTATCCATTATCAAATGGGAACGAATCTCGTGCATTCGTTCCATTAATCCTTGCATCTTGGGAACCATCTTTGGCTCCTCTCCTCAAGTCCTCAAGCAAATCCATGATTCCCTGAAAATAAAAATCAACTAAATTAACAAAATCAAAATCTAAGAAATAACTAAAGGAATCAGAGGGAAAATAAAAAGAAAAAAGTGGATCAAAACTCCCTTGAAGCTCATAGGTGGGTGCATGGACTAGAACATAGGAGTCAAGATCAAGAGTGTCTGTAGCAATAGAATCCAAACATGTCGATTCAGAGACACCAAAATCTTCAGAGAGTAGCTCCTCGATCTCAACACAACTCAAGACAACACTGTCTGACTCAGGTGAAGCAATGGATTCAGTCATCACCTCCTCCACGACTTCTTCTTTACCAACAGTCTTGACATCCTCAGTTAAGGACGTGGAATCCAAGCTAAGCACTGAAGAGGCTTCGTCAATAGATTCTTCACAACATTCCTCTACATTGGCTATGTCGATTTCTGGTGGCGGACTAGCAAAGCGAGACGTCCATTTCTTTGAACCGGGAGGTGAGTCCCAATCCCAATGTTCCAGAAACTTGTTGGTTATTTCATCCCAAGTGTGCAATGATCTTTCCGGCGGGATTCTAAGCCACTCACGAGCGCTCCCTCCCAAGGCTCCCATAAATCCCCTTATACAAAGCTGCTCATGTGATAAAATAACCCCCTCCACATTCTCACGAGGTATCCTCAATACACCTTCCTCGAACGTGTCTAAGAACCCTCTTGGATCATCACCACTCGAAAACGTGGAAACAATGGAGTAGTACGAAGGATCAAAGTCATAATCCTTGCAATCTTCGTCCAATGTTATGCAAGGCCCTCGAGGTTTCACATACCTTGTCAAAGAAGCTCGCATACTCATCCCTACAAGGAACTAGTTTCTGCACATGAGGAAACAAGAAACCAAGGAGCAGAATCCACAAAAGAATTAAAAAAAACTTGCAAGGAAAAAATCCTCTAATCTAATAATATATACAAAGAGCGCAAGCACGCAAGGTAACCAAGAGCAGATTAGATAAATTTTCTGAAAAAGATAGGGGGAAAGAAATGAGGTGAGAAAGTGATGTTGGCTGAAAAACCAAAACAAAAACACCAACCAAAGGAGTTAAGTCCCCGACAACGACGCCAAATTGATGATGTCGTTTTTCACCAATTAAATTTGTTTAAAAAGCCTAAGAACACTTATCACTACACAAACTAGAGTGCAATGACAAGTTGTCCCCGAGTGTCGTTCTCTCGGGACCTAACGTGGCTTTGTTTGAGGTTTTTGCTAATAATTTCAGACAACGAGTTCAAATGTTTGTGGAATTGCTTTCTTAGAACAAAGCAACGAGAAATCAGATTGTTGTAATCAAGTTTGGAAAACGGTTGGTGGTAGAAATCAAATACACATGCATGGGTTACGAATATGCTCACAAGTTCAGTGCGTAAAACCTTCGATCAAGTCTGCTAAGCAACTCGTCTAGGTAACTTTCAAGACACACATCATAAAAGATCACTATCAATACTTTAGAGGTGCTTGTCACTAACACCATTTATCTAGCATGCTGCAAATCTCTAACATACAATCCTATAGCTTTCATTGACCAAGAGTTTGTCACTATACTCAATTCGAATATATTTTATAGGCAACTAAGAATCATATGAAGGAATTTGCAGCAAGATTGAATCACAATCTCATGTAAGCATAAACATAACCCATAGCATGCATATTCTACATTCTACCACCAACACAAAGGATTTAGCTACTCATATTCATCAACATAGACATCAAATCATATGAATTGTAAATAGAATACATCAAATCAAACTACTAGACAAGAGATAATGATACAATGTTACCACCAAGCTGTCACTAATCGGTGGGTATTGATGAAAACCTCTCCGTAGATGAAACAATGGATGCAATCCTATGCCAACACCTTTAATCCAATCTAAAATACAATGTAATCTGAGTTTTCTCTGAGTTTTGGGGCTTAGAAGTTCTCCAAAACGAAGCCAATGTTCAAAAGTCTCCAAAAAGTAACTGAAGATCAGATCTAAGAATATCCGAAAACATAACCGCTGCCAAGCGGACCGCTTGGAGAGACCAAGCGGAGCGCTTGGCAAACGAAGCGCTTGGGCCCTCCAAGCGCTTCGCTTGGCTGCTGTGCCAAAACTCCTGGAAAATGAAGCGGAGCGCTTCACTATTCCAGGCGCTTAGCTTGGCTCCTGGGCAGATTTTTGTCTTCAAACTCAATCTTTTTGTCCTCGTACGGCCCTCGGGTGCCTTGGACTCATCTTTCTCAATGCTTATTGAGGCTCAGACACTCACGAACAAGCCACGGAGATTGGGGAACTTCAACGGGGCCATCTTTTCCATCAAAAAGGCTCGTTTTTAGCTCCAAAAACGCCGTTTCGTACCTAAGTGCCTGCAAATGCAGAAAACACAAAACGTGACACTATTCTACAAAAATAACCAAAAAACAAGGCTAGAAGATAGCAAAAGAAGGTAAAAAAGACAAGATGAACGCGTCAAAATACGTTCATCAGTTCACGAAGGCCTTTATAATAGGATGATGCATGTTAGGGTCTTATGGTTGTTTTCCCGAGTGATTATGTACCTAAGAGGCAACAAGTCTTCACCATGCTTTGAGATTGCTAAATGCCTAGGAAGGAGGTAGTGTGAGGTTGTGTGATCCTTTGTTTATAACCTATTCTTTCGAATAGGTTTGGGGAGGGGGTTACACCATCATTAGACTTGTTTTCGTTTTTCATTTCCGTATCGGGAGTTTGTTTTTTCTTTTCCGTAAATTTTATACTCCAACCTATTCTTTCGAATAGGTTTGGGGAAGTCGTGTGAGTCATTTTCTATCTTTTGTGTTATGCTACTGCTGGCTAGAAAAAAAAATCGGAAAAAAAGAAGAAAAATTCCAGAAAAAAAGAGAAAAAGAAAAAGGAAAAAAGGATTTGGAAATAAAAACGAAAAAAAGAAAAGGCCCCAAAAAAGAAAAGGAGGGCCCAAAAAAGAAAGCCAAATAGCAGTTTAGCAAAGTGTTGTGTCTAATTTTCCAATTCTTGTAATGTTCGTAATCGTGTTGTAATTTTCTATTTTTTTATCTTTTTTGTCTTGAGTGTCATCTGTTCTAGACCACCCTCGTCCTGCCATTCAGGAAGTGGTGAATAGCTTAAGACTTTACTTTAGAGATGGGTAGAATAGGTGAGTGTTATCTTTTATAGGGAACCCTCATTCGTTTGATGAGAGCCAGTACTGGTTCGACCTCTTTGAGAGAAAGTCTTAACATGTTGGAACAGCAGTAAGTCCTCAGTTTCATAGGCACGGGACAACCATTCGTATCTTAGCATGCTTCATTACGTCGTCACTGACTAGGTCCAGGTAGAGAATGTTACGAGAGACTATCTTGTCTTGACATAAGTGCTTATGTGGATGTGTATAAGTCAATCGAGGTATTCTTCAAACTATATTCATGCTTTGATTTATATGGTTTTTGTTCATATGTTTTTTGGTAGATTCAGTAGATTAGTTCATTTTATTTGGCATGAGACTCCATTTTGTGTCTTGCATTGTTTTTGCATTAGAGTCTAGCTTAGTTGCTTGAGGACAAGCAAAGGTTCGGTTTGGGGAGTTTGATGAATGTGTATTTTACACTTTCATTCGAGTCTTTTTCACCTATTTTAGCTATCCTCTATGTTAATTTAGCTATATTTTAGTGCATTTTATTAGAATAGTGTCACGTTTCCCTTTAGATTTTATTTTACAGGTTTTGGTTGAAAATCGAGGATTTCCGGGCAATTATATTGAAGTTGACAAGGAATTGGTGTTCCGGAAGCCTATTTGGAGTATCTGAAGGTTTCCGGATAGGATTTGGAGTCTAGGGTCAAATCTGGAGGTTAGAAGGCCACTAGAAGTCAGAAACCGAGTCCGAAAAGGGGAAGAAATCCAAAAATGCGTCGAAAACGCGGAATTCCGCGAGATTTTCTCTGGGGCGAACCGCCCCAGACGTGGGGCGAACCGCCCCACACTAGGCGAACTGCCCGGTGTGTGGGGCGAACCGCCCCACACTATTTCGAGGCCTATATATAGTTGCTCAGATTTTCTTCGAAATTCATACTTTTCCAGACCTACTTTCTCACCTTTCTCTGTAGTTTTAGGTAGGGACTTCCCAGAGCCTGTTCTGGGGGTTCGTAGCTTAGGGGACCCTTTTTAAGAGCAGATTGGAGCTTGTAGGATCGCAATTCTCCGGAGATTGACAACCTTCGGTAACTTTGTATCTTACAGTTTATTCTACTTATTTTATTATTTCTTTCAACATGTTTTCTTCTATGATTTCTGTTGATTGCATGCCTATTATGAGTAGCTAAACTTATCGTTGGTGGTAGTATGTGAATTCTTAGCAAAGGGAAGATAATCATGTTAATGGCTATATCGCGGAGAAAAACTGAGCACTATATATAGGCCCCGAAAAACTACGGGGCGGTTCGCCCCATGGTGCGGCGGTTCGCACCCCGGCTTTTTCACGGAATTCCGTGTTTTCGATGCGGTTTTGGATTTCTTCACCTTTTCGGACTCGGTTTCTGACTTCTAGTGGCCTTCTAACCTCCAGATTCGACCTCTAGACTACAAATCCTATCCGAAAACCTTCAGATACTCCAATTAGGCTTCTGGAACACCAATTCCTTGTCAACTTCAATATAATTGCCCGGAAAACCTCGTTTTTCAACCAAAATCTATAAAATAAAAACTAAAGGGAAACGTGACACTATTCTAATAAAATGCACAAAAATATAGCTAAATTAACATAGAAGATAGCTAAAATAGGTTAAAAAGACTCAAATGAAAGTGTAAAATACACATTCATCAAACTCCCCAAACCGAACCTTTGCTTGTCCTCAAGCAACTATGCTAGACTCTAATGCAAAAAACAATGCAACACATAAAATGGAGTCTCATGCCAAATAAAATGAACTAATCTACTGAATCTATCAAATAACATATGAACAAAAACCATATAAATCAAAACATGAATATAGGTTGAAGAATGCCACGATTGGCTCATACACATCCACATAAGCACTTATGTCAAGACAAGATAGTCTCTCGTAACATTCTCTACCTGGACCTAGTCAGTGACGACGTAATGAAACATGTTAAGATATGAATGGTTGTCCCGTGCCTCTGAAACTAAGGACTTACTACTGTTCACCAAGTTTAAGACTTTCCCTCAAAAAGGTCGAACCAGTACTGGCTCTCATCAAACGAAGGAGGGTTCCCTATAAAAGATAACACTCCCCTATTCTACCCATCTCTCAAGCAAAGTCTTAAGCTATTCACCACTTCCTGAATGGCAGGACGAGGGTGGTCTGGAACAGATGACACTCAAAGACAAAAGGCAAAAAATAGAAAATTACAACACGATTACGAACATGACAATAATTGGAAAATGAGACACAACACTTTGCTAAACTGCTATTTGGCTTTTTTTGGACCCTTCTTTCCTTTTTTTGGGGTCTTTTTCCTTTTTTTTTCTTTTTTCTTTCCAGTTTCTTTTTTTTCTTTTTTCCTGGAATTTTTCTTTCTTTTTTTCGATTTTTTTAGCCAGCAGTAGCACAACGAAAAGAGAAACAAAATGACTCACAAACGACTTCCCCAAACCTATTCGAAAGAATAGGTTGGAGTATAAAATTTACGAGAAAGGAAAAATAAACTCACAATACGGAAATGAAAAACGAAAAACAAGTCTAATGATAGTGTAACCCCCTCTCCGAACCTATTCGAAAGAATAGGTTGCAAACAAAGGATCACACAACCTCACACTACCTCCTTCCTAGGCATTTAGCAATCTCAAAGCATGGCGAAGACTTGTTGTCCCTTAGGTACATAATTACTCGGGAAAACAACCATAAGACCCTAACATGCATCATCCTATTATAAAGGCCTTCGTGAACCGCAGTAGAGAAAACACCACTAAGTGATGTCGAGACTACCAAACTTAACTAAGTGCAATACATACATGTGACAAGCCAAGCGAGAAAAACCTCAAACAAATTCATAGAGATGAAGCATAAGATTAATGGCATAGTTAGTTGATGTACCCAATAAAAAAGTTCAAAAAATTTGGCAATAAACTCCATATACAACATGCAAGACTATCCTATGATGAAAGTAGCGTATGCAACCTAAAAAACTAAGAAAGCAATAAACGTGCAAATGCAAATGCCAAAAAATTTCACGAGTTTATCATAAGCAAGATAAGTATAGAGATAACCAGCGATAACCTCCTCCCCAAACTTGAACGTCGAAAGTGGATTTAAGGTTAGAGCTAAACTTGTACCTGTAACTATAGTACTCAAAGAAACTCGTGAGAAACCAAAAACATACGAAAATATAAAATAAAACACAATGATATGCATGCAATAAAGCGGTAAAGAAAGCGATAAAAACTCCGGGTTGCCTCCCGGATAGCGCCATTGTTTAAAGTCTTTGACTCGACTCCTGTCTGTGCCTATCTCTTCTTTCTGCGGGTACTAGACTTCCCCTTCATTGATCTCCTCTCCATGCCACGAACCAGTGAATAAGAAAGAACGTAGGCTGCATGACCACAGTAGTGAGTACTGTAAGAAATATCAGGCGGATCAGGTGGGTCAGATATGGCTTGCAACACGTGTTGCTTGCTGATGAATGTGTATTTTACACTTTCATTCGAGTCTTTTTCACCTATTTTAGCTATCCTCTATGTTAATTTAGCTATATTTTAGTACATTTTATTAGAATAGTGTCACGTTTCCCTTTATATTTTATTTTACAGGTTTTGGTTGAAATTCGAGGATTTCCGGGCAATTATATTGAAGTTGACAAGGAATTGGTGTTCCAGAAGCCTATTTGGAGTATCTGAAGGTTTCCGGATAGGATTTGGAGTCTAGGGGTCGAATCTGGAGGTTAGAAGGCCACTAGAAGTCAGAAACCGAGTCCGAAAAGGTGAAGAAATCCAAAACCGCATCGAAAACGCGGAATTCCGTGAAAAAGCCGGGGTGCGAACCGCCGCACCATGGGGCGAACCGCCCCGTAGTTTTTCGGGGCCTATATATAGTGCTCAGTTTTTCTCCGAAAATCATATCTTTCCAGACCTACTTTCTCACCTCTCTCTATAGTTTTAGGTAGGAACTTCCCGGGGCCTGTCCTGGGAGTTCTGTAGCTTAAGGGATACTTTTTCATAGCAGTTTGGAGCTCGTAGGACCGCAATCATCCGGAGATTGACAACCTTTGGTAACTTTGTATCTTACAGTTTTATTCTACTTATTTTATTATATTCTTTCAACATGTTTTCTTCTATGATTTCTGTTGATTGCATGCCTATTATGAGTAGCTAAACTTATCGTTGGTGGTAGTATGTGAATTCTTAGCGAAGGGAAGATAATCAAGCTAATGGCTATATCGCGCATTATACTTCGTGTCATTGCTTTATTTCGTTGATCAGTTGTAACCAAAATTCTCATATGTTGTATTGATTATTATGCACACTTGGACACTTGTCGACCATCAGACCAATTATCTTCGTAGTGTTGAATAATTACGGAACACATTAGGACAATCGTGATTGACTTGTCAGACCAAATTATCTTCGTAGTGCTTAATACTTGCAACAGGACACTAGATTGATTCAAAGATCTCTATGCAAGACCGAGGAATTTATGCATGATTATCGACCCATTATGTTAAGAAGGACCATACTATCACCAATCTCCATTATCTGCTAGAAACCCCCTATTGCTATCGGTCTGCTGTTTTATATTCTCTTGTTAAATAGATAAAGCAAGTTATAGTCTTGAGAGAACGACACTCGAGTCATTCTACTGCTACACTACGGTTTTTGTTGTAGTTGTGGATTGCCTTTGGCTTAATAACAAATTTATTTGCTGAATCGAGACCCGAAAAATCTCCGTTCATCACTGGCCATCCACTTCAATAGTGCAAGTTCTTTGGTAGATGTCCATCACGGAGCGTAGTTTAGTCAAGAACGTTCGCCCTAAGAGTATGACATCCCCCGTTCCAGGTGTTGACGTCGGCATAACTACAAAATTGGTGTATACAGAAGCTTCACCAATCTTGACCAACACATTTTTCACAACGCCTTCGGGTCTCATAAAGGATCCATCCGCCAGTTGCACAATAGCCCTATGCTCCGATAGTTTTCCAAGGCTACTCTTTTCAAACACATTCAAAGGGAGTATGTTTGAGAAGGATCCCGTGTCTAGTGTGGCACGGACATCTTCAAACTCACCAATCCCTACCTTAACATCGAAACTTTTAGGGAGTGGCTCGGGATCCTCTTGCTCCTCATCACTTTCGTCAGAACCAAGGTCCTTCTCTTCTTCCTTAGCCTGTAGAAGTTCTTCCTTCTTGCAACACTCGCACTTAGCAACCTTCTTTATTGTGATTTCGTCAGGTAGATCACCAGCCAATGTAATGGAATTCGACTTCTCAGTGTTGCTAGGCATTTTGCCTTGTTCCCTACTTGCTCCTCGGTCAATCAACTCTTGCATCTTTTGATGGGCAAGCCTAGTGCTCTCTTCCAACCTATCAAGCCTTGCCCTAGTCTTCTCAAAATCTTCTTCATAACGTTTGAGAAAATTTTGGGTACGATCAACCATCTTTTGCAAGTTCTCCATCAGTTGAGCCGACTTCGACTTCGGTGGCTCTTTCGGAGCGGGGTTTTCGCAGTGATCATTACCATAGTTAAGCCTACTACGGTCTAGGTTAGGTCCATACGTTTGGCTAGCCCGTGCATATCCTTGATTGTTTCGGAATCCTCTTCTCCAAAATCCACCTCGAGGATTCCTACCGTCTTGTCCGTAGCTAACTTCTTGGGTACCAAACTCCGTAGCAAAGGCTTCGTCTTCGCCTCCTCGAGCCCAGTTGCCATCGTCATACGCGAGCTCCGATCTACACATATGAGCCCCGTGCCCATAGTTCTTTCATATTCGGCATACTTCGTTCGAAACAGTTGTTCCAGTGGCGCTCTTGAGGACTTGCTTCAATTTGTTGGTAAAGCACTCGAATTGATCCCCATTCCCCCTATATATAGGGGCTTCTTGAGTCGGTGGAGCTTCAGGTCCACGTCTCCTAACCATCGCTCTTGGGTCCTTGAATTGCGAACCCTTAGCAAGCCTTTCGAAAACTGCCCAGACGGCTTCTGCGGTTTCCTCCCAAATATTGCCTCGGCATTGGAAATCCACCACTTGTTGGTTCTCGAAGGTCAGTCCATTGTAGAAGTGTTGGACTAGGTCAGAAAGTTCAAAACCATGGTGAGGGCACTTGTTCGTGAGATCTTGGAACCTCTCAAACGCGGTGTAGATGGTCTCATCATAGTCCTGCTTGAATCCAGTGATTTGCGCCTTTAGCGCGGTAGTCAAGGTGTGAGGGAAGTATTTCTCCATGAAAGCTGAAAAAACCTTCTCCCAAGTGTCCAGCGAGCCTGCTGGTAGAGAACTCAACCATGACATGGCTACGTCGCCAAGTCCCATAGCAAAAACCTTCATCCTCAACTCATCCGTTGTTATTTCAGCTCCGGGTCGTGGGAGTTGGTTGACGAAATCATCGATATCGTGCAAGTACCCCATCACATCTTCCCTTGATAAGCCATAGAACCTCGGAAGTTGTTGGAATGCGTGGTTCTTGATTTCCAGATCTCGAGTTGCAGACGAAAGAACAATCGTCGGTCCCCTCATACGATCCTTGGTGGGTTGAACCCATGCTTTCAGTGGTCTAGCTTCTGCCATTCCGTCAATTTCCTTGAAAAGATTGTGTAGAGATTCACAGAAATCGGTATCCTCTATTTCCTCTAGTGCACGCCTTTGAAGTAGTCGCCTTCTTTGGTGGTAGACTCTGTCGATCTCAGCAATTGAATCAGCAAGCGGTGTTCCCCTAGATCGTGTATGTGGCATACACTATCTGTAACAGACTAGGAAAGCAGTATCAGAGAGAGATTAAAAACGAAAACTAAAACTAATAGAATTAGGAATTGAATGCTAAAAATATAAACAAATTAAACAGAAAAAAGGAGTATAGTCCCCGGCAACGGCGCCAATTTGATGAACGCGCTGGTGTCGTGTTCCAACGCGAACGAATCAAATAAATTTGTTATTTAGCGAAAGGCAATTCACAACTACAACGAAAACCGTAGTGTAGCAGTAGAATGACCTCGAGTGTCGTTCTCTAAGGACTATAACTAGCTTTATCTATTTAACTAAGAATATAAAACAGCAGACGTAAAAGCAAAGGTTTTTCTAACAGATAATGGAGATTGGTGATAGTATGATCCTTCAAAGCATAACGGGTCAATAATCATGCGTAAATTCCTCGGTCTTGCATGGAGATCTTTGATCAATCGAATGTCCTGTTGCAATTATTAAGCACTACGAAGATAAAGATACTGACAAGTCAAGCACTATTGTCCAATTGTGTTCCGTAATTATTCAACACTACGAAGATATAGATGCGCATAGGTTGACTAGGGTCCAATTGTGCATAATAATTAATACAACATACGAGAATATAGGCTGAGCCTGATCAACGAAATAAAGCAATAACACGGAGTATAATGCGCGATATAGCCATTAGCATGATTATCTTCCCTTCGCTAAGAATTCACATACTACCACCAACGATAAGTTTAGCTACTCATAGTCGTCATGCAATCAACAGAAATCATAGAAGAAAACATGTTGAAAGATATATAAAAATAAGTAGAATAAACTGTAAGATACAATGTTACCGAAGGTTGTCAATCTCCGAAGAATTGCGATCCTACAAGCTCCAAACTGCTATGAAAAAGTATCTCCTAAGCTACGAACCCCAAGAACAGGCTCTGGGAAGTTCCTACCTAAAACTACAGAGAAAGGTGAGAGAATAGGTCTGGAAAAGTATGAATTTCGGAGAAAAACTGAGCAACTATATATAGGCCTCGAAATAGTGTGGGGCGATTCGCCCCACACACCGGGCGATTCGCCCGGTGTAGGGCGATTCGCCCCACGTCCCGGGCGGTTCGCCCGGGAGTAATTTTCGCGGAATTCCGCGTTTTCGACGCGTTTTTGGATTTCTTCCCCGTTTCGGACTCGGTTTCTGACTTCTAGTGGCCTTCTAACCTCCAGATTCGACCCCTAGACTCCAAATCCTATATGGAAACCTTCAGATACTCCAAATAGGCTTTTGGAACACCAATTCCTTGTCAACTTCAATATAATTGCCCGGAAATCCTCGTTTTTCAACCAAAACCTGTAAAATAAAATCTAAAGGGAAACGTGACACTATTCTAATAAAATGCACTAAAATATAGCTAAATTAACATAGAGGATAGCTAAAATAGGTGAAAAAGACTCAAATGAAAGTGTAAAATACACATTCATCAACAATACGAAGATATAGATTTGGATAGATCAAAGAAATAAAGCAATAACACGGAGTATAATGCGCGATATAGCCATTAGCATAATTATCAAGCCTTCGCTAAGAATTCACATACTATCACCAACGAAAAGTTTAGCTACTCATAGTTGTCATGCAATCAACAGAAATCATAGAAGAAAACATGTTGAAAGATATATAAAAATATGTAGAAAAACTGTAAGATACAATGTTACCGAAGGTTGTCAGTCTTCGAAGAATCGCGATCTTACAAGCTCCAAACTGCTATGAAAAAGTATCTCCTAAGCTATGAACCCCCAGAACAGGCTCTGGGAAGTTCCTACCTAAAACTACAGAGAAAGGTGAGAGAATAGGTCTGGAAAAGTATGAAAATCGGAGAAAAACTGAGCAACTATATATAGGCTTCGAAATAGTGTGCGGTGAAGGGCCCCACACACCGGGCGAATCGCCTGGGGTGGGGTGATTCGCCCCGCATCCCGGGCGATTCGCCCGGGTGTATTTTTCGGGAATTTACGCATTTTCGACGCGTTTTTGGATTTCTTCCCCTTTTCGGACTCGGTTTCTGACTTCTAGTGGCCTTCTAACCTCCAGATTCGACCCCTAGACTTCAAACCCTATCCGGAAACCTTCAGATACTCCAATTAGGCTTCTGGAACACCAATTCCTTGTCAACTTCAATATAATTGCCCGGAAAACCTCGTTTTTCAACAAAAACCTGTAAAATAAAAACTAAACGGAAACGTGACACTATTCGAATAAAATGCACTAAAATATAGCTAAATTAACATAGAGGATAGCTAAAATAGGTGAAAAAGACTAAAATGAAAGTGTAAAATACACATTCATCACTCTGGGAGCCTTATAGGTGATCATCAGGTCTTCTGGTAGGTGCGGTAGTTCCATTTATAGGCCGGATAGGAACAATTCCTCCATCTGTATCATTATTGTCCGTATGGCCTTCATTGTCACTACTCTCATCACCATTGTCATCAGTAGAGTTGCATCGTCGAATAGAATCCTCAAGAGTAGCCGCCGCTGTTATGGAATCCTCCATCCTGTAGCCCTCCAATAGGCTGTGACCTGTTTAAGGGGAAAGAGCAGTGGTATCAGAGCCTCCCTCTCCAACGTTTTACACCCCGAGGAGGTTACAGTAAGCTGCTCGGATACTCAGAAGTCTTCTACCATCTTTTCCAATGCCGACCACATTCTCTACGGTTGATGCCACTGATGTCTATATGATGCTCCCTTTAGAGGCAGTCAAGGGACACCCCTAAGAGGGGCTGGGCACCCATGTCATTATGTTTTGGAACCAAGCTAGCGCTTCGGAACCTTCTAGCCACTGTCGACTCAAAATTGAATCCGTCGCGGCGAGATCGTCCCGGTGCCTTCCTATTCACTCGAACTTTGCAGTCCTTGTGATAGATTGCTGACGTAATAATTGTTTCTGTCCCTTCGGTGGTGCATGAATAGGCATAGGAGTCCTTACTCCAGGTGTACTCTAGCTCCTCCTCTTGGATAATCCGCGACGTTGTTGCAAGAGCCCGTGGCTCGAACGCTCCTCTAACTGAATCACTCTCCTTGACATGGTTGTAATCGATCCCCTTCCAATACTTCATAGTAATCATACGGGAGTGCTCCTCTCCCTTGGCATGGTTCCTACAAACAACAGTTAGTACCTCGTATGACACAAAACAGACTTATGCATATGCTAATGTAAGAACGAAACACACAAGTGATAAAATCAACAATCGAACTCTCCTAATCCTTAATGTCTAGCCTAGCTTCTTCAACATGCAACATACCAATGTAACTACTACATGCAATACATCACATTATGCTTCTTGCTAGACAACCAATACCCTAAATAATAAGGCTCAATTCATACCATAGTAGCGAAAAATTCTAGCATCATAAATCCTCATACCCAACAATTATACATTCTACCATCACATCCATCATTATTACATCAGTAAACACAATCATATGCAAGGAATCGAAGAAAAAGATACACTGCATAACAAGATAAAAACATCTAGTAGCAAAATTCCCAAATCAACAATTCAAGCATAATTGAGCATGCAATTGATAGTAAATAATGCTTCTAATCACACAAACAACCTACCCATACATCATATAAGCCTAATTGAAGCTCAAATTAGAAAACTCCCAAATTAAAAAAATTAGGGTTCATAAGAAGATACCTCAGATCTGGAAAACGAATGCACTAGGGTGAAATTTGTTCGGATGAAAAGAAAGAGCACGTAACGGGCTTCGATTGAAGCTAAAGAACACACAATTTAATGGAATAATGAAGAAGTTATGAAAGATTGAAATATTTAAGCTTTTTTCGGATTTTGGGGAGAAAGAAGTGGAGAGGATGAAGAAAATGAGCTGAAAAGGGAGAATTCCGCGTTTTGACCCTGCAGAGGTCGTGGGGCGAGTCGCCCCGGGTGCGGGGCGATTCGCCCCCCACCTCCTGATGCGGGAAGACGAAATCCTCCGAAAAAACACGGTTTTAAGTCCCCGAAAACCATTTTTCTCATAAAACCACTCGAAGAATCTCAATCTAACATAGCATAAGCACATACGACACAGAGACGAACAAATTCACATATGAAAAACAAATTGTTCAAGTATGAATGCATGCAATAAAGTGGTAAAAAAGCGATAAAAACTCCGGGTTGCCTCCCGGATAGCGTCATTGTTTAAAGTCTTTGACTCGACTCCTGTCTGCGCCTAGCTCTTCTTCTTGAGGGTACTAGACTTCCCCTTCATGGATCTTCTCCTCATGCCACAAACCTGTGAATAAGAATGAACATAGACAGCAAGACCACAATAGTTAATAGTGTGAGAAGTATCAGGTGGATCAGATATGGCTCGCAACACATGTCGCTTGCCATCCACCTCAATGGTGCAAATCCTTCGGTAGCTGTCTATCACGGAGCGTAGCTTAGTCAAGAACGTTCGTCCCAAGAGAACGACATCCCCCATCCCAGGTGTAGATGCCGGCATAACTACAAAATTGGTGTATACAGAAGCTTCACCAATCTTGACCAATACGTTCTTCACAACGCCTTCGGGTCTCACAAAGGATCCATCCGCCAGTTGCACAATAGCCTTATGGTCAGATAGTTTTCCAAGGCTACTCTTCTCAAACACATTCATTGGGAGCACATTAGAGTAGGATCCCGTGTCTAGTGTGGCACGGACATCTTCAAGTTCACCAATCCCGACCTTAACATCGAAACTTTGAAGGAGTGGCTCGGGATCCTCTTGCTCCTCTTCACTCTCGTCAGAACCAAGGTCCTTCTCTTCTTCCTTAGCCTGTGGGGGCACTTCCCCCTTGCAACACTCGCACTTAGCAACCTTCTTGATGGTGATTTCAACAGGTAGATCACCCACCAAGGTAATGGACATCGACTTCTCAGTGTTGCTAGGCAGCTTGCCTTGCTCCCTACTTGCTCCTCGGTCGATCAACTCTTGCATCTTCTGTTGGGCAAGCCTAGTGCTCTCTTCCAACCTATCAAGCCTTGCCCTAGTCTTCTCAGAATCTTCTTCATAACGTTTGAGAAAAGTTTGGGTGTGATCAACCATCTTTTGCAAGTTCTCCATCAGTTGAGCCGACTTCGACTTCGGTTGCTCTTTTGGAGCGGGGTTTTCGTAGTGGTCATTACCATAGTTAAGCCTACTACGGTCTTGGTTAGGGCCATAAGTTTGGCTAGCCGGTGCATATCCTTGATTGTTTCGGAACCCTCTTCTACAAAATCCACCTCGAGGATTCCTACCATCTTGTCCGTAGCTAGCTTCTTGAGTACCAAACTCCGTAGCAAAGGCTTCCTCTTCGCCTCCTTGAGCCCAGTTGCCATCATCATACGCAAGCTCCGATCTACACATATGAGCCCCATGCCCATAGTTCTTGCATATTCGGCAAACTTCGTTCGAAACAGTTGTTCCAGTGGCGCTCTTGAGGACTTGCTTCAATTCGTTGGTAAACCACTCGAATTGATCCCCATTCCCCCTATACATAGGGGCTTCTTGAGTCGGTGGAGCTTCAGGTCCACGTCTCCTAACCATCGCTCTTGGGTCCTTGAACTGCGAACCCTTAGCAAGACTTTTGAAAACTGCCCAGACGGCTTCTGCGGTTTCCTCCCAAATATTGCCTCGGCATTGGAAATCCACCACTTGTTGGTTCTCGAAGGTTAGTCCATTGTAGAAGTGTTGGACTAGGTCAGAAAGCTCAAAACCATGGTGAGGGCACTTGTTCGTGAGATCTTGGAACCTCTCAAACGCGGTGTAGATGGTCTCATCATAGTCCTGTTTGAATCCAGTGATTTGCGCCTTAAGCGCGGTAGTCAAGGTGTGAGGGAAGTATTTTTCCATGAAAGCTAAAAAACCTTCTCCCAAGTGTCCAGCGAGTCTGCTGGTAGAGAACTCAACCATGATTGGCTCTGTCGCTGACGAACGTGTCAGATTCAGTCAAATAAATTTGTATTTAGCCAAAGGCAATCCACAACTACAACGAAAACCGTAGTGTAGCGGTAGAATGACTCGAGTGTCGTTCTCTCAGGACTATAACTAGCTTTATCTATTTAACAAGAGAATATAAAACAACAAATAAAAAGCAATAGGGGTTTTCAAGCAGATAATGGAGGTTGGTGATAGTATGGTCCTTCTTAACATAATGGGTCGATAATCATGCATAAATTCCTCGGTCTTGCATAGAGATCTTTGAATGAATCTTGGGTCCTGTTGTAAGTATTGTGCACTACGAAGATAATATGGGTCTGACCTGTCAACAACTAACGTCCTATTGTGTTCCGTAATCATTCAACACTACGAAGATAATTTGGTCTGATTGGCCGACAAGTGTCCTAGTGTGCATAATGATCAATACAACATACGAGAATTTTGGTGTTCAACTCATCAACGAAATAAAGCAATGACACGGAGTATAATGCGCGATATAGCCATTAGCATGATTATCTTCCCTCGCTAAGAATTCACATACTACCACCAACGATAAATTTAGCTACTCATAATGTGCATGCAATCAATAGCAATCATAGAAGAAAACATATTGAAAGAATATATAAAATAAGTAGATAAAAGTTGTAAGATACAAAGTTACCGAAGGTTGTCAATCTCCGGGTGATTGTGATCCTACGCGCTCCAATCTGCTAATCCCCTAAGCTATGGAACTCCCAGGACAGGCCCCGGGAAGTTCCTACCTAAAACTATAGAGAGAGGTGAGAAAGTAGGCTTGGAAAGATATGATTTTCGGAGAGAAAACTCGCAACTATATATAGGCCCGAAATATCTCTGGGGCGGTTCGCCCGAGACACGGGGCGGTTCGCCCCCCAGTATTTCGCGGAATTTCGCGTTTTTCGACGCGGATTTGGATTTCTTCACCTTTTCGGACTCGGTTTCACACTTCTAATGGCCTTCTAACCTCCAGATTCGGCCCCTAGACTCCAAATCCTATCCGGAAACCTTCAGATACTCCAAATATGCTTCTGGAACACCAATTCCTTGTAGACTTCAATATAAATGCCCGTAATTCCCCGAATTTCAACCAAAACCTGTAAAATAAAATCTAAAGGGAAACGTGACACTATTCTAATAAAATGTACTAAAATATAGCTAAATTAACATAGAGGATAGCTAAATTAGGTGAAAAAGACTCGAATGAAAGTGTAAAATACACATTCATCAAACTCCCCAAACCGAACCTTTGCTTGTCCTCAAGCAACTAAGCTAGACTCTAATACAAAAACATGCAAGACTCAAAAATGGAGTTTCATGCCAAATAAAATGAACTAATCTACTGAATCTATCAAATAACAAATGAACAAAAACCATATAAATCAAAGCATGAATATAGGTTGAAGAATACCTCGATTGACTTATACACATCCACATAAGCACTTATGTCAAGACAAGATAGTCTCTCGTAACATTCTCTACCTGGACCTAGTCAGTGACGACGTAATGATGCATGCTAAGATACGAATGGTTGTCCCGTGCCTATGAAGCTGAGGACTTAATGCTGTTCCACCATGTTAAGACTTTCCCTCAAAAGAGGTTGAACTAGTACTGGCTCTCATCAAACGAAGGAGGGTTCCCTATAAAAGATTACACTCCCCTATTCTACCCATCTCTCAAGTAAATTCTTAAGCTATTCACCACTTCCTGAATGGCAGGGCGAGGGTGGTCTAGAACAGACGACACTTAAGACAAAAAAAGATAAAAAATAGAAAAACACAATTACAAACAATACGAAAAATGGAAAAGACTCAAACTTTGCTAAACTGCTATTTGGCTTTATTTTTTGGACCCTTCTTTGCTTTTTTGGGTCTTCTCTTTTTTTTCTTTTTTTTCTTTCCAGATTCTTTTTTCCTTTTCTTTTTTTCTTCTGGAATTTTTCTTTCTTTTTTTTGATTTTTTTCTAGCCAGCAGTAGCATAACAAAAAGAGAAACAAAATGACTCACACGACTTCCGCAAACCTATTCGAAAGAATAGGTTGGATTACAAAATTACGGAAAAGGAAAAATAAACTCACGATACGAAAAATGAAAACAGAAACAAGTCTAAAGATGGTGTAACCCCCTCCCCAAACCTATTCGGAAGAATAGGTTATAAACAAAGGATCACACAACCTCACACTACCTCCTTCCTAGGCATTTAGCAATCTCAAAGCATGGTGAAGACTTGTTGCCTCTTAGGTACATAATTACTCGGGAAAACAACCATAAGACCCTAACATGCATCATCCTATTATAAAGGCCTTCGTGAACCGCAGTAGAGAAAACACCACTAAGTGATGTCGAGACTACCTAGCTCAACTAAGTGCAATACATAAATGTGACAAGCCAAGCGAGAAAAACCTCAAACAAATTCATAGAGATGAAGCATACGATTAATGGCATAGTTAGTTGATCTACCCAATATAAAAGTTCAAAAAATCCGGCAATAAACTCCATATAAAACATGCAAGACTATCCTAGGATGAATGCAATGAAATGCAACCTAAAAAATCTAAAAAAGCAGTAAACGTGTAATTGCAAATGCAGACGGATAAAGCATGCGAGGTACTATACTCATCCTACCAATTCCAAACTAACAACATCAAATCACTTACATCCCATCCCCCCTCATGAAATTAACGCTAGTCCCTAGCAGTAAGAAAATGAGGAAATAAGATATGATACTAGATGTTACCCCATGGTTTGGCCTCGGTCGGCTGAGTATGCTGCTCTTGAGTTATTGGGCCTCTTCTGGGAGCTTCATATATGATCATCGGGACTTGTGGTTGTGGCAGTAGTTCCATCAAAAGTTCAGATAGGACAAATTCAACCATCGGTATCATCATCGTCCCTCTTGTCTTCATTGTCACTACTGTCACGCACATCCTCACTAGTAGAGTTGTAGTGGCAGGTTGAATTCTTAAGATTAACCGCCGCTGTTATGGAATTCTCCATCCTGTAGCCCTCCAATAGGATGTGAACTATTGAAGGGAAAAGGGCAGTGGTATCAGGACCTCCCCCTCCAACGGTTCACTCCACCAGAAGGTTTCAGTTAGCTGTTCGGATACTCAGAAGTCTTCTACCTTTTTCTCCAATTTTGTCCACATTCTCTACAGTTGATGCTCCCAATATCAATGTTATGCTCCTTTTAGAGGCAGGCAAGGGGCACCCCAACAAGGTGCTGGGTACCCATGTCATTACGTTTTGGAACCAAGCTAGCGCTTCGGAACCTTCGAGCAACTTCGGACTCAAGATCGAATCCGTCGCGGCAAGACTATCCCGGTGCCTTCCTATTCACTTGAACTCTGTAGTCCTCGTGATGGAGTGCTGACATAATAGTGGTTTCTGACCCTTCGGTGGTGCATGAATAGGCATAGGAGTCCTTACTCCAGGTGTATTCTAACTCCTCCTCTCGGATAATCCACGACGTTGCTGCCAAACCCCTTGGCTCGAACGCACATCTAGCGAGATCACCTTCCTTGACATGGTTCTTCACAGCAATCATACGGGAATACTCCCTTCCCTTAGTATGGTACCTACAAACAGCGATTAGCACCTCGTACGACTCAAAACAGACTCAAAGATATGCTAGTGTAAAAACGAGACACACAAGTGGTAAAATCAACAATTGAACTCCCCAAACCACAATGTCTAGCCTAGCTACTTCATCATGCAACATATCAATGTAACTACTACATGCAATACATCACATCATGTTCTTACTAGACAACCAATACCCTTGATAACAAGGTTCCAATTCATACCATAGCAGCGCAAAAATTCAACAGCATAAATCCTCATTCTCAACTAATAAGCATTCTATCGTCAAATCCACCAATATTACATCAATAAACATATCCATATGTTGTAAATCAAAGATAAAGACATAATGCATAACAAGATATATCATCTAATAGCAAAATACCCAAATCAACAATTTAAGCAAAATTGAGCATGCAATTGATAGTAAATAACATGTCTAATCACATAAACAACATACCCATGCATCAAACAAGCATAATTGAAGCTCAAAATAGAAAACCCCCAAATTTGAAAATTAGGGTTCTTAAAGATGATACCTCAGATCTGCAAATCTAACGAATTAGGATGAAATCTGATCAGTTAGGATGATAGATCATGTAATAGGCTTCGAATCAAGCTAAAGAACACTCAATTTGGTCAAGAAACGAAGAAGTTATGAAGATTTTGAAGAGAAATCGCACTATTCGGGTCTTTGGGAGTATGGATGAAGAAGAATGAAGAAAATAATGATTTGGTGTTGAAATCCGCGTTTTTTAAGATCTGGGACTGTGGGGCGGTTCGCCCCACCATGGGGCGGTTCGCCCCCCAGGTGGGGCGGTTCGCCCCGTGCTCCCAAATGCGGGGAGACGGGTCCCGAAGTCAGAAAATGCGGTTTAAACCCCGAAACTAATTTTTTTTAAAAAACCACTCGAAAAATCTCACTCAAACAAAAGCATATACGACACACATAAGAACAAATTCGCATATGAGAAGCAAATAGTTCAAGAATGAAATGCATGCAGAAAAAGCAGTAAAGAAAGCGATAAAAATTCCGGGTTGCCTCCCGGATAGCGCCATTGTTTAAGGTCTCTGACTCGACCCCTGTCTTCGCCTATCTTTTCCTTCTGTGGGTACTAGACTTCCCCGTCATGACTCTCCTTCCCGTGCTTTGATCCTGTGAATAAGAGTGAACATAGACGTTAAGACCACTGTAATCAATAGTGATAGAAGTATCGGGTGGATCAGGTGGATCAGTTATGGCTTGCAACACGTGTTGCTTGCCATCCACTTCGATAGTGCAAGTCCTTCAGTAGATGTCCATCACTGAGCGTATTTTGGTCAAGAATGTTCGTCCTAAGAGTATGACATCCCCCGTTCCTGGTGCTGATGCTGGCATAATTACAAAATCGGTGTGGACAGTAGCTTCACCAATTTTGACTAATACATTCTTCACAACGCCTTTGGGTTTCACAAGGGATCCATCCGCCAGTTGCACAATAGCCTTATGCACAGTTAGTTCTCCAAGGTTACTCTTCTCGAAAACGTTCAAAGGGAGCACATTAGAGTAGGATCCAGTGTCTAGTGTGGCTTGGACATCTTCAAGCTCCACAATCCCGACCTTAATATCGAAACTTTGAGGGAGTGGCTCGGAATCCTCTTGCTCCTCTTCACTCTTGTTGGTACTAAGGTACTTTCCTTCTTCTTCGGCTTGTGGAGGTAGGTCCCTCTTGCAACTCTCGCACTTAGTAACCTTCTTGATGGTGATTTCAACAGGTAGATCACCCACTAAGTCAATGGACAATGACTTCTCAGTGTTGCTAGGCAGTTTGCCTTGTTCCCTACTTGCTCCTCGGTCGATCAACTCTTGCATCTTTTGATGGGAAAGCCTAGTGCTCTCTTCCAACCTATCGAGCCTTGCCCTAGTCTTCTCAGAATCTTCTTCATACCGTTTGAGAAAACTTTGTGTGTGATCAACCATCTTCTGCAAGTTCTCCATCAGTAGAGCCGTCTTCGACTTCGGTGGCTCTTTCGGAGCGGGGTTTTCGCAGTGATCATTACCATAGTTCAGCCTACTACGGTCTTGGTTAGGTCCATAGGTTTGGTTAGCCGGTGCATATCCTTGATTGTTGCGGTATCCTCTTCTCCAGAATCCACCTCGAGGATTCCTACCGTCTTGTCCGTAGCTAACTTCTTGAGTACCAAACTCCGTAGCAAAGGCTTCTTCTTCGCCTCCTCGAGTCCAGTTGCCATCATCGTATGCCAACTCCGATCTACACATATGAGCCCCATGCCCATAGTTCTTGCATATTCGGCATACTTCGTTCGAAACAGTTGTTCCGGTGGCGCACTTGAGGACTTGCTTCAATTCGTTGGTAAAGCACTCGAATTGATCCCCATTCCCCCTGTACATAGGGGCTTCTTGAGTCGGTGGAGCTTCAGGTCCACGTCTCCTAACCATTGCTCTTGGGTCCTTGAACTGCGAACCCTTAGCAAGCCTTTCGACAACTGCCCAGACGGCTTCTGCGGTTTCCTCCCAAATATTGCCTCGGCATTGGAAATCCACCACTTGTTGGTTCTCGAAGGTTAGTCCATTCTAGAAGTGTTGGACTAGGTCGGAGAGTTCAAAACCATGGTGAGGGAACTTGTTCGTGAGATCTTGGAACCTCTCGAACGCGGTGTAGATGGTCTCATCATAGTCCTGCTTGAATCCAGTGATCTGCGCCTTTAGCGCGGTAGTCAGAGTGTGTGGGAAGTATTTCTCCATGAAAGCTGAAAAACCTTTTCCCAAGTGTCCAGCGAGCCGGCTGGTAGAGAACTCAGCCATGACTTGGCTCTGTCGCCGAGTCCCATTGCAAAAACATTCATCCTCAACTCATCCATTGTTATGTCAGCTCCGGGTCGTGGGAGTTGATTGACGAAATCATCGATATCGTTCAAGTACCCCATCACATCTTCCCTTGATAAGCCATAGAACCTCGGAAGTTGTTGGAATGCGTGGTTCTTGATTTCCAGATCTCGGGTTGCGGGCGAAAGAACAATCGCCGGTCCCCTCATACGATCCTTGGTGGGTTGTACCCATGCCTTCAGTGGTCTAGCTTCTGCCATTCCGTCGATTTCCTTGAATAGACTAATTTTAGAGATTCAGAGAAATCGGTTTCCTCTATTTCCTCTAGTGCACGCCTTTCAAGTAGTCGCCTTCTCTGGTGGTAGACTCTATCGATCTCAGCAATTGAATTAGCAAGCGGTGTTCCTGCAGAACGTGTATGCGGCATACACAGTCTGTGACAGACTAGGTAAAGTAATTAGAAACAAACTAGGAAAGCAGAGAGAGAAATTAAAAAGGAAAACTAAAACTAATAGAATTAGGAATCTAAAGCTGTAAATAAAAACAAATTAAACAGAAAAAAGGAGTATAGTCCCCGGCAACGGCGCCAATTTGACGAACGTGTCAGATTCAGTCAAATAAATCTGTATTTAGCCAAAGGCAATCCACAACTACAACGAAAACCGTAGTGTAGCGGTAGAATGACTCGAGTGTCGTTCTCTCAGGACTATAACTAGCTTTATCTATTTAACAAGAGAATATAAAACAACAAATAAAAAGCAATAGGGGTTTTCAAGCAGATAATGGAGGTTGGTGATAGTATGGTCCTTCTTAACATAATGGGTCGATAATCATGCATAAATTCCTCGGTCTTGCATAGAGATCTTTGAATGAATCTTGGGTCCTGTTGTAAGTATTGTGCACTACGAAGATAATATGGGTCTGACCTGTCAACAACTAACGTCCTATTGTGTTCCGTAATCATTCAACACTACGAAGATAATTTGGTCTGATTGGCCGACAAGTGTCCTAGTGTGCATAATGATCAATACAACATACGAGAATTTTGGTGTTCAACTCATCAACGAAATAAAGCAATGACACGGAGTATAATGCGCGATATAGCCATTAGCATGATTATCTTCCCTCGCTAAGAATTCACATACTACCACCAACGATAAATTTAGCTAATCATAATGTGCATGCAATCAATAGCAATCATAGAAGAAAACATATTGAAAGAATATATAAAATAAGTAGATAAAAGTTGTAAGATACAAAGTTACCGAAGGTTGTCAATCTCCGGGTGATTGTGATCCTACGCGCTCCAATCTTCTATGAAAAAGTATCCCCTAAGCTATGGAACTCCCAGGACAGGTCCCGGGAAGTTCCTACCTAAAACTATAGAGAGAGGTGAGAAAGTAGGCTTGGAAAGATATGATTTTCGGAGAGAAAACTCGCAACTATATATAGGCCCGAAATATCTCTGGGGCGGTTCGCCGAGACACGGGGCGGTTCGCCCCCCAGTATTTCGCGGAATTTCCGTGTTTTTCGACGCGGATTTGGATTTCTTCACCTTTTCGGACTCGGTTTCAGACTTCTAATGGCCTTCTAACCTCCAGATTCGGCCCCTAGACTCCAAATCCTATCCGGAAACCTTCAGATACTCCAAATATGCTTCTGGAACACCAATTCCTTGTAGACTTCAATATAAATGCCCGTAATTCCCCGAATTTCAACCAAAACCTGTAAAATAAAATCTAAAGGGAAACGTGACACTATTCTAATAAAATGTACTAAAATATAGCTAAATTAACATTGAGGATAGCTAAATTAGGTGAAAAAGACTCGAATGAAAGTGTAAAATACACATTCATCAGTCGCCAAGCCCCATAGCAAAAACCTTCATCCTCAACTCATCCGTTGTTATTTCAGCTCCGGGTCGTGGGAGTTGGTTGACGAACTCATCGATATCGTGCAAGTACCCCATCACATCTTCCCTTGCTAAGCCATAGAACCTCGGAAGTTGTTGGAATGCGTGGTTCTTGATTTCCAGATCTCGAGTTGCAGACGAAAGAACAATCGCCGGTCCCCTCACACGATCCTTGGAGGGTTGAACCCATGCTTTCAGTGGTCTAGCTTCTGCCATTCCGTTGATTTCCTTGAAAAGACTGTGTAGAGATTCACAGAAATCGGTATCCTCTATTTCCTCTAGTTCACGCCTTTGAAGTAGTCGCCTTCTTTGGTTGTAGACTCTTTCGATCTCAGCAATTGAATCAGCAAGCGGTGATCCTCTAGATCGTGTATGTGGCATACACTATCTGTAACAAACTAGGAAACGAGTATCAGAGAGAGATTAAATAGAAAAACTAAAACTACTAGAACTAGGAATTGAATGCTGAAAATATAAATAAATTAAACAGAAAAAAGGAGTATAGTCCCCGGCAACGGCGCCAATTTGATGAAACGTAGGATTGTCTGTCCCAATTAATCAAATAAATTTGTATTTAGCCAAAGGAAATTCACAACTACAACGAAAACCGTAGTGTAGCAGTAGAATAACCTCGAGTGTCGATCTCTAAGGACTATAACTAGCTTTATCAAATCTAACTTGGGAATATAAAACAGCTGACGACTTAGCAAAGGTTTTTCTTAACAGATAATGGAGATTGGTGATAGTATGGTCATTCAAAGCATAACGGGTTAATAATCATGCATAAATTCCTCGGTCTTGCATGGAGATCTTTGATCAATGAATTGTCCAATTGTGTTTGATGAACGTGCGGATGTCGTGCTCCGAGTTCACGCAAATAAATTTGTTATTTAGCCAAAGGCAATCCACAACTACAATGAAAACCGTAGTGTAGCAGTAGAATGACTCGAGTGTCGTTCTCTCAGGACTATAACTAGCTTTATCTATTTAACAAGAGAATATAAAACAGCAGACAGATAGCAAAAGGGGGTTTCTAGCAGATAATGGAGATTGGTGATAGTATGGTCCTTCTTAACATAACGGGTCGATAATCATGCATAAATTCCTCGGTCTTGCATATAGATCTTTGAATCAATCTAGTGTCCTGTTGCAAATATTAAGCACTACGAAGATAATTGGTCTGACAAGTCAATCACTATTCTCCTAATGT
The DNA here is from genome assembly GCA_028274465.1 of Plantago ovata. Classification (NCBI taxonomy): domain Eukaryota; kingdom Viridiplantae; phylum Streptophyta; class Magnoliopsida; order Lamiales; family Plantaginaceae; genus Plantago; species Plantago ovata. The sequence goes on along the minus strand of CM051456.1, from coordinate 99,897,708 downwards.
GTTCCGTAATTATTCAACACTACGAAGATAATTGGTCTGATGGTCGACAAGTGTCCAATTGCGCAAAATAATTAATACAACATACGAGAATTTAGGCTGTGCCTGATCAACGAAATAAAGCAATGACACGGAGTATAATGCGCGATATAGCCATTAGCATGATTATCTTCCCTTCGCTAAGAATTCACATACTACCACCAACGATAAATTTAGCTACTCATAATAGGCATGCAATCAACAGAAATCATAGAAGAAAACATGTTGAAAGAATATAATAAAATAAGTTGAATAAAACTGTAAGATACAAAGTTACCGAAGGTTGTCAATCTCCGGATGATTGCGATCCTACGAGCTCCAAACTGCTATGAAAAAGTATCCCCTAAGCTACGGAACTCCCAGGACAGGCCCCGGGAAGTTCCTACCTAAAACTATAGAGAGAGGTGAGAAAGTAGGTCTGGAAAGATATGATTTTCGGAGAAAACTGAGCAACTATATATAGGCCCCGAAATACTGTGGGGCGGTTCGCCCCACACACCGGGCGGTACGTCTGGTGTGGGGCGGTTCGTCCCACCTCTGGGGCGGTTCGCCCCAGAGAATTTCTCGCGGAATTCCGCATTTTCGACGCGTTTTTGGATTTCTTCCCCTTTTCGGACTCGGTTTCTGACTTCTAGTAGTCTTCTAACCTCCAGATTCGGCCCCTAGACTCCAAATCCTATCCGGAAACCTTGAGATACTCCAAATAGGCTTCTGGAACACCGATTCCTTGTCAACTTCAATTTAATTGCCCGGAAATCTTTGAATTTCAACCAAAACCTGTAAAATAAAATCTAAAGGGAAACGTGACACTATTCTAATAAAATGCATTAAAATATAGCTAAATTAACATAGAGGATAGCTAAAATAGGTAAAAAAGACTCGAATGAAAGTGTAAAATACACGTTCATCAAACTCCCCAAACCGAACCTTTGCTTGTCCTCAAGCAACTAAGCTAGACTCTAATACAAAAAACATGCAAGACACAAAATGGAGTTTCATGCCAAATAAAATGAACTAATCTACTGAATCTATCAAATAACATATGAACAAAAACCATATGAATCAAAGCATGAATATAGGTTGAAGAATACCTCGAATGACTTATACACATCCACATAAGCACTTATGTCAAGACAAGATAGTCTCTCGTAACATTCTCTACCTGGACCTAGTCAGTGACGACGTAATGAAGCATGCTAAGATACGAATGGTTGCCCCGTGCCTATGAAACTGAGGACTTATTGCTGTTCCACCATGTTAAGACTTTTCCTCAAAAGAGGTCGAACCAGTACTGGCTCTCATCAAACGAAGGAGGGTTCCCTATAAAAGATAACTCTCCCCTATTCTACCCGTCTCTCAAGTAAAGTCTTAAGCTATTCACCACTTCCTGAATGGCAGGACGAGGGTGGTCTAGAACAGATGACACTCAAGACAAAAAGGATAAAAAATAGAAAATTACAACACGATTACGAACATTACAAAAAATGGAAAATAAGACTCAACACTTTGCTAAACTGCTATTTGGCTTTTTCTTTTTTGGACCCTTCTTTGCTTTTTTGGGGTCTTTTCTTTTTTCCTTTTTTTTTTCTTTCCATATTCTTTTTTTCTCTTTTTTTTTTTCTGGAATTTTTTCCTTTTTTTCGATTTTTCTAGCCAGCAGTAGCATAACAAAAAGAGAAACAAAATGACTCACACGACTTCCCCAAACCTATTCGAAAGAATAGGTTGGAGTACAAAATTTACGGAAAAGGAAAAATAAACTCACGATACGAAAATGAAAAATAGAAACAAGTCTAATGATGGTGTAACCCCCTCCCCAAACCTATTCGGAAGAATAGGTTATAAACAAAGGATCACACATCCTCACTCTACCTCCTTCCTAGGCATTTAGCAATCTCAAAGCATGGTGAAGACTTGTTGCCTCTTAGGTACATAATTACTCGGGAAAACAACCATAAGACCCTAACGTGCATCATCCTATTATAAAGGCCTTCGTGAACCGCAGTAGAGAAAACACCACTAAGTGATGTCGAGACTACCAAGCTCAACTAAGTGCAATACATAAATGTGACAAGCGAAGCGAGAAAAACCTCAAACAAATTCATAGAGATGAAGCATACGATTAATGGCATAGTTGGTTGATCTACCCAATAAAAAAGTTGAAAATATTCGGAAATAAACTCCATATAAAACATGCAAGACTATCCTAGGATGAATGTAGTGAATGCAACCTAAAAAAAAAAAAACCTGAGAAAGCAGTAAACGTGCAAATGCAAATGCAGACGGATAAAGCATGCGAGGTACTATACTCATCCTACCAATACCAAGCTCCAAACTAACAACATCAGATCACTTAAATCCCATCCCCCCTCATGAAATTAACGCTAGTCCCTAGCAGTAATAATATGAGGAATTAAGATGTGATACTAGATGTTACCCCATGGTTTGGCCTCGGTCGGCTGAGTATGCTGCTTGTGATTTATTGGCCCTCCTCTGGGAGCTTTATAGGGTGTCATCAGGTCTTCAGGTAGGCGTGGTAGTTTCAGTCATAGGTCGGACAGGAACAACTCCTCCATTAGTATCATCATTGCTCGTATGGCCTTCATTGTCACTACTTTCACGCTCATCCCCACTAGTAGAGTTGTAGTGGCAGGTAGAATTCTCAAGAGTAGCCGCCGGTGTTATGGAATCCTCCATCCTGGAGCCCTCCAATAGGATGTGAACTGTTGAAGGGGAAAGGGCAGTGGTAACAGGACCTCCCCCTCCAACGTTTTACACCACGAGAAGGTTTCAATAAGCTGCTCGGATACTCAGAAGTCTTCTACCTTTTTCTCCAATTCCGACCACATTCTCTACGGTGGATCCGACCGATGTCTATATGATGCTCACTTTAGAGGCAGGCAAGGGGCACCCCAACAAGGTGCTGGGTACCCATGTCATTATGTTTTGGAACCAAGCTAGCGCTTCGGAACCTTCTAGCAACTGCGAACTCAAGATTGAATCTGTCGCGGCGAGAATGTCCCGGTGCCTTCCAGTTCACTCGAACTTTGCAGTCCTCGTGATGGAGTGCTGACGTAATAATGGTTTCTGTCCCTTCGGTGGTGCATGAATAGGCATAGGAGTCCTTACTCCAGGTGTACTCTAGCTCCTCCTCTTGGATAATCCACGACGTTGTTGCAAAACCCCTTGGCTCAAACGCACATCTAGCGAGGTCACCTTCCTTGACATGGTTCTTCACAGCAATCATACGGGAATGCTCCTTTCCCTTGGTATGGTTCCTACAAACAGCAGTTAGTACCTCGTATGACACAAAACTGACTCAAATATATGCTAGTGTAAAAGCGAAACACACAAGTGATAAAATCAACAATCGAGCTCCCCAAACCGTAATATCTAGCCTAGCTACTTCATCATGCAACATACTAATGTAACTACTACATGCAATACATCACATTATGCTCTTACTAGACAACCAATATCCTTGATAACAACGCTCAATTCATACCATAGCAGCGAAAAATTCTACCAGCATAAATCCTCATACTCAACAATTAAGCATTCTATCGTCAAATCCACCAACATTACATCAATATACACAATCATATGCAAGAAATCAAAGATAAAGACATATTGCATAACAAGATATATCATCTAGCAGCAAAATACCCAAATCAACAATCTAAGCAAAATTGAGCATGCAATTGATAGTAAATAACATGTCTAATCATACAAACAACATACCCATGCATCAAATAAGCAAAATTGAAGCTCAAATAAGAAAACCCCCGAATTCGAAAATTAGGGTTCTAAGGATGATACCTCAGATCTGAAAATCTAACGCATAAGGATGAAATCTGTTCGGATGGGATGAAAGATCATGTAATAGGCTTCGATTTAAGCTAAAGAACACTAAATTTGGTCAAGAATTGAAGAAGTTATGAAGATTTGAAGTTGAAATCGCGAAATTCGGGTTTTTTGGGAGGAGGAACGAAGAAGAATGAAGAAAATGAGGTTTTGGGGAAGAAATCCGCGTTTTTTAAGATCTGGAGCCGTGGGGCGGTTCTCCCCACGTGCGGGGCGGTTCGCCCCACACGGGGCGGTTCGCCCCCCACGTGGGGCTGTTCGCCCCGTGCTCCCCAGTGCGGGGAGACGGTTCCCGATGTCAGAAAATGCGGTTTTAATCCCCGAAATCAATTTTTTCAAAAAACCACTCGAAAAATCTCACTCAAACATAAGCACATACGACACAGACAAGAACAAATTCGCATATGAGAAGCAAATAGTTCAAGAATGAATGCATGCAGAAAAGCAGTAAAGAAAGCGATAAAAATTCCGGGTTGCCTCCCGGATAGCGTCATTGTTTAAAGTCTTTGACTCGACTCCTGTCTGCGCCTATCTCTTCTTTTTGTGGGTACTAGGCTTCCCCTTCATTGATCTCCTTTCCATGCCACGAACCTCTGAATAAGAAAGAATGTAGGCTGCAAGACCACAGTAATGAGTAGTAATATCAGGCGGTTCCGGTGGATCAGGTATGGCTTGCAACACGTGTCGCTTGCCATCTACTTCGATGGTGCAAGTTCTTTGGTAGATGTCCATCACGGAGCGTAGCTTGGTCAAGAATGTTTGCCCTAAGAGTATGACATCCCCCGTCCCAGGTGCAGATGCCGGCATAACTACAAAATTGGTGTATATAGATGCTTCACCGATCTTGACCAACACATTTTTCACAACGCCCTCGGGTCTCATAAAGGATCCATCCGCCAGTTGCACAATAGCCCTTTGCTCAGATAGTTTTCCAAGGTTGCTCTTTTCAAACACATTCAAAGGAATTATGTTTGAGTAGGATCCCGTGTCTAGTGTGGCACGGACTTCTTCAAGCTCACCAATCCCTACCTTAACATCGAAACTTTTAGGGAGTGGTTCGGGATCCTCTTGCTCCTCATCACTTGCGTTAGAACCAAGGTCCTTCTCTTCTTCCTCAGCCTGTAGAAGTTCTTCCTTCATGCAACACTCGCACTTAACAACCTTCTTGATGGTGATTTCGTCAGGTACATCACCAGCCAATGTAATGGCATTCGACTTCACAGTGTTGCTAGGCAGTTTGTCTTGTTCCCTAATTGCTCCTCGGTCGATCAACACTTGCATCTTTTGATGCGCGAGCCTAGTGCTCTCTTCCAACCTATCGAGCCTTGCCCTAGTCTTCTCGGAATCTTCTTCATAACGTTTAAGAAAACTTTGTGTGTGATCGACCATCTTTTGCAAGTTCTCCATCAGTTGAGCCGACTTCGACTTCGGTGGCTCTTTCGGAGCGGGGTTTTCGCAGTGGTCATTACCGTAGTTTAGCCTACTACGGTGTTGGTTAGGTCCATAAGTTTGGTTAGCCGGTGCATATCCTTGATTGTTACGGTATCCTCTTCTCCAAAATCCACCTCGAGGATTCCTACCGTCTTGTCCTTAGCTAACTTCTTGAGTCCCATACTCCGTAGAAAAGGCTTCTTCTTCGCCTCCTCGAGCCCAGTTGCCATCATCGTATGCCAGCCCCGATCTACACATATGAGCCCCATGCCCATAGTTCTTGCATATTCGGCATACTTCGTTCGAAACAGTTGTTCCGGTGGCGCTCTTGAGGACTTGCTTCAATTCATTGGTAAAGCACTCGAATTGATCCCCATTCCCCCTGTACATAGGGGCTTCTTGAGTTGGTGGAGCTTCAGGTCCACGTCTCCTAACCATTGAACTGCGAACCCTTAGCAAGCCTTTCGAAAACTGCCCAGACGGCTTCTGCGGTTTCCTCCCAAATATTGCCTCGGCATTGGAAATCCACCACTTCTTGGTTCTCGAAGGTTAGTCCATTGTAGAAGTGTTGGACTAGGTCGGAAAGTTCAAAACCATGGTGAGGGCACTTGTTCGTGAGATCTTGGAACCTCTCAAACGCGGTGTAGATGGTCTCATCATAGTCCTGCTTGAATCTAGTGATCTGCGCCTTAAGCGCGGTAGTCAAGGTGTGAGAGAAGTATTTCTCCATGAAAGCTGAAAAAACCTTCTCCCAAGTGTCCAGCGAGCCTGCTGGAAGAGAACTCAGCCATGACTTGGCTCTGTCGCCAAGTCCCATAGCAAAAACCTTCATCCTCCACTCATCCGTTGTTATGTCAGCTCCGGGTCGTGGGAGTTGGTTGACGAAATCATCGATATCGTGCAAGTACCCAATCACATCTTCCCTTGACAAGCCATAGAACCTCGGAAGTTGTTGGAATGCGTGGTTCTTGATTTCCAGATCTCGGGTTGCAGACGAAAGAACAATCGTCGGTCCCCTCATACGATCCTTGGTGGCTTGAACCCATGCCTTCAGTGGTCTAGCTTCTGCCATTCCGTCGATTTCCTTGAAGAGACTGAGTAGAGATTCAGAGAAATCGGTTTCCTCTATTTCCTCTAGTGCGCGCCTTTCAAGTAGTCGCCTTCTCTGGTGGTAGACTCTGTCGATCTCAGCAATTGAATCAGCAAGCGGTGTTCCTGCAGAACGTGTATGCGGCATACACTATCTGTAACAGACTAGGAAAGGTGATTGGAAACAGACTAGGAAAGCAGTATGAGAGAGAGATTAAAAAGGAAAACTAAAACTAGTAGAATTAGGAATCTAAAGCTGTAAATATAAACAAATTAAATAGAAAAAAGGAGTACAGTCCCCGACAACGGCGCCAATTTGATGAACGTGCGGATGTCGTGCTCCGAGTTCACGCAAATAAATTTTTTATTTAGCCAAAGGCAATCCACAACTACAACGAAAACCGTAGTGTAGCAGTAGAATGACTCGAGTGTCGTTCTCTCAGGACTATAACTAGCTTTATCTATTTAACAAGAGAATATAAAACAACAGACAGATAGCAAAAGGGGGTTTCTAGCAGATAATGGAGATTGGTGATAGTATGGTCCTTCTTAACATAACGGGTCGATAATCATGCATAAATTCCTCGGTCTTGCATAGAGATCGTTGAATCAATCTAGTGTCCTGTTGCAAATATTAAGCACTACGAAGATAATTGGCCTGACAAGTCAATCACTATTCTCCTAATGTGTTCCGTAATTATTCAACACTACGAAGATAATTGGTCTGATGGTCGACAAGTGTCCAATTGTGCATAATAATTAATACAACATACGAGAATTTAGGCTGTGCCTGATCAACGAAATAAAGCAATGACACGGAGTATAATGCGCGATATAGCCATTAGCATGATTATCTTCCCTTCGCTAAGAATTCACATACTACCACCAACGATAAGTTTAGCTACTCATAATAGGCATGCAATCAACAGAAATCATAGAAGAAAACATGTTGAAAGAATATAATAAAATAAGTAGAATAAAACTGTAAGATACAAAGTTACCGAAGGTTGTCAATCTCCGGATGATTGCGATCCTACGAGATCCAAACTACTATTAAAAAGTATCCCCTAAGATACTGAACTCCCAGGACAGGCCCCGCGAAGTTCCTACCTAAAACTATAGAGAGAGGTGATAAAGTAGGTCTGGAAAGATATGATTTTCGGAGAAAACTGAACAACTATATATAGGCCCCGAAATACTGTGGGGCGGTTCGCCCCACACACCGGGCGGTTCGCCCCACCTCTGGGGCGGTTCGCCCCAGAGAATTTCTCGCGGAATTCCGCGTTTTCGACGCGTTTTTGGATTTCTTCCCCTTTTCGGACTCGGTTTCTGACTTCTAGTAGCCTTCTAACCTCCAGATTCGGCCCCTAGACTCCAAATCCTATCCTGAAACATTCAGATACTCCAAATAGGCTTTTGGAACACTGATTCCTTGTCAACTTCAATTTAATTGCCCGGAAATCTTCGAATTTCAACCAAAACCTGTAAAATAAAATCTAAAGGGAAACGTGACACTATTCTAATCAAATGCATTAAAATATAGCTAAATTAACATAGAGGATAGCTAAAATAGGTGAAAAAGACTCGAATGAAAGTGTAAAATACACGTTCATCAGTGTTCAATAATTATTCAACAATACGAAGATAGAGATTTAGATAGATCAAAGAAATAAAGCAATAACTCAGAGTATAATGCGCGATGTAGCCATTAGCATAATTACCAACCCTTTGCTAAGAAATCACATACTATCACCCACGAGAATTTTAGCTACTCATAGTTGTCATGCAATCAACAGAAATCATACCACGAATGAATGAAAACATGATGAAAGATATATAAAAATAAGTAGAAAAACTGTAAGATACAATGTTACCGAAGGTTGTCAATCTCCGAAGAATCGCGATCTTACAAGCTCCAAATTGCTAAGAAAAAGTATCTTCTAAGCTAAGAACCCCCAGAACAGGCTCTGGGGAATTCCTACATAAAACTACAGAGAAAGGTGAGAGAAAAGGTCTGGAAAAGTATGAAAAACGGAGAAAAACTGAGCAACTATATATAGGCTTCGAATTGTGTGGGGCGAAGGGCCCCACACACCGGGCGATTCGCCTGGTGTGGGGCGATTCGACCCACGTCCCGGGCGATTCGCTCGGGAGTATTTTTCGGCCTAAAACGCGTTTTTGGATTTCTTCCCCTTTTCGAACTCGGTTTCTGACTTCTAGTGGCCTTCTAGCCTCCAGATTCGACCCCTGGACTTCCAATCCTATCCGGAATCTTTCAGATACTCCAATTAGGCTTCTGGAACACCAATTCCTTGTCTACTTCAATATAATTGCCCAGAAAACCTCGTTTTTCAACCAAAACATGTAAAATAAAAACTAAAGGGAAACGTGACACTATTCTAATAAATGCACTAAAATATAGCTAAATTAACATAGAGGATAGCTAAAATAGGTGAAAAAGACTCGAATGAAAGTGTAAAATACACATTCATCACATAAGACTCATCATAATCCAATCCTTCATTATGGCAATAACCTAGAACAACTAAACGTGCTTTGTTCCTTGTTACTTCACCAGATTCACTTAGCGTGTTTCTGAACATCCACTTTGTACCAATTGCTTTCTTTCCTTGAGCAAGGGGTACAAGTTTCCAGACTTTGTTCCTTTCAAATTGATCCAGTTCTTCTTGCATTGCCTTGATCCATTCGGAATGCTTTAAAGCTTCTTCTATGGTTTTGGGCTCAATTTCTGAAACAAAGCAAGAGAACAAAGCTTCTACCTCAACAACAATTGCTTCTTCAGCAAGTTCTTGATTGGTAGAAACTTTGGATCTAGTCACTTGACGTTTGTCAATATCACCAATCATATCCTTAGAGGGATGATCTCTAATCCATTTGTTAACATGTTTTCTGCTTTTTGGATCCGGGTATGTTTGTGTTTCAACATGTGACTCTTCAGCATGTACTTGTTCAGTACTACTGGTATCTGGTTGTGTCTCTACTAAAATTGGTTCATCAACAACTACTTTTTCAGCATTGCTGGTTTGAGATAACTCGTCAACAGGAACAGGAGGTTGCGTAGTTTTAGCAACATCTGGAGCAACTGCGTCTTTAGCCGGGAATTCCTTATCATGAACTACATTTATCTTGACATGACTTGGAGTTGGAGTGTCATTGTCAGAATCATCATTAAGTTCAACATATTTGACATTTCCAGCATTGGATTCAGTTCTTTGCTCGTGTATGAGTAGTTTTTTCATACATTCTGATATTTCTTCTTCAGCGGGAACTCCTTGTGTCTTTTCATAGAATACAACATGCACTGATTCTTAAATCTTTTGTGCCTTTTTGTTGTAAATTCTATAAGCTTTGCTATGTAAGGAGTAGCCAAGAAATATCGCTTCATCTGCCTTTGGTTGAAATGTCCTTAATTATTCTCTACCATTGTTAAGAACAAAGCATTTGCAACCAAATACTCTGAGATGGGTGATGTTAGGAGGTCCTCCAACAAATAACTCATACAGAGTTTTGTTGTTTCCTTAGTTGTCAAACATCTATTTTGAGTATAGCTGGCGGTGTTAATCGCTTCAACCCAATAAGCTTCACTTATTTCAGTGTCAGCAAGCATTGTTCTAGCTACTTCCTTAAGGGTACGATTCTTCCTTTCAGCAACACCATTTTATTGAGGTGTCCTTACTGAGGATAACTGATGTCGTATGTCTTTAAAAGTGCAATACTCAGTTATGTACTGGTTTACAAACTCAGTACCATGGTCTGTTCTGATGATTTTTACCTGGTCATTTTTCATGACTTCGAGCTTATTCAGCAAGTTAGGTATTTCATTCCTTGTTTCAGACTTGTGTTTGATGAAAATTACCCAAGTGAACCTTGAATAATCATCTACCCCCACCAGACCATACTTCTTACCAGCATAGCTTGTTGAAGAAGATTCAAACAAGTCCATGTGCAAGAGTTGTAAAGGTTTTGTAGTTGACGGTACTGCCTTGTTCTTGAAAGAAGTTTTGGTTTGCTTACCTTGATGACATGCAGTGCAAACACCATCCTTCTTAAAAGTAACCTTAGGTAATCCAACTAAAAGTGCCGTTTTAGACAGCTTATTCAGCGTCTTGAAGTTTAGGTGACTTGTTCGTTTAAGCCATAACCATGCTTTTTCAGCAAGGCAATCATGTTCTGAGATAAGGCATTTTTCAATGATTGCTGAAGACCAATCTAGGATATAGAGATGATGAACGTATTTTTGACGCGTTCATCTTGTCTTTTTTACCTTCTTTTGCTATCTTCTAGCCTTGTTTTTTGGTTATTTTGGTAGAATTGTGTCACGTTTTGTGTTTTCTGCATTTTCAGGCACTTAGGTACGAAACGGCGATTTTGGAGCTAAAAACGAGCCTTTTTATGGAAAAGATGGCCCCGTTGAAGTTCCCCAATCTCCGTGGCTTGTTCGTAAGTGTTTGAGTATCAATAAGCATCGAGAAGGATGAGTCCAAGGCACCCGAGGGCCATGCGAGGGCAAAAAGATTGAGTTTGAAGACAAAAATCTGCCCAGGAGCCAAGCTAAGCTCCTGGAATAGTGAAGCGCTTCACTTCAATTTCCAGGAGCTTTGGCACAGAAGCAAAGCGAAGCGCTTGGAGTGCCCGAAGCGCTTGGAGTGCCCGAAGCGCTTCGCTTGCCAAGCGCTCCGCTTGGCTTCTCCAAGCGGTCCGCTTGGCAGCGGTTACGTTTTCGGATTTTCCTTCTTAAATCTGATCTTTGATCATTTTTTGATTGTCTTTTAAACTGTAACTTCGTTTTGGAGAGCTCCTAAGCCCCAAAACTCAGAGAATATTCAGATTTCTTTGTATTTTAGCTTGGGATTCAAGGTTTTGATTGGGATTCATCCTTTGTAATCATCTACGGAGAGGTTTTCTTTGATTTCCACCGATTAGTGACAGCTTTGGTGGTAACTTGTATCACTCTCTTGTCTTGTAGTTTGATATGATGTATTCCAATTATTATTCATATGAATTGATGTCTATGTTGATGAATATGAGTAGCTAAATCTTTTGTGTTGGTGGTAGAATGTAGAATATGCATGCTATGGGTTATGTTTATGCTTACATGAGATTGTGATTCAATCTTGCTGCAAATTCCTTCATATGATTCTTAGTTGCCTATAAAATATATTCGAATTGAGTATAGTGACAAACTCTTGGTCAATGAAAGCTATAGGATTGTATGTTAGAGATTTGCAGCATGCTAGATAAATGGTGTTGGTGACAAGGACCTCTAAATTATTGATAGTGATCTTTTATGATGTGTGTCTTAAATTTGCCTAGACGAGTTGCTTAGCAGACTTGATCGAAGGTTCTACGCACTGAACTTGTGAGCATATACGTAACCCGTGCATGTGTATTTGATTTCTACCACCAACCGTTTTCCAAGCTTGTTTACAGCAATCTGATTTCTCGTTGCTATTGTTCAAAGGAAACGATTCTCTAAACATTTGAATTCGTTGACTGAAATTACTTGCAAAAACCTCAAGCAAAGCCACGTTAGGTCCCGAGAGAACGACACTCGGGGACAACTTGCCATTGCACTCTAGTTTGTGTAGTGATAAGTGTTCTTAGGCTTTTAAAAAAAATTTAATTGGTGAAAAACGACATCATCAATTTGGCGCCGTTGCCGGGGACTTAACTCCTTTGGTTGGTGTTTTTGTTTTGGTTTTTTCAGCCAACATCTCTTCTTTGTCTCATTTCTGTTTTTGTTTCTTTTTGCTTGAGATACTCACTATTTTGTATTTCACGTGAGTGCATGCCTAGAACCCGAACGGGTGGACCTATTATTGAACCTGTTGTAGACGAGATCGATCGTTTGTTTCAAAGGAGAAGGAGGAATTTGAATCTTGAGTTTGAAGGAGTAGCATCTAGAGCTTCTACTTCTGGTATTCGGGAAGAGTCTTCTTCTTATCTTTTGGAGCCAGTTCTTGAATCGGTTTACTTGGAAGGTGAAATGGCGGAGAGACCTATACGTACACTTACTAAGCCTACGGTTGGGGCTAGAGGACCAGCTATTGTCCTCAATGATGCCACCAGGAACTTGGAGATCAAGAATCACATGTTCCAACAACTTCCCAAATTCTATGGGATGGCTAATGAGGACGTGATAGGATACTTGAATGAGCTCGAGAACTTTGTTCTCCATCTTGGGCGACCGGGAGCTGGTGTTACGGATGATGATCTCCGCATGAAGGTCTTTTCTATGGGGCTAGGCGATCGTGCAAAGGCTTGGCTCAATACTTTGGAGGCCGGGTCTTTGACGACATGGGATCTATATTTTGACAAGTTCATGGAGCGTTACTACCCCGCTTCCAAGACAATGGCTATGAAGAGCCAAATTAGCTCCTTCGAGCAGAGGTACGATGAGCCTTTCCACGAGGCCTATGATCGATTCATGGGATTGCATCATCGATGCCCACATAACGGGTATGATAAAGGTCAGCTTCTCCAATTCTTTTACAATGGTTTACATCCTGAGATTCAATATCAAGTGGATAGTATTTGTGGAGGTAGTATGGGGGAGTTGCTTCCTTCTCAAGACCAAGTGAAGCTGGACATGATGTACCGGAATTCACAAAACCGGAATGTGAGGGCTCGTGTGCTCCAAAAGGAGCAAAGAGGTGAAGTCAAGGTAGTAGTGGAACAAAATGCCTTCGATGGGTTCGCCCATGAAGTGAAGCAAGCTTTGAGGTAAAGCGTTCCTTCTCCTTCTACGGAAGTTTGTGGTGTGTGCAAGAATTATGGGCACCCGGCCTACTTGTGTCGTTCTGAATTTGCTAGAGAGCAATACATCACGAACGATGTCCGACAAGAAGTATATGCTGCTGAGGGAGAGCAAGTAGTTGGAGATGTGAACTACGGGCAAGGTTATGGCAATGTGAGGCCACAAAACCGTGGACCCCGAGGCGGGTACCAGAATCAAGGCAACCGTGGTTATTTTCATAACTCGGATTAAAATGACTATGGTCCTAATCAAGATAGAAGTCGTCTCAACTATGGGAACAATTGGTATGAAGGAGCACCGCCTTCTAATCCTACACCTCCACCTCAGGTTGCTAGTTCGGGACCACAAGGTGGAGGGGTGCTTCCTTCACCTCTTGTCTCTTCACTCAATGATCTGGTTATGAAGACGAACAAATTCATGGAGCATTACTATCGTAATGAGGCTACTAACAATCAACGCTTTGAGAAGCTTGAGGCTAGTAGTAGCAACCTCCATAAGAAGCTACAAGAGCTTATAGATCGAGGGGCGAGTAGAGAGCAAGGGAAGTTTCCCGGAAACACGGAGAAGCCTATGGCCATAACCGTGGTGACTGATTTGCCCGTGGAGATCACGGTTGTGAGAGACAATGCACTAGTTGAGGTGCCAAGTTGCAAGGTAACTGAAACTTGCAAGGTGAGTGAGGAGCTTGAGACTCCTAAGGTAGTTGTGGAAGAGAAAGTGGTCGCACAATCTGATGCGATAGTTGAGGAAGTGAATGAAAACTCATCGTCTGAAGATGAGTTGGTGGATATGGTGGAAGTGCCTATGCAAGAGAGCTTTGATGTGGAAATCGGCTTGGGTAAGAAGGATGGAATAGTGGCAACTCTAGACACGGGAGCGGGTGTGAATGTCATACCTTTGAACGTGTACGAAGAGTCGGGTTTGTCTGGCTTAAGACCAATGAAGTGCATGGTGCAATTGGCGGATGGGTCTATGAAGAAGCCATTGGGTGTGATCGAGAATCTAGTGGTAAGAGTCGCCGGTGTAAAGGTCAAGACGAACTTCATCGTCATGCCTACATCCTCCGCAAAGCTCAAGGATGTGGTTCTTTTGGGTAGAGCATTCATCAACAAAGTACATATGGTGATAGACATGTACCGTCGTACATGTAGCTTCGAGGTAAATGGCAAGCAACATACGTTGCGAGCCATAGTTAATTCATGTGCTTATGTTGATACTAACGAACTTGTAGGATTCTTTGGTCCTCTTTATGTTCGTCAAGATGTGCAGGGACTTAGTGCTTTGAAGAGCACTTGGACGGGGAAGTTTAGTACCCGATGCAAAGTTGATCCCGCATGAGCTAAGATGAGTCGAGCCAACGACTTTTAAACGAAGGCGCTTCTCGGGAGGCAACCCGAGGTTGTAGGTAATTGCATGTAGAATAGAAGCACGTTTAAATTTTGTTTCGTTGTTTAGACAAGTTTTTTGGGGTGAAAATTTAGCAAAAGTTGAAAAAAAATAGATTGGGAGCTTCAGGTCCCAAGCGAACCGCTTGGAAAGCCCAAGCGGTCCGCTTGGATTTCCAGTAAGAATCCCATTCTTACTGGAAATCCAAGCGAAGCGCTTGGCACCCCCAAGCGGTCCGCTTGAATTTCCAGTAGGAATGAAAATTCCTACTGGAAATCCAAGTGGAGCGCTTGGGCGTTCCCAAGCGGACCGCTTTCCAAGCGCTTCGCTTGGCTTTCCTTAAGGAAGCAAGCGGGGCACTTGAGATTCAAAGCCTCCCACTTCGTTTTTTCCTCCATTGCCGATTTTTGCACCCCAAAAATCTCAATCTCTCTCAATTCTCCACCAATTCTTGCAATCTTGTGCATTTTACAAAGCCCATCACCCCCTCTATCATTTAAACCGATCAAATTTCACCTTTGAAGCATCCATAACAAGGAATCAAAGGTACCTCTCATGAACCCTAACTTTCTTGAATTTGGGATTTCATCTTAATTAGCTTCAATTGTGTTATGCATTGGTGAATTAGAGTTTGATAATGATTATTGAGCATGTTTCTTACTATATGTGATGTCTAAATTCGAATTTTGCTCTTCTTAATTTATGATGAACTCTAGTGATTCGAATTTTTGCTATGTAATTGTTTGATGATTGTTAGCCTTGAATTTGAGTTATGATATGATTATGGTGATGTTGTGATTGCATGAGAATGTGTTGGATTGGTTGGGTAACTTAATTGGAGAGTTTGTTTGCTTGGTTTAGATTCGTATGGATTTATCGTAACGAAGTGTTAAAGCTTCTCGATTTTTTTCATATGAACTTTAGCAAGTCTTCAAACTCACCATGAGATTACTTGAGTGAGTTTTGACGTCTAAGAGTCGACTTGTTGCGTTATGACTTGTTTTAAACGAAGAACGTATACTTGTCTTACAGTAGAAGTAGATTGTTTGGTAGTAGTATAAGAGTCTATGTCTCATTGTCTCTTGAAGTTATCTAATAAGATTCTTCTAGGTACAATGGCATCAAGAAGATCCAAGAGATCAAGGGGAGAAGGGACCTCGAGTGCCCAACAAACGGCCACACCCGGCGAGTATCGCCAATCGGGGAGGGCAAGGCAATTCGAAGCGAATTTCCATGCCCACAAGCACACATACATTTCCGAGAGGAGCATTCGCTTCACGGCTGGGGAGAGCGCGTTGGATGGCGCCAGAGAGCTCAACAAGCTCATTACTGAGCGAGGCTGGAAGTACTATGGCGAGGTCATGCCAAATTGGGACCAAGCGGTAGTGGAGGATTTCTACATTGCCTTCACGGACTACAATGAACGGACCGGTGAGGTCCCCGTCCGCGGTGTTGGGGTCGAGTTTACTCCTTTGAGCATCACTAGCTTCATCATGCGATTGGATAGGCCACTGACGCGGGATCCAAACCGCCAGCCTGAAATCCATGAGAGATTTGATCCCGTGGAGCTCTATGTCTACGACAGGGAGTCTGATCACTACCCCATGGAGGTACTGAATGGCATTACCGTGGATGATTATTAATTGCCTGATGAGCCACCCCGAATTTTGCGCCACAACGATCTCACCTTCGAGGCAAGGATGATGTTGAAGTTCGTTCAAGCCAATCTGATCCCTAGCACACATGATGCCGAGGTTCATTCCTAGTCCATGCTCTCTTGCATGATTTGCCTCTCACTCCTGGCGTCGTCATCTTCGAGGAATTCAAGCGCCGCCGTAACGCCAACTGGAAGCTTGCCTTTGGTAACTTGATCACGGCCATGTGCAAGGAGGCCGGAGTTCCCGACCTCGTGCTGGACAAGAAGCCGAAGAAGTCCATCAACATGGATACGTACAATGAGATGCACGGGGCTTGGTGCACTCAGCAAGGAGAACCTATGCCACCAAGGGTTACGCGCCATGTGACACCTCCTCCACCTCCGCCTACGGCCGGACAAGGAAGCTTCGACTTCTCGGGGTTCAACCAGATCTTGGTCGATCAGTTTGGTAGCTTCCAAACCACCATCTTGGAGGCTCAGTCGACCCAATTCCGGGGATTTGAGGAGCGCGAAGTCAAGAGGTGGGAGGACTTCCGTGTGATGGAGGAGCAGCGTTGGGATGATTACCAGGGGCGTGTAGATCAGCGTTGGGAGGCTGCTCGAGCAGAGGACACTAGGCGTTGGAGAGCCCACCAGGAGGAGACGATGAACCGCTATGATGCCTTAGCTCGCAGAATTCCGGGGTACCCTTTCCATGATCAGACCGGTGGTAGTGGGAGTGACTTTCCCAACACCCCCTACGACCCCTACTCCTAGAGATACCAGCCGACAAGGGCCACATTTATCGGTATTATTTGTATATTATCGTTATTTTGGCTCGTTTACTATTGTTGGTTGAAACTCTTTTAATTCGATTTGGTTGTATGATGCTATGACTTTTGACTCTTGTACTCTTTATTTGCTTTTGTAGTTGTGACCTGTGTGCCTTTTGTCGTGATTAGTTTAGTTTAGTTTTTGTCTTGTTGCCTTAGGTGATTAAGAGAGGAAAAACATCGAAAATCTGGAAACAGGTCCAAGCGAAGCGCCTGGAAGGGCCAAGCGGTCCGCTTCAAATTCTAGGAAGTTTTGCAACTTCCTGGAAATTCAAGCGGAGCGCCTGGAGCCTCCCAAGCGCTCCGCTTGGACCCTGTACCCAGATTTTCCTTGTTTTTTCCATTCTTCTCACCTTTGCGCACCCGTTTTCACTTGTTTCTTGAGTCCTTTCAGGTACTACTCGTATATAGGAGATTGGACACGAACCTTTATCTCAGGGAAGTGTACTTTGAATCCAATTTTTCCTTTTCTTTCAACTTTTCTTTGCTCGAGGACGAGCAAAAGTTTAGGTTTGGGGAGGGGGTATTTGATTTTCAGTACTATATGCTTGTGTGGTTCGTGCATGCCTGATTTTACTCACGTTCATGTGATTTGTCGTGTTTTTTCAAATTTTTGCATGCATATCATCCCTAGATTAGTTGTTGCACGTTGTTGTGTGTGGAGTTTATTGCCAAGTCTTTTGAACATTTTTATTGTGTAGACTAAGTGTTTATGACCATTGATCATATGTTGCATCACTTTGCAAATAGTTTGAGGCTTGTCTCGCTTGGTTTGTCACATTCGCTTGTGCACTAGTTAAGCTTAGTAGTCTCGACATCACCTTGAGTGGTGTTTCTTCTGCTGCGGTTCGTGATGGCCTTATGAAATGATGCATGTTAGAGTCTATGGTTGTAACCCGTGTAATTATGTACGTAAGAGGCGACAAGTTCTTCACCTCGATTAGAGATTGCCAAATGCCTAGGAAGGAGGTAGTGTGAGGTGTGTGATTCCTTGTATTAAACCTATTCTATCGAATAGGTTTGGGGAGGGGGTTGCTTCGTTGATCTTGTCTTTCGTCTTTGAGTCGTTGTAAAGTTTCCTTTTTCTTTTTCTTTTTGTTTTGTGTCCCAACCTATTCTTTTGAATAGGTTTGGGGAAGTGTCTTTGTAAAGAGTCTTTCCTTTTTCCTTTTCGTCTTTGTGCTCAAACCTATTCTCTCGAATAGGTTTGGGGAGGTGTTTTTGACACATAGTACTGCTGCTTGCCCCTATATAAAAAAAAAAAGGGAAAAAAAAAGAGAAAAAGAAAAGAAGAAAAAAAAAGAGGAAAGAAAATAAAAAAAAAAAAGGGGAAGAAAGAAAATAAAGAATAAGACCCTAAAGTAAAAGAAGGGTCGTTGCAAGCCAAAAGCAGTCTCGTAGTGTCAAGTGTCATGTAAATATTTTGTTCTTGTGAAGTGTCGAGTTGTAAATTCTATCTTTCGTTTCGTGTCGCCTTTGTCCAAGGCCTGTTCTTGACCACCCTCGTCTTGCTATTCAAGAAGTGGTTGAAAGAGGCTCATTCTTGAGAGTCTGGGTAGAATAGGGGAGTGTTATCTATCTAAGGGAACCCTCCTTCTTTTGATGAGAGCCAGTATTGGTTCGCCCTCTCTTGAGGAAAAGTCTCGCTTGGTGAACAGAAGTAAGTCCTCGGTTTCATAGGCACGGGGCAATTGTAGTATGATAACATGCATCATTGTGTCGTCACTGACCAGGTCCAGGTAGAAGATGTTACGGGAGACTCCTTTGTTTAACCAAGTGCACTTGAGAATGTGTATATTCACAATCGAGGCATACTTCAACCTATTTGCGTGTCATGCTCATTTGGTCTTGTACATAAGCATTTGGTAGGTTCAATAGATTAGTTCACTTTACTTGGCATGAGACTCCTTTTGTGTTGCATTTAGGATAGTTGGTTGCTTGAGGACAAGCAAAGGTTTGGTTTGGGGAGTTTGATGAACGTATTTTTGACGCGTTCATCTTGTCTTTTTTACCTTCTTTTGCTATCTTCTAGCCTTGTTTTTTGGTTAGTTTGGTAGAATTGTGTCACGTTTTGTGTTTTCTGCATTTTCAGGCACTTAGGTACGAAACGGCGTTTTTGGAGCTAAAAACGAGCCTTTTTGATGGAAAAGATGGCCCCGTTGAAGTTCCCCAATCTCCGTGGCTTGTTCGTAAGTGTTTGAGTATCAATAAGCATCGAGAAGGATGAGTCCAAGGCACCCGAGGGCCATGCGAGGGCAAAACGATTGAGTTTGAAGACAAAAATCTGCCTAGGAGCCAAGCTAAGCGCCTGGAATAGTGAAGCGCTTCGCTTCAATTTCCAGGAGCTTTGGCACAGAAGCCAAGCGAAGCGCTTGGAGTGCCCGAAGCGCTTCGCTTGCCAAGCACTCCGCTTGGCTTCTCCAAGCGGTCCGCTTGGCAGCGGTTACGTTTTTGGATTTTCCTTCTTAGATCTGATCTTTGATCATTTTTTGAATATCTTTTAATAACTTCATTTTGGAGAGCTCCTAAGCCCCAAAACTCAGAGAATATTCAGATTTCTTTGTATTTTAGCTTGGGATTCAAGGTTTTGATTGGGATTCATCCTTTGTAATCATCTACGGAGAGGTTTTCTTTGATTTCCACCGATTAGTGACAGCTTTGGTGGTAACTTGTATCACTCTCTTGTCTTGTAGTTTGATATGATGTATTCCAATTATTATTCATATGAATTGATGTCTATGTTGATGAATATGAGTAGCTAAATCTTTTGTGTTGGTGGTAGAATGTAGAATATGCATGCTATGGGTTATGTTTATGCTTACATGAGATTGTGATTCAATCTTGCTGCAAATCCCTTCATATGATTCTTAGTTGCTTATAAAATATATTCGAATTGAGTATAGTGACAAACTCTTGGTCAATGAAAGCTATAGGATTGTATGTTAGAGATTTGCAGCATGCTAGATAAATGGTGTTGGTGACAAGCACCTCTAAATTATTGATAGTGATCTTTTATGATGTGTGTCTTAAATTTGCCTAGACGAGTTGCTTAGCAGACTTGATCGAAGGTTCTACGCACTGAACTTGTGAGCATATACGTAACCCGTGCATGTGTATTTGATTTCTACCACCAACCGTTTTCCAAGCTTGTTTACAGCAATCTGATTTCTCGTTGCTATTGTTCAAAGGAAACGATTCTCTAAACATTTGAATTCGTTGACTGAAATTACTTGCAAAAACCTCAAGCAAAGCCACGTTAGGTCCCGAGAGAACGACACTCGGGGACAACTTGCCATTGCACTCTAGTTTGTCTAGTGATAAGTGTTCTTAGGCTTTTAAAACAAATTTAATTGGTGAAAAACGACATCATCAAGAGACCTCCTGATCTTCTAGCAACCATGATTACCTTCTTTGTCTCAAAGTCAATAAGTTTGCATTCATCACTTTTAATTTTCTTTCATGAAGTAACCTTTGTTAGCAAACTGACTCATGCTGAAAAGGTTGAACTTAAGATTTTTGACATAAAGAACTCCCTAAATAGTGATGGACCCTAACTTCACGTCACCATAGCCTTTAGTAGAACCAAAAGCCTCCACCAGCAAACCTTATTGTTGGACCTTTAGACCACCGTCTATAGTTTATAAGGTTTTTCTTATTGCCCGTCATGTGCTTTCCGCAGCCACTGTCAAAGTGCCAAATTGCATTGTTTTTCTCCGTGACTGAAGTCTGCACAATCAAGAGCAAACAAGTTAATTATCCAATATTGGATGTCCATTAACATGTTCAAGAACACGTCCAGTGGAAACCCAAGTCTTGAGTTTTGCGATCTTGACTTGTTTTCTACTTGCTGAGGAACTAGATGGTTTAGAACCAAAAGACTTTTGATCATTGCTGATTAAATCCACTTTCTGATGTGGTGTCTTGCTTGTTTGACCCTTTTGTTGAACATACTTTTCAGTAAGTTCTTTTCTAGAAGTTTCCATCTAATCCTAGCATTTTGAGTATTGTCAGTACTCTTGGGCTTCGATTTGTTCAACTCTTTGAAGTATCTTTGCTGACTTAGCTTATACTCATGAAATAGTTGACTTTGCTTGGTTTTGTATCCAAGTCCACTTTTTGGAGTATGCTGAGTTTTTGTCTCAGCAACCTTACTTGATTCAGGTTTGTCAACAAAGGTCTTCGGATTACTTTTGTTAGTAATCTTGCCTTTTGACTTAACAAATTTCTTTTCAGCAACTTGTTTGGCGGAATGCTTTTCAGCATCCTTTTTCTGAACAGATTGCTTTTCAGCAACCTGTTTTCGTTTTAAAGTTTTGTTACTTTGAGTAGAAATAGCCGGCTTCTTGGTCGTAGGAAATTGATTGCTTATTTCAGCAACCTTAGATTGACCAATTTGATAGAGTTCTGGTTGACCACTATCAGTAGCACGAACAAAGGTAATTGGTGATTTGTCTCTATTCAACGGTATCACATCATCACCTTCATAAGTGGCAGCTAACCTTCTTTCTGAGATGGATCTCTCAGATAAGAGATTAGTTCAATTAGCGTGTTACTAGCATCCGCATAAGATTTGAAATTGACTTTCATCTTTTTCATCTCTTGTATTTCAGCAAGTAACTTTAGAATTGAAGACTGATATTCTTCCAATTCTATTGCCATTTGAGCATTTTATTCTCTGTAGCTTCAGCAAATAGCTTTTTGAGATGCAGTATTTCAACATCCTTCTTTTCTGACTCAACGCTCAGCACAACGTACTTTTCAGTAGTTTGCTTAGTCAGAAGTTCAACATTCTGTAATTTCTCTTCCTATTTGCTCAGAGTTTTCTCAAATTTTTCGATTTCTCCTTGAATTCTATCAAGGCCAATATAATCTTCACTCTATGAATCAGAGGCAGAGGTATGACAATTTACCTGATCGGCCATGAGGCAGAACTCGTAGTTTGACACATCTGGATAAGCTTCCATGGCAATTCCACATACTTCTTTACCTATCTCTACGTCCAGAGTGGCTTCCTCTTCTTCAGTGTCTGAACTTTCTACCTCACTATCTTCAGAACTTGTTTCAATGCAAAGAGCATCAATTTTTGCTTGAAGCTTTTTCTTTTCTTCAGCATTCAAAGCCTTCTTGAACTTCTTCTTCTTTTCAGCAGATTTCTCTTTCAGTAAGGGGCAGTTTGCTTTGAAGTGTCCAGGCTTTTTGCAATAAAAGCACAGATCATTGCCAAACTGCTGGTTCTTCGGAGGAGTTTGCTTGCTGATCTTGCTTGTTCAGCGAGCTAGTTTTATTTTTGTACTTATGGTAGCTGTTACCAAGATGATTTTTCAACTTCTCTTGCTGTTCGCCTTTCAAGATCCTTATTGATGAATTTCTTCATGTTTCTAACTGCAAGAGCATTTTCATCAGCAGGCTCTTTATCATTCTTCTTTTCAGAAGATGACGGCTTAGAAGCAAGAGCAATGTTTTCCGGTTTTTCAGCAAACACACTTTCTCTTTGCTTTGTCTCATAGTTGACAGTAGCAAGATGAGAGAACAACTCGGTTAGAGTGATGTTTGGCATTCCTTGATTGTAGTAGAAGTTTTGAGTGTGGATCCATTCTTGATTCATACTTCTAATGATGGTTTTCACCTTTTCAGAATCTGAATAGAAGTTTCCAACACCTAAGGCAGCCATTTCACTCACAAGAGTTGTGATCTGAAATCCAAGTCTTCCAGTGACTCATTGGCACCCTGTTTGAAGTTTTGAAACTTCAACTTTAGTACTTCGAGTTTGTTTTCCTTGGTTTTGTGAGATCCAGCACAAAGATCTTGAACCATTTTCCAAGCTTCCTTAGCAGTTTTAGCACCCCACAGTTTGCACTGTATAGTATCTGGAGTAGATCGAATAATGATGTTTCTTGCTTGGCCATGAAGACGGAATCTTTTGGCTTTATCTGAAGTCAATTCCTCTCTTGGTTTTGGTACGATGGTGTCGACCGGTTCTCCTAAGATAGTTTCCTTCCACTAGTGTCTGTGGTCTTGTGAGGAAAGCTTCTTTCAAGTTTAGTGATCTTGATTGGGCCATCGTTTATGACAGTCAACATCTCATCATTAATGGCCTCAAGATGTAGCATCATGTTGTTTCGCCATTTCTCATAGTTTTCCAACTTCAGCAAAGGAGCGTCTCCTAAATACATCCTGTCAGCAAATAACTACCAACCTGATCAAGTGAATGTGATTTACGGAAAACACCTAAGGGGATCTAGGTTCAGTGCTGAAGGTTAAAGAACCTCCAGCTCTGATACCACTTCTTGGTTCCTTTAAACAATAAGAAAAAACTAGAGGGGGGAGGGTGAATAGTCTTTTTAAACTTTTCATCGTTCAAAACTTTCTCAGCAAGTACTTATTACTTTTCAGTAAGGGATTATTACGTCTACATCCCCTGCTAGATAGCACCTTTTCATCTGAAGGACCATCGTATTTTTAATTACATCTGGATCCATTTTTCCTTATCCGAGTTGACCAAAAAATATTGGCCTTTTCTCTCTCTTCTTCCAAAACATGGCTTTAGATTTTCTTTTTTAATTTATCTTTTTTTTTCCTTTTTTCCTTTTTACTTTTTTTTTTCTTCTTCTTATTAAAAAATCCGGTGCCGGATTCCGTCACCGAAACCGGTGGCAGCTCCGGTCAGAGCTGCGTGATCCGAACGTGAGCTGCCATGGCAGCTCCGATCTGGGCTGCCGCGCAGCTCCAGATCGGAGCTGCATGGCAGCTTCCGATCTAGAAGCTGCCAGGAAGTTCCGATCGTGAGCTGCCATGGCAGCTCCGGTCAGAGCTGCCCTGGCAGCTTCCAGATCGGAAGCTGACATGGCAGCTCCGATCTGAAGCTGCGTGGCAGCTCTGACCGGAGCTGCCACCGGTTCCGGTGCCGGAATCCGGCACCGGATTTTTGAAGAAGAAGAAGGAAAAAAAAATAAAGGAAAAAGGATGAAAAATTTTAAAAATTTGGGACTTATTTTTTCATATTAATGTTGTTGGGATAAATTTGCAATTACATTTTGGATCCATTTGAAAATTTTAGAAGCTTTTCGTGTAAATTTCATAAACTAGAAAATGTTGAGGGTCAATATATAATAAACATAAATTAATGTTGTTTGGTCAATGCAAAATTCTGAATTTTGACCAGGGGCAAAAATGTACTTTCCACGTTTTAATTCGTGGATGTAATTAAAATTCATCTAGTTGGAGACTATATGTAATTGATGAACTAATGGTCCGTTACATGTAATTAGGACATCTAAGAGGGGTACTGTATGTAATTTGCCATTTCAGTAATGAGTTTGCTGGTAAATAACTTTCTCAGCAAGTGCTTATTACTTTTTAGTAATGAGTTTGTTGAAACTTAAAAACAGAGTGCGGAAGTCTTTTACAATAAGTGCTTTTGTCAGAAAACTAGTTTCAGCAAGTGAGCAGAGTGACAGTGTAAACCAATAGTAACTTGATGAAAAATAATTGCAGGAAAATAAATCACACAAACACTTTTATAGTGGTATCTGAGAGTGGCGTAATCTCTCAACTAATCCACTTTGTCCTTTCTAGGAATGAATCCACTATGATAAGATATGTCGTTCCTTACAAATCCTATCACTAATGATTCTCAGAAACCAAAGCACACTTGCCTTGTTTCCAACCTAAACTAGAGAACTGTAACCTTGTTCTCCACCAAACTTGGGACATTTAATCATCAAAACTATGCTTGATTAATTCCCCCTGAATTTCACGCCTGTAAATGTGTTTATCAGTTAGAGAGGTTTGGGATGAGATGACTTGAATATAACTTTGCAGCTATAGCAAGTCATCTAAAGAAACACAACTTGTAATACTTTGCAGTAAGCAAGTTTGTTATTTCTGGTGTCAAGACTTGTTCTTGTTTAAAAGAAAGAACACTTAACTAATTTCTTAGGTTTCAATGTTCTACTTCTTCACAAGTAGCTTTTCTTTCAATCTTAAGTCTTGGAACGGATCAATAGGAAGTAAAGAGTAGAGAAGGATTTGAGTGTTTAAAGCACAAGTGATAGTTTGATCACATTGTTGACACACCTTCTACTCAGCATAAGGTCTTCTATTTATAGTGTCTCAAGGGAGCCATTTGAATTTCAAATTCTAAGGCTTTGTACCTTAAGATGTCACTATCTTGCTTTTGTACTTTCACCAGCGTTCTTCTTTTGTCTTCATGTTCTTCGCATGTTGGAGCCAAAATGCAAGTACTCTTCAGCAAGGAGGTCACATGAGTTGTCAGTAAGTGAGCTATCTCAGTTTCAGCAAGCACAACCTACTCTGTCATATAGATTTTCACTTATGCAAGCCGTTGCTGAAATTCTCGCTTTCTGAAGTAACATGTGCCTCTGTAGATACCTTTCTCAGAAATATTCTAAGTCTTCAGTCTTCGAAATTTCCACTTTCTGAGCGGTTTTAGGTCTTCAATAGTTTGTTGGTAAACACAAAGTACATCATCAGCAAGCTTAAGAACCTAACTAGTACCTATACTAAGTCTTTCAGCAAACTTACCTCTTTTACAATGTCCTTAAAATTCTAAATTCCTATGGACCTTAAGAGTATTAATTACTGGACTTTACTTAATTTAGCATGGTTGATTGCTCATCAAAATTACAAGTTTCCTAACACAACCACAACTCTCTTTCATCAAAGCTGTTATGAGGAGATTCTTTTCTCTGATTGTTAGCAACTTTCAACACATTCCACTTATCCATTTGTTTCAGCACAGCTGTGGGAAAGTAACTGTTAGCTAGAAGATCTTCAAGTTTTAGGATCCAAAATTCTTTCATCTGTCTTACTAGTGGTTTCTTTGTTGCTTGTTTTGGTGTATTGAACACCTAAGCCAACAGCAGCATCAACAAGTTTCTGTTTTTCTTCTCTTCTTTTCCTTCTTCTTTCCCTTGAACTTCCACCAGCCTTCTTTGCTGAGGACTTGGAGTCAGAGGAGAAATGTTTAGAATGACCAGATTGAGTTCTGGCATAGGTTGGCTTGATATTCAAAACCTTAGAGATAGGAGTATCATCATCATTATCATCGTCAGTTGTTTGATAAATGACATCATCTCTACGAGCAATAGAAGTGTCAGCAGCGGTTTTCCTCTTCTTTGCCGCATTTGCTGAACTTCTTTCATAATCAGTCTTAGATCTTTTCTGAGATCTTGAACCTTGCTTTTCAACAATTGGTTCTGCTGATGATGGTCCTGGTAGTTTTAGCACAGAGGAGGAAGGAGCAGGAGGAGGCAAATCCTTTTTGCTTTTCTTCTTTGTTGGTCTTTCTTCCCCCTTAGACATGGATTGCAAGATATGAAAAATTTGAGTTGAGAAGAACTCATTGCAATTTTCAGCAAGTTTCTTTAAACTGTTGTAGTTAAGCAAAATGTCTTGCTGATCATTGTTGTACTTGAACAACTCTTCCCTTATGTTTCTCATGTCCTCAGAAGCTCTTTTGGAGTAAAGATCTTTTTGATCAAGAGCTTTCTGGGCCTTTTGCAGAGCATTACGTGCAACCCTCATGGCCTGTCTTGCTTCTTTCTCATAGCTCTTATGATGAAGGTTTACATCAGCTTGAGCTAAAGTGAGACTTCTGGAGCATCTCAGCAAGGTAGTCAGGACCTTTTCAATATTCATGGGCTTTTCAACAAGCAGCTCCTCATCTTCAGTTTTACACTTTGCATGAACTTCCATAAGTGCTATGAGTCTTGGTGTAAACTCATCTAAATTAGGAAATGGAAAAAGTGTGGGAGCAACTGCATGAGCCTTTAATTCAGTGGCTAGTTGGTCTTCTCGACTTTATATTCTAAGCTTTTCATATGATCCTTCAGAAGAATCAGAATGATCTACAAGTTTCTCAACTTCATTACTCTCTTCCTCATGATCAGAAAATCTAGAAGAGCTTTCAACATCTTCTTCTTTATCAAGAGCAGCAACCTTTTTGCCAAGGTCTGTAGCCACAAATTGTTCTGGTTGAGTGGTTGCTGAAGGCTGTAAGAAAATACGGTCAGAGTTACCCCTAGGGTACGCAGCGGAATTTCAAAAATTTTCTTAACATGCAGGTTAATTGATTATGTATATACCGTATATATTTAAACAAGTCAATTAGAAGACTTACAATACTCCTAAAGCAAGCACAACTTTCAAGTCTTCGTAATAATCCGGCAATTCTTCTTCTTCATCGAAGTCGAAGATATCTGCAATACTTTGATTATTTGCAAGACAATAAAAGTCAGTTTCCATCTCCTTGAACCTCAACCTTGGTAACCACGGATGAACAACTTATCGGAAAGAATGCTAGGATATTCTTTGTGTGTCCAAGAAGATGGGGCGGCGGTTTTCCTCCGGTGAGGGGTGGCGCGCGCGTGGCTGGTATAGAGGGAGGGGAGAGCTTTTATTTTCTCTAAGAAAACTGGTAGAAAGAATGATCTAAAACCTGTCTGTTGAATCAACCATCATAAAAGCTCTCTAATAGTCTACTATATATAGTAGTCAATAGAAGCCTAATGAATAATCAATTAGACTTCATAAAGGAATAAGAATCTAATTCTTATCGCACTAGGAAACAAATTCAAGTCTAGATTCATTCCCAATCAAGTTAGAACTCAATCAGGAAAATCTAACTTATCCCTTGGACTTCTAATAGAGGAAGGAGTCGGACTCCTTCCCCTACCCCAGCTGCGAGCGCGTGCGCGTGTCTCAAGGGTGATAGGTGGGTCCGGATTTTGGGACCCACTTATAGTTCTAAGGCAATTCAAACTTCAAGTAGATTTTGCCCATGTGCATATATTAATTCTAAATTAACATATCATTTCAAATCAAACCTCTATTATATTTCTAAAATATAATCTCTAATTGTATTTACATAAAATACAATTAGTCAGCGAATTCAATTAATAATTCCAAATCATTAATTGAGCCACAAATTATTATAATCCATCAATCACAATTAATTCCAAATTAATTGTGATTCCATCTTCAAGGATATTCGGATAAGTTGATTCCATCTCATTGTATTAAGCAAGTGCTACACTTGGCATAATGGAATTCCTAGACGGTTCCATTTACAATATTAATACATGAGGACGTTTGAGAGGTTTCTCAAAGCAAACCCTTTCGTTGCGAAGTCTGTTGCGCTCAACGCGGCGATGGTAACGTCCCTTCATCTGACTGACTCGAATGCATCTAGGATCGATGAAGTGTCTATCCCAATAATACATCCACGGGCGTCTTCAGTGAGTTGCATGGTGAATCCAATATCTATTATGACTATCATAATAATATTGATACGCTGGCCAGTGGTTTTACCAATCACAACTATGAACGACTATGAGCAGTGCTCTCCTGTGCTACACATGAGAGATGAATCCTTCACAGAAACACTTATCATCCCCATTTGCGTGTAGCCATAATCCTGGATCGTGTCTTGGGTCAACTGCTTATTCAGAGCTGACATCGACGGGTCCACCAAGGATATGGGGCAACAAATGTGATGATAAAGTCCTGTAAGTCCAAAGGACGACTGGCATCACTTCGACAACTTACCGGTTCCCATAGACACTTCGGTGTAGATTATACATCGATGGGAGTGTCCGGTGGGTACTTCCATTGTTCGGTAATCATCCTTCGAACAACTATGCGCAGTTATGGGAACGTTTCTTGATTGTCCTACAATCCGTTCTGTGGCCATGGGATCGGCTCACACTTGCTCCAACAAGTATAACCTCCACGCATACTAGTCTCAGCTGGTTCATTCAGACCCCTACATCCGAGATGAACCTCGACTAGGGAGAGTTTGGGATAGATGATAACTCACATAGCTCCCACTATCTATGTGATCGGTCATCTATCCGAGGGGACATGTTTAATAAAATACAGTCAGGAATAGAGATATGACATGCTGCATGCCTGGTGTAATATAAATATGAAAGCGATACTCAATAGTCAAACAACAAACATATATTATATTACGTTGACCTGTGTAATAGTACATATATGCCCTTTATAAGGGCAGCATGCCCTTAATAAGGACTGTCTCTAGGACATATACACTATCAATCTCCCACTTGGACTAGAGCCAGTAACCTTTATGCTTAATACCTAGATTAGAATAATGTCTTAAGTGGACATCCACTGATAAGACCTTGGTGAAAGGATCTGCCACGTTGTCCGTGGTAGAGACACATTCTATACTAACTTCTCCTCTATCAATAATCTCACGTATAACGTGATACTTTCTAAGTACATGTTTGTTCTTTTTTGTAGATCTAGGTTCCTTGGCTTGAGCGACGGCGCCCGTATTGTCACAATAAATCGTTATTGGACTAGGAGCACGAACAACCCTCAATTCCTTCAAAACTCTGAAATCCAGACAGCTTCTTTCGATGCTTCTGATGCAGCAATGTACTCGGCTTCTGTGGATGAGTCAGCAATCGTGGCTTGCTCAGAACTCTTCCAACAGATAGCTCCTCCATTCAATTTGAATACGTATCCTGTCTGTGACTTAAAGTCATCAGTGTTAGTGTTGAAATAAGTCCAGTCCGCATGTACGAACTGGAGCGGTCTAAGAGCGCGACAAAGCATAATAGGTCGTCCCTCAAGGGGCGCGACCACACCCAAGTATGTCACTAAGGTGTGGTTCGACCAACATAGGGTCCGACCATCACTAAGCGGCCAACCCTCAAAATAAGCTCATCACAGGGACAAAGCAGCTATTGGGCTCGAGGAGCATCTCTAGGGCTCGAGGAGGCCTTACGTCAAGGTAACACTCTCTGAGAGAAACTAGGCAGAGCACTACTCGGACCACCAACGTGAGAGGAACGCACGAGGACACCTGGGCGACCACCCATGGTCGCTCCCAGTGGGGCCCGTCCTCCAGATTACTAAGTGGGACCCGAAATGTCCATGTTGCCCTCTCAACCCTAGCCAAGATGTTTTGGCCAAGGCCCATGGACCTCCTTAATGGGCTTGGGCCTAAGTCGACTTCAATAACGTCCGGACACTTGTCACGATCCTACAAGGGCTGATATTAAAAGTCTACGAGTATATAAAGGACTCATTCATTACCCAGCGGGTAAGCATTAACACCTCTCACCTACCACTCACCCACCACATTTACTACTCGTACTAGGGAAGCCTCACAACTCCCTACACGTAAAGTCGTCACTCTGGTCTGATATCTTACAGACCGGGCAAGAAACACTAACCCCCCCCCTCCAGTATATTTCAGGTGCGATGAAGCTACAAGAAAGTTCATTACCAATCCAAGAGGAACACTACATGAAGAAGAACTAGAATAGCTTAGGTTGACGATCCATTGCGAACTTAGGAAGAAGTACGAATTACCCTTCAACATTTGGCGCCGTCTGTGGGAAGCGACACAAAAGGTCATTCCTAGCCCTACTGGTCGAGCCACTACTCTCCTCGTGACCCTTCACGAATATGCCTCCCAGAAGAAGCAACCGTCTTGCTAATGCACCACCGAGGAATCCTCCTCGACCTAGGGGCTGTCCCCCTAGTAACGGTCGAGGAGGAGGAACGACTGCTGCTCCGAGGGCACCGAGAAATAACAATGTTGCAAGGAACCAAGATTACACGGAGGGGGCATTCACTAATGTCACCAACTCCCAAGATGAAAGATCGGGGGAAAACAACCCCCAAGGAGTTCCGGTAGGAAGTTCCTATGGAGCGTTCAGAGTCTCAAACAACGCCGAGCCTAGAGGGCAGCCTCCTCCAGTAGCAATCAATCAACCTCCCGTAGCAGTGAACCCTCCTCAACCGGCCGCATTAAACTTCACCCTTCCTGATGGACGCGTAGTCCGACCATCAGATTTCGGGATGGGCGAAGCTCAATAAGGCTTGTTCCTTCTCACATTACAAGGATATTGATGAATGTGTATTTTACACTTTCATTTGAGTCTTTTTCACCTATTTTAGCTATCCTCTATGTTAATTTAGCTATATTTTAGTGCATTTTATTATAATAGTGTCACGTTTCCCATTAGTTTTTATTTTACAGGTTTTGGTTGAAAAACGATGATTTCCGGGCAATTATATTGAAGTTGACAAGGAATTGGTGTTCCAGAAGCCTATTTGGAGTATCTGAAGGTTTCCGGATAGGATTTGGAGTCTAGGGGTCGAATCTGGAGGTTAGAAGGCCACTAGAAGTCAGAAACCGAGTCCGAAAAGGGGAAGAAATCCAAAAACGCATCGAAAACGCGCAAAATTCCGGAATTTACTCCCGGGCGAATCGCCCGGGACGTGGGGCGAATCGCCCCACACCAGGCGACTCGCCCGGTGTGTGGGGCCCTTCGCCCCACGCCCCACACAAATTCGAACACTATATATAGTTGCTCAGTTTTTCTCTGAATTTCAGACTTTTCCAGACCTATTCTCTCACCTTTCTCTGTAGTTTTAGGTAGGAACTTCCCAGAGCCTGTTCTGGGGGTTCATAGCTTAGGAGATACTTTTTCTTAGCAGTTTGGAGCTTGTAAGATTGCGATTTTTCGGAGACTGACAACCTTCGGTAGCATTGTATCTTATAGTTTTTCTACTTATTTTTATATATCTTTCAATATGTTTTGTTCTATGATTTCTGTTGATTGCATGACAACTATGAGTAGCTAAACTTATCTTTGGTGATAGTATGTGAATTCTTAGCGAAGGGTTGATAATTATGCTAATGGCTATATCGCGCATTATACTCCGTGTTATTGCTTTATTTCTTTGATCTAGCGGAATCTATATCTTCGTATGTTGATTAATTATTGCACACAACTGGACAATTCATTGGACTTTAGCATATCTATATCTTCGTAGTGTTGAATAATTACGGAAAACAATTGGACAATTTAATAGTCTTTTGACCTATCTATTTATCTTCGTAGTGTTTGATAATTACAACCGGACAATTAATTGATCAAAGATCTCCATGCAAAACCGAGGAATTTACGCATGATTATTAACCCGTTATGCTTTGAAGGACCATACTATCACCAATCTCCATTATCTGTTAAGAAAAACCTTTGCTATATCGTCTGCTGTTTTTATATTCTAAATTAGATTTGATAAAGCTAGTTATAGTCCTTAGAGATCGACACTCGAGGTTATTCTACTGCTACACTACGGTTTTCGTTGTAGTTGTGAATTGCCTTTGGGTAAATAACAAATTTATTTGATTTGCTCGGAGCACGACATCCGCGCGTTCATCAAATTGGCGCCGTTGCCGGGGACTATACTCCTTTTTTTTGTTTAATTTGTTTATATTTTCAGCATTCAATTCCTAATTCTAGTAGTTTAAGTTTTCCTTTTTAATCTCTCTCTCTGATACTGCTTTCCTATTCTCCTTTCCTAGCCTTAGTAGTATTCGATATCTAGAAATATTCTCGATTTTCGAAATTTCTAACGAGGCTAATTTTCAGCTTTGAGTTACTCCTGATACAGATTTCCAGGTATGACGACCTTAAAAGCCCGCTTGACGCCTACGTTCTCGCAAATCAGGAGGGGGTCAGCTATATACTTGGAAGAAGAGTTATCGGGGTATGAGGTAACAAGTTCTATAGTGAGAAGGATACCGAGGTTCGAAGATGGAGAGGATATGAATCCGATAAGCTTCATCAGGTCCTATGAAGAGGAAATAGCAAAAGTTCCAGCAAAGGGGTTCACCAAGTATCAATTATGCAGGAAATTATTTCCTTTTGCTTTGGGATATGAACCAAGGATATGGATAGCGAGGTTAGCACCAGGATCACTAAGGACCTGGAGCCAAGTAGTAGAGGAGTTCTTGGCACGTTTCATGCCTTACCATAAGACGATTGCATTGCGGAATCGGATCGAACACTTCAAACAAGGTGAATACGAGCGGTTCTGTGACACATATGAACGTTTTGAGCTGTATAAACGTGAGTGCCCCCACCACCGTTTCGACGATGGGGAGTTGATTTGGTTTTTTGTTGGTGGACTACGTGATGAAGTTAGGCTTCAAGTGGATGGGATGTGTGGAGGTTTAGAAGAATGTACAGTTGAAGAAGCAGTGAAGGTCTTTCAAAAGTACGCCAATGGATCCGCACAAACCGAGAAAATAATGTCGAATGAAGTCACCAACGTATATTCAAATCAAGGCGAAACTGACGGGTTATGCGAAGGATATTCTGAGGACGAAGACATCAGTGAGGAGGATGAACTTTCGTTTTACGCAGGGATTAAAGCCGTTGAGAGTGTTTTCGAGATAGCACACGCAGGGCAAGGTGAGAACAATCTTCGCATCGAGAAAGCTTTTGAAGCGGTCGAAGTAACTGAGCAACTTATCAAGGAGCTTAGCCTGTTGAAATGCGGAAGGTGCGGTAAGGCAGTCGAGGACACCCCCTGGAAGTAGTGAGCAAACCACCCGAGGTAGGGGGAAAATAGCCCCCCAAACTCCAGGGAACCGGGCGATCCCAGTCCTCCCGATGAGACACTTGAAACTGATCCCGAGCCACTTCCAGCTGTTACTACTAAGGAGAATGAGTGCGAAGAGGTGAATCTACTACTCCGAGGAGGCAAGATGACCAAAATTCCTAACTTCGTACGTCCTAAACGGGTGGAATCTACTGAGATCGAAAATACAGGACCAAGCACAGAACAAGAGGTTAGCGAAAGTTCCAAAGAACCTCAAGAAGTTCCGGGATGGAATGATGAACCAAGACCATCCGTGATAGACATAGGTGATGACGAAGTCGAGGTAGGAACTAGTATGCCAGGGGAACTTCACAAATCTTCCAATCCTTATGTGCCTCCGAAGCCACATGTACCATTCCCAAGTCGGATCAAGCCAGCCAAGAAGGATATTCAAGAATCACCCCTATTCCAACGCCTGTCAAAAGTGGAAGTCAATGTGCCTCTCTTGGAGTTAATCCAAAACATTCCAGCTTATACGAAATTCTTTCGTGAGATCAAGAACAAAAGGGTTACTTCGGGGAAGGAAGTGAATGGGGTTGAAACGGTCAACTCAATTGCTTGATTGCCCGTGAAGAAAAAGGATCCTGGAAGTTTCATCATCGACATCGCCTTAGGGAATGGACGAACTACGAAGGCAATGCTTGACTTAGGAGCTAGCATTAACTTAATACCCTATTCAGTGTACAAGACCCTGGAACTCGGAGAATTGACACCAACTAATATGGTCGTCCAAATGGCGGACCAAAGTGTGAAGAGGCCGGTCGGGATAATAGAAGACATCCTTGTGAAGGTGCACAAATTGATAATCCCAGCTGATTTTGTAATAATGAAGTCCGCGGACGAGGGAAAGAGCAATATCCGTGAGCACATAGTACTACTTGGGAGACCATTCATGGCAACTACCAACACATGCCTTGAACTTAAGGGCAAGAAAATAACCATGGAGGTACTGGGCGAGAAGATTGAGTTGATAGGATGTAGCATCGGAGATAAGGAAGTCGCGGAGGAGTTAAAATTTGTCGATTGCTATGAATCCGTGATCCCCGAATTTCATCATTGCCATGGTAATCGTGAACCACTTGAGGAGGCACTGACAATGCAAACTGAGACGTGCTGCATGACGGAAGAAGCAAGGGAACTAGTTGAAATAATGGATAGCACCCCAGAAATTCCCGCAGGAGAAGAGGTACTTGAACCTTTAGATGAAGAAGAGGAAGAAAGTGGGTTTCCTGAAGAACCTAGCTTAGAATTGAAACCGCTTCCTGCGCACCTCAAGTATGTGTACTTAGGAGAAAATCAGAAGAAGCCTGTAATTGTCTCCTCACATCTCTCCGACAATGAAGAAAGTAAACTGATTGAAGTATTGAAGGAAAATTCCGCAGCTATAGGATGGGGGATCAGTGATATCAAAGGAATTAGCCCTACACGGTGCGTGCACAACATCACTCTAGAGCAGGACGCCAAACCCGTTAGGCAACCTCAGCGAAGGATAAATCCATCCATGCAAGAGGTGGTGAAGAAAGAAGTGAAATCAGGAGTCACGGTGGAGGAGAATGAGAAGGGAGAATTGGTACCGGTTAGGAAGACCACTGGACGGCAGATGTGCATTGATTATAGAAGATTAAATGCCGCCACTAAGAAAGACCACTTCCCTTTACCATTTATAGATGACATGCTAAACCGCCTTGCGGGGCGGAAGTTTTATTGTGTTCTTGATGGTTTATCAGGTTTCTACCAGATTCCGATTGCACCGGAGGATCCCATTCGGAACATTTGCCTGTAGGAGGATGCCATTTGGACTATGCAATGCTCCCGCCACTTTTCAAAGGTGCATGCTTTCTGTTTTCTCTGACATGGTAACTAAATTTGTTGAAGTTTTCATGGATGATTTTTCTCTTTTGGTGATTCCTTTGATGAATGCTTGCAAAGATTAGATCTTGTTTTGAAAAGGTGCATTGAGTGCAACTTGACCTTAAGCTGGGAGAAGAGTCATTATATGGTTAGAGAAGGCATTGTCCTCGGACATGTAGTTTCTGAAAGAGGTATTGAGGTAGACAAGGCTAAGAT
Source organism: Plantago ovata (assembly GCA_028274465.1). NCBI lineage: Eukaryota > Viridiplantae > Streptophyta > Magnoliopsida > Lamiales > Plantaginaceae > Plantago > Plantago ovata. The sequence continues at coordinate 99,862,130 of CM051456.1, read as the reverse complement.
CGAAATCATCAAAAAACTTCCCCCACCTACTTGTGTGAAAGAATTGCAATCTTTTCTTGGCCATGTAGGTTTTCATAGGAGGTTTATTAAAGATTTTTCGAAAATTGCTAAACCTTTAAGTAGCTTGCTTGCTAAAGATGTGGTTTTCCATTTCTCTAATGAATGCTTAGTTGCTTTTAATACCCTTAAGGAAAAGCTTGTTTCTGCTCCCATTGTTGTGCCGCCTGACTGGAATCTTCCTTTTGAGATTATGTGTGATGCTTCGAATTTTGCTATGGGTGCTGTTTTATGCCAAAAAGTTGATAAACAGTATCATGTGATTTACTATGTTAGTAAGACTCTAGACTCTGCACAAGTTAATTATACAACTACTAAAAAGGAATTTTTAGCTGTTGTCTTTGCTTTACAAAAGTTTAGGTCTTATTTAATTGGCCATCCTGTGAATGTCCATACTGATCATGCTGCTTTGAGACATTTGATAGCTAAGCAAGATTCTAAGCCTAGATTAATCGTTGTGTCCTTTTGCTGCAAGACTTTGATTTGACCATAGTGGATAGAGCTGGTAGGGAGAATTTAGTAGCAGATCATTTATCTAGAATACCTAATATCCATGTTGATTCGATACCCATCAATGAGGACCTCTCTGATGAGCACTTAATGAAGACTAACGAAGAGCCATGGTATGCAGATACTGTAAACTATTTGGCTATGAATGTTTGCCCCACTAACTTTTCAGCCTCAGACAAGAGAGCTCTTGCCAAGCGTTGCAAGACTTACATATGGGATGATCCGCATCTATTCAAGGAAGGAGCTGATGGGATTCTAAGGAGATGCGTGCCACAAGAAGAGCAACAAAGTGTGCTGAGTCATTGCCATGTGCTTAATTGTGGGGGACACTATAGTGGGTTGAAAACAGCTCGCAAGGTACTGCAAGCAGGATTTTTCTGCCCAACAATATACAAAGATGCTCGAAATTTTGTGAAGAATTGTGACCCATGTCAACGAGGTGGTAGTATTGGGAAGAAAGATGAAATGCCCCTTCTAGGGAATCTAGTGGTAGAACCATTCGATGTATGGGGCATTGATTTCATGGGACAATTTCCATCAAGTGGAGGCTATGTATACATTCTTGTAGCAGTGGACTATGTGACTAAATGGGTGGAGGCAATTCCTACAAAAACAAATGACGGGGCAGTGGTTATGAAGTTCCTGAAGGAGGTAATATTCTCAAGATTTGGGTGCCCTAGGACAATCATCAGTGATGGAGGGTCACACTTCGTCAATAGAACGTTTGCCTCCCTTCTTAAGAGATACAGTGTCCACCATAGTATAGCTACACCGTATCACCCACAGACATCAGGACAAGTCGAAGTCAGCAACCGTCAAATCAAGAAGATCCTGGAGCGAGTAGTGAAGCCTAGTAGGAAAGATTGGGCAGGAAAATTGAATGATGCACTTTGGGCATACAGGACTAGCTACGAGACGGTGATCGGGACCACTCCGTATAGACTTATGTATGGGAAAGCATGTCATCTCCCCGTAGAACTGGAACACAAGGCATATTGGGCTATAAAGGCACTCAATCTTGATATGGGAAAAGCTGGCGAGGAACGATTGTTGCAACTAGATGAGCTTGATGAATTACGACTAGGTGCTTACGAAATGCCAAAATCTACAAGGAACGTACTAAGAAGTATCATGATCGTGGTATAGTACGTAAGGAATTGATTCCTGGACAAAAAGCTTTGGTATTTAATTCTCGCCTTCGACTATTTCCTGGAAAGCTCCGTACTCGTTGGGATGGACCGTACAAAATTATCGAAGTTGCTCCCCATGGAGCTGTAAAACTCTTTGATCCAAAGACGGGGAATACCTTCAAGGTGAATGGCCAGCGAGTGAAGCCATACTTCGAGATATCTAGTGATCAAAGGGAGGTTGATCACCTTGAGCTTACCCTTACCACCTCCACTGAAGGTTAGTGTGTTTTGATTTGTTTTCTCACGAGTTTGATTCAGTATTATAGGTCACTTATACAAGCATTAGCTCTCACCTTGAATCCACTTTCGACGGTCGGGACGAGCGACGACGTTCAAGTTTGGGGAGGAGGTTATCGCTGGTTATCTCTATACTTATCTTGCTTATGATAAACTCGTGAAATTTTTTGCATTTGCACGTTTACTGCTTTCCTAGGATAGTCTTGCATGTTTTTTATGAAGTTTATTGCCGAATTTTTGAACTTTTTTATTGGATAGATTAACTAACTATGCCATTAATCACATGCTTCATCTCTATGAATTTGTTTGAGGTTTTCACATTTATGTATTGCTCTTAGTTAAGCTTGGTAGTCTCGACATCACTTAGTGGTGTTTTCTCTACTGCGGTTCACGAAGGCCTTTATAATAGGATGATGCATGTTAGGGTCTTATGGTCGTTTCCCGAGTAATTATGAACCTAAGAGGCAACAAGTCTTCACCATGCTTTGAGATTGCTAAATGCCTAGGAAGGAGGGTCCAAAAAGGAAAAGCCAAAAAGCAGTTTAGCAAAGTGTTGTGTCTCATTTTCCAATTTTTGTAATGTTCATAATCGTGTTGTAATTTTCTATTTTTTGTCTTTTGTTTTTGAGTGTCATCTGTTCTAGACCACCCTCGTCCTGCCATTCAGGAAGTCGTGAATAGCTTAAGACTTTACTTGAGAGATGGGTAGAATAGGGGAGTGTTATCTTTTATAGGGAACCCTCCTTCGTTTGATGAGAGCCAGTACTGGTTCGACCTCTTTGAGGGAAAGTCTTAAACTTGGTGAACAACAGTAAGTCCTCAGTTTCATAGGCACGGGACAACCATTTGTATCTTAGCATGCTTCATTACGTCGTCACTGACTAGGTCCAGGTAGAGAATGTTATGGGAGACTATCTTGTCTTGACATAAGTGCTTATGTCGATGTGTATGAGTCAATCGAGGTATTCTTCAACCTATATTCATGTTTTGATTTATATGGTTTTTGTTCATATGTTATTTGTTAGATTCAGTAGATTAATTCATTTTATTTGGCATGAGACTCCATTTTTTGTGTTGCATTGTTTTTTGCATTAGAGTCTAGCTTAGTTGCTTGAGGACAAGCAAAGGTTCGATTTGGGGAGTTTGATGAATGTGTATTTTACACTTTCATTTGAGTCTTTTTCACCTATTTTAGATATCCTCTATTTTAATTTAGCTATATTTTAGTGCATTTTATTAGAATAGTGTCACGTTTCCCTTTAGTTTTTATTTTACAGGTTTTGGTTGAAAAACAAGGATTTCCGGGCAATTATATTGAAGTTGACAAGGAATTGGTGTTCCAGAAGCCTATTTGGAGTATCTGAAGGTTTCCGGATAGGATTTGGAGTCTAGGGGTCGAATTTGGAGGTTAGAAGGCCACTAGAAGTAAGAAACCGAGTCCGAAAAGGGGAACAAATTCAAAAACGCGTCGAAAACGCGCAAAATTCCGGAATTTACTCTCGGGCGAATCGCCCAGGACATGGGGCGAATCTCCCACACCAGGCGACTCGCCCGGTGTGTGGGGCCCTTCGCCCCACACAAATTCGAACACTATATATAGTTGCTCAGTTTTTCTCCGAATTTCAGACTTTTCCAGACCTATTCTCTCACCTTTCTATGTAGTTTTAGGTAGGAACTTCCCAGAGCCTGTTCTGGGGGTTCATAGCTTAGGAGATACTTTTCTTAGCAGTTTGGAGCTTGTAAGATCGCGATTCTTCGGAGACTGACAACCTTCGGTAACATTGTATCTTACAGTGTTTCTACTTATTTTTATATATCTTTCAATATGTTTTCTTCTATGATTTCTGTTGATTGCATGACAACTATGACTAGCTAAACTTATCGTTGGTGATAGTATGTGAATTCTTAGCGAAGTGTTGATAATTACGCTAATGGCTATATTGCGCATTATACTCCGTGTTATTGCTTTATTTCTTTTTTATCTAGCGGAATCTATATCTTCGTATGTTGATTAATTATTGCACACAACTGGACAATTCATTAGACTTTAGCATATCTATATCTTCGTAGTGTTGAATAATTACGGAACACAATAGGACAATTTAATAGTCTTTTGACCTATCTATTTATCTTCATAGTGTTTGATAATTACAACAGGACAATTAATTGATCAAAGATCTCCATGCAAAACCGAGGAATTTACGCATGATTATTAACCCGTTATGCTTTGAAGGACCATACTATCACCAGTGTCCATTATCTGTTAATAAAAAACTTTGCTATACCGTCTGCTATTTTTATATTCTAAATTAGATTTGATAAAACTAGTTATAGTCCTTAGACATCGACACTCGAGGTTATTCTACTGCTACACTACGGTTTTCGTTGTAGTTGTGAATTGCCTTTGGCTAAATAACAAATTTATTTGATTTGCTCGGAGCACGACATCCGCGCGTTCATCAGATATGTGGGGGGCAATGTGGCCACTAGAGTTAACGTTGAGATCCAAGCTCGAGGAGCACAACAAGCGCCAGTGCAAGAGCAACCTCGTGACACCCTGGTCGCTCCTCGTCAATCCCAAGGAAGAGCACCAGTTGCACAAGATGAGGCACATTCAAGAGCCAACACAAGGCCAATCCAATCTCAACTTGGACCATCAAGAGTTTAATCGAGGTTAGGACCTCAAGGTGCCCCGGATGATTTGAGAGACTTGATCGATAGAAGGATATGGGCTTCATTGCAAAATGTAGCTCAACAAGAAAATAGGGCTCAGGTAGTTGCTACACCACCTGCTCTCCCCAATCAAGTTACGCCCAACCAAGTAACTCCTCAGAACCAACAAGAGGCGGTGGCGGAAAATCAAGCATTGAGAACATTAGCTGAGGTAACCCCCTTGATCGACCCGATCACGGGGAGGAGGCTCACTCTGGAGGAACTCAACGCGAGGAAGTCCGCACTTGATGCTCAGATAGAGACTCTACGAGGAACTGTCCAAGAGAAAGAGCAAGACCAATATCCGAGCCCTTTGTGCGACGAGATTAGGAGCCACCAAGCCAAAATTGAAAGAGGGTTTCCCACCTTCGAAAGTTATGATGGAACAAGTTGTCCGAAGGATTACTTGGTAAGATTTGGCACTAAGATGTATGCTTATGGTCATGATTCGAGGACCAAAACACTCCTCTTCCCGGCTAACCTATCCGGAGAAGCCATGAAGTGGTGGTCGCGCCTCCCTCATAGATCCATCAAGTCATATAGAGATCTCTGGAAGGAGTTCTCTAAGCGCTTCGAGAAGGTTATGAATGCCAAGAGAAGAGTGAGGTACTTGGCCGAAATTGTTCAGAAAAACAATGAGGACTTGAGGGACTTCATCAACCGCTTTCATGAAGCAGCCCTCCAAGTCGAAGATCACTCGATCAATGAGAGGAAAGAATACTTGTATGGTAACACTACCAACATCAAGTTCCAAGACGTACTCTCAGCATCATGTGTGGATAATGAAGCACAACTTGCCAAGCTTTGCAAGGATTTCCTCGAGGCCGAGGAATTCCAAAAAACCGTCACAGTGAGAACCAATCCTCCCAAAGAAAAAGGGAAGGAAAAAGAAAAAGAGAAGGAGTACCCTCCTCGCCCACAAAATCCCGGAAAGCAAAGGAAAGATCAAAAGCATGGGTTGATCAAAGAGGGTCACTATAGAAATGATTTCAGAGACAAGAGGTCTCCTCCTAGGAGGTCACCTCCAAGACGATATAGCAACTACACAGACTTGAATAGGCCAAGATCCGACATCTTGAACTATATAGTCTCGAGGAAGCTAGACGTCTCCTGGCCACCACCGATTAGAGAAAACCAAAGGAACAAGAGTTCGGAGAAATTTTGCAAGTTCCACAAGGGGAAAGGGCATACCTCTGATTAGTGTGTCGAGCTCAAGAACGAAAGTGAGAGGATGATACGCAATGGCCAGTTAGTTAGCTACATCCGTAAGGAGGAACCTCTGGCAATCTTGCCTCCACCACCTCAAAGTGGGAGCGACCACCATTACCAAGGTAACCCTCATGATGATGATATTCATAATTACAACAATTATGAGAACCGCCCCGTGAATGGAAGCATCCACACTCTTACAATTGCGGGAGGACCCGCGGGAGGCGACACTCGTAATCAGAGGGAGATTACGGCGGATAATCTTAGAGTCCGAGATGTGAAGTATACTCAAGCCGCACGACCGGGAACCAATGTTATCTCTTTCGATGATAGCGAGATACCTCAGAGGCATGCCGGAGGAGGAAACATCTATGATCCTTGTGTCCCACTTGTAGTTTCCCTGGATGTTAAATCATACAAGTTAGGAAGGATCCTCGTCGACACCGGATGTTCGGCTAACTTGATTTTCACCGGAACCTTGAAGAGGATGCAAATGAATCCAAGGGAAGGACTCAAGGAAGTGAGGAGCGCATTGGTAGGATTTGGAGGACAACCTATCATTTCACTCGGAATGATCAACCTCACGGTGTCAATGGGTAGCGCTCCTCGACGAGTGACTCAACATGTTCCTTTCGTGGTCGTCGATATGCCCTTCGATTATTTCGCAGTCCTAGGCCGACACGGTCTCTCTCAATTCCGAGCCGTAGTGTCTACAGTCCAAAACAAGCTAAAGTTCCCCACTCCTTTGGGAATTGGACAAGAGGTAGGAGATATACGAGAAGCATGGGAATGCTACACCATGTCGACCAAGTTCACTTCTAGGGTTGCGATTGGAGAACCCAACCCGGGACAATCATCCGAGGAGCCACCCCTTATTCACAATGCACCTTATCGTTTCTACACGGTTCGGCGAGTGATGAAAAAGTCAAAAAAGCCAAGTCCGTCACTTAGGCGAAGAAAACCAATCATGAAGAAAGACAAGGATACTCTAGTAGGAGCTGTTAAGGAGCTCGAGGAGTATCAAGTGATTCCACCAATCCCACCATCTTCCAAAAAGAAGAAGTTCTTTGAGGAAAACAAAATTGAAGCAAGAGAAACCCTGGAAGAAATCCAAATTGTCGAAGGAAGTGCCGACAAGGTCACAAAAATTGGTACCGAGATGACTACAGAAGTCAGGATGAAACTCATCCAATGTTTGAGAGATAACAACGACATCTTCGCGTGGAGTACCGAGGACCTCAAGGGGATCGACCCACGAGTCGCTGTTCACCGTCTGAACGTCGACCCGTCGATCACCCACATCAGAGAAAAGCGAAGAGACTTCAGCGCGGAAGATAATACCATCATTGAAGCTGAAGTACAAAGACTTCTTAAGGCTGGTCACATCAAGGAGGTGAGATACTCCGATTGGATATGCAATGTGGTCCTCGTGGAGAAGGGTCCGGGCAAATGGAGAATGTGCAACAAAATGGCCAAAGATGATGTGCCCAAGACTGCTTTATTCGCTAATGCAATGTGTATTGCTTCAACGTGATGTCATTCGGTCTTAAAAACGCCGGAGCGACCTACCAAAGGCTAGTCAACAAGATGTTCAAAGAAGAGCTCGGTAAAACAATGGAAGTATATGTTGATGATATACTCGTCAAGAGAAAGACCGAGGAGCAACATGTAGGTTACCTGGAAAAATGCTTCTCAATCTTGAGAAAGTATGGCATGAAGCTCAACCCAGCGAAGTGTACCTTCGGAGTCAAAGGGGAGAAGTTCCTCGGTTACATGGTAATAGAGAGAGGAATAGAAGCGAATCCCGAGAAAATAAAGGCCATCCTCGATCTTCCTCAACCTCAATCCATCAATGAGGTGCAACAATTGGTCGGAAAGTCAATCGCATTGAGTAGATTCATCTCGAGGTCTGCCGAGTAAAATCTCCCATTTTTCAAAGTGCTAAGGAAGAGCAGCCACTTCGAGTGGACGAAAGAATGCGAGGAAGCCTTCGAGAAGCTGAAAGAGTATCTACTCGCTCCCCCACTATTGTCAAAACCCATAGAAGGAGAGGTGCTTTACTTGTACCTAGCAGCAACTGGAGAAGCTATCAGCTCGGTCTTGGTGCGAATCCAAGGTAACGACCACTTGCCCATCTACTACTTGAGTAAAGTACTCGCCGGAGCTGAAACGCGGTACATGGATATCAAGAGGCTATCCTTCGCCCTCGTTTATACGGCAAGGAGGTTGAAGCCCTACTTTGGTGCTCACAAGGTTGTAGTCTTAACGAAGCAACCTCTCAAGCAAGTCCTTGGAAAACCCGAAAACTCGGGAACATTAGCAAGTTGGGCAATTGAACTAAGCGAGTACGACATCGACTATCAAGCACCCGTGGCCACGAAAACACAAGTCATCGCCGACTTCCTCTTAGAGTATCCCTCCAAGGGAACTTCAGAGGAAAACCCTCCGGAGACACAAAATGTCATGATGATGATCGAGGAGCAGCCCCAGCAAAGCAACCCTATGCAAGCTCTGTAAGATGCTTTGAAAGAACTCAGGGAGATGTCCCAGACAAAAAGAAAAAGGCATGAAGTGTTCCTGACAGAAAAAATCGACGAGCCAAAGGGTACGGAGACCGTCTCTCCAAAACCCAAGGAATTGGTCAACCATGGAGACGTCTGGATTTTCCATGTGGATGGATCCTCATCAGAAAAAAATGGCGGGATAGGAATATACTTCAAGAGTCCCGGAGGAGCCGAACTTGAGTACGCCGTTACTCTTAGTTTCCCGGTCTCAAACAATGAAGCAGAGTATGAGGCCATCCTCATCGCTCTACGTATGGCAAAGGCACTGGAAGTGAAGAAGCTACATCTCTTCACTGATTCTCAATTGGCCGAGAAGCAAATCTCGGGAAAATTCAAAACCAAGAAGGATTCACTGGTCGAGTACAAAAGCGCCATCACAGAGGAAATCCAAAAATTCAAAAGTTGTGAGATTGAGAAGTTCTCAAGAGATCTCAATCAAAGGGCGGATGCCCTATCAAAGTATGCTTCAGCTTCAGGAGGAGTTGATACCCGGAATGTGATACTTATGAGAATCAATGCGTCATCCCTGTGGTCATCAAAGCCAAACGTCTTGGCAATTGATACTCAACCGAGTTGGATATGCAATGTGGTCCTCGTGGAGAAGGGTCCGGGCAAATGGAGAATGTGCAACAAAATGGCCAAAGATGATGTGCCCAAGACTGCCTTATTCGCTAATGCAACGTGTATTGCTTCAACGTGATGCCATTCGGTCTTAAAAACGCCGGAGCGACCTACCAAAGGCTAGTCAACAAGATGTTCAAAGAAGAGCTCGGTAAAACAATGGAAGTATATGTTGATGATATACTCGTCAAGAGAAAGAGCGAGGAGCAACATGTAGGTTACCTGGCAAAATGCTTCTCAATCTTGAGAAAGTATGGCATGAAGCTCAACCCAGCGAAGTGTACCTTCGGAGTCAAAGGGGGGAAGTTCCTCGGTTACATGGTAATAGAGAGAGGAATAGAAGCGAATCCCTAGAAAATAAAGGCCATCCTCGATCTTCCTCAACCTCAATCCATCAATGAGGTGCAAAAATTGGTCGGAAAGTCAATCGCATTGAGTAGATTCATCTCGAGGTTTGCCGAGTAAAATCTCCCATTTTTCAAAGTGCTAAGGAAGAGCAGCCACTTCGAGTGGACGAAAGAATGCGAGGAAGCCTTCGAGAAGCTGAAAGAGTATCTACTTGCTCCCCCACTATTGTCAAAACCCATAGAAGGAGAGGTGCTTTACTTGTACCTAGCAGCAACTGGAGAAGCTATCAGCTCGGTCTTGGTGCGAATCCAAGGTAACGACCACTTGCCCATCTACTACTTGAGTAAAGTACTCGCCGGAGCTGAAACGCGGTACATGGATATCAAGAGGCTATCCTTCGCCCTCGTTTATACGGCAAGGAGGTTGAAGCCCTACTTTGGTGCTCACAAGGTTGTAGTCTTAACGAAGCAACCTCTCAAGCAAGTCCTTGGAAAACCCGAAAACTCGGGAACATTAGCAAGTTGGGCAATTGAACTAAGCGAGTACGACATCGACTATCAAGCACCCATGGCCACGAAAACACAAGTCATCGCCGATTTCCTCTTAGAGTATCCCTCCAAGGGAACTTCAGAGGAAAACCCTCCGGAGACACAAAATGTCATGATGATGATCGAGGAGCAGCCCCAGCAAAGCAACCCTATGCAAGCTCTGTAAGATGCTTTGAAAGAACTCAGGGAGATGTCCCAGACAAAAAGAAAAAGGCATGAAGTGTTCCTGACAAAAAAAATCGACGAGCCAAAGGGTACGGAGACCGTCTCTCCAAACCCACGGAATTGGTCAACCATGGAGACGTCTGGATTCTCCATGTGGATGGATCCTCATTAGGAAAAAATGGCGGGATAGGAATATACTTCAAGAGTCCCGGAGGAGCCGAACTTGAGTACGCCGTTACTCTTAGTTTCCCGGTCTCAAACAATGAAGCAGAGTATGAGGCCACCCTCATCGCTCTACATATGGCAAAGGCACTGGAAGTGAAGAAGCTACATCTCTTCACTGATTCTCAATTGGCCGAGAAGAAAATCTCGGGAAAATTCAAAACCAAGAAGGATTCACTGGTCGAGTACAAAAGCGCCATCACAGAGGAAATCCAAAAATTCGAAAGTTGTGAGATTGAGAAGTTCTCAAGAGATCTCAATCAAAGGGCGGATGCCCTATCAAAGTATGCTTCAGCTTCAGGAGGAGTTGATACCCGGAATGTGATACTTATGAAAATCAATGCGTCATCCCTGTGGTCATCAAAGCCAAACGTCTTGGCAATTGATACTCAACAGAGTTGGATGCAAGAGATCACTACATATCTCACAAATGGAAGCCTTCCTCATGATAAGGCTGAAGCGAGGAAGATTAAGGAAAGGCAGCCCGCTACATCATGCAAGGAGACTACTTGTACAAAAGGTCCTTCGAGGGAGTCTACTTGAGATGTGTCGCCGAACAAGAAGTCCAAAAACTTTTGAGAGAAATGCATCGAGGAAGTTGCGAGGACCATGCCGGAGGAAGGACCCTCGCGCAAAAAATCATTCGACAAGGATACTATTGGCCCACTGTTCATGAAGATGCTGCTCAATTTGTAAGAAGTTGCGAGGAGTGTCAAATGCACGCCAATTTGATCAATGTCCCAGCGAAACCGCTCATGCCCATCACCATCACTTGCCCTTTCGACATATGGGGCATCGACATAGTCGGTCCTTTTCCAAGAGGCACGGGTCAAAAGAAGTTCATCATCGTTGCGGTCGAATACTTTAGCAAGTGGGCGGAAGTTGAGGTAGTATCTACCATCACCGAACAAAGAGTGATGAACTTTGTATGGAGAAACATCGTGTGTCGATTTGGCTTGCCGAGAGTCCTCATCTCGGACAATGGTGCTCAATTTTGTGGCCAATGGTGCAAGGAAATGAAGATTGAGAGGAGGTATACCTTTATGGGACATCCTCAATCCAACGGGCAAACAGAAGCCGTCAACAAAATCCTCGTCAACAACTTGCAGAAGAGGTTCGCCACCAACAAGGACTGGGTCGACGAGCTTGATGGAGTGGTATGGGCATACCGCACCACTTCAAAAACAGCTACAAGAGAAACTCCCTTCTCTCTACTTATGGATCTGAGGCAGTCATACCAGCGGAAGTGGCGGTAGAAACACTCAGAATCCAAGGGTATCAACCCGAGGACAATCACATTGAAAGGCTCTTTGATCTGGAGACGATGAGCGAAGCGAGGACCAATGCCTTGGCCAACATCCTCAGATATCAAGCACTGATCGCGAAGACCTACAACAAGGGCGTAAGAGAGAGAGACTTCCAAGTAGGAGACTTAGTACTCCGAAGAGCGGACATCCTAGGCAAAGTTGGGAAGATGCAACCCGATTGGGAACGCCCCTACAAGATAATCGAAGCAAGGTCCAATGGAAGTTATCGTCTCCAAGACTTGGAGGGAAGAGTATTGAAGAACCCATGGAATACTTCTAACCTCCAGAGATTCTACGCTTGAGTTGTTTGAAGAACAAGCTTTTTGGAGAACCCCTGTGAAAGGCCCGAAGATCGAGAAGGATTCCTCACAAGTTCATGTGAGAGGTACCTCATGTTTTGGTTAAGAAAAGGTTGTAAGAAAGCTGGCCGCGAAGCCCCCATTGTAATTGCATTTCCGACAAATCAATACAATGTCTATCTTTCAACAAAAAACGTTCAAGTATAGAACTATGATGAATGTGTATTTTACACTTTCATTCGAGTCTTTTTCACCTATTTTAGCTATCCTCTATGATAATTTAGCTATATTTTAGTACATTTTATTAGAATAGTGTCACGTTTCCCTTTAGATTTTATTTTACAGGTTTTGGTTGAAATTCAGGGATTTCCGGGCAATTATATTAAAGTTGACAAGGAATTGGTGTTCCAGAAGCCTATTTGGAGTATCTGAAGGTTTCCGGATAGGATTTGGAGTCTAGGGGTCGAATCTGTAGAAGGCCACTAGAAGTCTGAAACCGAGTCCGAAAAGGTGAAGAAATCCAAATCCGCGTCGAAAAACGCGGAATTCCGCGAAAAAGACGGGGGGCGAACCGCCCTAGAGTTTTTTCGGGGCCTATATATAGTGCTCAGTTTTCTCTCCGAAAATCATATCTTTCCAGACCTACTTTCTCACCTCTCTCTATAGTTTTAGATAGGAACTTCCCGGGGCCGGTCCTGGGAGTTCTGTAGCTTAGCGGATACTTTTTTATAGCAGTTTGGAGCTTGTAGGACGGCAATCATCCGGAGACTGACAACCTTTGGTAACTTTGTATCTTACAGTTTTATTCTACTTATTTTATATTCTTTCAACATGTTTTCTTCTATGATTTCTGTTGATTGCATGCCTATTATGAGTAGCTAAATTTATCATTGGTGGTAGTATGTGAATTCTTAGCGAGGGAAGATAATCATGCTAATGGCTATATCGCGCATTATACTCCGTGTCATTGCTTTATTTCGTTGATCAGTTGAAACCAAAATTCTCGTATGTTGTATTGATTATTATGCACAATTGGACACTAGTCGACCATCAGACCAATTATCTTCGTAGTGTTGAATAATTACGGAACACATTAGGACAACCGTGATTGACTAGTCAGACCAAATTATCTTCGTAGTGCTTAATACTCAACAGGCCACTAGATTGATTCAAAGATCTCTATGCAAGACCGAGGAATTTATGCATGATTATCGACCCATTATGTTAAGAAGGACCATACTATCACCAATCTCCATTATCTGCTAGAAAACCCCCTATTGCTATCTGTCTGTTGTTTTTATATTCTCTTGTTAAATAGATAAAGCAAGTTATAGTCCTGAGAGAACGACACTCGAGTCATTCTACTGCTACACTACGGTTTTCGTTGTAGTTGTGGATTGCCTTTGGCTAAATAACAAATTTATTTGACTGAACCGGGACCTGAGAAACTCGCGTTCATCAAATTGGCGCCGTTGCCGGGGACTATACTCCTTTTTTCTATTTAATTTGTTTATATTTACAACTTTAGATTCCTAATTCTATTAGTTTTAGTTTTTCCTTTTTAATCTCTCTCTGATACTGCTTTCCTAGTCTGTTTCTAATCACCTTTCCCAGTCTATTATAGATAGTGTATGCCGCATACACGTTCTGCAGGAACACCGCTTGTTGATTCAATTGCTGAGATCGACAGAGTCTACCACCAAAGAAGGCGACTACTTGTAAGGCCTGCACTAGAGGAAATAGAGGATACCGATTTCTCTGAATCTCTACTTAGTCTTTTCAAGGAAATCGACGGAATGGCAGAAGCTAGACCACTGAAATCATGGGTTCAACCCAACAAAGCACTGATGAGAGGTCCAGCTATTGTTCTTTCTGCTGCAACTCGAGATTTGGAAATCAAAAGTTGCATGTACCAGCAACTCCCGAGGTTTTATGGGTTGGCTAGGGAAGATGTTATGGGATACCTGAATGATATTGACGACTTTATCAACAATCTTCCGAGGCCCGGAGCAGGGATAACGGACGATGAGCTAAGGATGAAGGTTTTTGCTTTGGGGCTTGGAGATAAAGCCAAGGCATGGTTAGGCTGTCTGGAAGCCGGATCACTAGACACCTGGGACAAGGTGTATTCTGCTTTTATGGAAAAATACTTTCCTCACACATTGACTACCGCGCTTAAGGCGCAAATCACAGGATTCAAACAGGACTATAATGAGACCATCTACACCGCTTTCGAGAGATTCAAGGACCTCATGCACAAGTGTCCACACCATGGTTTTGGGCTTCCTGATCTTGTCCAGCACTTCTACAATGGACTCACATATGAGAGTCAACAGGTGGTGGATTTCCAATGCCGTGGTACTATCTGGGAAGAGACCGCCGAGGATGTGTGGGCGTGTTTCGAAAGGCTTGCTAAAGGATCTCAATCCAAGGATCCAAGAGCAATGGTTAGAAGGCGTGGACCTGAGGCCCCACCAAACCAGGAGATCCCAATGCATGAAGTGAATGGTGTGAGTGGCGATAGGTTCGAAGGTTTCGCCAATCAGATGAGGCAAGCTCTAAGTGGCCTAATCGGAACTTCTCTCTCCAACGAGGTATGTAGGGTGTGCAAGAATTATGGGCATGGGGCTCATATGTGTAGATCAGATCTAGCACGAGAAGATGTTCACTTGGGAAACCGTAGTAATCCTACTCCTAAGGACGAAGCATCTACATCCAAGTCAGCAACTCTCATGGATAATTTACAGAAATTGGTGGATTTCACCCAAGTGTTTTTGAAGAGATACGAGGAGGATTCGGCAAAGATCAATGCTCGTCTGGATCAATTGGAAGCTAGAGCTAGTAGAGAGCAAGGGAAGTTACATAGCAGCACTGAGAGGTCCATGTCGATCAACTTGGTGGGAGATCAACCAGTGGAAATCACCATTAAGCAAATTGCTAAGTGCTAGTGTTACAAGGATGAAGAGCCTCCACTAGCCAAGGAAGAAGAGAAGGACCTTGGTACTGATGAGAGTGGAAAGAAGCAAGAGAATCCCGAGCCACTCCCTCAAAGTTTCGATGTTAAGGTCGAGATTGGTGAACTTGAAGATGTCCGTGCCACACTAGACACGGGATCTTACTCGAACGTGCTCCCTTTGAATGTGTTTGAGAAGAGTAACCTTGGAAAACTATCTGACCATAGGGCTTTTGTGCAACTGGCGGATGGATCCTTAGTGAGACCCGAAGGCGTTGTGAAAAATGTGTTGGTCAAGATTGGTGAAGCATCTGTATACACCAATTTTGTAGTTATGCCGGCGTCTGCACCTGGAACGGGGGATGTCATACTCTTAGGGCAAACATTCTTGACTAAACTACGCTCCGTGATGGACATCTACCAAAGAACTTGGACTATCGAAGTGGATGGCAAGCAACACGTGTTGCAAGCCATACCTGATCCACCTGAACCGCCTGATATTACTACTCACTACTGTGGTCTTACAGCCTATATTCTTTCTTATTCACAGGTTCGTGGCATGGAAAGGAGATCAATGAAGGGGAAGCCTAGTACCCGCAGAAAGAAGAGGTAGGCGCGGACAGGAGTCGAGTCAAAGACTTTAAACAATGGCGCTATCCGGGAGGCAACCCGGAGATTTTATCGCTTTCTTTACCGCTTTAGATTTTATCTCACGAGTTTGATTGAGTATTATAGGTCACTTATACAAGCATTATCTCTCACCTTGGATCCACTTTCGACGTTCGGGGCGAGCGACGACGTTCAGGTTTGGGGAGGAGGTTATCGCTGGTTATCTCTATACTTATCTTGCTTATGATAAACTCGTGAAATTTTTTGCATTTGCACGTTTACTGCTTTCCTAGGATAGTCTTGCATGTTTTATATGGAGTTTATTGCCGAATTTTTTGAACTTTTTTATTGGGTAGATCAACCAACTATGCCATTAATCGTATGCTTCATCTCTATGAATTTGTTTGAGGTTTTTCTCGCTTGGCTTGTCACATTTATGTATTGCACTTAGTTAAGCATGGTAGTCTCGACATCACTTAGTGGTGTTTTCTCTACTGCGGTTCACGAAGGCCTTTATAATAGGATGATGCATGTTAGGGTCTTATGGTTGTTTTCCCGAGTAATTATGTACTAAGAGGCAACAAGTCTTCACCATGCTTTGAGATTGCTAAATGCCTAGGAAGGAGGTAGTGTGAGGTTGTGTGATCCTTTGTTTATAACCTATTCTTCCGAATAGGTTTGGGGAGGGGGTTACACCATCATTAGACTTGTTTCTGTTTTTCATTTTTGTATCGTGAGTTTATTTTTCCTTTTCCGTAAATTTTGTACTCCAACCTATTCTTTCGAATAGGTTTGGGGAAGTCGTGTGAGTCATTTTGTTTCTCTTTTGTTATGCTACTGCTGGCTAAAAAAAAAAGTCGAAAAAAAATTCCAGAAAAAGAATAAGAAAAAAAGAATCTGGAAAGAAAAAAAAGAAAAAAAAAAGAGAAGACCCCAAAAAAGAAAAGAAGGGTCCAAAAAAGAAAGCCAAATAGCAGTTTAGCAAAATGTTGAGTCTTTTCCATTTTTGTAAATGTTCGTAATCGTGTTTTTCTATTTTTTATCTTCTTTTTCTTGAGTGTCATCTGTTCTAGACCACCCTCGTCCTGCCATTCAGGAAGTGGTGAATAGCTTAAGACTTTACTTGAGAGATGGGTAGAATAGGGGAGTGTTATCTTTTATAGGGAACCCTCCTTCGTTTGATGAGAGCCAGTACTGGTTCGACCTCTTTTGAGGAAAAGTCTTAACATGGTGGAACAGCAGTAAGTCCTCAGTTTCATAGGCACGGGGCAACCATTCGTATCTTAGCATGCTTCATTACGTCATCACTGACTAGGTCCAGGTAGAGAATGTTACGAGAGACTATCTTGTCTTGACATAAGTGCTTATGTGGATGTGTATAAGTCAATCGAGGTATTCTTCAACCTATATTCATGCTTTGATTTATATGGTTTTTGTTCATATGTTATTTGATAGATTCAGTAGATTAGTTCATTTTATTTAGCATGAAACTCCATTTTGTGTCTTGCATGTTTTTTGTATTAGAGTCTAGCTTAGTTGCTTGAGGACAAGCAAAGGTTCGGTTTGGGGAGTTTGATGAATGTGTATTTTACACTTTCATTCGAGTCTTTTTCACCTATTTTAGATATCCTCTATGATAATTTAGCTATATTTTATTACATTTTATTAGAATAGTATCACGTTTCCCTTTAGATTTTATTTTTACAGGTTTTGGTTGAAATTCGGGGATTTCCGGGCAATTATATTAAAGTTGACAAGGAATTGGTGTTCCAGAAGCCTATTTGGAGTATCTGAAGGTTTCCGGATAGGATTTGGAGTCTAGGGGTCGAATCTGGAGGTTAGAAGGCCACTAGAAGTCTGAAACCGAGTCCGAAAAGGTGAAGAAATCCAAATCCGCGTCGAAAAACGCGGAATTCCGCAAAAAAGACGGGGGGCGAACCGCCGCACAATGGGGCGAACCACCCCAGAGTTTTTTCGGGGCCTATATATAGTGCTCAGTTTTCTCTCCGAAAATCATATCTTTCCAGACCTACTTTCTCACCTCTCTCTATAGTTTTAGGTAGGTACTTCCCGGGGCCTGTCCTGGGAGTTCTGTAGCCTAGGGGATACTTTTTCATAGTAGTTTGGAGCTTGTAGGACGGCAATCATCCGGAGACTGAAAACCTTCGGTAACTTTGTATCTTACAGTTTTATTCTACTTATTTTATATTCTTTCAACATGTTTTCTTCTATGAATTCTGTTGATTGCATGCCTATTATGAGTAGCTAAATTTATCATTGGTGGTAGTATGTGAATTCTTAGCGAGGGAAGATAATCATGCTAATGGCTATATCGCGCATTATACTCCGTGTCATTGCTTTATTTCGTTGATCAGTTGAAACCAAAATTCTCTTATGTTGTATGGATTATTATGCACAATTGGACACTAGTCGACCATCAGACCAATTATCTTCGTAGTGTTGAATAATTACGGAACACATTAGGACAACCGTGATTGACTAGTCAGACCAAATTATCTTCGTAATGCTTAATACTTGCAACAGGACACTAGATTGATTCAAAGATCTCTATGCAAGACCGAGGAATTTATGCATGATTATCGACCCATTATGTTAAGAAGGACCATACTATCACCAATCTCCATTATCTGCTAGAAAACACCCTATTGCTATATGTCTGCTGTTTTTATATTCTCTTGTTAAATAGATAAAGCAAGTTATAGTCCTGAGAGAACGACACTCGAGTCATTCTACTGCTACACTACGGTTTTCGTTGTAGTTGTGGATTGCCTTTGGCTAAATAACAAATTTATTTGACTGAACCTGGACCTGACAAACTCGCGTTCTTCAAACTACTATACTCAAAAAATAATGCTACTCGATCAAGAGAGCTTACTCGATCTACATATAAGCTATTCGATTTCCATGATTAAGGGGAACCCTCACTGCTCTCTCATCTCTAAAAGAGAATTAATCATGAAGCCTTTTAAGGGGGTAAAAGCGAGGAGCAGAATGAAATCGAGGAGGATGAGCCCGATTCTTTCTGACTCAACACTTAGAATTTTTTCTGAGTTCAACACTTCGAATTTTTTCTTAGTTGTCAAGAAAATCGAGAAGCGCGGAAACTACTTTGGTAGTTCGAGGAGTTTAGTCCGAAGTACTAGTAGCGAAGATCATTTTGCCACCCAACGGTGCGAAGAACTTTGGTTCTCGATTCTAACTTATACATGTTTAACTACTCTATCCAAGTTATACGTCATAACAAAAATTGGAGTTAGTAAAAACACAAGTATAGGAAGGAAATCGAAGAGAAACATATTTTATTAAGGAAAGAAAAGCGAAAAGACAATAGTTGACGAACATATATTACAAAGTGATGTGTTTCGAGGAGAGCCACAAAGGCCGAATGAAAATTGTTTGAAGAAAAATACAAGTACAGTAATGGAAAAATTACAACATTCCCGAGCATACTCGGTCTTCAGAAGGCTCCCCGATCCAAGCGAGTTCGGCTATCGGTAAAGTCAGTGACCGGGGCGCTCGCGCTTGTAGCTCCTCGCGCAGGGCAAACAAGCTCTTGAATCTCAGCATTGTCTCGCTCCAGAGCTTGAGATTCTTTGATGGACTTCTCATACATGACCAGCTCGGGCTTGACGAAGTCAGCTGCTCGCCCTATGACCGGGTCGCTCACCTTCACCCAAGCAGCATTACGAAGAGCCGCCTTCTCGAACGGGTAGAGGATCCCGCTCCTTAAACACTCGGGCACCCAAGCGGGGAGATAAGATGGTTTGCTGGGGTATGAAACTTCTGGGTCGGTCACCAGCTCATGATGAACGCGCGGATGTCGTGCTCCGAGCGAATCAAATAAATTTGTTATTTAGCCAAAGGCAATTCACAACTACAACGAAAACCGTAGTGTAGCAGTAGAATAACCTCGAGTGTCGATCTCTAAGGACTATAACTAGCTTTATCAAATCTAATTTAGAATATAAAAACAGCAGACGGTATAGCAAAGGTTTTTCTTAACAGATAATGGAGATTGGTGATAGTATGGTCCTTCAAAGCATAACGGGTTAATAATCATGCGTAAATTCCTC
Organism: Plantago ovata; assembly: GCA_028274465.1. Taxonomy (NCBI): domain Eukaryota; kingdom Viridiplantae; phylum Streptophyta; class Magnoliopsida; order Lamiales; family Plantaginaceae; genus Plantago; species Plantago ovata. Next base: position 99,842,485 of record CM051456.1, on the reverse strand, counting down.
GGTTTTGCATGGAGATCTTTGATCAATTAATTGTCCTGTTGTAATTATCAAACACTACGAAGATAAATAGATAGGTCAAAAGACTATTAAATTGTCCAATTGTGTTCCGTAATTATTCAACACTACAAAGATATAGATATGCTAAAGTCCAATGAATTGTCCAGTTGTGTGCAATAATTAATCAACATACGAAGATATAGATTCCGCTAGATCAAAGAAATAAAGCAATAACACGGAGTATAATGCGCGATATAGGCATTAGCATAATTATCAACCCTTCGCTAAGAATTCACATACTATCAGCAACGATAAGTTTAGCTACTCATAGTTGTCATGCAATAAACAGAAATCATAGAAGAAAACATATTGAAAGATATATAAAAATAAGTAGAAAAACTGTAAGATACAATGTTACCGAAGGTTGTCAGTCTCCGAAGAATCGCGATCTTACAAGCTCCAAACTGCTAAGAAAAAGTATCTGCTAAGCTATGAACACCCAGAACAGGCTCTGGGAAGTTCCTACCTAAAACTACACAGAAAGGTGAGAGAATAGGTCTGGAAAAGTATGAAATTCGGAGAAAAACTGAGCAACTATATATAGTGTTCGAATTTGTGTGGGGCGAAGGGCCCCACACACCGGGCGAGTCGCCTGGTGTGGGGCGATTCGCCCCACATCCCGGGCGATTCGCCCGGGAGTATAAGTCGGAATATTACGCGTTTTCGACGCGTTTTTGGATTTCTTCCCCTTTTCGGACTCGGTTTCTGACTTCTAGTGGCCTTCTAACCTCCAGATTCGACCCCTAGACTCCAAATCCTATCCGTAAACCTACAGATACTCCAAATAGGCTTCTGGAACACCAATTCCTTGTCAACTTCAATATAATTGCCCGGAAATCCTCGTTTTTCAACCAAAACATGTAAAATAAAAACTACAGGGAAACGTGACACTATTCTAATAAAATGCACTAAAATATAGCTAAATTAACATAGAGGATAGCTGAAATAGGTGAAAAAGATTCAAATGAAAGTGTAAAATACACATTCATCAAACTCCCCAAACCGAACCTTTGCTTGTCCTCAAGCAACTAAGCTAGACTCTAATGCAAAAAACAATGCAACACAAAAAATGGAGTCTCATGCCAAATAAAATGAATTAATCTACTGAATCTAACAAATAACATATGAACAAAAACCATATAAATCAAAACATGAATATAGGTTGAAGAATACCTCGATTGACTCATACACATCCACATAAGCACTTATGTCAAGACAAGATAGTCTCTCGTAACATTCTCTACCTGGACCTAGTCCGTGACGACGTAATGAAGCATGCTAAGATACGAATGGTTGTCCCGTGCCTATGAAACTGAGGACTTACTGCTGTTCACCAAGTTTAAGACTTTCCCTCAAAGAGGTCGAACCAGTACTGGCTCTCATCAAACGAAGGAGGGTTCCCTATAAAAGATAACACTCCCCTATTCTACCCGTCTCTCAAGCAAAGTCTTAAGCTATTCACCACTTTCTGAATGGCAGGACGAGGGTGGTCTAGAACAGATGACACCCAAAAACAAAAGACAAAAAATAGAAAATTACAACACGATTACGAATATTACAAAAATTGGAAAATTAGACACAACACTTTGCTAAACTGCTTTTTGGCTTTTCCTTTTTGGACCCTTCTTTGCTTTTTTGGGGTCTTTTCTTTTTCTCTTTTTTTTCTTTCCAGTTCCTTTTTTTCCTTTTTTATTTTCTTTTTTCCTGGAATTTTTCTTTCTTTTTTTTTTCTATATTTTTTTAAGACAGCAGTAGCATAACAAAAAGAGAAACAAAATGACTCACAACTACTTCCCCAAACCTATTCGAAAGAATAGGTTGGAGTACAAAATTTACGAGAAAGAAAAAATAAACTCACAATACGGAAATGAAAAACGAAAAACAAGTCTAATGATGGTGCAACCCCCTCCCCAGACCTATTCGGAAGAATAGGTTATAAACAAAGGATCACACAACCTCACACTACCTCCTTCCTAGGCATTTAGCAATCTCAAAGCATGGAGAAGACTTGTTGCCTCTTAGGTACATAATTACTCGGGTAAACAACCATAAGACCCTAACATGCATCATCCTATTATAAAGGCCTTCGTGAACCGCAGTAGAGAAAACACCACTAAGTGATGTCGAGACTACCAAGCTTAACTAAGTGCAATACATAAATGTGACAAGCCAAGCGTGAAAAACCTCAAACAAATTCATAGAGATGAAGCATATGATTAATGGCATAGTTAGTTGATCTACCCAATAAAAAAGTTCAAAAAATTCGGCAATAAACTCCATATAAAACATGCAAGACTATCCTAGGAAAGCAGTAAACGTGCAAATGCAAAAAATTTCACGAGTTTATCATAAGCAAGATAAGTATAGAGATAACCAGCGATAACCTCCTCCCCAAACCTGAACATCGTCGCTCGTCCCGAACGTCGAAAGTGGATTCAAGGTGAGAGCTAATCTTGTATAAGTGACCTATAATACTCAATCAAACTCGTGAGAAAACAAATCAAAACAAACTAACCTTCAGTGGAGGCGGTGAGGGTAAGCTCAAGGTGATCAACCTCCCTTTGATCACTAGATATCTCGAAGTATGACTTCACCCGCTGGCCATTCACCTTGAAGGTATTGCCCGTCTTTGGATCAAAGAGTTTTACTGCTCCATGGGGAGCAACTTCGATAATTTCGTACGGTCCATCCCAACGAGTACGGAGCTTTCCAGGAAATAGTCGAAGGCGAGAATTAAATACCAGAGCTTTTTGTCCAGGAATCAATTCCTTACGTACTATACCACGATCATGATACTTCTTAGTACGTTCCTTGTAGATTTTGGCATTTTCGTAAGCACCTAGTCGTGGTTCATCAAGCTCATCTAGTTGCAACAATCGTTCCTCGCCAGCTTTTCCTATGTCAAGATTGAGTGCCTTTATAGCCCAATATGCCTTGTGTTCCAGTTCTACGGGGAGATGACATGCTTTCCCATACACAAGTCTGTACGGAGTGGTCCCGATCACCGTCTTGTAGCTAGTCCTGTATGCCCAAAGTGCGTCATTCAATTTTCCTGCCCAATCTTTTCTACTAGGCTTCACTACTCGCTCAAGGATCTTCTTGATTTGACGGTTGCTGACTTCGACTTGTCCCGATGTCTGTGGGTGATACGGTGTAGCGATACTATGGTGGACACTGTATCTCTTAAGAAGGGAGGCAAACGTTCTATTGACGAAGTGTGACCCTCCATCACTGATGATTGTCCTAGGGCACCCGAATCTTGAGAATATTACCTCCTTCAAGAACTTCATAACCGCTGCGCCGTCATTGGTTTTTGTAGGAATCGCCTCCACCCATTTAGTCACATAGTCCACTGCTACAAGAATGTATACATAGCCTCCACTTGATGGAAATGGTCCCATGAAATCAATGCCCCATACATCGAAAGGTTCTACCACTAGATTCCCTTGAAGGGGCATTTCATCTTTCTTGCCAATACTACAACCTCGTTGACATGGGTCGCAATTCTTCACAAAACTTCGAGCATCTTTGTATATTGTTGGCCAGAAAAATCCTGCTTGCAGTACCTTGCGAGCTGTTTTCAACCCACTGTAGTGTCCTCCACAATTAAGCTCATGGCAATGGCTCAGCACACTTTGTTGCTCTTCTTGTGGCACGCATCTCCTTAGAATCCCATCAGCTCCTTCCTTGAATAGATGCGGATCATCCCATATGTAAGTCCTGCAACGCTTGGCAAGAGCTCTCTTGTCTGAGGCTGAAAAGTTAGTGGGGCAAACATTCATAGCCAAATAGTTTACAATATCTGCATACCATGGCTCTTCATTAGCCTTCATTAAGTGCTCATCAGGGAGGTCCTCATTGATGGGTATCGAATCAACAGGGATATTAGGTATTCTAGATAAATGATCTGCTACTAAATTCTCCCTACCAGCTCTATCCACTATGGTCAAATCAAAGTCTTGCAGTAAAAGGACCCAACGGATTAATCTAGGCTTAGAATCTTTCTTAGCTATCAAATGTCTCAAAGCAGCATGATCAGTATGGACATTCACAGGATGGCCAATTAAATAAGACCTAAACTTTTGTAAAGCAAAGACAACAGCTAAAAATTCCTTTTCAGTAGTTGTATAATTAACTTGCGCAGAGTCTAGAGTCTTACTAACATAGTAAATCACACGATACTGCTTATCAACTTTTTGGCATAAAACAGCACCCATAGCAAAATTCGAAGCATCACACATAATCTCAAAAGGAAGACTCCAGTCAGGCGGCACAACAATGGGAGCAGAAACAAGCTTTTCCTTAAGGGTATTAAAAGCAACTAAGCATTCATTAGAGAAATGGAAAACCACATCTTTAGCAAGCAAGCTACTTAAAGGTTTAGCAATTTTCGAGAAATCTTTAATAAACCTCCTATGAAAACCTACATGGCCAAGAAAAGATTGCAATTCTTTCACACAAGTAGGTGGGGGAAGTTTTTGAATGATTTCGATCTTAGCCTTGTCTACCTCAATACCTCTTTCAGAAACTACATGTCCTAGAACAATGCCTTCTCTAACCATATAATGACTCTTCTCCCAGCTTAAGGTCAAATTGCATTCAATGCACCTTTTCAAAACAAGATCTAATCTTTGCAAGCATTCATCAAAGGAATCACCAAAAAGGGAAAAATCATCCATGAAAACTTCAACAAATTTAGTTACCATGTCAGAGAAAACAGAAAGCATGCACCTTTGAAAAGTGGCGGGAGCATTGCATAGTCCAAATGGCATCCTCCTATAGGCAAATGTTCCGAATGGGCAAGTGAATGTCGTCTTCTCCTGATCCTCCGGTGCAATCGGAATCTGGTAGAAACCTGATAAACCATCAAGAAAACAATAAAACTTCCGCCCCGCAAGGCGGTTTAGCATGTCATCTATAAATGGTAAAGGGAAGTGGTCTTTTTTAGTGGCGTAATTTAATCTCTTGTAGTCAATGCACATCCGCCATCTAGTGGTCTTCCTAACCGGTATCAATTCTCCCTTCTCATTCTCTTCCACCGTGACTCCCGATTTCTTAGGAACTACATGTACCGGGCTCACCCATCGACTATCAGGAATGGGATAAATCATATCAGCATCTAGCAACTTGATCACTTCTTTTTTTACCACTTCTTGCATGGCTGGATTTATCCTTCGCTGAGGTTGCCTAACGGGTTTGGCTTCCTGTTCTAGAGTGATGTTGTGCACGCACCGTGTAGGGCTAATTCCTTTGATATCACTGATCCCCCATCCTATAGCTGTGGAATTTTCCTTTAATACTTCAATCAACTTACTTTCTTCATTGTCGGAGAGATGTGAGGAGACAATTACAGGCTTCTTCTGATTTTCTCCTAAGTACATATACTTGAGGTGCGCAGGAAGCGGTTTCAATTCTAAGCTAGGTTCTTCCGGAAACCCACTTTCTTCTTCTTCTTCATCTAAAGGTTCAAGTACCTCTTCTCCTGCGGGAATTTCTGGGGTGCTATCCATTATTTCAACTAGTTCCCTTGCTTCTTTGGTCATGTAGCACGTCTCAGCTTGCATTGTCAGTGCCTCCTCAAGTGGTTCACGATTACCATGGCAATGATGAAATTCGGGAATCACGGATTCGTAGCAATCGACAAATTTTAACTCCTCCGCGACTTCTTTATCTCCGATGCTACATCCTACTAACTCAATCTTCTCTCCCATTACCTCCATGGTTATTTTCTTGCCCTTAAGTTCAAGGCATGTGTTGGTAGTTGCCATGAATGGTCTCCCAAGTAGTACTACGTGCTCACGGATATGGCTCTTTCCCTCGTCCACCGACTTCATTACTACAAAATCAGCTGGGATTATCAATTTATCCACCTTCACAAGGATGTCTTCTATGATCCCGACCGGCCTCTTTACACTTTGGTCCGCCATTTGGACGACCATATCAGTTCGTGTCAATTCTCCGAGTTCCGGGGCCTTGTACACTGAATAGGGCATTAAGTTAATGCTAGCTCCCAAGTCAAGCATTGCCTTCGTAGTTCGTCCATTCCCTAAGGCGATGTCGATGATGAAGCTTCCAGGATCCTTTTTCTTCATGGGCAATCCGGCAATTGAGTTGACCGTTTCAACCCCATTCACTTCCTTTCCTGAAGTAATCCTTTTGTTCTTGATCTCACGAAAGAATTTCGTATAAGCTGGAATGTTCTGGATTAAATCTAAGAGAGGCACATTGACTTCCACTTTTGACAGGCGTTGGAATAGGGGTGAATCATGAATATCCTTCTTGGCTGGTTTGATCCAACTTGGGAATGGCACATGTGGCTTCGGAGGCACATATGGATTAGAAGACCTGTGAAGCTCCCCTGGCGTATTAGTTCCTACCTCGACTTCGTCAACTCCTATGTCTACCACATATGGACTTGGTTCATCATTCCTTCCCGGAACTTCTTGAGGTTCTTTGGAACTTCCGCTAACCTCTTGTTCTATGCTCGGTCCTGTATTATTGGTCCCAGTAGGTTCTACCCGTTTAGGACGCACGAAGTTAGGAATTTTGGTCATCTTGCCTCCACGGAGTAGTAGATTCACCTCTTCGCACTCATTCTCCTTGGTAGTAACAACTGGAAGTGGCTCGGGATCAGTTTCAGGTGTCACATCGGGAGGACTGGGGTCGTCCGATTCCCTAGAGTTGGGGGGTGATTCGCCCCTAACCTCGGGTGGTTTGCTCACTACTTCCAAGGGGGTATCCTCGACTGCTTTACCGCACCTTCCACACTTCAGTAGGCTAAGCTCCTTGATGAGTTGCTCAGTTACTTCGACCGCTTCAAAAGCCTACTCGATGCGAAGATTGTTCTCAGCTTGCCCTGCGTGTGCTATCTCTAAAACACTCTCAATGGCTTTAATCCCTGCGTAAAACGCAAGTTCCTCCTCCTCACTCATGTCTTCGTCCTCAGAATATCCTTCGCATAACCCGTCAGTTTCGCCTTGGTTCGAATATACGTTGGTGACTTCATTCCATATTATTTTCTCGGATTGTGCGGATCCATTGGCGTACTTTTGGAAGACCCTCACTGCTTCTTCAACTGTACATTCTTCTAAACCTCCACACATCCCATCCACTTGAAGCCTAACTTCATCACGTAGTCCACCAACAAAAAACCAAATCAGCTCCCCATCGTCGAAACGGTGGTGAGGGCACTCACGTTTATACAGCTCAAAACGTTCATAGGTGTCACAGAACCGCTCGTATTCTCCTTGCTTGAAGTGTTCGATCCGATTCCTCAGTGCAATCGTCTCATGGTAAGGCATGAAACGTGCCAAGAACTCCTCTACTACTTGGCTCCAGGTCCTCAGTGATCCTGGTGCTAACCTTGCTATCCATATCCTTGGTTCATATCCCAAAGCAAAAGGAAATAATTTCCTGCATAATTGATCCTCGGTGAACCCCTTTGTTGGAACTTTTGCTATTTCCTCTTCATAGGACCTGATGAAGCTTATCGGATTCATATCCTCTCCATCTTCGAACCTCGGTATCCTTCTCACTATAGAACTTGTTACCTCATACCCCGATAACTCTTCTTCCAAGTATATAGCTGACCCCCTCTTGACTTGCGAGAACGTAGGCGTCAAGCGGGCTTTTAAGGTCGTCATACCTGGAAATCTGTATCAGGAGTAACTCAAAACTGAAAATTAGCCTCGTTAGATATTTCGAAAATCGAGAATATTTCTAGATATCGGATACTACTAAAGCTAGGAAAGGAGAATTAGAAAAAGATTAGGAAAGCAGTATCAGATAGAGATTAAAAAGGAAAACTAAAACTACTAGAACTAGAAATTGAATGCTGAAAATATAAACAAATTAAACAGAAAAAAGGAGTATAGTCTGATGAATGTGTATTTTACACTTTCATTTAGGTCATTTTCACCTATTTTAGCTATCCTCTATGTTAATTTAGCTATATTTTAGTGCATTTTATTAGAATAGTGTCACGTTTCCCTTTAGTTTTTATTTTACAGGTTTTGGTTGAAAAACGAGGTTTACCGGGCAATTATATTGAAGTTGACAAGGAATTGGTGTTCCAGAAGCCTATTTGGAGTATCTGAAGGTTTCCGGATAGGATTTGGAGTCTAGGGTCGAATCTGGAGGTTAGAAGGCCACTAGAAGTCAGAAACCGAGTCCGAAAAGGGGAAGAAATCCAAAAACGCGTCGAAAACGCGCAAAATCCCGGAATTTACTCCCGCGCGAATCGCTTGGGACGTGGGGCGAATCTCCCCACACCAGGCGACTCGCCCGGTGTGTGGGGCCCTTTGCCCCACACAAATTCGAACACTATATATAGTTGCTCAGTTTTTCTCCGAATTTCATACTTTTCCAAACCTATTCTCTCACCTTTCTCTGTAGTTTTAGGTAGGAACTTCCCAAAGCCTGTTCTGGGGGTTCGTAGCTTAGGAGATACTTTTTCATAGCAGTTTGGAGCTTGTAAGATCGCGATTCTTCGGAGACTGACAACCTTCGGTAACATTGTATCTTACAGTTTTTCTACTTATTCTTATATATCTTTCAATATGTTTTCTTCTATGATTTCTCTGGATTGCATGACAACTATGAGTAGCTAAACTTATCGTTGGTGATAGTATGTGAATTCTTAATGAAGGGTTGATAATTATGCTAATTGCTATATCGCGCATTATACTCCGTGTTATTGCTTTATTTCTTTGATCTAGCGGAATCTATATCTTCGTATGTTGATTAATTATTGCACACAATTGGACAATAGTCTTTGACCTATCAGAATCTATATCTTCGTAGTGTTGAATAATTACGGAACACAATTGGACAATAGTGTTTGACCTATCAGAATCTATATCTTCGTAGTGTTTGATAATTACAACAGGACAATTTATTGATCAAAGATCTCCATGCAAAACCGAGGAATTTACGTATGATTATTAACCCGTTATGCTTTGAAGGACCATACTATCACCAATCTCCATTATCTATTAGAAAAAACCTTTGCTATACCGTCCGCTGTTTTTATATTCTAAATTAGATTTGATAAAACTAGTTATAGTCCTTAGAGAATGACACTCGAGGTCATTCTACTGCTACACTACGGTTTTCGTTGTAGTTGTGAATTGCCTTTGGCTAAATAAAAAATTTATTTGATATTCGCGTTGGAGCACGACATCTGCGCGTTCATCAAATTGGCGCCGTTGTCGGGGACTATACTCCTTTTTTCTGTTTAATTTGGTTTATATTTTCAGCATTCGGTTCCCTACAGAAGAACAGGCTCTGGGGGTTTGCTCTCAGGAAATCTCACTTTCTTACCCTATTTCTTCCCCCCTATCTTTTCAGAAAATTCATCTAATCTGATCTCGGTTACCTTGCGTGTTTGTGCTCTCGAAAATTTTTGGTTATATTGTGTTTGATTACGCTAATAGAACTAATTTTTAGTTTTGAGTTACTCTTACTACAGACATACATGTATGATGTCCATGCGCGCTCGCATGACACCCCAATTCTCGCAGGTGAGGAGAGGATCATCCCTATACCTGGAAGACGAGTTAAGGAGGTATGAGGTGACGGAGTCCATGGTGAGGTACTTACCAAGGTACGAAGATGGAGTAGGGATGGACCCATGGAGTTTCATTCGATCTTATGAGGAGGAAATAGAAAGAATTCCAGAAGAAGGGTTTACTAAGGACCAATTGTGCAGGAAACTATTTTCTTTTGCTCTTGGGTATGAGCTGAGGGGTTGGATTGCAAGGATAGAACCAGGATCGCTGAAAACTTGGGGCCAAGTAGTAGAGGAGTTCTTGGCGCGGTTCATGCCTTATCATGAGACAATTGCCTTACGTGATAGGATCCAATATTTCGAGCAAGGAGAGTATGAGCAGTTCTGTGACGCCTACGAACGTTTTGAGCTGTATAAACGTGAGTGCCCCCATCACCGTTTCGAAGATGGGGAGTTGATTTGGTGCTTCGTTGGTGGACTTCGTGAAGAGGAATGACTTAGAGTGGATCGGTTGAGCGGCGGTCTGGGAGAATGTACGGTTGACGAGGCAGAAGAAGTCCTCCGTATGTACGCCATAGGTTCAACACAATCTGATGAGGTCATACCAATTCACATCACCGGAAAGGAAGCAGATCGAGGTGAAGCAGGAAGCTCATCCGAGGAGTATTTTGGAGTCGAAGAAATCAGTGAGGAAGATGAAATTGCACATGCCGAGCAAGTTGAAGATGACCTTCGTATAGCAAAAGTTGTTGAAGAAGTTGAAGTAACTGAGCATCTTACGGAAAAATTCAGCTTGTTAAAATGTGCGGAGGTAGAAGAGGTTCGTAAACTTGAAGAGGAGGAAGGATTGGAAGACAACGCCCCCCTGGAGGTGGGGGGTGGTTCTGGGGAGCTGGACGACCCCAGCTCCCCTGTTTCTTTACTCGCAGACATTCGCATCAATCCAAAGCCACTTCCTTCTGTTACTACTGAGGTTCTTGAGTACAAAGAGGTGAATCTACTCCTCCGAAGTGGAAAGCTTGACAAGCAGGATACACAGGAGTCACCACTAAACAAGCACCTCGATGAAGTCAAAGTGAATGTCCTCCCATTGATGAAGTCCTTATTGGATATGCCTGCAAAGCAAACCAGTCCATTCACCATGGTAAGATCTTTGAAACATCCTAGGTCTCTTTGCTACATCGGACCAAGAGAATGGCGGCCACCGTGGGGAGGTACTCTTGAGTCCATTCTTGAATACTCAGCCGACCAAGGCCAAACCGTTCGGTAACATCTAGTATCACTTTTAATTTACTCATTCTCTTTTGCTAGGGACTAGCTTAAGTTTCATGAGGGGTATGGGATGTGAACCATGATGTTAAATATTGTTTGGCTTTGTGATGTTGAGTATGGTATCTTGTGTTTTAATTGCATTTGTACGTTTACTGCTTTCCTAGGACAGTCTTGCATGTTTTGCATGTTTTATATGGAGTTTATTGCCGAATTTTTTGAACTTTTTTATTGGGTAGATTATCTAGCTATGCCATTAATCATATGCTTCATCTCTATGAATTTGTTTGAGGTTCTTCTCGCTTGGCTTGTCACATTTATGTATTGCACTTAGTTAAGCTTGGTAGTCTCGACATCACTTAGTGGTGTTTCTCTACTTCGGTTCACAAAGGCCTTTATAATAGGATGATGCATGTTAGGGTCTTATGGTTGTTTTCCCGAGTAATTATGTACCTAAGAGGCAACAAGTCTTCACCATGCTTTGAGATTGCTAAATGCCTAGGAAGGAGGTAGTGTGAGGTTGTGTGATCCTTTGTTTATAACCTATTCTTTCGAATAGGTTTGGGGAGGGGGTTGCACCATCATTAGACTTGTTTTTCGTTTTTCATTTCCGTATTGTGAGTTTATTTTTCCTTTCTCGTAAATTTTGTACTCCAACCTATTCTCTCGAATAGGTTTGGGGAAGTCGTTTGTGAGTCGTTTTGTTTCTTTTTCGTGATGCTACTGCTGGCTAAAAAAAAATCGAAAAAAAAGAAAAGAAAATTCCAGGAAAAAAGGAAAAAAAAGAAAAAAGAAACTGGAAAGAAAAAAAGAAAACAAAAAGAAAAGACCCCAAAAGAGCAAAGAAGGGTCGAAAAAAAGAAAGCCAAATAGCAGTTTAGCAAAGTGTTGTGTCTCATTTTCCAATTCTTGTAATGTTCGTAATCGTGTTGAAATTTTCTATTTTTGTCTTTTGTTTTTGAGTGTCATCTGTTCTAGACCACCCTCATCCTGCCATTCAGGAAGTGGTGAATAGCTTAAGACTTGGCTTGAGAGACGGGTATAATAGGGGAGTGTTATCTTTTATAGGGAACCCTCCTTCGTTTGATGAGAGCCAGTACTGGTTCGACCTCTTTGAGGAAAAGTCTTAACATGGTGAACAGCAGTAAGTCCTCAGTTTCATAGGCACGGGACAACCATTCGTATCTTAACATGTTTCATTACGTCGTCACTGACTAGGTCCAGGTAGAGAATGTTACGAGAGACTATCTTGTCTTGACATAAGTGCTTTTGTAGATGTGTATGAGTCAATCGAGGTATTCTTCAACCTATATTCATGTTTTGATTTATATGGTTTTTGTTCATATTTTATTTGATAGATTCGGTAGATTAGTTCATTTTATTTGGCATGAGACTCCATTTTATGTGTTGCATTGTTTTTTGCATTAGAGTCTAGCTTAGTTGCTTGAGGACAAGCAAAGGTTCGGTTTGGGGAGTTTGATGAATGTGTATTTTACACTTTCATTTAGGTCTTTTTCACCTATTTTAGCTATCCTCTATTAATTTAGCTATATTTTAGTGCATTTTAGTAGAATAGTGTCACGTTTCCCTTTAGTTTTTATTTTACAGGTTTTAGTTGAAAAACTAGGTTTACCGGACCATTATATTGAAGTTGACAAGGAATTGGTGTTCCAGAAGTCTATTTGGAGTATCTGAAAGTTTCCGGATAGGATTTGGAGTCTAGGGGTCGAATTTGGAGGTTAGAAGGCCACTAGAAGTCAAAAACCGAGTCCGAAAAGGGGAAGAAATGCAAAAACGCGTCGAAAACGCGCAAAATCCCGGAATTTACTCCCGGGCGAATCGCCCCACACCAGGCGACTCGCCCGGTGTGTGGGGCCCTTCGCCCCACACAAATTCGAACACTATATATAGTTTCTCAGTTTTTCTCCGAATTTCATACTTTTCCAGACCTATTCTCTCACCTTTCTCTGTAGTTTTAGGTAGGAACTTCCCAGAACCTGTTCTGGGGGTTCGTAGCTTAGAAGATACTTTTTCATAGCAGTTTGGAGCTTGTAAGATCACGAATCTTCGGAAACTGACAACCTTCGGTAACATTGTATCTTACAGTTTTTCTACTTATTCTTATATATCTTTCAATATGTTATCTTCTATGATTTCTGTTGATTGCATGACAACTATGAGTAGCTAAACTTATCGTTGGTGATAGTATGTGAATTCTTAGCGAAGGGTTGATAATTATGCTAATGGCTATATCGCGCATTATACTCCGTGTTATTGCTTTATTTCTTTGATCTAGCGGAATCTATATCTTCGTATGTTGATTAATTATTGCACACAATTGGACAATAGTCTTTGACCTATCAGAATCTATATCTTCATAGTGTTGAATAATTACGGAACACAATTGGACAATAGTGTTTGACCTATCAGAATCTATATCTTCGTAGTGTTTGATAATTACAACAAGACAATTTATTGATCAAAGATCTCCATGCAAAACCGAGGAATTTACGCATGATTATTAACCCGTTATGCTTTGAAGGACCATACTATCACCAATCTCCATTATCTGTTAGAAAAAACCTTTGCTATACCGTCTGCTGTTTTATATTCTAAATTAGATTTGATAAAGCTAGTTATAGTCCTTAGAGAATGACACACGAGGTCATTCTACTGCTACACTACGGTTTTCGTTGTAGTTGTGAATTGCCTTTGGCTAAATAACAAATTTATTTGATATTCGCGTTGGAGCACGACATCCGCGCGTTCATCATAGTCCCCGGCAACGGCGCCAATTTGATGAACGCGCGGATGTCGTGCTCCGAGCAAATCAAATAAATATATTATTTAGCCAAAGGCAATTCACAACTACAACGAAAGCCGTAGTGTAGCAGTAGAATAACCTCGAGTGTTGATCTCTAAGGACTATAACTAGCTTCAAATCTAATTTAGAATATAAAAACAGCAGACGGTATAGCAAAGGTTTTTCTTAACAGATAATTGAGATTGGTGATAGTATGGTCCTTCAAAGCATAACGGGTTAATAATCATGCGTAAATTCCTCGGTTTTGCATGGAGATCTTTGATCAATTAATTGTCCTGTTGTAATTATCAAACACTACGAAGATAAATAGATAGGTTAAAAGACTATTAAATTGTCCAATTGTGTTCCGTAATTATTCAACACTACGAAGATATAGATATGCTAAAGTCCAATGAATTGTCCAGTTGTGTGCAATAATTAATCAGCATACGAAGATATAGATTCCGCTAGATCAAAGAAATAAAGCAATAACACGGAGTATAATGCGCGATATAGCCATTAGCATAATTATCAATCCTTCGCTAAGAATTCACATACTATCAGCAACGATAAGTTTAGCTACTCATAGTTGTCATGCAATCAACAGAAATCATAGAAGAAAAGATATTGAAAGATATATAAAAATAAGTAGAAAAACTGTAAGATACAATGTTACCGAAGGTTGTCAGTCTCCGAAGAATCGCGATCTTACAAACTCCAAACTGCTAAGAAAAAGTATCTCCTAAGCTCTGAACCCCCAGAACAGGCTCTGGGAAGTTCCTACCTAAAACTACAGAGAAAGGTGAGAGAATAGGTCTGGAAAAGTATGAAATTCGGAGAAAAACTGAGCAACTATATATAGTGTTCGAATTTGTGTGGGACGAAGGGCCCCACACACCGGGCGAGTCGCCTGGTGTGGGGCGTTTCGCCCGGGAGTAAATTCCGGGATTTTGCGCGTTTTCGACGCGTTTTTGCATTTCTTCCCCTTTTCGGACTCGGTTTTTGACTTCTAGTGGCCTTCTAACCTCCAAATTCGAAGAACAAAACCAAATGTAAACGTGCAAATGTAAACAAAGAATCTAAGAAAGCAGTAAACGTGCAAATGTAACAAAGAACAAGACACTAATCGACACAAAACCAAACAAAACTTAACATCATGGTTCACATCCCATCCCCCTTACAATTCTTAAGCTAGCCCCCTAACAAAAGAGAATGAGTAATAAGAAGTGATACTAGATGTTACCGAAGGGTTTGGCCTCGGTCGACTGAGAGTGGACAAGTGGAAGGACTAATCATCGGGATGGTAGTCCCCATAAAAGTCACTCCACATGTCATTCATGAGCTCATTGGACTGTCGTAGAGCTTCCTGCTGTTGCTGGATCAGCTGTTGCTGCTCCCACATGTGCTGCCTATCCTCTCGGCGGTGCTCCTCGAATATCTCCCAATCGCGGTTGTGCTGGACAATGTGCCTGTCGATGTCCTGTCGCATGGACGCGTTGTTGGCATCAATTCTATCGAAACGGCTGTCGAGGTAGGTACGGAATTCGGAGAAGTCAAATCCTCCAGACCCCTGTGGTGCTCCAGCTGGTGCATGCGGTGCATGATGGACAAATGGAATATCTGGAATCGGGGCTTCACCAACATCGGCCTCCATAGCATCCTCATGATCGGAATCATTTGGCTGGAGTGGCCCTCCTACATCAGAAGCGGCTGCAGTGGGGTTCCTCAACTGATACCTGTTGAGCTGTACCTCAATGGTCGAGGGTGAAAGGGCAGCGACCTCGCAATCCCCCTCCTCAATATCGTCGACCCCATGATATTTGCAGTAGGCTGTGATGAAGCTCGGGAAGATGAAAGGCTTCCTCTTCTTTTCCCAGTGGCGCTCGTACTCCTCATACATAATGCGCCCTATGTCGACCTCATGTCCGTCAATGAGGCAGTAGAGGAGCTCGGCATAGTAGGGCTGAATCCATGTGTCATTCTTCCTCGGGATCAAGTCGGAGATGCAAAATTTCATCATCACCTTAGCTTCGATGCTAAGGTCGCTATAACCGATCCGTCCAGGTGCTGCCCCAACTTCCGGATATCTGTACTCCCTGTTGCAGATCACTTCGGTGATGTCTCTTCCTATCCCCCTAGAGGTCCTTGAATACAAGTAGGCGTGTGCGCTCTCTGTGAATTCCAAGTTCCCGAAATGGATGAAGGAAGAAATGTACTCTGGGCTCCATGGTATAATCAGGCCTCAGACTAACACCCCATTCTTCTCGTCGAGATCCGTGTACCCAGTGTAGAAATCTCGGAGGAGGCTTTCGTCGTAGCCTTTGAACCTGTCTGAACTGTACCATGCCCAATTCCTTTGTGACCCCAAACTTGACAGCGTCCTATACCCCGCTCTATTTGCTGCAGACACAGGAATGTCAATCCTCCTGTCAGGAATGATAGACCTTCCTCCGTCAGCCATCTCCTCCTCTAGCCGTTGTCGCACCTCTATCGCAGCGGCAGACAACTCGTACAAATCGTGAGACGGTTGGGAGCTTGATGCCACTCACTTCCCCTTTTTGCTAGAGCCGGCTCTCCTTGTCCTCGGTGCCATGATTCCTACAAACAGCAATTAGTATCTTGTACAATGCAAAACAGACCTATGCATATGTAAATAAACGAGCGAACAAACGAGTAAAATTCTCAAAAATCCAACTCCTCAAAATCCCAAAGCCTAGTCTAGCTAATTCATTACGTAACATATCAATGTACCTACTACAATAACATATCACATTATGCTCTTGCTAATAACAAATGCCTTAAATAACAAGGTTCAATCCATATCATAAAAATCAATTTCTAGCATAAATCCTCAATCTCAACTATCATGCATTCTACCAATACATTCATCAATTTCATATCAATAAACACATGTTTAAACAAGGAATGAAAGCAAGAGAGACAATTTCCTAACAAGACATATATCATCCAATTAGCAAAATCTCAAATCATGAAACCAAGCCTAATTGAACATGTAATTGACAATGAATAATGAATCTAAACACATAAATCATCAACTCATTCAACATACAAGCCTAATTGAAGCACAAATCAAAAAAATCCCCAAATTGCAAAAATTAGGGTTCATGTGATGATACCTCAAATCCGGAAATTGAATGAGCTAGGAAGAAATTTGTTCGGATAGAATGATAGAGCACGTAACGGGCTTCGAATGAAGCTAAAGAACACACAAAATGATGGAGAGATGAAGAAGTTATGAAGATTTGAAGTTATTTTGAATATGGAGGAAATTTTGGAGTTTGAAGGATGAAAATGGAGAAAAATGGGGGTTTGGGGAAGAAACCCCCGATTTTTAGTCTCTGGAGGTGTGGGGCGGTTCGCCCCACACCTGGGGCGGACCGCCCCGCACACCCAGAGCGCGCGCGCGCGCTCTGGTCGTGGGGCGATTCGCCCCCCACTTTTAGGTGGGAGACGAACGTTTTTTTTTGAAAATAAAAATGCAATTTTAAGTCCCCGAAAAATTTTTTAGTCCCCGAAAAATCATTTTCCTCAGAAAATCACTCGAAAAGTCGCACTCGAACACAACATAAGCACATACGACACAGAACCGAACATATTCACATATGAAAACCAAATTGTTCAAGTATGAATGCACGCAATAAAGCAGTAAAGAAAGCGATAAAAACTCCGGGTTGCCTCCCGGATAGCGCCATTGTTTAAAGTGTCTGACTCGACTCCTGTCTTCGCCTATCTTTTCCTTCTGAGGGTACTAGACTTCCCCTTCATGATTCTCCTTCCCGTGCTTTGATCCTGTGAATAAGAGTGAACATAGATGTTAAGACCACTGTAATCAATAGTGTTAGAAGTATCGGGTGGATCAGGTGGATCAGTTATGGCTTGCAACACATGTTGCTTGCCATCCACTTCGATAGTGCAAGTCCTTTGGTAGATATCCATCACTGAGCGTATTTTAGTCAAGAATGTCCGTCCTAAGAGTATGACAGCCCCCGTTCCTGGTGCTGATGCTGGCATAATTACAAAATCGGTGTGGACAGAGGCTTCACCAATTTTGACTAATACATTCTTCACAACGCCTTCGGGTTTCACAAGGGATCCATCCGCCAGTTGCACAATAGCCTTATGCACAGTTAGTTCTCCAAGGTTACTCTTCTCGAAAACGTTCAAAGGGAGCACATTAGAGTAGGATCCAGTGTCTAGTGTGGCTCGGACATCTTCAAGCTCCCCAATCCCGACCTTAATATCGAAACTTTGAGGGAGTGGCTCGGGATCCTCTTGCTCCTCTTTGCTCTTGTTAGTACCAAGGTCCTTTTCTTCTTCTTCGGCCTGTGGGGGCAGTTCCCTCTTGCAACTCTCTCACTTAGCAACCTTCTTGATGGTGATTTCAACAGGTAGATCACCCACTAAGTTAATGGAAAATGACTTCTCAGTGTTGCTAGGCAGTTTGCCTTGCTCCCTACTTGCTCCTCGGTCGATCAACTCTTGCAAGTTTTGATGGGCAAGCCTAGTGCTCTCTTCCAACTTATCGAGCCTTGCCCTAGTCTTCTCAGAATCTTCTTTGTAACGTTTGAGAAAACTTTGTGTGTGATCAACCATCTTCTGTAAGTTCTCCATCAGTAGAGCCGACTTCGACTTCAGTGGCTCTTTCGGAGCGGGGTTTTCGCAGTGATCATTACCATAGTTCAGCCTACTACGGTCTTGGTTAGGTCCATAAGTTTGGTTAGCCGGTGCATATCCTTGATTGTTACGGTATCCTCTTCTCAAGAATCCACCTCGAGGATTCCTACCGTCTTGTCCGTAGCTAACTTCTTGAGTGCCAAACTCCGTAGAAAAAGCTTCTTCTTCGCCTCCTCGAGCCCAGTTGCCATCATCGTATGCCAACTCCGATCTACACATATGAGCTCCATGCCCATAGTTCTTGCATATTCGGCATACTTCGTTCGAAACAGTTGTTCCGGTGGCGCTCTTGAGGACTTGCTTCAATTCGTTGGTAAAGCACTCGAATTGATCCCCATTCCCCCTGTACACAGGGGCTTCTTGAGTCGGTGGAGCTTCAGGTCCACGTCTCCTAACCATTGCTCTTGGGTCCTTGAACTGCGAACCCTTAGCAAGCCTTTCGAAAACTGCCCAGACGGCTTCTGCGGTTTCCTCCCAAATATTGCCTCGGCATTGGAAATCCACCACTTGTTGGTTCTCGAAAGTTAGTCCATTGTAGAAGTGTTGGACTAGGTCAGAGAGTTCAAAACCATGGTGAGGGCACTTGTTCGTGAGATCTTGGAACCTCTCGAACGCTGTGTAGATGGTCTCATCATAGTCTTGCTTGAATCCAGTGATCTGCGCCTTAAGCGCGGTAGTCAGAGTGTGTGGGAAGTATTTCTCCATGAAAGCTGAAAAAACCTTTTCCCAAGTGTCCAGCGAACCTGCTGGAAGAGAGCTCAGCCATGACTTGGCTCTGTCGCGAAGTCCCATAGCAAAAACCTTCATCCTCAACTCATCCGTTGTTATGTCAGCTCCGGGTCGTGGGAGTTGGTTGACGAAATCATCGATATCGTGCAAGTACCCCATCACATCTTCCCTTGATAAGCCATAGAACCTCGGAAGTTGTTGGAATGCGTGGTTCTTGATTTCCAGATCTCGGGTTGCAGACGAAAGAACTATCGCTGGTCCCCTCATACGATCCTTGGTGGGTTGTACCCATGCCTTCAGTGGTCTAGCTTCTGCCATTCCGTCGATTTCCTTGAATAGACTAATTAGAGATTCAGAGAAATCGGTTTCCTCTATTTCCTCTAGTGCGCGCCTTTCAAGTAGTCGCCTTCTTTGGTGGTAGACTCTATCGATCTCAGCAATTGAATTAGCAAGCGGTGTTCCTGCAGAACGTGTATGCGGCATACACTATCTGTGACAGACTAGGAAAAGTGATTAGAAACAAATAGGAAAGCAGAGAGAGATTAAAAAGGAAAACTAAAACTAATAGAATTAGGAATCTAAAGCTGTAATTATAAACAAATTAAACAGAAGAAAGGAGTATAGTCCCCGACAACGGCGCCAATTTGATGAACGTTGTCAGGGTTCAGTCAAATAAATTTGTAATAGCCAAAGGCAATCCACAACTACAACGAAAACCGTAGTGTAGTAGTAGAATGACTCGAGTGTCGTTCTCTCAGGACTATACTAGCTTTATCAAATCTAATTAAGAATATAAAACAACAGATAGAAAGCAATAGGGGTTTTCAAGCAGATAATGGAGATTGGTGATAGTATGGTCCTTCTTAACATAATGGGTCGATAATCATGCATAAATTCCTCGGTCTTGCATAGAGATCTTTGAATCAATCTTGTGTCCTTGTTGCAAGTATTAAGCACTACGAAGATAATATGGGTCTGACTTGCCAACAACTAACGTCCTAATGTGTTCCGTAATTATTCAACATAGAGGATAGCTAAAATAGGTGAAAAAGACTCGAATGAAAGTGTAAAATACACATTCATCAACGCACGAGAAGAAGCCCTCCTCGCGAGACGCCACTTGCACATCTCTCTGGGCCATCTTGTAAGTATTAGAGGCCATGAAATCGTGAGCAGCTGCAAGTCGGCTACCCTTCAGAAAGGAAAGGACGCTTGCCTTAAACTTTTCCATACAAATGGATAAAGTTTCATAAGCACCCTTATAGCCTTTGGTCCTCGCTTTTTCCTTGGAAAGCTCCTTCTCGAGCTCGTCTATCTTCACATAAAGCTTGCCGGTTTCGGTCTCCAAGACCTTAACTTTAGCCTCTGAAGCGACAAGCTTCTTCTCGAGGTCCTCGATCACGACCCCCACCTCGGCCCGATCGGCAGCAACTTGGCCATACGCCTCCTTCAAGTTTTCGAGCTACAAAAGGATTACACAGTTAGCGAGGAGGAAAAATTTTTACTTAGAAAAATTTACAACAAAAGAAATGAGGGAATGTACCTGAAGCGAGCATATGCTCAGCTCGTGTGCTCGGTCAAGGTCGCTCATCTGAATGAGCCGCTTCACTTCATCACCAGAAGCGGCCACCTTCCGCTTCTTTTGGGCAGGTTCATTGTTGTTGCCTCCTAGAGTGAGCTTCCTCGAGCCCTTCTTGGTCGCCGGCCTCTCAGGCCTCTTCTCCACCTCTATTGTGTTGGCCGCCTCCTCCTTGGCCTCTTTGGCCTCCTTAGCTCGCTTAGCCGCCGCCTCCTCCTCGGATTTCTTGAGAGCGTCCACCGGGTTCTCCCTTGTCTCGAGCCCCTCTTGGACCAGAGCATCCCGATGATGCGCGGCGCCCCGATGAGGAGTCAGACTTAGAGATCCGAGGATCTTTGTTTCCTTATTAGCGAGCCTCTGCTTCCTCCTCTGCTCCTCCTTCGCGGCGAGGGTCTTCGACATGATCCAGTTAAACCAATATGCTGCAAAGAAAGAACACAAGTTAGTAAGAGATCGAGGAGCATAAAAACCGAGAAGGAAAAGAAAAGCGAGCACATACTGCAAGCAAGCAAAGCAAGAAAAAGAAAAAATACAAGTGTGAAATAACTATTTCTATCTTACCGAAGAGGACTTCCTTTGAATACCGGTTCCCGGTATAGCCAGTGTACGAGTAGGGCGAAAGCCCCGCCATGTACGGAAGAGGCTGGAGAACTAGTCCCCAGTAAAAATAATTCTCGGGATGGGGTCCCTGATTTTGCTCCTCGAGCTCCAAGACCCAAGGATCTAGCTCCTCGGGCAGGGGATGCTTGTCGGCTATCTTCCCCCTAAACATCAGCTTTGGCACTCCCCACTCTGCATCCTCCTCGCTCATATCAGGCAACTTCTTCTTTTTGATGTAGAATTACATGTGAAACCACTTGTAACCCGAGGAGCTGGGAGCATCCATGATGAAGCCGAGCCCTGGTCGCGCGTTAAAATAGTAGAAGTATTTGTTCCCGGAGCTCATCGAGACTCGGAACAACTGGTTGAAGTTGTGGAAATTAAGCTCGATCCCCTTCTTCATGCAAAAGACTCCAAAACATACCAAGGTTCCAAAGGCACTTGGCACCAGCTGCCAAGAAGCGATCCCCAAGGTGTTGAAGATATCGCGGAAAGCATCACAGAATGGCAGTATCCATCCTCGGTCCAGGCTTAGACAATGAACGGCCATGTACCCAGGGGGAACGTTGTAGAAGGTTTGGTCGTCCCTAGGCACGAGGATGTCGAATTTACTCTCAGGAAGAGAATACTTCCATCGTAGAGTAGCAACCTCCTCGAATTTAACAGTGGAAGTCGTGGTCGGGATGATACCATCCTCGTTCTTCTCACCCTCAGGATCGGGGAGGTCCACGGTTCGAGCACTTTTGGTGAACTTGTTCTGAGCAGCCTTACTGGACTTAGGCTCAGGCTCTGGCTCTTTAGCAACTTTGGCCTTCTTACTCTTGCCAGAGCGAGAACGCTTGCTCGCTCTCTTAGCCTCTCCGGCTTTTGCCTTCTCAGCATCAGCTACTCGCTGTGCAAGGCGAATGTTGTACTCTTGCTCCTCGAGCGGATTGGGTGCTCGAGTGTTACTTGGAAATGAAAAATCTATGGTTGTGGGATCTATCGAGTGATAGCTGGTCTCCTCCTCGCGCGCAAATCTGTCCGCGTGTCGGATAGCTTGTCTCTGCATCTCCGAGAAGGAAGGAGACACGGTGCTCGGACCAGCTTCATCCCTGTTTACATGCGTGATTGCCAAGGGAACATCCTCCTCTTCATCCGTAACTACAGCCCTCCGAATAGTTTGAGGAGGGAACCTAACCCTCTTCGGTGGGGGACTTGTTCGAGGAGAAGTAGCGTCATCGTCCTCATCGCTCTCCTCATCAGTCTC
This sequence comes from Plantago ovata, assembly GCA_028274465.1. NCBI lineage: Eukaryota > Viridiplantae > Streptophyta > Magnoliopsida > Lamiales > Plantaginaceae > Plantago > Plantago ovata. The sequence continues at coordinate 99,819,996 of CM051456.1, read as the reverse complement.
GTCGCTATCGACGATTTGCACAGGAATTGGGCCCTTTTTTCGTTGAACCGAGTGGTCACCCTCCTCGTAAAGGGACAGAGCCAACTCTGGCCTCTCAGTGTCGTCCATGTCCTCGATCCTGATCTCAGCAGGAGGGACCACATTAACCGCCCCATAATTGCGGCCATGTACTTGGGCGGCTCGGGTGATCAGCTCCGCGGACACCCCATGATTTGAGGGACCGCCTTCCTCCTCGGTCCGGTCATCGATGAAGTCGTCGTCTTTAGTATGATGCCTCTTGCGGGTCACTAAATGATATAAGTCTTCTTCCTCCTCGCTCTCACCATCATCATCCTCCTCATCGATGTTAGCATCATCGCCTTCTTCACCTTCAGATTCCTCCTCGCCGCCGTGCTCAACTTGGGGCTCCTCGGCCCCAGCGGTTTGCTCCATTGTGTCATCGAGGAAGGTCGCCGATACATCTGATGTATCAGGCGACGTAATATGGTCGCTCCCATACTTTCCCGCGGCCGATTGGTTCTGATTGTCGTCGCTCCTCTCGGACATCCTAAAGGTAGGCAAAGAGGAAATTAGGATGGTTTGTGATAGTCCGAGAGGTCCATTTAGGTATATTCATTATGTTCGACCTCCCGAACAGAGAAAAATCTCAAAAGATAGTGAAAAAAGGCACATTGAAGAAGTTATCCTACGGAGCGACCAACCGCTCGAAACAAGTAAGAGCGGGCACGCGAGCATGCAGATAAACAGACAAGAGCGAGAAGGAATATAAATCGAGGCGCAAACCGAGCGACCAACCGCTCGAAAAAATTACAAGATTCCTACAGATACAGTTACGGCCATATTCTAAGGAGGAGACAACGGGGATTTACAGTAAAGTGAAAAGGCATAAAAAAGGGGGATTTCTACAACTACGACCATGCAAGTCTACCAAGGCATACAATTACAGTGGATTCGAGTTTTTACAGGTCAATTTAGTGTCTTTTAAGTCCAAGGCCGTTCTAAGGCCGCCGCCCACCGGCAGAAATTCAGGCGACAACATTCCGGGAAGAAATGAAGAAGGCATAATCGAAAGCAAAAAGAGCACAAAAATCAAGCAAAAGAGAAGTAATTAAAAGGCAAGTGATCGGAAACTTACTTGTATTTAAGTTGGTAAAGGTAGGAAGCCGGAAAGAAAGCCCGAAAAACTGAAACTTCGCCTGAAAATCGGATTCTGGACGACGGAATAGGCTCCTCGCGCTACGCTTGTATCGATCACCTTGCTCGTCGATCACTTGAAATACTCTCCTCGCTCTCGCTAATTGCCCTGAGTGTTTATGTTGCGAAAAGTGTGGAATGACCAAGTATCAGCCTATTTATAGAAGGGTATCTCGGGAATACGAACCGTCGCATACCCTCGCTCCATCCGGATCGAACACGTGGCCACTATCGACGGCCCAGATCACAGCCGCCTGGCGATTTTACGAATTTTCCCTCCGTGCTCCCGCTCTGTGACACCTCCCAGGCTAAACGCGGATTACCTAGCTACACCAGGTAATCCGCGGACCGAGGACCAAGTCACGAGAAATAAAAACGGAGCGATGAGCAACCACCTATCCGAGGAGAAAAATTCGTCGGATCTACGTTAGTGGATCGAGGAGCCACTCTCAAAATTATCTCTCCTCGAGATAATTTGCAAGGAAAAAGCGGCAAGAAGTCGTTCCACTCCACTCTCAAAATTATCTCTCCTCGAGATAATTTGCAAGGAAAAAGCGACAAGAAGTCGTTCCACTCCACTCTCAAAATTATATCTCCTCGAGATAATTAGCAAGGAAAAAGCGGCAAGAAGTCGTTCCACTCCACTCTCAAAATTATCTCTCCTCGAGATAATTTGCAAGGAAAAAGCGGCAAGAAGTCGTTCCACTCCACTCTCAAAATTATCTCTCCTCGAGATAATTTGCAAGGAAAAAGCGGCAAGAAGTCGTTCCACTCCACTCTCAAAATTATCTCTCCTCGAGATAATTTGCAATGAAAAAGCGGCAAGAAGTCGTTCCACTCCACTCTCAAAATTATCTCTCCTCGAGATAATTTGCAAGGAAAAAGCGGCAAGATGTCGTTCCACTCCACTCTCAAAATTATCTCTCCTCGAGATAATTTGCAAAGGAAAAAGCGGCAAGAAGTCGTTCCATTCCACCAAGGGATACTTACCCGGATCCGATCTCTCCCCAGCGAACATACCTCTTTTCATAAGGTCCGAGCAACGTTTGCTCGCACCCTATAAAAAGGGGGGGGGGAGGGAGAGATAGGAGGAGGGAAAGATACCAAGGTGCGAATACGGAAATCTTTTTTCGCCCACTACTAGTCGAGACTCTGCTCGACCTCTACTTCAACATAGTTCCTCAACTATCTTCTACAAAGATACTTGGAAACTAGGGGGACATATGTTAGTGTTGAAATATGTCCAGTCCGCATGTACGAACTGGAGCGGTCTAAGAGCGCGACAAAGCATCATAGGCCATCCCTCAAGGGGCGCGACCACACCCAAATATGTCACTAAGGTGTGGTTCGACCAACATAGTGTCCGACCATCACTAAGAGGCCAACCCTCAAAATAAGCTCATCACAAGGACAAAGCAGCTATTGGGCTCGAGGAGCATCTCTAGGGCTCGAGGAGGCCTTACATCAAGGTAACACACTCTGAGAGAAACTAGGCAGAGCACTACTCGGACCACCAACGTGAGAGGAAGGCACGCGGACACCTGGGCGACCACCCATGGTCGCTCCCAGTGGGGCCCGTCCTCTAGATTACTAAGTGGGACACGAAATGTCCATGTTGCCCTCTCAACCCTAGCCAAGATGTTTGGGCCAAGGCCCATGGACCTTCTTAATGGGCTTGGGCCAAAGGAGGCTTCAATCCCGTCCGGACACTTGTCACGATCCTACAAGGGCTAACATTAAAAGTCTACGAGTATATAAAGGACTCATTCATTACCCAGCGGGTAAGCATTAACACCTCTCACCTACCACTCACCCACCACATTTACTACTCGTACTAGGGAAGCCTCACAACTCCCTACACGTAAAGTCGTCACTCCGGTCTGATATCTTACAGACCGGGCAAGAGACACTAACCCCCCCTCCAGTATATTTCAGGTACGAGGAAGCTACAAGAAAGTTCATTACCAATCCAAGAGGAACACTACATGAAGAAGAACTAGAATAGCTTAGGTTGACGATCCATTGAGAACTTAGGAAGAAGTACGAATTACCCTTCAACAATCAAGATCTGATTCAAATCTAGCGTCGACATAACCAGACATCTTTAATTCTGGTTCTCCACCAAACACCAAGAACATTTCCTTAGTCCGTCGAAGGTACTTAAGAATGTTCTTTACAGCAGTCCAGTGAGGTACTCCTGGATTCTGTTGGTGTCGACAAGTGACACTAAGCGCATACTCTACATCTGGCCTTGTGCAATTCATTGCATACATTATAGACCCTACTGCCGAAGCATAGGGCACACGACTCATTGCCTTTCTTTCTTCATCAGATTTAGGACTATCCTTAACTGATAAGACGATCCCATGCCTAGCTGGGAGAAAGCCTCTCTTTGAGTCGTCCATCTTATAACGCTTCAGTATTTTGTCGATGTAGGTGGACTGTGTCAATCCTAACATCCTCTTGGATCTATCTCTATAGTTGGCCTGGTTTTACTAATAAACCTTCCGGCTGTACCATGTAGACCACTTCCTCAAGGTTGCCATTGAGGAAGGCAGTCTTTACACCCATCTGCCAGATCTCATAATCATAGTAGGCAGCTATCGCAAGTAGAATTCAAATGGACTTCAATTTTGCTACCGGTGTAAAAGGTTTCATCGTAATCGATGCCATACCTTTGCGTGTAGCCTTTCGCCACAAGTCTAGCCTTGTGCGTTTATACCTTGCCATCGGCATCTGTCTTTCGTTTAAAGACCCATTTGCACCTAATAGGTCTAACCCCTTGGGGCAAGTCTACCAAGCTCCAAACTTGGTTCAGGTACATGGAGTCCATTTCCAATTCCATGGCATCTTTCCATTTGTCTGAGTCAATATCAATTATTGCCTCTTTGTAGGTCTCGGGATCTTCCCGATCTGATAAGCCGACATCAAGTTCACTGATGTCTTCAATCATAAGGCTTTGCTTCTGAGGTCCTTTTAGGATCCTCTTCGACCTACGGAGCTCGACTGGTTCTGGTGCTATTCTTTTCTGGCTTCGTGTAACACGAAAATTATCAGTGGGCACTGATGCAGCTGGTCGCGCGCCGCGACCCTGTTCCCTACAGGTTGATTGACAACGGGTTCTATTGGTGTGGTTTCAACTGTTGATCTAATCACAGGACTCCCACTGACTATGACATGCCTAGCAAGTGTCATATCATTACCCTTGTCTACTTCGAAAGCTCCCACTGAACTTGAGTCCAAATCAGAAGATTTAGAGAACTCATGTTCGCGCGTGTCAAAGTCTTGAATTTCTTCAAATTCTATCATGTCATCTAACCTCTCGTCTTCGAGGTATTCTGCTTCTAAAAACTTGACGTTTCTAGATACTATCACCTTGTGATCTTCAACATGATAGAATTCATAGCCTCTCGTCTGACGAGGATAGCCTATGAAATATACTTTGACACCCTTGGCATCTAACTTATCAGTGAGCATCAGTTTGACTATCGCAGGACAGCCCCAAGGTCTAAGATAGCCCAGTGAGGGCTTCTTTCCTTTCCATAACTCATAAGGAGTTTTCTCCACTGATTTAGATGGTACACGGTTCAGAATGTAGATTGCAGTTTGTAGTGCATATCCCCATAGATATTTTGGAAGAGTCGAGAATCCAACCATTGATCTCACCATGTCTAACAGGGTTCGATTCCTTCTCTCAGACACACCATTCAATTGTGGTGTTCCAGGAGGGGTCCATTGCGATTGAATTCCATTTTCCTTCAAGTAGTCGATAAATTCTTCACTAAGGTATTCACCTCCTCGATCTGATCGAAGAGTGACTATCCTTAGGTTCAATTCATTCTCGACCTCATTCCTAAACTCCTTGAATTTCCCAAAGGTCTCGAATTTATTCTTCATAAGATAAATATATCCATACCTTGAGAAATCGTCAGTAAAGGTTACGAAGTAAGGATAACCCCCACGCGCATGGACTTTAAAGGGTCCACATACATCGGTATGTATGAGCTCTAAGCAGCGAGTGGCACGAACACCTTGTCCAACAAAAGGTTTGTTCGTCATCTTACCCTTAACAAATGATTCGCATGTACCATATGATTCAAAATCAATGGTTCTAAGTAGTCCAACTTCCTTAGTCTTTGAATCCGTGTTTCATTGATATGGCCTAGCCGACAATGCCATAGATAAGATGGATTATTCTTCCTACTTGAAGACGGTTGTTTATTATGTATTTGAAATAAAGGTAGACTACTTTGCAAAATATATAAACCATTCACTAAGCGAGCTTTTCCATAATACTGGTCATTTAATGAAAAATAACAAGTATTATTAGCAAATCGAAAGGAAAAACCCAAATTGTCTAACAATGGAATGGAAATAATATTTCTGACAATGGATGGAACAAAATAAACGTTATCAAGTTCTATACATTGTCCCGAAGGTAAATCTATCTTGCAGCGTCCAACGCGTTTGGCTTCAACTGGATTGCCGTTCCCAACATGCAAGTCGATTTCACCTTGCTTGACTAGCCTGTGATCAATTAGCCCCTGCACATTATTACAAATGTGTGAGCCAAAGGCTGTATCTAATACCCAACTATTGGAGTCAAAAGTAGTCATGTTCATTTCAATAACAAACATACCTGAGCTACAAGTCGGTGGCTTCTTAGCTTGATCTACCCTTAGCTTAGGGCAATCTTTCTTCCAATGCCCTTTCTGCTTACAGAAAAGACATTCATCTGTGCGTACCGTTCTGCTTCTCTTGAACTTCCTTTTCTGGTTCAGACGCTTAGGCTTATCACTCGAAGTGTTAGCCTTGGCTCCCGACTTTCCCTTACCCTTAGCACCTTTGTTTCTCGGGTTTGGGTTAGACGGTTGCCCAACATACATGATCGACTTTTCCTTCTTAGGAAGAGTTTGATCATATGTCTTCAGCAGACTATGGAGTTAGGGCAGTGTGACGTCCTTCGCATTCATCGTGTAATTAATGATGAACTGCGAATACGAACTCGGCAATGATTGAAGGACAAAGATCACCATGATCTTATTCTCCAGCTTGACACCGGCATCGGCAAGCTTCTCAAAGAGACCAATCATTTTGAGAACATGCTCAGACATGTTCCCTCCTTCATTGAGCTTGCATCTGTGTATCTCTATCTCTTTGATCAAATGAAATTCAACACTTCTAGTTGTGGTCTTAAAGAGCGACTCAAGATGCTTCAGCATCTCATACGGCAACATGCTTTCATGTTGCCTCTCCAGCTCATTGCTCATTGCCGCCAGCAAAATACACTGCGCGGATCTAGCATCCTCATGATGCTTATCAGACTTTGTCTTGTTGGCTTGATTTCAAGCAGCAACCTGATCGGCAGTCTGATTTTCGGGGCACACGGGAATGACCTCGTCCAAGACATACTCAATCTTTTCATACCTCAGCACCTAACGTATATTCCTGATCCAATCTAGGAAGTTTGGTCCGGTCAAAATTTGCTTCTCTAAGACAGCACGGAGCGAGATACTCGCCATTTTGGTTTTCCTAAGGAGAAATAGTATAGACCGAAAATAATAAATCAACTATTGAAATACTATTTCTAAATACACAGTCAACATAACTACACAACAAGGTCCTTTTGCTGTTTAGCTCCCACTATTTTCACATATGCTTGCCCCCAAAACAAACATACGGGTAATGTCCAACAAGTTACCGTAGTGGCCAAGATCCAAATCCATACTATGCTATACTCCAACTGGGGCTGGTCGCATAGCATAATATGACCGGTAGGACTATCCAATTGCGTCACGCAACTCTTGGGTGTTAAATCTAATTTAACCCGATGCTCTACATATTGTACCTATCGAGGTCGCTAGATACAATATGCAGTAAGTTATAACCATAGGCTTACTCTAATCTGACGATCACTGCGAGTCTGCAAGACGAGGTCGCCAATACACGGAAACGCAATGAAAGTTCAGAATTAAAGCACCCCATGGAAAGCATCTCAGAAATACATACATATATATATTTCTGCACTTACATTGGTTGGGGCTTGTAGCTTGAGGGTTGTTCTCAGTCATCTACAAACAAATAAGGGCGCCGCCTATCCATCATGCATGAGCGGTCTACACGTAATGGATGCCGCCTATCCATTCTAGTTCTAAACGCGGTCAAGCACATAATGGGCGCCGCCTACCCATACATAAAATATGGGGTCCGACAAATAAGAGGGCGCCGCCTACCCTCGCATGCATAGCGGTCGAACGCAAAGTAAAATACATGGTATTTAAACATGCATTGTCAAACAATAGCATATCGAGCAAACAAACAAGTAGTAGCCTATGTGGATGCCAAATGACTTCATAACTTCATTATGAAAATTATAATCCCTTACTTATAATCTCTATGAAAAAATTGAAAATTTTGACTAGATTGAAAAGTCAGAAATTCTATTGACAAGGTAGCAATTTTCGAAAACCCGAAGGACTCAATTGTAATTTTCGAAACCTTGGAGGTGTTAAATCTAAAATTCAAAAGTAGAAGGACTTATTTGTAATAAACAACAAATTGATAAATCACAAATAAGCCCCTTAACTTTATACTAATTAAATTTAACTCCTCTAGTTAGAAATAATTACAATTAAATCATATTTATATTCCAAATATAAAATTCAATCCTCAAAATTTTCAAAATTCGATTTTGGGTCCAACTCGGGTAAAATATATATATATATATATATATATATATATATATATATATATATATATATATATATATATATATATATATATATATATATATATATATATATATATATATATATATATATATATATATATATATATATATATCTATATGTGTGTGTGCGCGCGCATAATTAAATATATATATATGTGACCGGCCGCCTGCGTGACGCAGGAGCCCGTGCCTGCGTGCCGTAGGCGCTGGGCGCCTGCAGCCGCGGGCACGTTAGGGGACGGGACTTGGTCACGTCCCCGTATTTAATATATATATATATATATATATATATATAGATATATATATATATATATATATATATATATATATATATATATATATATATATATATATATATATATATATATATATATATATATATATATATATATATATATTAAAATACGGGGACGTGACCAAGTCCCGTCCCCTAACGTGCCAGCGGCGCAGCGCCTGCGGCACGCAGGCACGGGCGCCTGCGTCACGCAGGCGGCCGGTCACATATATATATATTTAATTTTTTTTTTTTCTGAAAATTATAAATTCTAAATTTATATAAAAACAAAACTTTTGAAAATCGAATTAATCATAGAATCAATTGCATCCACATAAAATACAAAATCATACAACATATATACGTATATACGTAATCAATTAACCTCGCTTTGATACCACTGTAAGAAAATACGGTCAGCGTTACCCCTAGGGTACGCAGCGGAATTTCAAAATTTTTCTTAACATGCAGGTTAATTGATTATGTATATACCGTATATATTTAAACACGTCAATTAGAAGACTTACAATACTCCTAAAGCAAGCACAACTTCCAAGTCTTCGTAATAATCCGGTGATTCTTCTCCTTCGTCGAAGTCGAAGATATCTGCAATACTTTGATTATCTGCAAGACAATAAAAGTCAGTTTCCAGCTCCTTGAACCTCAACCTTGGTATCCACGGATGAACAGCTTATCGGAAAGAATGCTAGGATATTCTTTGTGTGTCCAAGAAGATGGGGCGGCGGTTTTCCTCCGGTGAGGGGTGGCGCGCGCGTGGCTGGTATGGAGGTAGGGGAGAGCTTTTATTTTCTCTAAGAAAACTGGTAGAAAGAATGATCTAAAATCTGTCTGTTGAATCAACCATCATAAAAGCTCTCTAATAGTCTACTATATATAGTAGTCAATAGAAGCCTAATGAATAATCAATTAGACTTCATAAAGGAATAAGAATCTAATTCTTATCGCACTAGGAAACCAATTCAAGTCTAGATTCATTCCCAATCAAGTTATAACTCAATCAAGAAAATCTAACTTATCCCTTGGACTTCTAATAGAGGAAGGAGTCGGACTCCTTCCCCTACCCCAACTGTGTGTGCGCGCGCGTGTCCCAAGGGTGATAGGTGGGTCCCGATTTTGGGACCCACTTATAGTTCTAAGGCAATTCAAACTCCAAGTAGATTTTGCTCATGTGCATATATTAATTCTAAATTAACATATACTTTCAAATCAAACCTCTATTATATTTCTAAAATATAATCTCTAATTGTATTTACATAAAATACAATTAGTCAGCCAATTCAATTAATAATTCCAAATCATTAATTGAGCCACAAATTATTATAATTAATCTCAAATCAATTATAATCCATCAATCACAATTAATTCCAAATTAATTGCGATTCCATCTTCAAGGATATTCGGATAAGTTGAATCACCACATAGTGTGACCCATAGGGCCTCATTGTATTAAGCAAGTCCTAGACTAGGCAAAATGGAATTCCTAGACGGTTCCATTTGCAATATTAATACATGACTGACTCGAATGCATCTAGGATCGACGAAGTGTCTATCCCAATAATACATCCACGGGCGTCTTCAGTGAGTTGCATGGTGAATCCAATATCTATTATGACTATCATAATAATATGATACGCTGGCCAGCGGTTTTACCAATCACAACTATGAACGACTATGAGCAGTGCTCTCCTGTGCTACACATGAGAGATGAATCCTTCACTGAAACACTTATCATCCCCATTTGTATGTATCCATAATCCTGGATCGTGTCTTGGGTCAACTGCTTATTCAGAGCTGACATCGACGGGTCCACCAAGGATATGGGGCAACAAATGTGATGATCAAGTCCTGTAAGTCCAAAGGACGACTGGCATCACTTCGACAACTTACCGGTTCCCATAGACACTTCGGTGTAGATTATACATCGATGGGAGTGTCCGGTGGGTACTTCCATTGTTCGGTAATCATCCTTCAAACAACTATGCGCAGTTATGGGAACGTTTCTTGATTGTCCAACAATCCGTTTCTTGGCCGTGGGATCGGCTCACACTTGCTCCAACAAGTATAACCTCCAGGCATACTAGTCTCAGCTGGTTCATTCAGACCCCTACATCCGATATGAACCTCGACTAGGGAGAGTTTGGGATAGATGATAACTCACATAGCTCCCACTATCTGTGTGATCAGTCATCTATCCGAGGGGACATGTTTAATATCAATACAGACAGGAATAGAGATATGACATGATGCATGCCTGGTGTAATATAAATATGAAAGCGATACTCAATAGTCAAACAACAAACATATATTATATTACGTTGACCTGTGTAATAGTACATATATGCCCTTTATAAGGGCTGCATGCCCTCAAAGGCAACACTTGAGACTCAACAACTGGAGTTTCACCAGTAGCAGGGGTTGGAAGGGAGGATTCTTCCAAGCTTTTCACTCCTGAAGACTGAGCAATTGACAAATGCTTTGTTTCAGGAACATTTATTTGCATGCTATTTGCCAATGCTTTCTGAAGGTCTTCATCAACTTCTTCATCATCAAGGTTTGGATCAGTGACCTTGGCATCGAGTAAAGCTTTTTCAGCTATCTCGGCATCAGAAAGTTTCTTTTTCCCTTTTGCTATTCCAGCAAACTTTCTGGCTTTTTCTTCATCAATCTCAGAAACTTGTTCAGTTGCTGGATTTTCAGCAGCAGCAGAAGTGGATTCTTGTTGGTTGCTGGGAGGTGATTGCTCAGCAACATGCTTTTCAGTATTTGCTTGATCAAGTTGATCAACAACAGTTTGTTGTACTCCTGCAGCACCAGGACTTAGACCTTGGGAATCATCATCATCCTTTTGTCCTTGGAGTCCTTTGGTTTATTCTCTCAACTTGAATCCTCATCGCTTTCATCTTCACCATTATCTTCTTCTTCATCATCAGTTATAAAAACCAATGGAAGATGCTTGTACATTGTTGTACTAGTAACTTCTTCATCCTCATTGACAGTGTGCGGGTCAACAACCACAGGCACAAAGTTTCCCTTGGTCATCTCAGCTTGTTCAGATGGAGGAGCATTTTTGAACTTACGTTTCAAAGTTTCTATAATCTTGGTGATTAGCTCACTGTCCATTTGCTGAGAGAATGAAAAATGTTCTTGGGGCATGATTGAGTGGACGAATGTTTCTAGCTTCAGCAACGAATTTCTCTTCTTTTCGTTGGTGAGATGAGTGATCAAGTCAGCGAAGTCCATTCTTTTGCACCTTTGCTAGTTGCTGACAGACTTAGCAACTTTTGACAAGGTGTTTCTCTTGAAGTTAGCTTATAGCTCTTCAGAGATGACTTGGGAGATTTCAAAGTGAGGGGCAGATTGATCCATCTCCATTTGAGCCTGATGAAAAACAATGTTAGTATCAAGATGCTGAAATGTGTAGTTTTAGAATCTAAAACTGTTACATGCATAAATTACCTGTTGATTTCAGCAAGCTCATGTTGCACACTTGGTTGAGCAGTTTCTACAAACATTTCTTCAGGAACTACGGTAGCTTCCTTGTTTTGGTCATCCTGAAATAACAAAGTGTTAGATACAAGTACTAAGTTATGAAACTTAGAATTTTCACCATGAGTAACATCTACTTGCTGAACAGGAGTTGTGGTTTCTGGTGCAGAAGCCTCAGCTTGCTTCTGACTTGCATCTTGAGAAGTGTGTAAAGAAACAATAATATTAGCTAATGACAAATTATCAAATAAAGAAGTTAAGCCTATTTTAGAGTTATCTACCTGCTGAAGAACAACAGGTGAGGACTCAGTTCTTCCAGCATCAGTGGCTTCTTCAATATTTTGAACTCTTTTTTCAGCAGACTTCACATTTTGCTCTTCTTGAGAAAGCTGTGAAGTATCAGCCTTCTCCTTTGTCTCTGAGTTGACAGGTTGAGCAGACGTTGAGCAGCCTTCACTACTTGTCATGAATGGAGTAACTGACTTGTCAAAGTTTTCAGGTACATCCATGTCCATTTCTTTGCTTAAATATTTAAACACAAATTGGACTAATTCAGTTGGAATGACTATCTCTGGGACAGGTGAACTTGGTCTATTATCCTCAGCATCCATGTGTGCGTCGTCGGATGAAACTTTTTTCTGAGGTTCAGTAACCTCTTTTTCTTGACTAGTTGCTTGGTCAGCAACTGTGTTTTCAGCATCAGCTGTTGCTGTTTTAGCAACAACTTTTTCTGGACTAGTTGCTTTTTCAGCAACTGTCTCATTCTCAACTAATGTTTAAGCAACAACGTTTTCAGCAACTGCAGCCTTTCTCAGGTCTGCTGCAATATCAGTTGTGGGCTCAAGTGTATTGTCATCAAGATTATCTACAATGTAGACATAATCTAATCTTGCTAAGGCAAGATTTGCATTTCCACTGCCTTGGGGGACTTCTTCAAGCATTTGGTCCACATCAATGGGTTTCTGAGCACTAGAAGCGTCAGCACGCACTTCCGTTTCAGCAACTGGATCAACTTGCATTTCAGCAAGTGATGGAGCAGATGTATCAGCAACCTGCTTTCTAGCAATTTTCTTTTGACGGGTTGCTGATTGTTTCCTTATTTTAGTGGAAACAAAAGGAGCAACTGATGAAGCAACTGTCTGCAAATCATCATCAACAACTTTCCTTTTCTTTTCCTTAGTACTATCGCCAGCATCAGCATCAGTAGCCTTTGAGCTTGTTGTTTGCTTTGCTTTCTTTTCAACTTTCTTGGGCTTATGCTTCTCGCAGAAATTCTTCCCACATTGCAAGAAGCTTTGTTGATGCGAACTGTATCTCTTAGCTTAATTCCCAATTGCTCAAGAATATAGCAACTCTTCAGTCCATACATCACTGGAGCAGTGGGAGCGACATTGTTGTCTTCAATTTTAACATTAAATTTCACAAGGCAATCAACAACCTTGTTGAAGATATACTTTGCCCAACAAAGGTCAGTTTGTTTCAGCAAATGCCATCTTTTCAGGCCGATTTCGTCAACGCCTCCAACTTGGGAGTCAAGGACTTTTATTATCAGCAAAGCCACTAAACCCAATGAGTTAGAGATGTGCTTTCTATTTACTTCTACTGAGTGGAATTGGAGAGGAGCAATCTCATCCTTCTTCATGTTGTTGTTTCTGACATTGCCATAGAAATCAACGAGTTCTTCAAGTGTGGCAGTCAAGTCTTCTTCACTTCCGGTGGTATGAAGTTGGAAGATTGTGGCAAAATCAGTCCATTTCAGGACGATTTTTTTGCCTTGAACAGTAGTGGAAATCACGTTTTTAGTGACTCGTTGTTCATTTCGGACTTTTTGAATCTCTGAGTTGTTGTATAACTCCATGACATCTACAACACTCAAGTTTTTGGGACAGGCAGTGATAAATCCTAGAAGTCCTTGTTGTCTGAAGTAAGTCAAGGCTTCTAGATTCTCAAGGGTTTGAGCATCTTCATAGTAGTACCTGATGTACTTTTCCTTTGCCATAGAGCCCCACTGCATCATTCTTTCACACTTTTCAGCGTTTAGGAATGATGGAGGCATGGGTCTTTGATGAACCCTGTTGTTGGCTAACACAATTTTCATTGTGTTCTTTGTTGTGTCCTTAGCCGGAGAGACAACCGGAGTAGTGCTCTTAGCAGCACTGTCTGACTTGGAAGCCTTGCTTGATGATCTCTTGGGTGCCATCTTTTATAGGAGACAAGTAAAGCTTTTGATGGACGAAAATGGGTAGTTTTTTACGGGAGGGACAAAATAGCTCATAGCAGTTTTTGCTAAACAGAGCAAAGAAATTTGGGTGTTTGTAAAGAATTTTGTCTTCGTGCTAACTCCTCATTTGTATAGTACCTCAGATCTGTGAGCAACTCAATCGGTTTCAGATCTCAGCAAGTGAAAGATAGAGATACACATAGAGAGTGGTAACTATCACATTAAATGCGTAGTGGGTCTCTAACTCGAAACCGTCAGAGCGTGCTTTTTACTTTATGGATTTAACCGTTAGATTAACAACTGACTTTAATCAATGACCATGATTGAGTCTCATGTCATGATTATTGTTAAGTTTATCTGTGTCAAAAATAACATCACATTGGATTTTACCTTGATTCGAGGGATTTTCTCCATTACTCAGTAGCTATTAACTTTCTGAGATAGTAAGATCATCTATTCAACAGGGTTTGTACTTTCTGGCTTTAGCAATTACTTTATGAAGTAACAAGCCTTGTACTTGCTGAATGTTCCCCCTCAAATTATTATCTCTTTTAATTTCTTCAAGAATACAAAGTTTCTGAGTACCCGTCTCAGTAAACCTTTTTCTACTTAATAGAGATAACAAGGTAAATTCCTTAGTATAAACACATGTTGGTGTTGAAATATGTCTAGTCCACATGTACGAATTGGAGCGCTCTAAGAGCGCGACGAAGCATCATGGGCCATCCCTCAAGGGGCGCGACCACACCCAAGTATGTCACTAAGGTGTGGTTCGACCAACATAGGGTCCGACCATCACTAAGAGGCCAACCCTCAAGATAAGCTCATTACAAGGACAATGCAGCTATTGGGCTCGAGGAGGACCTTACGTCAAGGTGACACCCTCCGAGAGAAACTAGGCAGAGCACTACTCGGACCACATACGTAATAGGAAGGCACGACGACCAAGGGCGACCACCCATGGTCGCTCCCTGTGGGGCCCGTCTTCCAGATTATTTCGTGGGACCCAAAAAGTCCATATTGCTCTCTCAACCCTAGCCAAGATGTTTGGGCCAAATCCCATGGACCTCCTTAATGGGCTTGGGCCTAAGGAGGCTTCAATCTCGTCCGGACACTTATCACGATCCTACATGGAGTGACATTAAAATACTACGAGTATATAAGGAGCTCATTCATTACCCAGCGGGTAAGCATTAAGACCTCTCACCTACCACTCACCCACCACATTTACTACATGTACTAGGGAAGCCTCATAACTCCCTACACGTAAAGTCGTCACTCCGGTCTGATATCTTACAGTCCGGGCAAGAGACACTAACCCCCCCTCAAGTCTATTTCAGGTACGAGGAAGCTACAAGAAGGTTTCCTATCATTTCAAGAGGAACACTATATGAAGAAGACCTAGAATAGCTTATTGTGACGATCCACTGCGAACTTAGAAAGAAGCACGAATTACCCTTCAACATTTGGCGCCGTCTTTGGGAAGCGACCCTAAAGGTCATTCCTAGCCCTGCTGGTCGAGCCAAGTACTCTCCTCGTGACCCTTCACGAAGATGCCTCCCAGAAGAAGAAACCGTCTTGCTAATGCACCACCCCGGAATCCTCCTCGACCCAGGGGTCGTCCCCCTATAAGTGGTCGGGGAGGAGGAAGGGTTGCTGCTCCAAGGGCACCGAGAAATAACAATGTTGTGAGGAACCAAGATTATACGGAGGGGAATTCACCAATGTCACTAACTCCCAAGAAGAAAGATCGGGGGAAAATAACCCGCAAGGAATCCCGGTAGGGAGTTCCTATGGAGCGTTGAGAGTCACAAACAACGCCGCGCCAAGAGGGCAGCCTCCTCAAGTAGCAATTAATCCACCTCCCGTAGCAGTGAATCCTCCTCAA
Organism: Plantago ovata; assembly: GCA_028274465.1. Lineage (NCBI taxonomy): Eukaryota > Viridiplantae > Streptophyta > Magnoliopsida > Lamiales > Plantaginaceae > Plantago > Plantago ovata. The sequence continues at coordinate 99,804,182 of CM051456.1, read as the reverse complement.
CCGGTCGCATTGAACTTCACCCTTCCTAATGGACGCGTAGTCCGACCATCAGATTCCGGAATGGGCGAAACTCAATACGGCCTATTCCTTCTTACATTGCAAGGATATGTAGGGGACAATGAGGCTGCTAGAGTTAATGCTGAACTCCAAGCTCGAGGAGTACCACAAGTACAAGTACAGGAGCAAATCGTAACACTTTGGTTGCCCCTCGTCAATCCCAAGGAAGAGCACCAGTTGTGCAAGATGAAGCACATTCAAGAGCCAACACAAGGCCAATCCAATCTCGACTTGGACCTTCAAGACTTCAATCGATATTAGGACCTCAAGGTGCCCCGGATGATTTGAGGAATTTGATTGATAGAAGGATACGAGCATCATTGCAAAATGTGGCTCAGCAAGAAAATAGAGCTCAGGTGGTCGCTACACCACCCGCTCTCCCCAACCAAATCACACCCAATCAAGTAACTCCTCAGAACCAACAAGAAGCGGTGGCGGAAAATCAAGCCTTGAGAACAGTAGCTGAGGTAACCCCCTTGATCGACCCGATCACGGGGAGGAGGCTCACTCTGGAGGAACTCAACGCAAGGAAATCCGCACTTGATTCTCAAATAGAGACCCTACGGGGAACCGTCCAAGAGAAAGGGCAAGACCAAGATCCAAGCCCGTTGTGCGACGAGATAAGAAGCCATCAAGCCAAAATCGAAAGAGGTTTCCACACTTTTGAAAGTTATGATGGAATAAGTTGTCCGAATGATTACTTGGTAAGATTTGGCACGAAAATGGATGCCTATGGCCATGATTCGAGGACCAAAGCACTCCTCTTCCCGGCTAACCTCTCCGGAGAAGCCATGAAATGGTGATCGCACCTTCCTCATCGCTCCATCAAGTCGTATAGAGATCTCTACAAGGAATTCTCTAAGCGATTCGAGAAGGTCATGAACACCAAGAGAAGAGTGAGGTACTTGGCCGAAATTGTTCAGAAAAACAATGAAGACTTTAGGGACTTCATCAATCGCTTTCATGAAGCAACCCTCCAATTTGAAGATCATTCGATCAATGAGAGAAAAGAATAACTTGTATGGTAACACTACCAACATCAAGTTCCAAGAGGTGCTCTCAGCATCGTGTGTAGAAAATGAAGCACAACTAGCAAAAGTTTGCAAAGTTTTCTGATGAACGTGTATTTTACACTTTCATTCGAGTCTTTTTCACCAATTTAGCTATCCTCTAGGTTAATTTAACTTATATTTTAGTGAATTTTATTAGAATAGTGTCACGTTTCCCTTTTCTTTGCATATTTCAGGTTTTAGGTGAAAAACGTACTTTTGATGGGCAACTATGATAAAGAGAATGAAGTTTGGGTGCTTCGTGATCATCCGTGGTGTATCTAGAAGTTTCCAGACGAGTTTTGAGGCCTAGGGGACGAGTTTCAAGGCTTAAAGGTCATTAGAAGGCAAAATCTGAGTCCGAAAAGGAAAAGAATTGAAGAAACTCGCTACCCACCGACCTGGACGTCCCGGGCGAACCTCCAGGGACGTGGGGCGAATCGCCCCACACCAGGCGAATCGCCCGGCATCTGGGGCGGTTCACCCCAGAGATATCGCAGCTATATATATGTTTTGCCTATTTTGTTCGTTTTTCATACCTTTTCACCTTATTTTGAGAGACAAATTCTCCAGAGCTTGTTCTGGGAATTATTAGAATAGAAGACTCTTTTCTTATTGTTTTGGAAGATTAAGCATAGAGATTGGACATCTTTGATTCTCGATTCTTGCTTGTGAGTTAGCAATTCATCGGAGATTGACAACCTTCGTTGGTAACTTGTATCTCACGATTTTTCTTCTTTTATTTATTTCATTCAACATGTTTTCATTCAATCTTGCTTTGATTCTTGTTGATTGCAATTTATCTATGAGTAGCTAAATCTATCGTTGGTGATAGTATGTAATATCTTAGCTAGGGTTCTTAATTATGCATGAGTGGCTTCGCGCGTTTAAGACTTGATTTATTGTTTTATTTCTTTGATCTATCTAATCCATCTATCTTCGTACTATTGAATTGAAAGGAACACATAGGAAAATTCACGATCATAGATTTCTATACAAACTTCAAGTACTTCATGCATCATTATTACCCGTTGCTTTGAATGATCATACTATCACTAACTTCCATTATATTGATAAGAAAAATCTCTGCTTTGCTTGATTACTGATTTATAGTTTAAGTTAAATTAGATAAAGCTAGTTATAGTCCTTAGAGATCGACATGATGAACGTATTTTTGACGCGTTCGTCTTGTCTTTTTTACCTTCTTTTGCTATCTTTTAGCCTTGTTTTTTGGTTAGTTTTGTAGAATAGTGTCACGTTTTGTATTTTCTGCATTTTCAGGCACTTAGGTACGAAACGGCGTTTTTGGAGCTAAAAACGAGCGTTTTTGATGGAAAAGATGGCCCCGTTGAAGTTCCCCAATCTCCGTGGCTTGTTCGTGAGTGTCTGAGCCCCAATAAGTGCCGAGAAGGACGAGCCCAAGGCACCCGAGGGCCGTTCGTGGGCAAAAGATCGAGTTTCGAGGCCAAATCTGCCCAGGAGGCAAGCCCTTCGCTTGGAATTGGAGAAGCGGGACGCTTGGAATTTCAGGAGATTTCAAAAGAGGAACAGGAAGCAAGCGCTTCGCTTGGTTCTGCCCAAGCGAAGCGCTTGGCAGCCGTTACGGATCCAGATTTTGCCTTCATTACTTGATTTTGGAGTTACTTTTTGATATACAGAACATTGGAGACGAGTTTTGGACGGCCCTAAGCCCCAAAAACTCAGAGAAACTCATAGATTCATTCTAATTTAGGTTGGGATTCGTGATTTTGATTGGAATTCATCCTTTGTAATCATTTTCTTTGCTTTCCACCGATTAGTGACAGCTTTGGTGGTAACTTGTATCACTCTCTTGTCTTGTAGTTTGATTTGATGTATTCTGATTATTATTCATATGAATTGATGTCTATGTTGATGAATATGAGTAGCTAAATCCTTTGTGTTGGTGGTAGAATGTAGAATTATGCATGTTATGGATTATGCTTATGCTTACATGAGGTTGTGAGTCAATCTTGCTGCAAATTACTTCATATGATTCGTAGTTGCCTATAAAATATATTCGAATAGAGTATGTGACAAACTCGTTGGTCAATGAAAGCTATAAGATTGTATGTTAGTGATTTTGCAGCATGCTAGATAAATGGTGTTGGTGACAAACACCTCTAAATTATTGATAGTGGCCTTTCATGATGTGTGTCTTGAAAGTTACCTAGACAAGTTGCTTAGCAGACTTAGTTGAAGGTTGTACGCACTGAACTTGTGAGCATATTCGTAATCCATGCATGTGTATTCGATTTCTACCACCGACCGTTTTCCAAACTTGTTTACAAAAACTCTTGATTTCTCACTTCCTTTGTTCAAACATCTTTCTCAAAAATCATCATCTAGTTGACTGAAATTAGCTAGCAAAAACCTTGATCAAAGCCACGTTAGGTCCCGAGAGAACGACACTCGGGGACAACTTGCCATTGCACTCTGTTTGTGTAGTGAAAGGTGTTCTTTGGCTTTTTAAACAAATTTAATTGGTGAAAAAACGACAGCATCAATTTGGCGCCGTTGCCGGGGACTTAACTCCTTTGGTTGGTGTTTTGTTTGGTTTTTTCAGCCAACATCTCTTCTTTGTCTCATTTCTATTTTTGTTTCTTTTTGCTTGAGATACTCACTATCTTGTATTTCAGGTGTGTGTATGCCTAGAACCCGAACGGGTGGGCCTAACGTTGAACCTTACATAGACGAAATCGATCGCTTGTATCGGAGGAGAAGAAGGAATCTCAATTCTCAGTTTGAAAGGGTAGCATCTAGAGCTTCCACATCTGGAAGTAGAGAAGAATCTTTCTCACATCTCTCTGAACCAATTCTTGAGTCGGTTTTCGTGGAAGGTGAAATGGCGGAGCAACCTATTCGTTCACTCACCAAGCCAACGGTTGGGGCTAGAGGACCAGCAGTTGTCCTCAATGATGCCACTAGGAACCTGGAGATAAAGAACCACATGTTCCAACAACTTCCCAAGTTCTATGGGATGGTTAATGAGGACGTGATTGGGTTCTTGAATGAGCTCGAGAACTTTGTTCTCCATCTTGGGTGACCGGGTGCTGGAGTGACGGACGATGATCTTCGCATGAAGGTTTTCTCCATGGGTCGAGGTGATCGAGCAAAGGCTTGGGTCAATACTCTAGAGGCTGGGTCTTTGACTACATGGGCGCTCTGTTTCGACAAGTTCATGGATCGGTACTACCCCGCTTCCAAGACGATGGCTATGAAGAGCCAAATTAGCACCTTTGATCAGCGATATGATGAAGCTTTTCACGAGGCTTATGATCGTTTCATGGGGTTGCAACATAGATGCCCTCACCATGGGTATGATAAAGGTCAGCTTCTCCAATTCATTTACAATGGCTTGCATCCTGAGATTCAATCTCAAGTGGATAGCATTTGCGGTGGAAGTATGGGAGAGTTGACTCCTACTCAAGCTCAAATGAAGCTAGACACGATGTACCAGAATTCTCAAAACCGGAATGTTAGAGCTCGTGTGCTTCAAAAGGAGCAAAGGGGAGAGGCAAAGGTAGTAGTGGAACAAGATGCCTTTGATGGGTTCGCCCATGAGGTCAAGCAAGTTTTGAGGCAAAGCGTTCCTATCCCATCTACGGAGATTTGTGGTGTCTGCAAGAATTATGGGCACCCGGCCTATCTATACCGTTCTGAGTTTGCTAGAGAGCAATTCATCAAGAACGAGGTCCGTCAAGAGGTCTATGCTGCTGCCGAAAGGGAGCAAGTGACCGAGGACGTGAACTATGGCCAAGGATATATGGCAATGTTAGGCCACAAAACCGTGGGGGACAAGGACCACGAGGTGGGCACCAGAACCAGGGCAACCGTGGTTATGTCCACAACCCGGACCAATATGCCTATGGTCCACATCAAGATCGAAGCCGTCTCAGCTATAGGAACAACTGGTATGAAGGAGAAACACCTTCTAATCCCACACCCCCACCTCCGGTTGCTAGTTCAGGACCGCAAGGTGGAGGGGTGCTCCCTTCTCCTCTTGTTACTTCACTCAATGATCTGGTTATGAAGACGAACAAATTCATGGAGCATTACTATCGTAATGAGGCTACTAACAATCAACGCTTTGAGAAGCTTGAGGCTAGTAGTAGCATTCTCCATAAGAAGCTGCAAGAGATTATAGATCGAGGGGCGAGTAGAGAGCAAGGGAAGTTTCCCGGAAAGAAGGAGAAAGCCATGGCTATAACCGTGGTGACTGATTTGCCCGTGGAGATCACGGTTGTGAGAGATAATGCACGAGTTGAGGTGCCAAGTTGCAAGATAACTGAAACTTGCAAAGTGAGTGAGGAGCTTGAGACTCCTAAGGTAGTTGTGGAAGAGAAAGTGGTCGCACAATCTGATGCGATAGTGGAAGAAGTGAATGAAAACTCATCGTCTGAGGATGAGTTGGGGGATATGGTGGAAGTGCCTATCCAAGAGAGCTTTGATGTGGAAATCGGCTTCGGTAAGAAGGATGGAATAGTGGCAACTCTAGACACGGGAGTGGGTGTGAATGTCATACCTTTGAACGTGTACGAAGAGTCGGGTTTGTCTGGCTTAAGACCAATGAAGTGCATGGTGCAATTGGCGGACGGGTCTGTGAAGAAGCCATTGGGTGTGATCGAGAATCTAGTGGTAAGAGTCGCCGGTGTAGAGGTCAAGACGAACTTCATCGTCATGCCTACATCCTCCGCAAAGCTCAAGGATGTTGTTCTTTTGGGTAGAGCCTTCATCAACAAAGTACATATGGTGATAGACATGTATCGTCGTACATGTAGCTTCGAGGTAAATGGCAAGCAACATACGTTGCGAGCCATAGTTAATTCATGTGCTTATGTTGATACTAACGAACTTGTAGGATTCTTTGGTCCTCTTTATGTTCGTCAAGATGTGCAGGGACTTGATGCTTTGGAGAGCACTTGGACGGGGAAGTCTAGTACCTGATGCGAAATTGATCCCGCATGAGCTAGGACGAGTCAAGCCAACGACTTCTAAACAAAGGCTCTTCTCGGGAGGCAACCCGAGGTTGTAGGTAATTCAATATAGATTAGAAGCATGTTTAAATTTTGTTTTGTTGAGTAGACAAGGTTTTTGAGGTGAAAATTGAGAAAAAGTCGAAAAAAAATGAAGTTAGGAGCTCTAGGCCCCAAGCGCTCCGCTTGGCTCAAGCCAAGCGGACCGCTTGGATTTACAGTAGGAACTTCTCCTACTGTAAATCCAAGCGAAGCGCTTGGGGCGACCCAAGCGTCCCTCTTGAACCAAGCGCTTCGCTTGGGACGCTCAAGCGGCTCGCTTGGCTTCTTTAAAAGCCAAGCGAGCCACTTGAGTTTTGAAGCTCTCCTCTTCATTCTTTTTCATCTTCTTCCCGATTTTTCACCCCAAAAACTTCAATCTCACTCAATTCTCCACCAATTTTTGCAATCTTGTGCATTCTAAAGAGCCCATCACCTCCTCTATCATCTAAACGGAACAAATTTCACGTTTGAAGCATCATTCACAAGGAATCGGAGGTAACCCTCAAGAACCCTAACTTTCTTGAATTTGGGATTTTGATCTTATTGGCTTCAATTGTGTTATGCATTGGTAAATTAGAGTTTGATATTGATTGTTGAGCATGTTTCTTATTGGATGTGATGTCTAAATTCGAATTTCGCTTACTTTGATTTTGATGAACTCTATGGCTTGAATTCTTGCTAGATAATTGTTTGCATGATTGTTAGCTCGAAATTTGAGTATTGATATGATGTTGGTGTTGTTTAGATTGCACGAGAATGTGTAGGATTGGTTGGGTAGTTCTAATGGCGAGTTTGTTTGATTGATTTGATTCGAATTAGCTAATCGTAACGAAGTATTAAAGCTTCTCGATTCGCTATGTTTGAATTTTAGCAAGCCTTCAAACTCGTTAAAAAGAACACTTGAGTGAGTTTTGGCGTCTAAGAGTCGACTTGTTGCGTTATGACTTGTTTTAAATGAAGAACGTATACTTGTCTTAGAGTAGAAGTAGATTGATTGGTAGTAGTGTAAGAGTCTAGTCATTTTGATCTATTGGAATGGTCTAATGGGATTTTTCTAGGTACCATGTCGACAAGAAGGAACAAGAGAACCCGAGCAGAAGGATCCTCAAGGGATGGTCAAAGGAGAGCTCGGTATCAACTAACGGATAAAGCGAGGTTATATGAAACTCACTTCCATTCCAGACCCCACACATACATTGGTGAGAGGAGCATTCGCTTTACGGCTAGCGAAAATGAATTGCCCGGTGTTAGTGAGCTCAACGCCCTAATCACCAAGCGTGGATGGAAGTACTATGGAGAAGTTATGCGCAATTGGGACCAAGCCGTGGTGGAGGATTTCTACATTGGCTTTGAGGATCGAGATGAACGGACCGGTGAAGTCCCCGTCCGAGGAGTAAGAGTTGTCTTCACTCCCTTGAGCATCACCAGCTTTCTGATGCAATTGGAAACGCCTCTGGAGCGTGACCCAAATCGCAGGCCCGAGCCCTATGAGAGGCGCGACTACACTCAGGTCTATGTCTACGACCGGGAGACCACCCACTTCCCATTGGAGATAGTTGAGGGCATCACCGTGGATGATTAAGTGATGCCTGAGGAACCACCCCGTGTCTTGCACCACAATGATCTCTCCTTCGAGGCTCGGATGATGTTGAAGTTTGTCCACGCAAACTTGATTCCTACTACTCATGACACCGCCATTCAGTCTTACTATGGAGCCTTGGTGTACGCCCTTCTGAATGATGTAGCTCTCACTTCCAGCATCATCATTTTCGAGGAGTCAAGCAACGCCGCGACAGAAATAGGAAGCTATCCTTTGGCAATCTAATCACGGGCATGTGCAAGGCCGCCGGAGTTCCCAACATCGAGCCAACTGTGAGGGCTAAGAAGCCCATGAACATTGACACATACAATGAGATGTACGGGACTTGGTGCCTTCACCAAGGGGAGGCCGCACCGCCGAGGGAGCCACGCTATGTAGCACCACCATCTCCTCCACCTTCAGCCGATCAAGGGAGCGACCAAGGGGGCTTCGACTTTTCAAAGTTCAACCAGCTATTGGCCACTCAGTTTGGGAACTTCCAAACCAGCATGTTGACGGCTCAGTCGAACCAGATGACCGAGCAATTCAGAAGCTTTGAGGAGCGAGAGGACAAAAGGTGGGAGGACTACCAGGTGCGAGACGGCCAGCGTTGGGATCCCTTTCAAACGCGTGTTGATGAGCGTTGGGAGGCCGCACGAGCAGAGGACGCCGAGAGGTGGAGAGTTTACCAGGAGGACACGATGAACCGGTATGATGCTCTAGCTCGCCAAGTTCCGGGGTACCCGTTCCACCTGCAAGGTGATGGTAGTGGAAGCAACCTTCCTCCTTCCTTCTAGAGATCTCAGCTGACAGAGGCCATTTATTCGGTAGTATCCTTATTATCGTTATTTTGGCTTGTTCACTATTGTTGGTTGAAACTCTTTTTCTTTCGATTTGGTTGCATGATTCATGAGATTAAGACTATTTCGATTTGGTTGTATGATGCTATGACTTATGACTCTTGTACTCTTAGTTTGCTTTTGTAGTTGTGGCCTGTGTGCCTTTTGCCGTGTTTAGAGTAGCTTAGTCTTTTGTCTCGGTGCCTTAGTTGGTTAGGATTAAGAAAAATCGAAAAAATGGGGAAACAGGCCAAGCGCCCCGCTTGGGCATCACCAAGCGGATCGCTTGGATTTTCAGTAGGATTTAATCCTACTGAAAATCCAAGCGGCCCGCCTGGATGATGCCAAGCGGAGCGCTTGGCCAAGCGCTTCGCTTGGCATAGTCCAAGCGGGCCGCTTGGGCCCTGTTCCCCCATATTTTCCCTTTTTCTCATTTCGCCACCTTTGTGCACCCGTTTTCACATGTTTCTTGAGTCCTTTCAGGTACTACTCATATATAGGAGATTGGACACGAACCTTATTCTCAGGGAAGTGTACTTTCAATCCAATTTTTCCTTTTCATTCAACTTTTCTTTGCTCGAGGACGAGCAAAAGTTTAGGTTTGGGGAGGGGGTATTGGATTTTCAGTACTATATGCTTGTGTGGTTCGTACATGCCTGATTTTACTCAAGTTCATGTGATTTGTCGTGTTTTTTCAAATTTTTGCATGCATATCATCCATATATTAGTTGTTGCACGTTGTTGTGTGGAGTCTATTGCCAAGTTTTTTCGAACTTTTCTATTGTGTAGACTAAGTGCTTATGACCATTATCATATGTTGCATCACTTTGCAAGTAGTTTGAGGCTTGTCTCGCTTGGTTTGTCACATTCACTTGTGCACTAGTTAAGCTTAGTAGTCTCGACATCACCTCGAGTGGTGTTTCTTCTACTGCAGTTCACGATGACCATATAAAATGATGCATGTTAGAATCTATGGTTGTAACCCGTGTAATTATGTACGTAAGAGGCGACAAGTTTTTCACCTCGATTAGAGATTGCCAAATGCCTAGGAAGGAGGTAGTGTGAGGTGTGTGATTCCTTGTATTAAACCTATTCTATCGAATAGGTTTGGGGAGGGGGTTACGTTGTTATACTTGTCTTTCGTCTTGAGTCGTTGTAGATTTTTCTTAGCTTTATTTTTATTTTGTTTTGTGTCCCAACCTATTCCCTCGAATAGGTTTGGGGAGGTGTCTTTGTAAAAAGTTTTTCCCTTTTTCTTTTTCGTCTTTGTGCTCAAACCTATTCTCTCGAATAGGTTTGGGGAGGTTTTTGACACGTAGTACTGCTGCTTGCCTAGCTATATAAAAAAAAAAAGAAAAACAAAAGAGAGAAAATAAAAAAGAAGAAAGAAAATAAAGAATAAGACCCAAAAGCAAAAGAAGGGTCGTTGCAAGCCAAAAGCAGTCTCGTAGTGTCAAGTGTCATCTAAATATTTTGTCCTTGTGAAATATCGAGTTGTAAATTCTATCTTTTGTTTCGGGTCGCCTTTGTCCAAGGCCTGTTCTTGACCACCCTCGTCTTGCTATTCAAGAAGTGGTTGATTGAGATTCGTTCTTTGAGAGTCTGAATAGAATAGGGGAGTGTCTTCTTTTTCTAGGGAGCCCTCCTTCGTTTGATGAGAGCCAGTATTGGTTCGCCCTCTTTTGAGGAAAAGTCTCGCTTGGTGAACAGTAGTAAGCCCTCGGTTTCATAGGCACAGGCCAATTGTAGTATGATAATGTGAATCATTGTGTCGTCACTGACCAGGTCCAGGTAGAAGATGTTACGAGAGACTCCTTTGCTTAACCAAGTGCACATGAGAATGTGTATATTCGCAATCGAGGCATTCTTCAACCTACTTGCATGTCATGCTCATTTGGTTTTGTTCATAAGCATTTGGTAGATTCAATAGATTAGTTCACTTTACTTGGCATGAGACTCCTTTTGTGTTGCATTTAGGATAGTTTGTTGCTTGAGGAAAATCAAAGGTTTGGTTTGGGGAGTTTGATGAACGTATTTTTTACGCGTTCATCTTGTCTTTTTTACCTTCTTTTGCTATCTTTTAGCCTTGTTTTTTTGTTAGTTTTGTAGAATAGTGTCACGTTTTGTGTTTTCTGCATTTTCAGGCACTTAGGTACGAAACGACGTTTTTGGAGCTAAAAACGAGCCTTTTTGATGGAAAAGATGGCCCCGTTGAAGTTCCCCAATCTCCGTGGCTTGTTCGTGAGTGTCTGAGCCCCAATAAGTGCCGAGAAGGACGAGCCCAAGGCACCCGAGGGCCGTTCGTGGGCAAAAGATCGAGTTTCGAGGCCAAAATCTGCCCAGGAGGCAAGCCCTTCGCTTGGAATTGGAGAAGCGAGACGCTTGGAATTTCAGGAGATTTCAAAAGAGGAACAGGAAGCAAGCGCTTCGCTTGGCTCTGCCCAAGCGAAGCGCTTGGCAGCCGTTACAGATCCAGATTTTGCCTTCATTACTTGATTTTGGAGTTACTTTTTGATATACAGAACATTGGAGACGAGTTTTGGACGGCCCTAAGCCCCAAAAACTCATAGAAACTCATAGATTCATTGTAATTTAGGTTGGGATTCGAGATTTTGATTGGAATTCATCCTTTGTAATCATCTACGGAGAGGTTTTCTTTGCTTTCCACTGATTAGTGACAGCTTTGGTGGTAACTTGTATCACTCTCTTGTCTTGTAGTTTGATTTGATGTATTCTGATTATTATTCATATGAATTGATGTCTATGTTGATGAATATGAGTAGCTAAATCCTTTGTGTTGGTGGTAGAATGTAGAATTATGCATGTTATGGATTATGCTTATGCTTACATGAGGTTGTGAGTCAATCTTGCTGCAAATTACTTCATATGATTCGTAGTTGCCTATAAAATATATTCGAATAGAGTATGTGACAAACTCGTTGGTCAATGGCTATAGGATTGTATGTTAGTGATTTGCAGCATGCTAGATAAATGGTGTTGGTGACAAACACCTCTAAATTATTGATAATGGTCTTTCATGATGTGTGTCTTGAAAGTTACCTAGACAAGTTGCTTAGCAGACTTAGTTGAAGGTTTTACGCACTGAACTTGTGAGCATATTCGTAATCCATGCATGTGTATTCGATTTCTACCACCGACCGTTTTCCAAACTTGTTTACAAAAACTCTTGATTTCTCACTTCCTTTGTTCAAACATCTTTCTCAAAAATCATCATCTAGTTGACTGAAATTAGCTAGCAAAAACATTGATCAAAGCCACGTTAGGTCCTGAGAGAACGACACTCGGGGACAACTTGCCATTGCACTCTGTTTGTGTAGTGAAAGGTGTTCTTTGGCTTTCTAAACAAATTTAATTGGTGAAAAAACGACAGCATCACGACACTCGAGGTTATCTTACTTCTACACTACGTGCCTTGGTTTTCGTTGTAGTTGTGAGTTGCCTTTGGCTAAAAACAAATTTATTTGATTATTCGAGTCTGACAATCTCGTTCATCAAATTGGCGCCGCTGCTGGGGACTATACTCCTTTTTTCTCTTTAGCTTATTTATATTTTCAACACTCCATTCCCTACAGAAGAACAAGCTCTGGGGTTTGCTCTCAAAAAAATTTCACTTTCTTACCCTATTTCTTTCCCCCTATCTTTTTCAGTAAATTCATCTAATCTGATCTTGGTTACCTTGCGTGCTTGTGCTCTCGAAGTTCTTGGTTACATTGTGTTTGTTTGCACTCTTTGTGTTTTTCTTTGCAAGTTTTTGTTTTTCTTTTGTGGATCCTGCTCCATGGTTTCTTGTTTCCTCATGTGCAGAAACTTGTCATATGAAAGGATGAGTCTACGAGTTCCTTCGTCCCGGTATGTGATGCCTCGAGGGCCTTGCATAACATTGGATGAAGATTGCAAGGATTATGACTTTGATCCTTCGTACTACTCCATTATTTCCACGTTTTCGATGAGTAATGATCCAAGACGGTTCTTAGACACGTACGAGGAAGGTGTGTTGAGGATACCTTGTGAGAATGTGGAGGGGGTTATTTTATCACATGAGCAACTTTGTATGAGAGGATTTATGGGAGCCTTGAAAGGGTACGCTCGAGGATGGCTCAGAATCCCGCCGAAAAAATCGTTGCGCACTTGGGGTGACGTAACCAGCAAGTTTCTGGAACATTGGGATAGGGACTCACCTCCCGGGTTAAGGGCATGGACGTCTCGCTTCAGTAGTCAGCCATCAGAAATCGACATTGCCGATGAAGAGGAATGTGGAGAAGAATCCATTGATGAAGTCTCTTCAGTGCTTAGCTTGGATTCCACGTCCTTACTTGCGGATGTCGAGGTTGTTGGTCAAGAGGAAGTCGTGGAGGAGGTGATGACTGAATCCATTGCTTCACTTGAGTCAGAAAGTGAACTTGAGTCAGAAAGTGATGGCGTGAGTTGTGTTGAGGTCGAGGAGCCAATCTCTGAAGATTTTGGTGTCTCTGAATCAATTACTGCAGATACTCTTGATCTTGACTGCTACGTTCTGGTCCATGCACCCACCTATCAGTTCCAAAGGAGTTTTGATCCTCTTTTCTCTTTTTATTTTCCATCTGATTCCCTTGGTTACTTTTTAGATTTAGATTTTATTGGTTTTGTTAATTTTAGTTTTCAGGGAATCATGGACTTGCTTGAGCAGATACGGAGAGGAGCCAAGGATGGTTCCCAAGATGCGAGAAGTAATGGAACGGATGCACAAGATTCGTTTCCATTTGATAATGGATAACATTAGTGGTAATGGTTGCATGTAGTTTAGTTTTATCGCTTTCTTGCATTGCATGCATATTTATTTTGAGCATATCATTGTGTTTTATTTTATGTTTTCGTATGTTTTTTGTGATAAAATAGGTCTCTAGATGATAATTTAGCATTTTAGGAGGCAAACCGACACCTCCAGGAATCTGGAGGTGCCAGGCGAACCGCCCCCCATGTGGGGCGATTTGCCTGGCACGGCCAGGTGACCTGGGGCTTACTGGAAGCCCGAAGCGAATCGCCCCCACGAGGGGCGGTTCGCCCCGGGTGCCCAGTAAGATGGGTGTCCGGATTTTCATCCGGACACCCAATTTTCTCCGTCTATGCTATATTATTGATCTTTTTACCTCTTTTATCACCCGTTTTGGTTTTCACGAGTTTCTTTGAGTAATATAGGTTACAGGTACAAGTTAGCTCTCACCTTAAATCCACTTTCGACGTTCGGGACAAGCGACGACGTTCAGGTTTGGGGGGGGGGGGGGTTATCGCTGGCTATCTCTATACTTGTTTTGCTTATGATAAACTCGTGAAACCCTTTGTTTGCATTTGCACGTTTACTGCTTTCTTAGGATTTAGTTGCATACACAACATTCATCCTAGTATAGTTTTGCATGTTTTTGTGTGGAGTTTATTGCCAAATTTTTTGAACTTTTTTATTGGGTAGATTAACTAGTTATGACCTTTGACCATGCGTTTCATCTCTATGAATTTGTTTGAGGTTTTTCTCGCTTGGCTTGTCACATATATATATGCACTTAGTTAAGCTTGGTAGTCTCGACATCACTTAGTGGTGTTTGCTCTACTGCGGTTCATGAAGGCCTTTATAATAAGGTGATGCATGTTAGAGTCTTGTGGTTGTTTTCCCGTGTAATTATGTACCTAAGAGGCAACAAGTCTTCACCTTGCTTTGAGATTGCTAAATGCCTAGGAAGGAGGTAGTGTGAGATTGTGTGATCCTTTGTTTGAAACCTATTCTAACGAATAGGTTTGGGGCGGGGGTTATGCTATCGTTATGACTTGTTTTTCGATTTTGAGTGTTGTGAGTTTGTTTTTCTTTTTCGTAAAGTTTGTTCTCCAACCTATTCTTTCGAATAGGTTTGGAGAGGTCGTTTGCTAGTCATTGTAATTTATTTTTCGTTGTGCTACTGCTGGCTACAAAAAAAAAAAAAGAAAAAAAAGAAAAAAAAAAGGAAAAAAGAAGAGAAAAAAATCAAAAATTTCCAGGTATCTGAAAAAGCAAAAAAAGAAAAAAGAACAGACCCAAAAAAAGCAAAGAAGGGTCCAAAGAAAGCCAAAAAGCAGTTTAGCAAAGTGTTTGTCTCGTTTTTCAGTTTTTGTGATGTTCGTAATCGAGTTGTAAATTTTGTCTTTTGTTTGTTTCGTGTCATATGTTCTTGACCACCCTCGTCCTGCCATTCAGGAAGTGGTAGTTTATGACTTTGCTTGAGAGATGGGTAGAATAGGGGAGTGTGAACTTTTAGGGAACCCTCCTTCATTTGATGAGAGCTAGTATTGGTTCGACCTCTTTGAGGGAAAGTCTTAACTTGGTGAACAGTAGTAAGTCCTCAGTTTCATAGGCACGGGACAACCATTCGTATTTTAACATGTTTCATTGTGTCGTCACTGGCTAGGTCCAAGTAGAGAATGTTACGAGAGACTATCTTGTTTAACATAGTGCATATGTGAATGTGTATGAGTTAATCGAGGCATTCTTCAACCAATATCCATGTTATGTTTTGTCTGGTCCTTGTTCATATGTTTTTGATAGACTCAATAAATTAGTTCATTTCATTTGGCATGAGACTCCATTTTGTGTGTTGCATTGGTTTATTGCATTAGAGTCTAGCTTAGTTGCTTGAGGACAAGCAAAGGTTCGGTTTGGGGAGTTTGATGAACGTGTATTTTACACTTTCATTCGAGTCTTTTTCACCAATTTAGCTATCCTCTAGGTTAATTTAGCTTATATTTTAGTTCATTTTATTAGAATAGTGTCACGTTTCTCTTTTCTTTGCATATTTCAGGTTTTAGGTGAAAAACGTACTTTTGATGGGCAACTATGGTAAAGAGAATGAAGTTTGGGTGCTTCGTGGTCATCCGTGGTGTATCTAGAAGTTTCTAGACGAGTTTTGAGGCCTAGGGGACGATTTTGAAGGCTTAAAGGTCATTAGAAGGCAAAATCCGAGTCCGAAAAGGAAAAGAATTGAAGAAACTCGCTACCCACCGACCTGGACGGGACGTGCGAATCGCCCGGGACGTGCGAATCGCCCCACATCAGGCGAATCGCCCGGCGTCTGGGGCGGTTCGCCCCAGAGATATCGCAGCTATATATATGTTTTGCCTATTTTGTTCGTCTTTCATACCTTTTCACCTTATTTTGAGAGACAAATTCTCCAGAGTTTGTTCTGGGAATTATTAGCATAGAAGACTTTTTTTTCTTATTGTTTTGGAAGATTAAGCATAGAGATTGGACATCTTTGATTCTCGATTCTTGCTTGTGAGTCAGCAATTCATCGGAGATTGACAACCTTCGTTGGTAACTTGTATCTCACGATTTTTCTGCTTTTATTTATTTCATTCAACATGTTTTCATTCAATCTTGCTTTGATTCTTTTTTATTGCAATTTATCTATGAATAGCTAAATCTATCGTTGGTGATAGTATGTGATTTCTTAGCTAGGGTTCTTAATTATGCATGAGTGGCTTCACGCGTTTAAGACTTGATTTATTGTTTTATTTCTTTGATCTATCTAGCCATCTATCTTCGTAGTGTTGAATTGAAAGGAACACATAGGACAATTCACGATCATAGATTTCTTTACAAACTTCAAGTACTTCATGCATGATTATTACCCGTTGCTTTGAATGATCATACAACACTGATGAAACGCGGGATAGTAAGAGACACTCAAAACTAAAAATTAGTTCTATTAGCGTAATCAAACACAATATCACCAAAAATTCCGAGAGCACAAACACGCAAGGTAACCAAGATCAGATTAGATGAATTTACTAAAGAAGATAGGAGGAAAGAATAGGGTAAGAAGGTGAAATTTTTGAGAGACAATCCAAGAGCTGTTCTGGGGGTTGAATGCTGAAAATATAAACAAATTAAACAGAAAAAAGGAGTATAGTCCCCGGCAGCGGCGCCAATTTGATGAAACGCGGGATTGTCAGTTCCGGATCAAGCAAATAAATTTGTTATTTGGCCAAAGGCAATTCACAACTACAACGAAAACCGTAATGTAGCAGTAGAATGTCCTCGAGTGTCGATCTCTAAGGACTATAACTAGCTTTATCAAATCTAATTTAGAATATAAAAACAGCAGACGGTATAGCAAAGGTTTTTCTAACAGATAATGGAGATTGGTGATAGTATGGTCCTTCAAAGCATAACGGGTTAATAATCATGCGTAAATTCCTCGGTTTTGCATGGAGATCTTTGATCAATTAATTGTCCTGTTGTAATTATCAAACACTACGAAGATAAATAGATAGGTTAAAAGACTATTAAATTGTCCAATTGTGTTCCGTAATTATTCAACACTACGAAGATATAGATATGCTAAGTCTAATGAATTGTCAAATTGTGCATAATAATTAGGGAAAATTACTCAGACTCCCCCTGTTACAAACCCACTTTTCATTTTTCTCCTTGCTAGTTTCAGAATTACATCTAGCACAATTTTTCCCAAAATGTTTGACCAACTTAAAACACAATTTTTTTTTCCTGTTTCCAAACATGGCCTTACCAATAATTTTTCTTTTTTCTTTTTCTTTCAATTTTTTTTTTATCTCCTTCTTCAAAACTCCGGTACCGGAATTATTCCGGTACCGAAGCAACACCTTTACAGCTCCGATCGGAGCTGTAAATCAGCTCCGATCAGAGCTGATTACAGGAGCTGTAAATCAGCTCTGATCGGAGCTGATTTACAGCTCCGACCGGAGCTGTAAAGGTGTTGCTCCGGTACCGGAATAATTCCGGTACCGGAGTTGTGAAGAAGGTGATTAAAAAAAATTCCGGTACCGGAAATTTGAAGAAGATGACAGAAAAATGAAAAAAAAAAAGTAAAAGAGAGAAAAAAAAGAAAATGGAGTTGTTTTTGGATTAAAAATTTATTTGGGGTTTCTTTTTGAATAATTTTAAGTTTGTTTTGAAATATAAATAAGTTATGTGGGTTTATTTTAAATAATTTATAGTTAATTTTGTAAAAATGAAAAGTTTAGAGTTAAATGTGCAATTACTAAAAGTTGAAGCTGTTTGGCTCTGGAAAAAATCAGATTTTCAAACGAGGGTAAAATGGTATTTTCCAGGTTTTAGTTCGCGAAAAGTGAAGGTCGCCGGGTTAGATGTAATTAAACTTTTCTAACAGGGGGGTCGACGTAATATAAAATCTAATAGGGAGAAATCCGTAATAAAAAAATCTAACGAGGGTACTGTACGTTATTTGCCCTAATAATTAATCAACATACGAAGATATAGATTCCGCTAGATCAAAGAAATAAAGCAATAACACGGAGTATAATGCGCGATATAGCCATTAGCATAATTATCAACCATTCGCTAAGAATTCACATACTATCACCAACGAGAAGTTTAGCTACTCATAGTTGTCATGCAATCAACAGAAATCATAGAAGAAAACATGTTGAAAGATATATAAAAATAAGTAGAAAAACCGTAAGATACAATGTTACCGAAGGTTGTCAGTCTCCGACGAATCGTGATCTTACAAGCTCCAAACTACTATGAAAAAGTATCTCCTAAGCTATGAACCCCCAGAACAGGCTCTGGGAAGTTCCTACCTAAAACTACAGAGAAAGGTGAGAGAATAGGTCTGGAAAAGTATGAATTTTGGAGAAAAACTGAGCAACTATATATAAGCTTCGAATTTGTGTGGGGCGAAGGGCCCCACACACCGGGCGATTCGCCTGGTGTGAGGCGATTCGCCCCACGTCCCGGGCGATTCGCCCGGGAGTAAAAATCTGGGATTTCTGCGCTTTCGACGCGTTTTTGGATTTCTTCCCCTTTTCGGACTCGGTTTCTGACTTCTAGTGGCCTTCTAACCTCCAGATTCGACCCCTAGACTCCAAATCCTATCCGGAAACCTTCAGATACTCCAAATAGGCTTCTGGAACACCAATTCCTTGTCAACTTCAATATAATTGCCCGGAATCCTCGTTTTTCAACCAAAACCTGTAAAATAAAAACTAAAGGGAAACGTGACACTATTCTAATAAAATGCACTAAAATATAGCTAAATTATCATAGAGGATAGATAAAATAGGTGAAAAAGACTTAAATGAAAGTGTAAAATACACATTCAATAATCCCAACCCGGGTCAATCACCCGAAGAGCAGCCTCTTGTTCACAATGCTCCTTATCGTTTCTATACGGTTCGGCGAGTGAAGAAAAAATCAAAAAAGCCAAGTCTGTCACTTAGGCGAAGGAAAGCAATCATGAAGAAAGAGAAGGATACCCTAGTAGGAGTTGTCAAAGAGCTCGAGGAGTATCAAGTTATTCCCCCAATACCACCCTCTTCCAAGAACAAGAAATTCTTTGAGGAAAACAAAATTGAAACGAGAGAAACTCTGGAAGAAATCCAAATTGTCGAAGGAAGCGTCGACAAGGTTACAAAAATTGGTACTGAGATGACTACGGAAGTAAGGATGAAACTCATGTTTGAAAGATAACAACGACATCTGATGAACGCGCGGATGTCGTGCTCCGAGCAAATCAAATAAATTTGTTATTTAGCCAAAGGCAATTCACAACTACAACGAAAACCGTAGTGTAGCAGTAGAATGACCTCGAGTGTCGTTCTCTAAGGACTATACCTAGCTTTATCTATTTAACTAAAGAATATAAAAACAACAGACGGTATAGCAAAGGTTTTTCTAACAGATAATGGAGATTGGTGATAGTATGATCCTTCAAAGCATAACGGGTTAATAATCATGCGTAAATTCCTCGGTCTTGCATGGAGATCTTTGATCAATCAATTGTCATGTTGTAATTATTAAGCACTACAAAGATATAGATACTGACAAGTCAAACACTATTGTCCAATTGTGTTCCGTAATTATTCAACTCTACGAAGATATAGATATGCATTGGTCGACGAGGGTCCAATTGTGCATAATAATTAATCAACGTACGAAGATATAGGTTGCGCTTGATCAACGAAATAAAGCAATAACACGGAGTATAATGCGCGATATAGCCATTAGCATGATTATCTACCCTTCGCTAAGAATTCACATACTACCACCAACGATAAGTTTAGCTACTCATAGTTGTCATGCAATCAACAGAAATCATAGAAGAAAACATGTTGAAAGATATATAAAAATAAGTAGAATAAACTGTAAGATACAATGTTACTGAAGGTTGTCAGTCTCCGAAGAATCGCGATCTTACAAGCTCCAAACTGCTATGAAAAAGTGTCTCCTAAGCTACGAACCCCCAGAACAGGCTCTGGGAAGTTCCTACCTAAAACTACAGAGAAAGGTGAGAGAATAGGTCTGGAAAAGTATGAATTTCGGAGAAAAACTGAGCAACTATATATAGGCCTCGAATTTGTGTGGGGCGAAGGGCCCAA
This sequence comes from Plantago ovata, assembly GCA_028274465.1. Lineage (NCBI taxonomy): Eukaryota > Viridiplantae > Streptophyta > Magnoliopsida > Lamiales > Plantaginaceae > Plantago > Plantago ovata. The sequence goes on along the minus strand of CM051456.1, from coordinate 99,784,222 downwards.
CACACCAGGCGATTCGCCCGGTGTGGGCGATTCGCCCCACGTCCCGGGCGATTCGCCCGGTAGTAAAATTCGCGGAATTCCGCGTTTTCGGCGCGTTTTTTGATTTCTTCCCCTTTTCAGACTCGGTTTCTGACTTCTAGTGGCCTTCTAACCTCCAGATTCGACCCCTAGACTCCAAATCCTATCCGGAAACCTTCAGGTACTCCAAATAGGCTTCTGGAACACCAATTCCTTGTCAACTTCAATATAATTGCCCGGAAATCCTCGTTTTTCAACCAAAACCTGTAAAATAAAATCTAAAGGGAAACGTGACACTATTCTAATAAAATGCACTAAAATATAGCTAAATTAACATAGAGGATAGATAAAATAGGTGAAAAAGACTCAAATGAAAGTGTAAAATACACATTCATCAAACTCCCCAAATCGAACCTTTGCTTGTCCTCAAGCAACTAAGCTAGACTCTAATGCAAAAAACAATGCAACACATAAAATGGAGTCTCATGCCAAATAAAATGAACTAATCTACTGAATCTATCAAACAACATATGAACAAAAACCATATAAATCAAAGCATGAATATAGGTTGAAGAATACCTCGATTGACTTATACACATCCATATAAGCACTTATGTCAAGACAAGATAGTCTCTCGTAACATTCTCTACCTGTACCTAGTCAATGACGACGTAATGAAGCATGCTAAGATACGAATGGTTGTCCCGTGCCTATGAAACTGAGGACTTACTGCTGTTCACCAAGTTTAAGACTTTCCCTCAAAGAGATCGAACCAGTACTGGCTCTCATCAAACGAAAAAGGGTTCCCTATAAAAGATAACACTCCCCTATTCTACCCATCTCTCAAGCAAAGTCTTAAGCTATTCACCACTTCCTGAATGGCAGGACGAGGGAGGTCTAGAATAGATGACACTCAAAAACAAAGACAAAAAATAGAAAATTACAACACGATTACGAACATTACAAAAATTGGAAAATGAGACGCAACACTTTGCTAAACTGCTATTTGGCTTTCTTTTTTTTGGACCCTTCTTTGCTTTTTTGGGGTCTTTTCTCTTTTTTTTTTCTTTTTTCTTCTTTCCAATTTCTTTTTTTCTTTTTTTTCTTCTTTTTTTACGGAATTTTTCATTCTCTTTTTTTTCGATTTTTTTTTTAGCCAGCAGTAGCATAACAAAAAGAAACAAAATGACTCACACGACTTCCCCAAACCTATTCGAAAGAATAGGTTGGAGTACAAAATTTACGGAAAAGGAAAATAAACTCACGATACGGAAATGAAAAACGAAAAACAAGTCTACTGATGGTGTAACCCCCTCCCCAAACCTATTCAGAAGAATAGGTTATAAACAAAGGATCACACAACCTCACACTACCTCCTTCCTAGGCATTTAGCAATCTCAAAGCATGGTGAAGACTTGTTGCCTTTTAGGTTCATGATTACTCGGAAAAACAACCATAAGACCCTAACATGCATCATCCTATTATAAAGGCCTTCGTGAACCGCAGTAGAGAAAACACCACTGAGTGATGTCGAGACTACCAAGCTTAACTAAGTGCAATACATAAATGTGACAAGCCAAGCGAGAAAAACCTCAAACAAATTCATAGAGATGAAGCATATGATTAAAGGCATAGTTAGTTGATCTACTCAATAAAAAAGTTCAAAAAATTCGGCACTAAACTCCATATAAAACATGCAAGACTATCCTAGGAAAGAAGTAAACGTGCAAATGCAAAAAATTTCACGAGTTATCATAAGCAAGATAAGTATAGAGATAACCAGCGATAACCTCCTCCCCAAACCTGAACGTCGACGCTCGTCCCGAACGTCGAAAGTGGATCCAAGGTGAGAGCTAATGCTTGTATAAGTGACCTATAATACTCAATCAAACTTGTGAGAAAACAAAACAGCAAAACACACTAACCTTCAGTGGAGGCGGTAAGGGTAAGCTCAAGGTGATCAACCTCCCTTTGATCACTAGATATCTCGAAGTATGGCTTCACTCGCTGGCCATTCATATTGAAGGTATTGCCCGTCTTTGGATCAAAGAGTTTTACAGCTCCATGGGGAGCAACTTCGATAATTTCGTACGGTCCATCCCAACGAGTACGGAGCTTTCCAGGAAATAGTCGAAGGCGAGAATTAAATACTAAAGCTTTTTGTCCAGGAATCAATTCCTTACGTACTATACCAAGATCATGATACTTCTTAGTACGTTCCTTGTAGATCTTGGCATTTTCATAAGCACCTAGTCGTAACTCATCAAGCTCATCTAGTTGCAACAATCGTTCCTCGCCAGCTTTCCCTATGTCAAGATTGAGTGCTTTTATGGCCCAATATGCCTTGTGTTCCAGTTCTACGGGAAGATGACATGCTCTCCCATACACAAGTCTGTATGGAGTGGTCCCGATCACCGTCTTGTAGCTAGTTCTGTATGCCCAAAGTGCATCATTCAATTTTCCTGCCCAATCCTTCCTACTAGGCTTCACTACTCGCTCCAGGATCTTCTTGATTTGAGGGTTGCTTACTTCGACTTGTCCTGACGTCTGTGGGTGATAAGGTGTAGAGATACTATGGTGGACACTGTATCTCTTAAGAAGGGAGGCAAACGTTCTATTGACGAAGTGTGACCCTCCATCACTGATGATTGTCCTAGGGCACCCAATTCTCAAGAATATTACTTCCTTCAAGAACTTCATAACCACTGAGCCGTCATTTGTTTTTGTAGGAATTGCCTCCACCCATTTAGTCACATAGTCCACTGCAACAAGAATGTATTCATAGCCTCCACTGGATGGAAATGGTCCCATGAAATCAATGCCCCATACATCGAAAGGTTCTACCACTAGATTCCCTTGAAGGGGCATTTCATCTTTCTTGCCAATACCACCACCTCGTTGACATGGGTCACAATTCTTCACAAAACTTCGAGCATCTTTGTATATTGTTGGCCAGAAAAATCCTGCTTGCAGTACCTTGCGTGCTGTTTTCAACCCACTGTAGTGTCCCCCACAATTAAGCTCATGGCAATGGCTCAGTACACTTTGTTGCTCTTCTTGTGGCATGCATCTCCTTAGAATCCCATCAGCTCCTTCCTTGAATAGATGCGGATCATCCCATATGTAAGTCCTGCATCGCTTGGCAAGAGCTCTCTTGTCTCAGGCTGAAAAGTTAGTGGGGCAAACATTCATAGCTAAATAGTTTACAATATCAGCATACCATGGCTCTTCATTAGCCTTCATTAAGTGCTCATCAGGGAGGTCTTCATTGATGGGTATCGAATCAACAGGGATATTAGGTATTCTAGATAAATGATTGCTACTAAATTCTCCCTACCAGCTCTATCCACTATGGTCAAATCAAAGTCTTGCAGCAAAAGGACCCAACGGATTAATCTAGGCTTAGAATCTTGCTTAGCTATCAAATGTCTCAAAGCAGCATGATCAGTATGGACATTCACAGGATGGCCAATTAAATAAGACCTAAACTTTTGTAAAGCAAAGACAACATCTAAAAATTCCTTTTCAGTAGTTGTATAATTAATCTGCGCAGAGTCTAGAGTCTTACTAACATAATAAATCACAATATACTGCTTATCAACTTTTTGGCATAAAACAACACCCATAACAAAATTCGAAGCATCACACATAATTTCAAAAGGAAGATTCCAGTCAGGCGGCACAACAATGGGAGCAGTCACAAGCTTTTCTTTAAGGGTATTAAAAGCAACTAAGCATTCATTAGAGAAATGGAAAACCACATCTTTAGCAAGCAAGCTACTTAAAGGTTTAGCAATTTTCGAAAAATATTTAATAAACCTCCTATGAAAGCCTACGGCCAAGAAAAGATTGCAATTCTTTCACACAAGTAGGTGGGGGAAGTTTTTCAATGATTTCGATCTTAGCCTTGTCTACCTCAATACCTCTCTCAGAAACTACATGTCCTAGAACAATGCCTTCTCTAACCATATAATGACTCTTCTCCCAGCTTAAGGTCAAGTTGCATTCAATGCACCTTTTCAAAACTAGATCTAATCTTTGCAAGCATTCATCAAATGAATCACCAAAAAGGGAAAAATCATCCATGAAAACTTCAACAAATTTAGTTACCATGTCAGAGAAAACAGAAAGCATGCACCTTTGAAAAGTGGCGGGAGCATTGCATAGTCCGAATGGCATCCTCCTATAGGCAAATGTTCCGAATGGGCAAGTGAATGTCGTCTTCTCCTGATCCTCCGGTGCAATCGGAATCTGGTAGAAACCTGATAAACCATCAAGAAAACAATAAAACTTCCGCCCCGCAAGGCGGTTTAGCATGGCATCTATAAACGGTAAAGGGAAGTGGTCTTTTTTAGTGGCGGCATTTAATCTTCTATAGTCAATGCACATCCGCCATCCAGTGGTCTTCCGAACCGGTACCAATTCTCCCTTCTCATTCTCTTCCACCGTGACTCTTGATTTCTTAGGGACTAAATGTACCGGGCTCACCCATTGACTATCAGGAATGGGGTAAATCATATCAGCATCTAGCAACTTGATCACTTTCTTTTTATAACCTCTTGCATGGCTGGATTTATCCTTCGCTGAGGTTGCCTAACTGGTTTGGCATCATGTTGTAGAGTGATGTTGTGCACGCATTGTGTAGGGCTAATTCCTTTGATATCACTGATCCCCCATCCTATAGCTGCGGAATTTTCCTTCAACACTTCAATCAGCTTACTTTCTTCATCGTCGGAGAGATGTGAGGAGACAATTACAGGCTTCTTCTGATTTTCTCCTAAGTGCACATAATTGAGGTGTGCAGGAAGTGGTTTCAATTCTAAGCTAGGTTCTTCAGGAAACCCACTTTCTTCTTCTTCTTCATCTAAAGGTTCAAGTACCTCTTCTCCTGCGGGAATTTCTGGGGTGCTATCCATTATTTCAACTAGTTCCCTTGCTTCTTCGGTCATGTAGCACGTCTCAGCTCGCATTGTTAGTGCCTCCTCAAGTGGTTCACGATTACCATGGCAATGATGAAATTTGGGAATTACGGATTCGTAGCAATCGACAAATTTTTAACTCCTCTGCAACTTCCTTATCTCTGATGCTACATCCTACCAACTCAATCTTCTCGCCCATTACCTCCATGGTTATTTTCTTTCCCTTAAGTTCAAGGCATGTGTTGGTAGTTGCCATGAATGGTCTCCCAAGTAGTACTACGTGCTCACGGATATGGCTCTTTCCCTCGTCCGCGGACTTCATTACTACAAAATCAGCTGGGATTATCAATTTGTCCACTTTCACAAGGATGTCTTCTATTATCCCGACTGGCCTCTTCACACTTTGGTCTGCCATTTGGACGACCATATCTGTTGGTGTCAATTCTACGAGTTCCAGGGCCTTGTATACTGAATACGGCATTAAGTTAATGCTAGCTCCTAAGTCAAGCATTGCCTTCGTAGTTCGTCCATTCCCTAAGGCGATGTCGATGATGAAGCTTCCAGGATCCTTTTTCTTCACGGGCAATCCGGCAATCGAGTTGACCGTTTCAACCACATTCACTTCCGTTCCTGAAGTAATCCTTTTGTTCTTGATCTCACGAAAAAATTTCGTAGAAGCTGGAATGATCTGGATTAACTCTAAGAGAGGCACATTGACTTCCACTTTTGACAGGCATTGGAATAGGGGTGAATCTTGAATATCCTTCTTGGCTGGTTTGATCCGACTCGGGAATGGCACATGTGGCTTTGGAGGCACATATGAATTGGAAGATTTGTGAAGTTCCCCTGGCATACTAGTTCCTACATCGACTTCGTCATCATCTATGTCTACCACAGATGGTCTTGGTTCATCATTCCTTTTCGGAACTTCTTGAGGTTCTTTGGAACTTCCGCTAACCTCTTGTTCTGTGCTTGGTCCTGTATTGTCGATCTCAGTAGATTCCACCCGTTTAGGACGTACGAAGTTAGGAATTTTGGTCATCTTGCCTCCTCGGAGTAGTAGATTCACCTCTTCGCACTCATTCTTCTTAGTAGCAACAGCCAGAGGTTGCTCGGGATCAGTTTCAGGTGTCTCATCGTGAGGACCAGGATCGATCGGTTCCCTGGAGTTGGGGGGTGATTCGCCCCTCACCTCGGGTGGTTTGCTCACTACTTCCTGGGGGGTATCCTCGACTGGTTTACCGCACCTTCCACACTTCAGTAGGCTAAGCTCTTTGATAAGTTGCTCAGTTACTTCGACCGCTTCAAAAGCCTTCTCGATGCGAAGATTGTTCTCAGCTTGCCCTGCGTGTGCTATCTCGAAAACACTCTCAATGGCTTTAATCCCTGCGTAAAATGCAAGTTCCTCCTCCTCACTGATGTCTTCGTCCTCAGAATATCCTTCGTATAACCCGTCAGTTTTGTCTTGATTTGAGTATATGTTGGTGACTTCATTCGACATTACTTTCTCGGATTGTGCGGATCCATTGGCGTACATTTGAAAGACCTTCACTGCCTCTTCAACTGTACATTCTTCTAAACCTCCACACATCCCATCCACTCGAAGCCTAACTTCATCACGTAGTCCTCCAACAAAAAACCAAATCAGCTCCCCATCGTCGAAACGGTGGTGGGGGCACTCACGTTTATACAGCTCAAAACGTTCATAGGTGTCACAGAACCGCTCGTATTCTCCTTGCTTGAAGTGTTCGATCCGATTCCGTAGTGCAATCGTCTCATGGTAAGGCATGAAACGTGCCAAGAACTCCTCTACTACTTGGCTCCAGGTCCTCAGTGATCCTGGTGCTAACCTCGCTATCCATATCCTCGGTTCATATCCCAAAGCAAAAGGAAATAATTTCCTGCATAATTGATCCTCGGTGAACCCCTTTGCTGGAACTTTTGCTATTTCCTCTTCATAGGACCTGATGAAGCTTATCGGATTCATATCCTCTCCATCTTCGAACCTTGTTATCCTTCTCACTATGGAGCTTGTTACCTCATACCCCGATAACTCTTCTTCCAAGTATATAGCTGACCCCCTCCTGACTTTGAGAACGTAGGTGTCAAGCGGGCTTTTAAGGTCGTCATACCTGGAAATCTGTATCAGGAGTAACTCAAAACTGAAAATAGCCTCGTTAGAAATTTCGAAAATCGAGAATATTTCTAGATATCGAATACTACTAAAGCTAGGAAAGGAGAATTAGAAAACAGACTAGGAAAGCAGATTCAGAGGAGAGATAAAAAGGAAAACTAAAACTAATAGAATTAGGAATTGAAAGCTGAAAATATAAACAAATTAAACAGAAAAAAGAGTATAGTCTCCCGGCAACGGCGCCCCAATTTGATGAACGCGCGGGGTGTTGCTCCGAGCAAATCAAATAAATTTGTTATTAGCCAAAGGCAATCACAACTACAACGAAAACCTAGTGTAGCAAAAGTAGAATGACCTCGAGTGTCGTTCTCTAAGGACTATAACTAGCTTATCTATCTAATTTAGAATATAAAACAAAACAGCATTATAGCAAAGGTTTTCTACAGATAATGGAGATTGGTGATAGTTGATCCTTCAAGCATAACGGGTTAATAATCATGCGTAAATTCCTCGTCTTTGCTGGAGATCTTTGATCAAGAACTGTGTCCTTGTAATTATTAAGCACTACGAAGATATAGATACTGACAAGTCAAACAACTATTGTCCAATTGTGTTCCGTAATTATGTCAA